>JAVANC010000001.1:32709763-33909763 GCA_033319125.1 Parnassius glacialis
TATAGAGGGTTTTGTCAACATAACTTTAGCAGATGGAATAAAAAGGAACCAAGCGGTACTGGTAGCAACTGTGCCTATTAAATTGAATGGTCGTACCGTATCGACAACAATGCTAGTCTTGCCCGAATCACGCAAGGTCCGAACTCTTCTTGGTGTAGGATTCATACAAGACTCCCTGTTGGTTTTAAATTTGCCTCAAGCTACTTACTCTTTCGTGGATGACCCTCACCAAGAATATGAACTTTATGGGGAGAGTTTCGTTAGTTTCGAGAAGGACGTTAAGCTTTCACCAGTCAGAGTGGACATCGATTCATTACCTAATTTGCCAGAGAGTAGTGCAACTGAGGTAGGATTTATGAGACCTTATAAACTGAGGCCTATTGACATCTCTTCTCCGCCTCCAAAGAAACAGTGCACTCAACTGTTTGATGGTTACTCGCCTGTAATGGATTCACTGTACGCAGATGCCAAAATTAGTATGATGGAGTACGATCAAAATGGTTTTGAATCAGATCTTTTTCCAGATACAGGAATCTCCTTAGTGGATGCATCCATGCTAGATGATCTACTCGTTCACAATGCATCAGTGTTTACAACAAACGGACAACCTGTAAATGGTTTTGAGCACTCAATTGACACTGGTGACCATAAACCAATTTCTGTCTCCCCATATCGGCTCTCACCTCTAAAAAAAGATATTTTGCAAAAAGAGATTGCCAAAATGCTTGATGAAGGTATAATCGAACCTTGTACTTCACCTTGGGCAGCACCCGTTGTTATGGTGCCCAAAAAGGAAGGAGGCATAAGAGTATGCATAGATTATCGGCAACTTAATGCCATAACAGTTCCAGACACTTATCCGCTACCCAGGATTGACGACTTGTTACATGATGCTAAGTCTACACCTTACATGAGTACCATAGACCTTCGCGCTGGATACTGGCAAATCAAGGTCAAGGAAGCTGATCAGAATAAAACAGCATTTGTTACACCGTCTGGGATATATAAATTCAAAAGAATGCCCTTTGGCTTGCGTAACGCTCCAGCAACCTTTCAAAGAATGATGGACAGGTTTCGGATAACCCTGAGCCACATTAAAATTTTGATCTATTTAGATGATTTGATCGTGATGTCTGCAACATTCGAAGAGCACCTTAAAGACCTACAAAGTGTCTTTAATAGACTCAAAGAATTTAACTTAATTGCTAATAGAGAAAAGTGCAATTTTTGTTGTTCCAATATCAAATACTTGGGTCACTATATTACCCCTAATGGATTAGAAGTAAATCCTGATAAGATTAATTCTATATTGAAGATGCCACCTCCGCGAAATCTCAAGCATTTGTTATCTTTTATCCAAATGTGCTCCTGGTACAGGCGCTTCATACCCAATTTTGCTAAGATTGCTGAGCCACTAACACGTTTAACGAAAAAGAATGTTGAGTGGAAATGGGAAGACGAACAAAGAAGGGCTTTTGAAGAATTGTGTAAGCTATTGACAACTTCACCTGTACTTGTACAAGCAGATGAAACAAAACCGTACATCCTCAAAACTGATGCTAGCAGTTATGCTATCGGTGCAGTATTAGTGCAGGGGGAGGGCGAAAAAGAACATCCTGTCGAGTATGCCAGTCGACTCTTAACGAAGGCTGAGCGTAACTATTCAACAACGGAACGAGAGGCTCTTGCTGTGGTGTGGGCGGTAGACAAATTTAGAGGCTATATAGAAGGAGCAAAAGTAACAGTCTTGCCTGACCATCAAGCTCTTAAGTGGCTTATGTCCCTTAAGTCCCCTACAGGACTCTTGGCACGATGGGCTCTACAACTTCAACCTTTTGACTTAACGATAAAATATATCACTGGTCGTACAAATGTAGTTGCCGATTGCATGTCCCGACCAAATTGTGAACTTGGAAACGAAGTAGATTGTGGCGTTTGCTCTGTGGTTATTGATATGCCACGTAAACGACCCGAAGATATAAGAGCTGAGCAGTTAAATGATGAACAAATAGTCAAGATAGTGGAATGTTTAGAAGAAACAGATGAGGAATAAGCTAGATACTGGAGCCGAAAAGGATACGTCATGAATCAAGGGTTACTGTATCGATACGGAACCGAGAATAATACCGAAGAAGCCCAGTTAGTTGTACCAAAACACGAACAGCTTAAAGTCATACAAACATATCACGATGAAGCCATAGCTGGACACAATGGTCCAATGAAGACAATCGAACGTATTACGCAGCGTTATTTTTGGAAAGGAATGAGAGGACAGATTGAGGCTTATGTTCGTAAATGTTTGGACTGTCAACGATATAAGCCTTCTAATTAGAAGTCAGCAGGTCTCTTACAAACCACAATAAGCAACCAACGGTTTGAAGTAGTGGCATTTGACCTTTTTGGGCCATTACCCCGTACACCAAACAATCATAGTTGGATTTTCATTGTAGAAGATGTGACTACACGTTGGCTAGAATTGTTTGCTTTAGAGCAAGCAACGGCGGAAAAATGTGCAAAAATACTGCTTAATGAGATAATACTGAGATATGGTACACCACGTCGATTCATTAGCGATAACGGTTCACAGTTTGTCAGCAATGTGATACAGCAGCTAACATTTTGCCTGAACATACAACATGGATTGACACCCGTATATCATCCTGAAACTAACCCAGTAGAAAGACGAAATCGTGATCTTAAAACACAGCTTGCAATTTTAGTCGAAGGTGACCACACTCTATGGTCCGATAAGTTACCTAGCATACGTTTTGCTATGAATACTGCTCGTTCAAGTACCACAGGGTTTACTCCAGCTTACTTGACATTCGGGCGTGAGCTACGAACTCCAGATGACGTGATACACGACATACGTAAAGTAATTAAGAATGAAACCTTTATTCCAGACATAACACCGAGACTGTTAATGATGTCTGAAACAATCAAAAGGGCAAAAGAAATTCAGGAAATGAAAGAGGAACAGAGAAAAGAGTATGTGGATCAAAAAAGGCGAGAAAGTCCAAACTATCACCCTGGAAGTCTAGTACTGGTGGACTCGCATACCCTAAGCAAGGCTAGTCATGGATTTAGCTCAAAGCTTGCTCCCCGGCGAGACGGACCTTATGTCATCACGCGTAGGCATGGGCCAAGTTCATTTGAAGTTGCGCATTGTGATACCAAAGTACCAGCTGGAATTTATCATGCATCTGCGCTACGACAGTATCATTCCGGAAGCAATGCTGAAATACCACAACCTGTAAACGTACTCCGGAAAAGAGGTCGACCGAAGAAGAAATCCAATTAATTCCTGCCTTACTTGTTGGGACCCCTGCGTAGGCAGAGGGGGAGACTGTAACATTACATCAATTACTCCCACAAACTCAACTAGATGGCGCTGTACGTAGGTAAATCGCGCCAACAAGATATACTCCGATTTGCCATATAGGGTCCGAAGCCTGCTTTAGTTTATATAGCTTCACTAGGGATTCCTAGACCGCAAAATAGCTGCTTCCACCTGGTGGGACAGTATATTTGAACGTTAAGGAACAACGCGCCTACAGGGGTGGTAAACCTTTTGCTTCCCTCGTGGAACTTAAGGTTGTAAGCTGTCTGTAGGAGCGAAGTATAGTCAATATTATTGTAATATTGTGTCGTACAATAAAATCGTGTTTTCGTATCTCCGTCTATTATTACTCGCCGTCCGGACTGACCTCCCGCCTCATTACAAAATATTAATATTTTTAAGACCTTTTTTTTAGTGTAAGAACTATTTAAAAAGCTTGTGCCGTTTTGGAGAAATTTTGCAAAATATGACAAAGATAGGTACTCTTTGGGGATTTTTTTTCTAATAAGGGGTTGACAAAAATACAATTTTGTTCAATTAAAAACTTTTACCAAATCCTCTTCTGTTACCCTGTATTTTTTCTTTCTGGATTAAATGAACAGTTATTGAGATTTTTTTACTTAAATATCCAACATTTAGGCATTTCAACCACTGTTAAGGCCTTAACGCACGAATTAACGCGTTGAAGCGGCCACACTACGTTTGTCTCATTGTGCACGGTGAGCGCAACGGAGTCGCACGTATGGCTTCGATAGAGTGGAATAATGAAAAAGTTATTACGTTTCTTGAGATTCTGCAAACAGAGCCATGCTTAGGCAATGATAAAATATATTCATATAATAAAAATTTACACTCATCAAATATAGAGTAGCAGCGTCAACGTTCATCTTGCTTGAAATTCAAGGAATATTAACGTAAAGTGACCATACGTCTCGTTTTGAACGGGACTGTCCCTTTTCTCGGTCACCTGTCCCGTTGTTCCCAAACAAAGCTCCGGGACGCAAAATAGTCCCGTTGTCCTAAACCGCGAGAAAATTTAAAACTATGAAGTTCGTCAGACACGAATGGTGCGAGAGCGGGACCGACCAAAAAATAACCGAATGGGATAATTTCAAAGTTTTCGCAGAAATTCGTTGGGTGGTAGTATTCAAACATTTCTCAAAAACAATCTTTAACATAAATTCTTTTGCATTTTAATCGAATATATTTTATGTCCACCTTGTACAAATGCTCCAGTAGAAAAAGTATTTTTCTATTATGAATAAATTATGGACGTCTCAAAAAAATCACTTACAGGTTCCAGTTGATATCAAAAATCAATGTAAAAAAAACTTGCACTTATTTAAAATCATCACCGATTTGATTAAAGCAAATTTGTTCCACTGACAAATATAAATATAATTAAAAAATATGTTGCATATTATGATTACTGTCTGAGGAACTTCGCTTTTATGAAGCCGGTGAACTGGTGATTGATTTTTATTTTTCACAATTTGTTAAAATAAAAATAATTATAATTAATGTGATAATAATTATAGTGAACACTAATTGTGTAAAGTTACAGTTTTAAATAAATAGCATAATATTGTTTTTATTGTTAACCTGCTAACTGGGGAGTATAAATAAACCCATGTCCCGTTTTGAGTTAAAAAATAAATGGTCAGCTTACTTTAACGCCGTTCAACGGCATTAAAATTGAAATGACGTCGATCGTTCCAAGTGTGACCACTCAGTTTATCGCGTTAAAATTAAGGCAATAATTGATGCGTTTATGGGCATTGATGTTTCTCATTACTGTGGCCCCAGCATTAGGAGGCCGATACCGTTTAATTTGAAAAAAAAAACACTAAGTAGCCCCAAAGGTTTATTAGAAAAAGTTCACACACAAAATTGATATTGTTCCTGATTTCCGAACTTTAATACGTCTCGGAGTCTATATCCGATCTACCCGGGTCTCTGAATCTAAGTGATTATTAAAATGGAATGAATATTAATATAGAAAATAACAATGCAATTGTTGACTAAGGTTACATGAAGGAAAAATATTGTACATTAAATAAATACTTACTAAGATTTGACTGTGTTGTAAAAATGGGATATAACAGCTGCCCCGTTTTGACTGAGCTTTTTCTAAATAAAGATAAAGCGAAGTTTTGAAATATGAAGTTATAAAAATGATTAGACGTCGGCAGGCATTACTAAGTATAGAAATATAAATTCAGAAGTATACGTAAAATATTGCAAATTTATCTTATAACAATATAAAAACTTTTGAACTACTTAATTGTACATAAAGATGAAATAGTAAGAAGAAGGAGACGCCTCCATACATTCTTGGGCCCAAGTGTTAACAAGATGAAAGTAGAACCATTTGAATATATTGGAATATATAAACAATTCATAGCTGAAAATCTGGCAAGATTTGTCAATCTAAGATCTGAGTTATTGTAGAATAAGTAAAAGTGAGATTATTTATTACCTACACTGTAACAGGTGATTTTTCACTGTTATTACACTGTAACAGGTTATTTTTCAATATAATTACTTAAAGATATAAAAGCAGAATCAGTAGAAAATCACCAAAAATCTGTGGTTAATAATGAAACGAAATGGTGAAACGATTAACGAAAGTTAAAACAACAACAACTAAGTGAAGTGAATATTAGGGATATCGATCTGAGATCGATTCCTTTAATTGTTGTTTTAACTGTTACTTGTTAGAATTTTCATATTTTGTATTCTTTATTATTATTTTGTAGATATGTACGCATTTTTTTATCTCCCTAGTTAACAGAAAAATAATCGAAAATAGATATTAAAATGCTGAATTTAATCGAGAATCGATAATATTGGGCTCGTTTCAAATGGAATCAAAAATCTATCTTTCTGGTTTGAAGTTTCAACTGTCAAGTCTCAAAATGAGAAAAATTCTATTGGAAGATAAGTTTCAGAAACGAGAATTCCCATTCTCCTTTGTAACTAAGTCGTATAAAAGAAACAGGATAAAATTTAACGAATAATCAATATTTTGAGCACTAAAATTATACAAAAATGAAATAGTAAAATCTAAAATTAAAAGTATTTTAAATTAAATAATAAAATTAGGTATTAACTTCTATTAAACAAAAATAATAATTTTATTTACAATTACATAGATTGCATTAAAATAGTAAAATATAGCAATTACAAAGTATAAAGTGACAAACATGGACGTATAAATATGGCCTTATTTACATAGGCTGCACTGGGCTGCACTAAGAGTATCGGAAATGGAATATTTCCACTGTTCCTGTCATATTAAAATCTTTTTAATTGAAAACTCCTTGGTTTTAAAAATCGAATACCATTTATTTATTTAGAAAAAGATTCTCGGTCTTGTCACAAGGTTTTGTCAAACTTGTTTAGTCGTTGAGAAAATGGAATTGACTCGAGAAAATTCAAGAGCGATGATTTATTATGACTTTCGAAGTGGTTTAACACAAAAACAGTGTGTTGACCGAATGATTTCTGCATTTGGTGATGAAGCCCCATCCAAAACCACAATTTATCGCTGGTTTGCTGAATTTCAACGTGGACGTGTCAAGCTCAGTGATGATCCCCGTCAAGGTCGTCCAAAAACTGCAGTCACCCAAGAGAACGTTGATGCTGTGCGTAAGCTGAGTGAGGAAGATTGACATGTGACATACCGCGAAATTTAGGCAACTTTAGACATTGGCATGAGTCAAGTCAAATCTTGCATGAACAATTAGGTATAAAAAATTTGTTTTCCCGATGGATACCGCATTCGCTCTGTGAAGAGCAAAAAGCGGCTCGTGTTACTTGGTGCGTCAGAACTCTCGAAAGATTCCACGCAGGATCCTCAAATACTGTATACAACATCGTATCAGGTGACGAATCCTGGATATACGCGTACGAACCCGAAACAAAAATCCAGTCACGAGTTTGGGTGTTCGAAAATGAGTTAAAGCCAACAAAAATTGTTCGTTCACGGAGTGTTGCAAAAAAAATGGTGGTCACGTTTGTCTCCAAAACCGGCCATGTTACGACTATTCCTCTTGAGGGACAAAGAACGGTATGCTAGCATTTGTTTGCCACAGGTCGTTTCTGAACTCCGTAAAGAGAACAGCAACCGCCGCATCATCCTCCATCACGACAATGCGAGTTCTCACACCGCACACAGAACAAAAGAGTTTTTAGAGCAAGAAAGCATAGAATTATTAGACCATCCGCCGTACAGCCCCGACCTAAGCCCTAATGATTTCTATTCTTTCCCTAAAATAAAGAATAAATTACGTGGACAGAGATTTTCATCACCTGAAGAAGCTGTGGACGCCTACAAAACGGCCATTTTGGAGACCCCAACTTCCGAATGGAATGGTTGCTTCAATGATTGGTTCCATCGTATGGAAAAATGTGTCGAATTTCGCAGAGAATACTTTGAAAAGCAATAAATACATTTTTAAATAGTAATGTTGTGTCACTTCCTTGATTCCCGAAATTTTCAGTGCCGCCCTCGTATACGTCCATGGTGACAAAGTAGAAATTAAAGTTGCATGATGATAAGATTAATTATTTGTGTTAATACAAATATTTTGAAAACTATAATTGAATTAAAATTATAGATTGAGATTTCTTCCAGAGGAAGAGTAAAAAAGTGTACAGTTCTATAAAGTTTATAATTAGTACAATTTGGTAAAGATTTTAGGGAGTTATTATCTTCTTCACATGTTGATTTATCAGTGATCTCAATTGAGTTCGTAATTTTTTAGAATTATGTTTCGATAGCTTTTTATTATTACATTGATTAAATATTTGTATACAATATCCACTATTAATGTGACAATTTCTGAAACATGTAAATAATTTATAGGCTAAATATAAAAATAGTAATACAATTAAAATATAAGTAAATGTGGAATAGTATGAGCCATATTTAATAAAATGTGATTCGTTTTGAAGATTATTTAATTGAAATTCTTAATTATCCAGCTGATGATTTGCATATTTTAAGGAATTCGAGTTAACTTTGCTTAGAGAGATTGGCGTTAAATATAGTAAACTTTTATTAAATATGTTCTTTTTCCAACAATCATCTTTTGATATATTAAAGTTTATATCTATAGTTGATTTACTCGAAAATTGATAAATAAGTACTTGTTGGCAATAATTGAATAGTTTTTCAAATTAACTGAAAATTGTATCGGTTATTCCCGATACAATTTTCAGTTAATTTGACAATACGTGTGCCAATAATAGAATGATCAGTAATACTACAATTACATTTGATAGTTAATTTATTTACATTGGATTGTACATAAATCCATATATTATTCTTTATTTATGCCAAATATTGACTTGGCCAAATAAGAACTTGACGTTACATTCAGAAGGTAAGGGGAGAGTTACTTCTGTTAATAATTTCGATTCACAATTAGGATTATTTATACTAGACGTTATAGTAAATAATTCACAAATAGAATAGTTATTATGTCGTAATCTCCCGAGCCCATTCCAGCCTAGTTGGATCCTTCGATTGACCTTTCGGTCGGAGGTAGACTTACCTAGTTGGACAATTTGTCTTAGGTTAAAATACTTGCCAGCAGCTACGAGTGTAATACCCCCAACTTCCTTGTAGAGATGTCATGTGACGTTACACATGTCTTTTTGTGTTTTGTCCATGTTCATCCTAAAACCTATCCGTTGGGAAACACTTTTGAAATCATTGAACATAGTGCTGAGGTCCCTCAGCGCTTCTTATGTAACGTATAACGTAAGACGATTATGTCTTCAGCAAATCAAAGGTGAGTGATGTACTCGCCATTAATGTTAATACAGTATTATTTCCAAGCAAGTATTAGTAGCTCGTAAACGTATCCCAATACAGCGGTGAAGAGTTCCGGGTATATAACGTCACTATTTCTTACACCCTATTACTGCTGGATTGGTTACGAACTTTGGTTCTGTAGTCGGATAATCATCGCACCCTACTGTACAAACTTATAAAAACTTCGATATACCGATAATCAACTAGACACCGCTGAAGAGACTGTAGCACCACCCAAACTTCGATACTGATAGTCCACATACGCAAGACAAAGTAGCAAATTGTACTCTTTAAGTTTTCTGTATAATTTGTCAAAGGCAAAACGGCTTATTCCGGAGCAATGAAACGTCTACCGGCAAATGGAGAAGAGGAGGAATAATGATATTCTGTGAATAAAAGTAGAAAAATACAATATAAATATTCAGTTGGTAAAACTGAGACATACATGATCTGCATTACTAGACCGCATAACACTAAAATAAAATTTTGCTCTAAAGGCAGTAAAACAAAATTATCAAATAACAACTATCTAGATAAAAGGAATGATGATGAGGAATAAAAATACATAGCTATTTATACCTATTAAATATTTCGTGAGTAGTTTTCAAGAGTGAAAAGCACTGCACTCAGCAGCCTTATAATAATCTGATGTCCATCGCCTTACACAAGTTACATACTGATAGTTGTCAACGAAATTAAATAATAAATTTGCTTTCACAATACTTCATATTATTTTTGAGCAGGCGCTAAATGTTAAAAGAAGGGAAATTGTCCCTTATATACTCTATTTATTTGATGATAAAGGGTTGTCTGATAGTACGTTAATTTAGTAGGTAATAGATAAAAGAAACTAACAAATGTATTTTTATATTATAACTAGCTGTTACCCGCGACTTCGCCCGCGTGTTATTTGGGGTTTTCATTTTTTTCACGGAACCATAATTCTTTTTCAAAAATAAAAGTAGCCTAAGTTACTCCTTGTGACATCAGCTATCTACCAGTAAAATTACCGTCAAACAGACAGACATACAAAAACTTTAAAAACACACAAAAGACTAATGAACTCTCGGGTACTATAAAAATAATTTTTGAATTTGGTGTCATTTGTATTGTCCTAAAACCCTCTTGGGAATGAGAGGCCTCTGAACGTATAGTATAGGCCAGGGGTCGGCAACCTGCGGCTCTTTGGATGTGAAGCTGCGGCTCTTTAGTTTCATATGAAGGGCACAGGAAAAGATGGAGCTCATTAACATTCTCATTGTTTCGAGTAATTAAAGAATTAAACCTAAAGTTTTAATTTTTACACTTACAACTCTACTAGAATATGATTTGTACCCATATAAAAAGGAACAATGTATATTTAACATAATATATTGTTATTTTAAAAGATTGGGTTGGTAAATAAACAATAGTTTGTAATAAATAAACCTAACGCCCAAATGTAAAAGGCAAGAAGGTGTTCATTGTCACAATGATCTTCTTTTTACATTTTACAAATTAATTGGTGATCATAAACAATGTCTAATTACATAAATACACTAATGAAATAAAAGACATGTTACTCGTAATTAGCATGAAATTTATTTATGGGGTAAGTTAATATATTCGGGTAAAATTAATTTTAAAGATGAAAAAAGAACCGGGGCCAGCAGTAACAAACAGCAGTAACGGCAGAAAATGTATGGACTACTGAAACGTTGGTGCGAGAACACCCACGAATCACATATACGGACATCGAAAAGATTGTAGGCATTAGTTCGAGCAGCATTAACACCATCCTACATCAAAATCTTGAAGTGAGGAAGCTTTGTTGTCGATGGATCCCTCGTTTGCTCTCCGAAAGCGAAAAACAGACTCCTGTCGATTGGTGCCATGAAATGCGTCTACGTTTTGAAAACGGGGCATCTAGGCGTGTTTCAGAAATCGTTACTGGTGACGAGACATGGTTCTATCAATATGATCCGGAAAACAAAAGACAATCGTCGGTATAGGTCTACTCAGAAGGACAGTTACTGACAACAGTGCAAAGACCTCGCAACGTCGGAAAAAAAATGGTGGCTAGTTTTCTTTCGCGGAGCGGACATTTGTCGACGTCAATGCTGGAAAATTGTAGGTCAGTCAACACCGAATGGTATACTACAGTTGCATTACCCAAAGCTTTTCTAACTGTGCGGGAGAGAAAACCAAAGACCGGGCTTCGGGTAATCATGCTGCATCACGATAACGTCTCTTCACATACCTCCCTTAGAACAAAAGCATTTATTGAGGAATCTGGTGTTGAAGCCGTGGCTGCCTACGAAGAAGAGATTTCCGACCTGTCAGATCAACTCTGACAAAAGTGTTTTCAGAGTTGACTTAGGCGAATGGAACTTTGTATACAGCATGATGGAGAATATTTTGAAAAGATGTAAAATAAATATTAATAATATCTAGAATACTTTTCGTATATCTTAAAACTTATTCAGTATCCTACGTATTATTGTCCATTTTGAGATAAATAAGCAAAAACTTTTAAAAACCTAACGTACACTAAAGGAGTCGTAAAATGTATGCAAGGAAGCTTATCTGGCGGCTGTCATTTGTATGACAAAATAATACAGATGGCCGTCTATGAGCGCGTTTTCTGTTACAATCGCTGCGATCAGCCCGTTTGAGCGTGGTTTCATAGACAATGGGCACCTTTTTACGCGGTATAGAATGCAATGAGCGCGTTTTATCCTAAAGGACATTTTTTTTCAATTCACCTTACACAAAATCAGCGCCTTTTATCGTGTTTAAAATAACGTGCTCTGATTGGCCATAGAAAACGAAGTAAAATGGCATAGTCCATTCCAAAAACGTAAAATTGTCAATGAGCTCCTTTTTTCCCTGTGCCCTTCATATGCAAATATTATTTATTTTATAAAAAAAACATTTAAAAATCGATCCACACTGAGCCATTTGGAATTGATACTGGATCGCTAGAAATGCATCAATGCCATCCAAGGTCCAGAAATGTATGTACGTAACGCAACAAAATGAACAGCTTTAAAAGGAATGCCGCGAGTTGAGGCACTCATATTCGATGCATGGAATAGTCTTCCAGATTGCTATAGTGAGGTGAAGAAGTTGGCATTTGGGGTGCTGACTATCTTCGGATCGACATATTCGTGCGAGCAAGCGTTCTCTTGCATGAATATAATTAAAAGTAAAATAAGAAGCCAACTCATCATCATCATCATCATCATTACAGCCTTTCATAAGTCCACTGCTGAACATAGGCCTCCCCCAAGGAATGCCACAAAGCACGGTCCTGAGCCACCTGCATCCATCGACTTCCTGCATGTCTTACCAGGTCGTCACTCCATCTCGTGGGGGGTCGCCCTACACTTCGCCTACCGGTACGAGGCTGGCACTCGAGAATCTTTCTTCCCCATCGGTTGTCGGTTCTTCGAGCTATATGGCCAGCCCACTGCCACTTTAGCTTACTAATCCGTTGGGCTATGTCGGTTACTCTGGTTCTACTGCGGATATCCTCATTCCTAAGTTTATCACGCAGGGAAACTCCGAGAATAGTCCTATCCATAGCTCGCTGAGCGACCTAGAGCTTCCTCATACGGCCAGCAGTGAAGGACCATGTCTCAGATCCGTAAGTCATCACTGGCAACACGCACTGGTTGTACGATTTCCTTTTAAGATTTTGAGGTATGTCTGACGAGAAGATGTGTCGTAGTTTCCTGAACGCTGCCCAGCCGAGTTGAATCCGTCGATTGACCTCTCGGTCGAAGTTGGACTTACCTAGTCGGACTATTTGTCCTAAGTAAACATACTCGTCAACAACTTCGAGCTTAGTACTCCCAACAACTAACGGCATAGGTGTAACATAATCTTTGTTTTGTCCATGTTCATCCTAAGACCTATTCGTTGGGAGACACTATTGAGGTCATTGAGCATGGTGCATAGGTCCTCTAGCGATTCTGCCATAAGGACTATATCGTCGGCAAATCGAGGGTGAGTGATGTACTCGCCATTGATGTTAATACCGTATCCTTTCCAGTCCAGAAGGTTGAAAACGTCTTCCAATGCAGCGGTGAAGAGTTTCGAGGATATAACATCACCCTGTCTTTCACCTCTCTGCAATTGGATAGGTTTCGTACTCTGGTTCTGTACTCGAATAGCCATCGTAGCTCTACTGTACAAATACTTCAGCACTTCGATATATCGACAGTCAACTTAGCACCGCTGAAGGGACTGCAGCACCGCCCAAATTTCGACGGAATCAAAGGCTTTCTCATAGTCCACATACGCCAGACATAGTGGCAAATTGTACTCCTCGGACTTCTGTACAATTTGCCGAAGGGTATGTATGTGAGACTTCAACGCAAAACAAGGTACAACCTAGTTTTGCGTTGAAGTCTCCCATTAACACCGTATAGTGGGTTTTGGAGGAATGCATGGCTCTAGAGATATCCTCATACATTTCCTCAACCTCCTCATCGGGGTGTGCCGAGTTTGCTCGTCGACACACTCTCAATCTTTGAAACGTTGTTAACGAGAGACTTGTGGACGATAAATCCTACACCTCCTTGGGACAGATGGTCGCCCTCCCGGTGATAGAGCAAGTTGCCGGATTCGAGGATTACCGTGTCCTCCCCCTCTCTTCGGACTTCGGATAATCCTATAATATGCCAGCGTAACTTGTCTATCTCTTCTTCCAGCTCCACAATCTTCTCGTCAGTCCTCAGAGTGCGTGCGTTGTATGTTGCCAGGTCGAGTCGTCTCAGGTGGCAACCGAACCTCCACCGGAGATTCTTAGCACCCCCTGCCCCGCCGTTACCATGGTCGCCACCGTAGCCAGGAATAGCGGGGCCGCCGGGGACTGGTGGCCGTTTATTATTGTCATTGCTCATGGGGGGTATATTTCCATAGTTGCCACGCTTGGCGAGTGGGTTGGCAACCGCAGTTTTTTTTATTCTAATTTTTGCTGTCATCAGGAAGATGCTGCTGCCTATCTCCTGCCTGTTTCCCTTTGTGGCCTTATAAAATATGTGGTAGTGGATATTCTTAACCGCCACTACACGGCATGAAGCCAACTAACAAATGAAAATTCAGAGTTGTGTTTGAAACTTAAAACAACAAGTTATGAGCCAAATTTATCCAAACTTTCTAAAACCATGCAAAGACAACGCTCCCATAGAATTTGTTTCTTAATGTAAATTATTGTTTTTTTTATTTTTAAGTAAAAATTACATTGTTTAGTTAAGTTTAAATTTTCTACTTGAATAACCATACAAAGCCAAAGCTCCCATTGAATTTGTTTGCTCAATTGTTTGTAATTAAAATACAAGTTGTTAGTGTTGTAAGATTTACAATGTACATAAATGTTTAATTGTTTCAATTTTTTACTTAAATAATAAGTGATTTTCTAATAATACCATATATATTATCTAATATTTAGATAAAAATAGAAATTAGATTCTAATTTATTGTGAAAAACACTATTTATATATGAATTAACATATATTTTCTTATGTATAAATAGATTAGATTTTTTTATCAAAAAACTTACTTACGAAAGTAAAGGGTGTCCGCCGGCAGATTTTACACTTTGCATCGAGCTCACAGCGTGCAGCAAGGCGGTGGCGGGGGGTACGGGGTATCGTTCGACGCGGGAGTGTTGCGGGTTGTTTAGTAGCCATGAGTCAGTGGACGGGAGCGCATCGCGCTTTCGCTGTCGAAGCCTATTTTGCGAACAACTATTCGATCAATGTGGCGAGGCGTTCTTTTAATTCTCACTTCGGTATCCGCCGATTAAAGGATGGTCCGTCGAATCAACTGATGTGGGCGTGGGTCAAGAAGTTCAGAGAAACTGGATCAGTTATAAATGAGCCTCGGCCTGGACCTTCAACGTCTGTAACTACGCCTGAAAACACAGAGCTTGTGAGAAGGGAAATTTTGCGAAATCCTCGCAAATCTATCCGGAAGATTGCAGCTGCAACCGGTGTGAAAAAGACGTCAGTTCACAAAATAATTCGAAAAAAGATGAAGTTCCATCCATACAAGCTTCAAATTATCCAGCAATTAAAAGAAGATGACTACACAAAGAGGCAGACTTACGCAAGAGTGTTTTTGGAACGATTTTCTACGCCTACGCGTATGTTTAACATCTTTTTTAGTGACGAGGCGCATTTTCACCTCGGAGGGTATGTCAATAAACAGAACATGCGATATTGGAGTGAGAGCAACCCATACGAAGTCCATCAAAAACCTCTTCACAGCCCGAAGACCACGGTTTGGTGCGCCATTTCTGGAAATGGCATAATTGGCCCGTATTTTTTTAACAGAGGTGAAACTGTTACCGCAGAGCGGTACCGTGATATGTTGGATATTTTTTTTATACCCGAGCTGCATCGTCACGTCGGCTACAATAACAGAACTCACTTTCAGCAGGATGGGGCCACAGCACACACCGCCCGGGAGTCAATGTTTAAAGTGAGAGAGCTTTTTCCTGGAAAATTAATAAGTCGATTCGGCGACGTAGCCTGGCCCCCTAGATCTCCAGATCTGACCCCTTGCGACTTTTTCCTCTGGGGATATCTCAAGTCTCGCGTTTACAATAATTCTCCATCAACAATAAACGCCTTACAAGAAAATATCCGCCGCGAAGTTCAGGCTATCAGTCCAGCACTTTGCAAAAGAGTTTTCACTAATATGAAGGAAAGACTGCAAGAATGTTTGCGACTAGAAGGACGTCATTTGAGTGGAGTAATTTTTAAGAAGTGATTTCCGCACTATCCTTTTGTAAGAAAACAAATAAATAATTTAGATTATGTAAATACTTTTATTTTATTTTATTTTATAAAGTGTAAAATCTGCCGGCGGACACCCTGTACTACATAGGCTGCACTAAAAGTATCGGGAATGGAATATTTCCACTGTTCCTGTCATATTAAAATCTTTTTAATTGAGAACTCCTTGGTTTTAAAAATCGAATACCATTTATTTATTTAAAAAAAGATTCTCGGTCTTGTCACAAGGTTTTGTCAAACTTGTTTAGTCGTTGAGAAAATGGAATTGACTCGAGAAAATGCAAGAGCGATGATTTATTATGACTTTCGAAGTGGTTTAACACAAAAACAGTGTGTTGACCGGATGATTTCTGCTTTTGGTAATGAAGCCCCATCCAAAACCACAATTTATCGCTGGTTTGCTGAATTTCAATGTGGACGTGTCAAGCTCAGTGATGATCCCCGTCAAGGTCGTCCGAAAACTGCGGTCACCCAAGAAAACGTTGATGCTGGGCGTAAACTGATTGAGGAAGATTGACATGTGACATACCGCGAAATTCAGGCAACTTTAGACATTGGCATGAGTCAAATACAAATAGTCTTGCATGAACAATTAGGTGTGAAAAAGTTGTTTTCCCGATGGATACCGCATTCGCTCTGTGAAGAGCAAAACGCGGCTCGCGTTACTTGGTGCATCAGAACTCTCGAAAGATTCCACGCAGGATCCTCAAATGCTGTATACAACATCGTATCAGGTGACGAATCCTGGATATACGCGTACGAACCCGAAACAAAAAACCAGTCACGAGTTTGGGTGTTCGAAAATGAGTTAAAGCCAACAAAAATTGTTCGTTCACGGAGTGTTGCAAAAAAAATGGTGGCCACGTTTGTCTCCAAAACCGGCCATGTTACGACTATTCCTCTTGAGGGACAAAGAACGGTTAATGCAGAATGGTATGCTAGCATTTGTTTGCCACAGGTCGTTTCTGAACTCCGTAAAGAGAACTGCAACCGCCGCATCATCCTCCATCACGACAATGCGAGTACACAGAGCAAGAAAACATAGAATTATTAGACCATCCGCCGTACAGCCCCGACCTAAGCCCTAATGATTTCTATACTTTCCCTAAAATAAAGAATAAATTGCGTGGACAGAGATTTTCATCACCTGAAGAAGCTGTGGAAGCTTACAAAACGGCCATTTTGGAGACCCCAACTTCCGAATGGAATGGTTGCTTCAATGATTGGTTCCATCGTATGGAAAAATGTGTCAAATTTCGCGGAGAATACTTCGAAAAGCAATAAATACATTTTTAAATAGTAATGTTGTGTCGCTTCCTTGATTCCCGAAATTTTCAGTGCCGCCCTCGTGTTTATGGTTGGCACGAAAAAAATTTGTGGCTCTTTAAAGACTTTGTAATTTTGTAAATTGTAATTATTGACTCTTCCGACTCAAAAGGTTGCCGGCCCCTGGTATAGGCTATTACGTATACTTTACTTTTTCTACATTGGTTGTATGGTTTTCAACATAAGAGTATTCCTAAAACTTGAACTTGAAAATCTAAATACTTATTAAATTTAAAATGAAATAAGAATTAAAAATAATAATAACCTGGCACTAACTCTTATAATATTCAGTTAATTTGATGTAAAACACTAGCGATCCGCCCCAGCTTCCCACGGTCGATTTCTGGATCTCGATAACAACGCCACCTACCGGGTCCATTTGTGAATCTAAATTCTAAACCATTCTCTAATCAACTTAATTACACACAAAATTTCATATAAATCGGTCCAACCGTTTAGGAGAAGTTCAGTCACATGCAAACATATAAACCTTCCTCTTGAATCATTTTGTATACTGATGAAAATCGCATCAAAATCCATTGCGTAATTTAAAAGATCTAAGCGTACAGCCGGCGAGAACACACTTCCTCAATCAATGCTTTCGTGTGAACTTTCTGCAGCTTATATCTTTCTTTCATCTTCTCTCTCATATCATTATCATTACTAGATGCCAAGTAGTCTAACCATGCTTTCTTATTCTTCTTTACGGCTTCTTTCACTTCATCATTCCACCATGCATCTCTTCTTTTACTACTGCCTCTTTTAATCGTTCCACACACTTCTTCCGCTGCACTTACCATTCCAACCCTAAGGTTCTGCCATGTTCTTTCCACACATTATTTTATGCCATCGATGGTGTCAAGCTTTTCGGCTACCCTCAATGATATTTGTCCCTAGTATCCGCTTCCTGAAGCTTCCAGCTTCGGATGCGACAGACCGACTGAGGTTCTGTTACTGCCGTCCGGTAGCGCCAACCCGCGAACAGACCCCTAAATCTAGTAATCACTAGATAGTGATCCGTTCCCAGGTCAGCACCCCTGATAACTCGCGTATCCATCACCTGTTTTCGCAGTCGGTCATCCACCAGGAACAAATCGATCATACTTCTCTCATTCTTTCTTTCTCTAGTATACATATGGATTTTCTTGTGATTAAACATAGTGTTTGTCACAAGAAGACCCTTTTCCTTGCATACAGCCAGTATAAGCTTGCCAGCATCATTAACCCTTTTATCGCCAAACTTTTGGAAAGCACCGACTCGTACCCTGGTCGGGCGGTACCAACCCATCCATTCAAATCACCACATACAACAATTCTTTCGTTTCCCCTAACCAAATCTAGAACTTCTCTTACATTCTCCCAAAACTCCTCCAGCTCAGCCCTGGACGACGAAGCTACCGGCGCATAAACAGCCAAAAGGAATAACTTCGTCAGTCCCAATTTAAAGCGAACCCAGAGAAGTCTTGAGTTCACAACCTTATATTCAGTCATAACATCGACCAACCGAGACGACAGCAGCACCCCCACTCCCTGGCCGGCGCTCTCGCTCTCCGGGACTCCGGACCATAGAGCTAACGCCCCGCCAGGGAGCTCTTCAGTACCACTGCCCTTCCGTTTGGTCTCCGACATACACACGACATCTAATTGTCTTTCTTTCATTATTTCGATCAACTCATTCGTCTTATCTCTCATGCCTCCTCTAACATTCCACGTGCCAACTCTGCACTCTGTCCTCCACCTTCCGCCGTGTCGGGCTGTGCGTGACGGGTGGCGGGTCCCCATCGTCGCTTTGCGCGTTGCATTCCACACCAACGGGGACGAGCTGGTGTGCATCGCCTTACCCTCGTTGGCATGGGTGCGCAGCTGTGTAGAATTGCAGCCCTGAAAAGGGCTGGCAGGGGTCGCGACGAGCACGCTTCTACAATGACCCCCTAAATTTATTATTGACTTGCGAAACGGCCATGCTTCGCTTGTGTGGGATTTCAATTTTCAAAATAACCATCAATCACCATTTATTTTATAATTTCTTCCAATTTACAAAAAAAAACTCGCCAAGCTTTTCGGATAAGATTTATAGCTAAGATCACGGCATTGATATCTATCTGTTTGTGAAGTTTCATCACGATCGGCGGTTCAACCATTCCTTTTGATTTGCGATTTGCATTACGAAGATTTTAAATTATACCAAGGCCTGTCGAATAGTGAGAACCGCTCTAACAATATTTCTCTTCGTACAAACATAAATAATAGTGCACCTTAAATATTACATTAAATAGGCAAATTTCGTAGTTCTAAAATATGACCTACTATCCATAACACTTTATGGTTAGATTCTCGGAAATTTTTAAAATGCGTATTTCATTATTTTATTCCAAAATTAATTATACCAATTTTCAAGTTCCTATTATCATTTAATATTTTTTCACAATACAAATACGAAGTCGGTCCATAAGATAAAAAGTGTCGTTCAAACTGTAACACCCTATCTTTCTACGTAAAAAGAGAAAGCTATTGTCCCAACCTCAGTCTACTACGTCCGTCAATTTGGGGTATGCGTCTAAAAGCCAATGTAGAATAAACGTATTTGACTACCTTTGAGCGTAAACCAGCTAGTAAAACTGCTAATTGTCGCAAGTTTTCTCTGGCTTCCCCTAGCCATCTTTTATTTCACCCATAGCACGAAATGGCTTGATGGATTCTCTAAATCCTTCACATAAATATTTAAAAGGCAGGTATGGATAAAAAAGCGAAATATTACAGGGTTTTTCAAAATATTTTCTCGAAATAAAACAAAACTTAAAAGTAATAAACTTTTAATATATATGCAACACTTCATAAGTTATTGGTTCCTGTACAACGTTGATAATACAATATTAATAATAACAATCACCGTAACCATCCTGTTGTTTCTAAAGCAAAAACATTATTACAAGAACGATCACAGTTAAAGTAACCACCATTCCACCAAACAACACGTATTTGTCTTGAGTGACTCTGCGTTCTATCAGAGAAATCGTCGCATTGGACAGGCCGAGGGTGTTTGCCAAATCTATTAATCTTCTATGGGCACCTTTTAACGTATCTCTGTTATATCTCAGGGTCTGCAAAATGTTTGAACCTGTAAAATAAAACTAACAATTACGAACCTAGTCAGACTAACATTAAATTAAAGTAGCGGAAGGTAGATTAAATATCTAGAATGGAATAGAGATTTTCTATATATACTGTGAATATACTTAGATTATTACTAATAACTCCTCTTCCAATAATGCCTCTTCTATTTCTGCCAGATTTTAAATGATAAGAGAGTTAGTATAATTATCGGTTGTGAGACACCACATTTTAATCCTTAAAGGGACAACGGATCTGCAGTGAGATCATCCAACTCTTGTGGAAATCGTGTGCTGGTTATGTTTATGTTTTTATTTTTTATTATCTCTTATATCGATATATACTGATACAAATACTACTGATACTAAAACCCAACGTTAAACGTGGTGGGGGAATCGTGGTTGTCTTTGAATTAATAAAGACAACCACGATGCCCACTATAGTTACACAATTCAGACTGTGGTTATCCTTCTTTCCTTCCTTTGGGTTTGGCTTGAGATGTCCAAAAGGTGCACCACTGCAGTGCTAAATATGTCACAATCCCATTGTTGAAAATTATTGATTTGCCGCAATCGCCACGTTTGGTAGGCGGGCTGGCGATTTTTTTTTATAGAATTTGGGTGACAAACGAGCACACAGTCCACCTGATGGTAAGTGGTTGCTGTGGCACATAGACCTCCACATCTATCCTCGTTTGCGAATCAAAATGCAGGTGCGTTGTCACCCGTGAGGACTAAGATAGAATGCCTCTTTTCCAGTAAAATATGTCTCCTCCGGTTCTCTACACTCACCATACGAAACACAGCAGTGTTAAGCTGCTCTTTTACGCTAGTATCCTGTAAGAGAGTGGTTCTTCCCCGGTCGAGCCGACCCATTCGTACTACAACTATACTATTAATATAGCTGCAGCATGGCTCTACCACATTAAATATGCGATGTAGCAGATGTTTCGTACATTACGCTACACTCGTTGCTGGTCTAGATATTTGACTACTGACATATACGAGCTGGAGAGATGGTATACCCTCATCTATCAGGTCATGAGATCTTTACGGCATTTCATGTAGAAGATAGGGTGATGGATCATTTAAGCCGACTGCAGTATCATTTACCATCAAATGGACTACGAGTTCTTACTCGCTCGAATGATACACAAGTGGTCAAATATAAATTTTTGTATAACATTGTTTTATTAAGGATAACTCAAAAACTCCTGGTCAGATATTGATCAAATTTACACGGGACCACATGAGAAGCGCCAGCTTTCAAATAAAAATTGAATTATCAAAATCGATTCACCAAGAAAAATGTTCTGAGGAAACATAAAAAATACAGTCACATTGAGTACCTCCTCCTTTTTTGAAGTCGGTTAAAATTTATGTTGTTTCATTAAAAATAAACTTTAGCAGTGACTATTATACGCACACTATCTTTAAAACTAACAACTACAAAAGAATAACCTAGCTTCAACTCATTGCCAGTGTTAAAATTTAAAAGTAAGCCAGTATTATATCATTAAACACATTTACAACAAATTGATCTTGAAACTTGGTTATAATTGTATATTTACCACAGTCGGTGTTTAGAGCAGGTGTGTTTAGAAAACATCAATATGCGTTTATCGGAAACCAGTTTGTGTGTCAAGACCATGAAATAAACAATTTTATTCAATCTATATGAAGGATTTAATGTCAACTATCGGGTACACAATAACATTAAGTTGACGCCGAAAGTGATTACAGAATAAGTTATTTTATTGTATTTAATATTCCGTGTTTTATCACATTTATATACGTACGTATTAAAAATTAACCACGTACTTTGAACTGTTAGTGGAAACGAAGGCGCAAACATGTGGTGAGTCCAATTTCTTTTTAATTAAGTTTATAAATTGATTTAATTACTAGGCACTCTACAAGCTCAAGCACTGGGAAAAAAGCAATATACTTCAATTCAGTTTCATGGTATTACAACATATCATGAAACTGAATTGAAGTAAATTGTATCTATATAATATTTATAATATTCTTAAGAGATTACTTCATTATTAAAATAAAAACTTTTTGTTAAATCACCTTGTGCACAAGTGATGCGCGGTGAAACGTACAAAACACTGAATGCCACACTACATTCGTTAGTGAATAAATTAATTGTTAAATGTTAATATAATCCGTACTACTCTCGACAATCACTTGTCTCTTTTTATCTGTTAAAACCAAGTTTGTACATAATATATTCATTGAATAATAATTCATTATAATACAATGTAATTTTAACTAACACTGTGACGACTCAGTAGCGAAATAGCTAAGCTTTGATAGCAGCGTTGCGAACCACGGATTTGAATCTCGCATGCACGGAACAAGTATTATGGCCTAGAAATAATTGTTTCCTGTGTGAATGTTTGTCCATGTGCATAATATTATGTAAATGTCTCAACGATACAAGGGAAATTCTTAATTTGGACGTGTGCGTATAAACTTGCAGGACTATAATATCACCAGCGTAATTAAGAGCATTCGAGAGTATGCACATAATGTTAGATAATATATACATACATAAACATTAATACAAAGTTAATAAAATAAAAATCGATTTAATAATACAACACTGGTATAAACCTAAGCCTACAAAGTTATAAAAACTATAAACTAAAACTAAAAAGTTATATACCAAAGCATGCGCAAAAACATGTCGGGTCATAAGGATAAAAGGCCATCGCTGCCACTTAAGTGAGTAGGTAATACGTGGGAAAAACCTTTAATTATCTAATTCTACCATTCGAGACACTAAGCTTCAAAGAGCAGATTGGTATTACAATAAAGGAATATACGTTATAAGTTTTATTTTAATGAAAAAGGAACATTACAAATAAAACAAAATTCACAGACCAATCAGTCAGTGTCCTTAATTATTTTCTTGGCAACATTTTAAATGCCGCACGGAACAAGCATTTGTATGGCCTACAAACAATTGTCCCGGGTCTGGATGTTAGTCCTTGTGCACTTTATGTTTGTAAACTGCCTCCACGATACAGGAGAAAATCATAGTGTGGGGATAACGTATTTTTATTAAAAGTTCACCGCTAAACATAGATCTCCCCATAGATTGCCTCACAGGGGGAATTTCACCATGGTTGTGACGCTTAGCTAGTTGCCAACCGCAGTTTTTTATTACTTTCGGTTGTTATCATGAATTTGCTTCTGCTCACCAGTTGTTTCAGTTTCCTTCTGTAGCTTCTTACGACACACACGGGATCATATGGGGTAGTGGATATACTTACTCCGCTTGTGTACAACGACTGACATCGTGAAATATGAGGCCTAATTTTATTTTTTATCTTTTATCATTAAAAAAATCACAAAAACATTTACACGAACCTGTATGGAGCATTTCATCTACATTTTGATGTGAACTCTGTAACGACACTTGTTCTTGCGCCAAAAAGTCGACGTTAATAGCTGTGTGATCGTGACCAAATCTTCGACTTAGTAACTGTTCCCTGTCCGCCAGTTCCTGCTCCCGTCTGCGCCTTTTGTTTTGTGCATTTTGAAGAGATGCCTTCAAAAGGTGACATTTAATAATAAAAAAAAACAAATCATGATAGCATGGTAACATTGAATAACAAGAATAAGGAGAGCCGTGGTAAGCTCAAGGGCTAAGCGCTCGTTGTAAATTTACAATACGCAAGCAAACCGGGTTCGATCCCCGCCGGCACCAATGAAATTGTTAATTGCAATTTTAATTGCTGATTCATCACGTGCTCGGCGGTGGAGGAAAACATCGTGAGACGACAACCTACATGTCTGAGAAATAAGAAAATAAAAGTATTTCGAAGACGTGTGAAGTTCGATGCAGCGCGGCGGACATTTCCTTGCTCTAAAAAACCCTCTCATGAGAGGAGGCCTGTGCTCCGCAGTGGAACGTATGTATACTAGAGCCCAATGACTTCGTCAATCTTACTTAGCGGTACCATGTAGCGACATCTATGGAAATGTATTAAATAAAGAACGATGTATTTAGCGCGTCAAATTTTCATATCGATATACATCGCAACCGCTTCCGTAGATAGATAATAGATGGCGCTAGAGTAGTCAAATGAGCTCGGCCACGGTCCTTATTGCTTTGTAAGAGAGATAGGCTGTAACTTTCAGTAGTGGTAAGCAACACGCTGACCTATTACAAGTAAATGTAACAAACGATCGCAGTTTACTTAAGGATAGATGTAATAAAATTATAGTTACAGTAGATTATAGGAAATATTTAAGTAAGTCTATCGAAATGATATTTAATTAAATTTAGTCGGCATATTTTAACCAATTTATCCCTAGCTTTCATGGGTTTCAAAGAGAAAAATAATAGTCAACATGTAACCAAGTATCCCTAAAAACATTTAATTTATTTATGTTGTTTCATCGACACCGATTTTGCTTCACGGAACGTACACAGAGACCAGACACGACCGCAGTTTGCCTTCTCTTTTCTCGCTCCATCACAACTACAAATAATTTTGATCATGCGACTGATCTCTCTCCGGTCGTATCGAACTATGACAGTAAGGGATTAGAGAGTGCACCTGTGCTTGCGCATATACTTGAGCACTATAATCCTGTCCTGCGCAGATGGCTAGCTCCGTTGAGACTGGCCTCCTTGACCGAAATTAGGTCTGGAGGACAT
Organism: Parnassius glacialis; assembly: GCA_033319125.1. Lineage (NCBI taxonomy): Eukaryota > Metazoa > Arthropoda > Insecta > Lepidoptera > Papilionidae > Parnassius > Parnassius glacialis. Next base: position 32,734,830 of record JAVANC010000001.1, read on the forward strand.
TACATTATCCCTCAATCATACTCATATTAATAGAATCAGGCGTTACTTTGCGGAAATCCATTATAATGGTGGTTGGTATAAACTAATTTGCTTAATTCCGCGTAAAGAACGAAAATGATGTGTCCTGCCCAGTTTTAAGGGAACCTACCACCCTCCCTCAATCGCGTGCACTATACCCGTCGCCGTCAATCCCAGCACTAACACCCTCAGCACCACCACACTAGGCACGACACACTACTCTCGAAAATACGACACGTGTTTCGCCTCTACACGAGGCATCCTCAGGTGAAGTAGACGCGGAGGCTGGCCGCGAAGTGAGCGGCGAGCCGAAACTACTGCTATTTAAATAAATCTAAATAGCAGTAGTTTCGGCTCGCCGACACATCATTTTCTTTCCTTACGCGGAATTAAGCAAATTAGTTTATAACAACCCCCATTCATACATTAATTACAGTCTATCGAAAGTCCATTGCTGAATATAGACTTTTCCCATAGATTGCCTCATTGGGGAAATATTTGCCATAGTTCCCTCTCTTAGCAAGTCGGTTGGCAACCGCAATTCTTTTTTTATTATTTTGAGTTGTTATCAGGAAGTAAGCAATGAATACTGTTGCGTATCTCCTGTTTCATTTCCCCTTTCGCCTTTTACGATACTCACGAGATGATATTGGATCTTAGAGCTGAGTATGAGGTAATGGATTCTCCCATGCCGCCGCTACACGGCATTATCAAGATCCTGCCTTCACTTCATGATTTCGAAATATTTTCATCGAGATAAAGCTTTATCGATGGTTTTATTTTCCGCTTAGCAAGTGATAAATCAGCATATATAATCAGGATTACAACTGAGATCCGACTCGCTTAATTTGCCGTGTGACTATCAAGATTTTTCTAGAATTATCTACCACCGGCGATTTTTCCGGACCAATAAAACTTAGAGATCTTCAAGAAATAAGCTCACTCCTTTTAAAAAGCCCGGCAACGCACCTGTAATTTCCCTAATGTTGCAGTTGTTCACGGGCAATGGTCGACACTTACTATCAGGAAAATTTGATTTAATTTGGGCAACTCCACGAGGTGGAAAGCTAGTTAATTATAAAAATGTAATCTAAATAAATTCGTGGGCTGAGCATCCGAAATCAGGCACCGGTTGTCATCCCTGAGGACTAAGATGGAATGTCTCGTTTCTAGGAAAAAGGGTCTCTGGTTCTCTACATTCACCATACGAAACACAACAGTATTGAGCTGCTATTTCTCTTATTGACTTATTTGAAAATTAAATTTAAAAAAGCGAGACACGTTTATTGACTCATTCATGTAGAATTGTAGGTTCCCTATGTGCAAACTTATGTTTATGTAATTATGGTATGTATATGTAATGCCAACGGTATATGTGTCATTTACATCAAGCATCACCGACAGAAAGAAAGCAATAGCAAATGATGAAAAATCGAAATTAATTGTATAAATATCTATCATAGCACCTTGGTGGATGATTATAATGACCGAATAAAAAAGAAAGGAAATAGGAGGCATCTATAATGGGAAACTTAAGACCAAGAAAGCAATGCGAGAACTGAAATATGTTTATAAATATAGTAAAACGAATTTTTTTTATAATCCATCAAAGGAATGGACATATAATCAGATAGAAAATACCGAAAAAATAAGGAAATATATTTTACTGGCTGGCCCGGCGGACGTTGTTTTGCTCTTTCCGGCAGCTGTCACGATGTTTGCGATTCACCCCTGACTTTTTACAGAATAAATAAAAAAAAATACTAACATGACCACAGCGCCACCTATCGAGTCCAGATTTTGTGATTTTCTTTTTTGGCACTAACCTTGTGAATCTTCTTTATTATTCTGTGATGTTGGTACTGTTAGCCTATTTGGTTTTTACATCTTCACCACGCAAGCTGTTTAAAAGGAGGTTTAAAGGCGATGATGATTATGATGATGACGATGAAGGAGATGGTGGTGGTGATGATGATGATGATGATTTATGATTTGGTTTTGTTACCAATCATCATGTCCCCTCTGTAAGGGTTTTCTGAGCTATCTGACCGCTGCCCGAGAGTGGGAGTACGGACCCCCGCCTCTGACTGCTTAGCTTGTGTCGGTCGTCCTGGTGAATAAGAGTCATTTTGGTCTATACATATTGATTTTGTAAACTACTTGACTAAAGCGCCACCTATCCGTTTCTAGCTATGAACCATTGTCACAATCAAACTATACAACGTGTCCCAAAATTCAACGATAAGCCAACACCGGAGGATAGACCTGCCCCGGACTAATCGGGGAGAAAAAGAAAAAAATATATATCCCAATTATATTTTAAGTTATATAAAAAAATGAAATTCTTCAGAAATTGAGACCGTTTATGATATTTTTCACTACCATGACCACAATTTTTTAAATATTTTTTCTTTTTTTTTATAGGTAACCTGAATAGTACTGCTATCTACCACAATTCTTAAAAACTCCAGAATAACTCTTGTTTTATCACGAAAATTAATGAAACTTATTTTATTCCCTAAAATTTTTGAAGACTTACTTTTAACCAAATTTAACTTATCGTGGTGTAAAAAAAAAGTATGAACACTAGTATGGCAAGTTTTTTTAAAAATTGACGCAACTAACCAACATTCCAAAATGGTATAATACTCTAGGAAAACAAGTTATAAAAAAATATGGGCCTATTATTTCTAAACAGGGGCCAAATTCCTTAAATTGTAATTGTCAGTAATCACTTTTACTACATGCCCAAAATGGGTTCCTGTTACAATTTCTAGGAATTGGAATGGGGCATTAATACCTTAGATGTTAGAGAGAGATAGATAGATAGAGATATTTACGTTAAAAAGAGACAACAACAGGGCAGGTAGAGAAGCTGTTATTATTCTCAACTAGTCGGTTCAGTACGCTCTGCTCCTTTGTTTACTGCGCACCGTTCTCAATTCAACTTACGTGGCCCTCGTACATACTATCGACTTTTGGCTTGGCTTTTTGGACTGGAATCGACCTGCAAACTTAACTGACCTGGCATTATTTGGACTGGAAGTGATCTGCAAACTGAACTGACCTGGCATTATCTTGGACTACGATTGTGTGTTTTGTGATTTAGAGTTCTGGCGCATTTTGGACTGTTTGGCGTTTAACATGCCGCAACCGTACACACCACAGGAATACGCTAATATGCATTTAATCTATGGAGAATGCCGATGTAATGCTAATACTGCTAGCAGACTGTATCGAGAAAGATACAGTCTGCTACAGTAAAAACGAGAAAGATACAGTCAGTAATATCCTGATTATCGAGTTTTTATTAATGTGCATCAAGCGTTTTCGGAGGGTCGTATGCCATCCAATAAGAGAAGCGCTGGAAGACCTAGATTGGATCATGATGAAGAAGTTCTCAATGAGATAGAAAATGACTCGACTACTTCGGTACGTGCCATAGAAGAAGCTACAGGAATCCCGAAAAGTTCTGCACATCGAATATTAAAACGTCACAAGCTTCACCCATATCACTACAGGCGTGTGCAGGCGTTATTACCGCGGGACTATCCGCTACGGTTCACATTTTGCCGTGTAATGCTGCAAAGGCACAGTGAAGATCCCCACTTCCTAGACAAAATTCTATGGTCGGATGAAACAACGTGCAAGAAAGATGGGTATTTAAATCTTCACAACCTACATAGTTGGAGTAATGAAAATCCACACTTGATGAGACAAGACAAATCCCAATATCAATTCAAAGTTAACCTATGGACCGGCATATTAAATGGAAAAGTAATTGGGCCCTTTGAGTTACAAGGAAACTTAGATGGCAATAGTTATTTAAACTTTTTACAAAATGACTTGCAAAAATTGTTAAACGACGTGCCCTTAAGTGATCTTCAAAATATGTGGTCCCAAAATGATGGTTGCCCAGCACATTATGCCCGTCCTGTGCGAGAATATTTAAATCAAGAATATCCAGGGCGTTGGATCGGGCGACTTGGTCCTATCTTATGGCCACCCCGTTCACCCGATTTGAACCCCCTGGACTTCTTCTATTGGGGTTGTCTTAAAAACAGGGTCTACTCAAAACCCATTGTGACATTGGACGAGCTTCGTCGAAATATCACTCAGGCTGCTGATTACATTAATAGCAGAAGATATGCAAGACAAATAAAACGATCATTTTTAAGGCGATCTCGTGCATATATTAATGCTGGTGGCAAACAGTTCGAACATTTGCTATAATGTTAATAACTTAATAAATTACACGTGAAACTGTTTGTACCATTTGTTTTGAAATATTAAACATTTTTCAAGAACTAATACTTTTATTACACCCGACCGTCATTTGGCCCCTGTTAAGAAATAATAGGCCCATATTTTTTATAACTTGTTTTCCTAGAGTATTATACCATTTTGGAATGTTGGTTAGTTGCGTCAATTTTTAAAAAAACTTGCCATACTAGTGTCCATACTTTTTTTTACACCACGATAAGTTAAATTTGGTTAAAAGTAAAAGTCTTCAAAAAATTTAGGGAATAAAATAAGTTTCATTAATTTTCGTGATAAAACAAGAGTTATTCTGGAGTTTTTAAGAATTGTGGTAGATAGCAGTACTATTCAGGTTGCCTATAAAAAAAAAGAAAAAAATATTTAAAAAATTGTGGTCATGGTAGTGAAAAATATCATAAACGGTCTCAATTTCTGAAGAATTTCATTTTTTTTATATAACTTAAAACATATTTGGGATATATTTTTTTTTCTTTTTTTCCCCGATTAGTCCGGGGCAGGTCTATCCTCCGGTGTTGGCTTATCGTTGAATTTTGGGACACGTTGTATACTGTGTGCATATGACCTCAAACGGTCAAATCGTTCAGAAGTAACACAATCACTAACAAACTCACCAACAATTATATGTATATTTCAATCACTCTACTGTGGCTGTGGCAAGGCAACACTGGACCGCATGAGGCTGAGTTGGATGCATTGTTTTGCTACAACCCAATATATTTGTATTGTTTATTTTTGTTTCTTATTTAGTGTCTGGTGTATGTTGTGTTATAGTGAGAAATAAACACTTCATTCTTCATTTACTTATTAATTCATTCATTCTATTTTATTTAGCAATCATGAAGATATCAAATATACAAAAAATTTACTTTTTATAACTGTGCAGTGGCAGTATAAGAATATCCATTACCCCATATCACCCGCCCTGTGGCTGCTAGGCTAATAAATAAGAATAAAACCAAACATCCGAACCAGTGGTAAATGCATAAATGACTTTCAATAAGTATTATTGTAATCTATATTTAATAAAAATTATTCTATTCTATACTATAACAGTGGTAGAGCCACGCGGCAGCATTTACTGTCGCACGGATGGGCCGGCTCAAACCGGGGTGGTACCACAACCTCACAGAATACCAGCGTGAAGTAGAGGTTTACCTCTTGCGTTTCGCTTGGTGAGTGCAGGTGGCCGGAGGCCCTTTTAACTGGAAATGAGGCATTCCATCTTAGTCCTCACGAGTGACAACGCATCTGCATTTTGATTCGCCAACGAGGATAGATGTAGATGTCTATGGGCCGCAGCAACCACTTACCATCTGGTGGACTGTGTGCTCGTTTGTCACCCTTATCCTATTAAAAAAAAAACTATTCCATTCTATGCTTAAAGAGGCCTATGAGTAGATTGGATATACTGGATAAGGACATGCTGTAAACAACAAATAAATCTGTAATACAATTCCTAACAGAAATGTGATTGTATTCTACTTAGTTAAAAATCTTCCAAACAAAGTTTTAATTTCAGTATTTTGTGTAATTATAATTTAAAATATTTTAATTACAAAAGACAAGTATAGGTATGGAAGTAGGTACTTGGATAGTGAAGTAAATTTCAACTAACTATTGTAATACACACATGTACATAGTTATTTACTTCTGTAGTTAAAATATTACTTAATCCTTTTCTCACTATAAGTACTAAGTACTAATAAAAAAAAAGAAATACACCTATTCAGCTTTCATTATCCTTCGGCAACTTAAAAAATGATATATCTGAATCCTTTTGTTTGCTCATTAAGCATCCATTCACACAACAATTATAGTAGGAATGAAGTTTTGCTATTATAATTTATCAAATAGATAGGTAATAATTATTTCACACAGGTAGCAAGAGTGACAGCGGCCTGGTATTAGTTTAAATAGACAAAATAAATATATAAATAGTTGTTATATCATAGATTGTCATAAATAGTTATGAAAGTGGGTACTTGCATAACATTGTTAAGAAATAATGTCAGTTAAGTCACCCAGTTTGTCATTAGTTTTGCTACCTAGCACAATACACGTATTTACCTAAATTACGGTGTTTTATTGGATCTAACAGTGGCGACGAAGTATAAAAAGTGGAACAATGGAACGTAAATCAGTGAATTTTCACGAATTTAATTTACAAAGTGATAATTGGGACAATTATATAGAACGACTGAAGTACTGTTTTGAGGCGAACGGAATCGTCTCGGACGCGGTTCCAAGGGCGAATTTTTACACAGTTTGTGGTGCAAAAAATGTATATGAGACTGTTTTAGCATTAATTACGCCTAGAAAATCTAGTGATGTGCCATTCGCGGAAATTGTAACGATTCTTACGAAGCATTATAGTCCGAAACCAAACGAGATTTCAGTGTCTTTTCAATTTTATAAACGCGATCAAAAAGAAAATTAATCAGTATCAGAATATATCGCACATATTAGAAAAATAAGTGCAGGATGCAATTTTACGGACTTGGAACGCATGCTTCGTGACAGACTTGTGTGCGGTATGAGTGATAAGAAGTTGCAGTATGAATTGTTGAAAAGATACAATTTACAGTATTCGGATGTGGTGGATGCCATGCTATCATCTGAAAGTGCAGTGAGAGATGCCCGGATGATGCAAAGTGTGACCAGCACTAACTTTCCTGTCTCCATAGATTTAATTTCAACTACTGCAGCGGTAACATCATCATGCGAACCGATGGATGTCAATGCCGTGAAATCGCAAACTAATATTATATTTTGTTACCGATGTGGCGATCGTCATGGCGGTGTGTGTCGTTTCATAAATTCTGTTTGTAATTAAGCAAGATGTAATTAAGAATTTTGCAAGAAAAAGGGGCATATTGAAAAAATATGCTCAGCTAAAAAGAAAAGCCGTAGGGGCAATGTAAATTATACACAAGAGTTAGACACACATCTTAACGGCATTTATAATTTGGACAGTTTGACTTCACGGGTACCGGCGCATAGAATAAAACTTCTATTCGATGGCGTGCCAGTGATCATGATGGTGGACTCTGGATCTGCTTTCTCAATCTTGAATGAAAACACATGGATGCAATTACACCCTAGAACTATACTAGACATAATGCCTAACAAGTTACGTACGTGGAACAACTCTCCGGTACAAGTAATGGGACAGGCTACAGTACAAGTGCAATTTAAAGACATTAAGTGTAATTTGAATGTATAGCTAAGGGCACGGACCCAAATCTATTAGGTCGAAACTGGTTTAAAGCATTGGATATTACTTTAAATACTATTCATATGATTGACATTGATTTGACAGATATTGATAAGGTACTTAATAAATATAATACTGTTTTCAAAGAAGGGCTTGGTACATATAAAGGGAACCCTGTAAACATACAAATTAAGCCTAATGCTGTTCCTAAATTTTTAAAAGCTCGACCAGTGCCTTTCGCTTTAAAGGAAAGGATTGAAAAGGAAATCGATCGTTTAGTGGGGTACTTCGCCCCATATCTTTTTCGGAATGGGCGACACCAGTAGTTCCTATAGTAAAAAAAAATGGAGACATACGACTATGCGGAGACTATCGAAGTACGGTAAATCAAGCTACTGAGTCAGATACGTACCCAATACCCACGGCTAGTGAAGTCTGCAGTTATTACAGATGGTTCTTATTACACGACACTTGATTTAGACAGAGCATATACGCAAGTGGTGGTCACAGACGCCACAGCGAAGCTTTTAACTTTGAATACATGCAAAGAATTGTACGCCGTACACAGATTGGCATTCGGCGTGAAGGCCTGTCCGGGAATATTTCAACGTTTGATGACAGCACTGCTAGCAGGCATACCAGGTGTAGCCGTGCTGATTGATGACATCATCATTAGCGGCCGCACATTGACAGAAATGACTCAACGTCTTTAAATAGTACTGGACCGCATTGAAAGAGCAGGATTGCGTTTTAATAAAGACAAATGTAAATTTGCTAAAAGACGCGTGGAGTTTTTAGGTTTTGTGATCGATGCGGATGGTATTCATCCAGCTCAGAGCAAGGTTGAATCGATTCTTAAAACTCCGGAACCTAAAAATATACAGCAGTTACAAGCATTTTTAGGCCTCTATAACTTTTACGAGAGGTTCATACCTCACAAAGCAACTATTCTTGAACCTCTACATAGATTACTCGATAAGTCACAAATGTGGCAATGGACTGACCGGGAACAAAATAGTTTCGATACCGCCAAGCGTTTACTTTCTTCAGAGTTGACTCTTGTCCATTACGATCTTAATAAGCCATTGGTTCTTACCTGTGATAGCTCTGAGTACGGCGTCGGCGCTGTATTATCACATATAATGGTGGACGGAACAGAGCGACCTGTTGCGATGGGCTCTAGGATTTTACATGCGCATGAGAGGCGTTATTCCCAATTGGATAAAGAGGCCACTGCTATCATTTTTGGGGTAGTTAATTTTCACAATTATTTGATAGGAAGGTCTTTCACAATAGTTACAGACCACAAGCCATTGCTTGGTATATTTGATCCTCAAAAGCCAATGCCAGCGATTTTGTCACCTCGGTTAACTAGAATTGCGTTAATACTCACGTCACACAACTACAATATTGTTTATAAGCCAGGTAGAGTAATTGGAAATGCTGAGGCTTAAGTCGATGGCCACAGCCAGTTCCAGATCAACCAGAACAACAGCTTTGTGATGTTTTGCTTATGGCGGAGACGCCTGCTGATTTTCCAGTGGATGTTGATCTCATAGCATCGGCAACGAAGAGAGACCGAACTTTATCGCGAGTAAGTCATTACGTACTAAGCGGTTGGCCTGACAGTGTCACGGACAGTGAACTGCGTCCGTATTGGTTACATCGTACTGAACTCTCATTGCATGAAGAATGTATTTTATTGGGTTGTCGCGTAGTGGTGCCACCATCGTTGCGTGAGCCTTGCCTAGGTGCCTTACATAAGACACACGCAGGTGTCGTGCAAACAAAGGCATTGGCCAGAAGTTACGTTTGGTGGCCGCAATTGAATCATGACATTGAAGTTTTAGTAGGTGAATGCTCAAAATGTTTAGAAAACAGGCACATGCCCCCTAAAACAAGCTGTGAATGGATTACACCAACTAAACCTTGGTCTCGAATAAACATAGACTTTGCCGGACCTTTTCAAAATAAGACATTTCTGATTGTCGTCGATGCCTATTCGAGATGGCCAGAGGTTTTTATTGTATACAATATGACTTCTGAAACAGTTATTCGACATTTAAGGAATATGTTTGCAACACATGGATTGTGTGAAACTTTAGTTTCAGATAATGGAACACCATTTGTATCGACAGAAATGAAAATATTTCTTGAAGCCAACAAAATTAAACATGTCACTACAGCACCTTATCACCCGGCTACCAATGGTTTGGCTGAAAGGATGGTCCAAACCATTAAGGATAAACTACGAAAGATGGACGATATCCCATGGAATATCAAACTTCCTAACATTTTACTAGGTTTGCGTGTTACACCTTGTACAGCAACTAAAAAGAGTCCAGCGGAACTTTTAATGAACAGGCGCCTACGTACTTTGCTGGATACACTACATCCTGATAATCGCCAGCAAAGAAAAAGAACACAACAAATTATTAGTAACGCTCAAAAAATTAATAGGGAAGCAGAGACGGGTCAGAATGTTATGTATCGGAATTATGGTAAAGGGCCAAGATGGTTACCAGGAACTATAGTAAATAGAAATGGACCATCTAGTTCTGAGATTACTACAGGAGATGAATCTTTAATAAATAGACATATTGATCAATTAATTAACAGAAGACAATCTGACATGAGTGCAATAACCCGGAGAGAGGATGAAGAGATGTCCAAGAAGCAAGATATCACAGATAATAGTGAAATAATGGACAATGACTTAGCAGAGGAAATTACTGACTATAACTTAGAAAAAGATAAGACAGATAATGATGTAAGAGAAGAAATTATTGAAATACCTAGTGAGGAGAAATGGGCGGAAATGTTAGGTATACCAACTAAAATGGAAGTAACTTATTCTGGGGGAAAAATTAAGAATAAAATGAATGTTCATTCTAAATCACCGTATGAGAGACCTAGTAATAATTTTATAGCTTAAGTTTACTGATTATATTATATAGATGATGTATTAGAAGTTGGTGATTGAGTTTGTAAGTAATGAATATTGTATGTGCATACTTGGGGAAAAGGTATGTTATATCATAGATTGTCATAAATAATTATGAAGGTGGGTACTTGCATAACATTGTTAAGAAATAATGTCAGTTAAGTCACCCAGTTTGTCATTAGTTTTGCTACCTAGCACAATACACATATTTACCTAAATTACGGTGTTTTATTGGATCTAACAGTAGTATGTACACTCACTACATATTAGTATGTTTTACCTAATTACAAAATTTGGTAAAGTACCGGATATTTGTAACTTACAAGTTCCTATATTTAACAACCTTTATATATTACAAGTGGCATGTTTTTTTATACCAAACAATTTATTTGTCGTTTGATTTACTTTTACAACATCAAAGGTACAAACAGCACGAAAGGAGGAAAGAAGGTGGATACATAACACCAAGGTTGGAAAATATTTATGTTGATTCATCACACCATATTATATTTAAAGGCTTAGCATTCCATTGACTCCCGTCGATTTGGGGGTTGATACGTATTTTTACAGAAAAGTTACACTATTATAAGCACACACACAAAGTTGCAACATGCGGAAACGTGTAATTTTTGAGAAAAAAGTTATTGAAAATCAATTATTCTTGTATTGTTTATATCTAATCCTATCATAAAACTAATGCCATTTTGTAATGTCATTGTCGTCAGTAGGGATGTTGATTCTTTCCGAAAAAGGTCGATCTTTAAATCGATTCAAATCGTAAGCTGATGTATCAATTCACTAAAAATCAATTTCTAAAATATCTATATTTTTTTATGTTTGCATTTATAATGTCAATATAATGCCATTTTATGAAAAACAAGAAAGATACCATGACATAAATAAATGATCTCTTATTGAAATTTGTTTTATTTTAACAGTACCGATTAGAGCAGATAACAAATAAAATAGGTTAGGTTCAACTTATGTCAAAGAACCGAATTGATTGACCCCGACTCCACCTGCTACGAGTCTGTCCTACCCCTGAGTGGTTTTAAAGAGCCGGAGGCGCGTAGGGGGAGCTGCCTCCGCCTGCTGTAACAAATCGTAGGCATCGGACGAGCCGGAGCGGCTGAGGCGAGGAGGGATGCCTGCAATTTGTTACGCTAAGGCGTAGAGGCTGCTCTTCCCGCAGCGCCGGAGACGTAGCAGTCTCAAAATAGATACAGAAATCCTTCTGAATCAGTCCCCTTATATTTTATGATGAAGGGGATTTTTTTCTCATAAAATGGATTTATTATTATTTATTTTTTTGGGAATCGATACATCAGCATACAATTCGAATCTATTTAAAAATTGATCTTTTTCGGAAAGAATCAACATCCCTACTGACAATAACAATAAAAAATGGCATCAGTTTTATTGTAGGATTAGACAAACAATGCAAGAATAATTGATTTTCAATAACTTTTTTCTCAAAAATTATGCACTTCCGCATGTTGTAACTTTGTGTGTGTCCTTATAATAGTGTAACTTTTCTGTAAAAATATGTATCGACCCCCAACTCGAGGGGAGTCAATGGAAAGTTGTACCTATTTAAATATAGCACTTCTACAGTCCTTTGCAAGAATGTCCTATAACAAGCATTACTTGGAAGTTATTATGTCTATAATGAGTACAAACCTCAAGCTCAAACTATTAAGTTTGATCCCCATACCTAACACGTAAAATTTGGGTTCAACCTATTTGGATAGTTTTTCCACCATCAGTTACCAAAGCCTTGTACGTCAATCGGCAAAGTGCACCACATACAGGAAAGATTGGTGTTTGGTGAAATTTGTCATATTTTCTCTTACATCCTTTAATATATATATTCACATTTTCTAAATTACCTGTATATGTTTGTTGTCATATTTTAATTGATCAACCCTCATTTTTGCCACGGATCTTTGATTGATTGGAGTCTTGAATACAAAGATATCTAATTTTTCACAATTTCTGCAATTTAAAATTAATATTTTACTTTCCTGCGGTACGTAAAGCAACAAAATAATAATGTATTGATTAAATTATATTATACTCTCCTTCAAGATGTTTTTAATATTACATTAAATATTGTTACTTACGCGCTAATGGCATTAATTTTGGATTGTATTGCATTTTCAATATTCTCCGAAGGATCACCCTCTAATTTATGAAATAAATCTGTAGTTTCTTGTATTAACTTAGTTGTTTCATGGTATAATGTTTCCATTTTTTTTTCAAAAATTAAATAAACAATGCATGACACAGGAATAATGCTGCCTCTGTATGAGAAATATAAAGTTTCATAAATAAATCACTTTCTTCAATTATTATGTTTAACTTTATAACTGATATTATTTAAAAGTTTAAAAATAAAATTTATATGCCACTCCAACAATCATTGAAAACGTCAGTCAGATCAGATGTCAGTTTGACGTTGACGTGGCATCACATCATATCATAGACTTAAAACATACTACGCCAGTATATTATTCTAAGTCTATGCATCATATCATTCTTAGACTGGACTCACACATCCGGAATGCCTCTCTGAATTCATAATCTAAATTCATATTATTAGTTAAGAAAGCCCGGCTTGCATACAATTTAACTAGGCTCCACATACATTCTGATTTTTTCAGATTATGATTTTCTCAGATCGATCTGTAAGAATGACACTAACAAGCGTTCTGAATTCCTGATCGGAATATTTAAGATTATGATTTCATAACGCGCGTTTTTCTATACATTTGAGCACGCGAGCACACACACACCGGAATCAGATTATGAATTATATCATTTGACACTGCGAGCGGTTAGACGTGTTGTTACTTGTGAAATTGTAATCTAGAACTGACTTTCCTTTACTCTGTTCACATTAAGGGGATGAATCCAGTGTATCCGCTTGCGTCTCTTTTTAGGGTTCTGTACCCGAAGAGTAACCAACAGGACCCTATTACTAAGCCCTCCCTGTCCGTCCGTCAATCTGTCAGCGGGGTGTATCTCATGATCCATAATAGGTAGACAGTTAAAATTTTCACAGAATGTGTATTTCTATTGCCGCTTTAACAAAATAAACTAGAAAAAATTAAAGGAGTCTCCCTAGGAACGTGCATTACAATGGTACGGTACCTTTCATGCGCGAGTTCGACTCGCACTTGGCCGGTTATTTTATTATTTAAAGCTAAAAATAGTGCCATGAGTATTATTATATATTCCTCTTCCATATCCGAGGCGTGCGTCTGAGGCAAGAAAAACGAGACTACTCATTTATCTGAATTTTTAAGATATGGGTGAGGCAACTTGCTGGAATTCATAATTTGAATTACGACTCTGAATTCAGAGAGGCATTCCGGAAGTGTGAGTCCAGCCTTAGAGTATCGCACAGACTAACTAGTAGATTCTAACCGAATGGAGTATCTCTGCCAGGCGACAAGCCGCGCCAGGCGTTGCCCCGCCTGTATGGGCCTGTCGCGGTCCGTACTGAGCATTCCCACGGCGTGTGCCGGCCTGGTGCAGCCTGTCGACTGACATTCCAACATATTAAGTGATGCGGAGCGCTCAGTGCACTGCACACGCAGACTTGCAGTGTGCAGCCGCTGTGGTTTTATTCAGTGGTGAACGTTTGATAAATCAAGTAAAAACAAAGCAGAAAAAACGACGCTGGTGGGTGTTGTCATTCAACAAAAGCCGTTCTTGTTTTTATGTTGAGGCGACGAACTATTCCAAAGCGCTGGTTCATTTTCATAAAGAGTTAAAAACTCGAATATGTGTTCGTTCGTCCACTCCATAATCAGCGTAAACGCACAGGCGCCACCGCAGTTGAAATGAACGATTGTTACCGACACAGACGCGCCCGTACAGGCCGCGACAGGCACCGTCGTGCCGCGCCGCGCCGCGCCGCGTCTTTGAACTTACCGACTCCCGATGGGTCCGACGGGCGACAACAGGCCACCGCAGGCCTCATCGGATGCGATGGTTCCCACGGCCTGTTGGTCTGGCCTGGCGCGGTCTGACCTGTGACAAAGCAGGCCGTGGGACCCTAGCTTATGGAGAGTGTGTCCGTCGAAATCACATCGAAATGCGTTAAATTAGGGTGGCACTATAATAGTAATAATAATAATAATAATTCTTTATTTCAGATATCAAAGATCCATAAGTTGTTAGTATGACTTATATTAGAGACTTATATTGAGAACATTAAATAAATTTTATTAAATTAAATCAAAACTAAAATCAAATCTATACCCAAAATTAAATTACAATAAAATCAAAAATAAAATAAAATAATAATCGAGTAATAGGAATGTCAAAATAAAATACAATGAAACAAAAAATCAAATAAAAATCAATCGAAATCAAATAATGTCTTAATGAAATTACATTAAATACAATCAAAATAAAATAAAATATCAAAATAAAATCTGCGAGCCAACATATTACCTCTTACTGAGAGAGCCCTACGTTTCCTTTCTATATCAGCGTCGTCTTTAAGGTCGTCAGTAATTATATGTCCCAGATATTTAAATTTTGTTACACGTTGTATGTTCACGCCGTTCAGGGTAATGTTATTGACTTTATCGGGACATTTACCAGCGGCCTTAAACACCATGCATTCTGTCTTTTTTACATTGTATATGAGCCCGTGCTCAGCAGCATATTTCTCACAAACCCTTAGCATCCCGTTAAGACCCCCCGCAGTTGGACAGAGCAGTACACTGTCATCAGCGTAATTTATATTGTTGGTGCTTACTCCGTCAATACGGCATCCGACACGCATACTGCTCAACCTGACAATGAGATCATTAATATATATGTTGAAGAGTGTAACAGAGTAACAGGTTTAATTTTAAATTAATTATTTTAACTTAATTTAATTTTCAATCAATAAATTTTTATTAAAAATTATAGAACAAAATTACATAAAAAACAAAATGATTAAATTTTTGGATTGGAAAATTATTACATAATTTTGAACGCATCCAGCGCAGAGCAGTTCGAATCGTCGGCTACTGAGCTCTTTCTGATCGGCTTGATTCACTGACACTGCGAAGAGATGTTGTATCTCTTTGCAAATTTTATCGCATCTACCACGGAGAGTGCTCTGAGGAATTGTTCCGACTTATTCCAGCCGCTCAACTTGCGACTACTCGACTACCTCCAAGAAAAGAACCTGCTCTTTTTAAAAGGCTGGCAACGCATCTGCAATGCCCCTGGTGTTGCAGCAGTTCTTGGGCGGCGGTAGACACTTACCATCAGGTGAGCCGCATGCTCGTTTGCGCCCCCTCCTATAAAAAAATGTCAATCTATACTATACTATATCCATGGCCCCTGCGGTCTAGGAACTCCTACGGTGGAGAAGAGTTCACAACTTAGGGGGTTTTCCCCTTAATTTAAGGGTAAATAAGTGGGATGGGATTTTTAATGATCTTTATATTTTAGAGATATATTTAGGGGATTTTATAATTTTTTTCAACTTAGCTGATTTTTGTTTAGAAGTTTTCGATAATTGTGGAAATGCCTATTGAAAATGTCTGACAATTCGGGCTATAAGTTTTGCATTAACTATCACAGTTGCAATTTCTCGTTAACTATTGAAATGCTGCCAAGTGTTATGATGACCTGATTCACATTGGAACTAAACAGCGCATTGTTTATAACATTTAATCTATTAACTACAATGTATGTTTATTTAATATAATAATAAAAATAATAAATGTATGATTTTAATATGTCGGAACCATCAGAAGAAAACGAAATAATATTTGAAATATTAAATAATTTACATACAAAGAATATTACAAGGCATTGTTCTTATTTTTAGCAGATTTCCAGGTTAATAATGTGATTTTAGGGGTTTTATACATTTAGGGGTAAATATTTTTTGGAGTTGGTAACACTGCGAAGAGTTAGCAACACTAACAACTAAAACTACTCTGTGACTACTCCATTCCTATACACAATGGCCAAAAAGTCGTGGATCAAACGCAACTAGGGGTTAGATGGGGTCATCAGCTGCAAGAAATTGTTCTATGGGAGGTCCTTAAGGTTAACCCCTGGAGAGTTATAATTTATTTTGTGTTTATATGAGAAAATTGACTTTTTTTGCTAATTCTTATTAAAACTCGAAAAATTCTACACCTGTATCTTGTTTATAATTTTCACTAGATTGGTACTAATGAGTCCTTGCGTTAGACATACGCCAAGCTATTTAGAGGCCAATTTGGCCTTCTCTTCCAAGTGAAATTGCACGTCACTCGATATGTCGACTCCGAGGATTCCGATACTGGCTGAGGCAAGAAGGGGAGTGTCTTGAAACTGAGGAGATACGACAAAGGGGTTCTTTTTAGCGGTAAATGCGCAAAGTTTTGTCTACTGAGGATTAAACTGGACTAGATTTAGTCGCCCCCAATCTGAGACTTTGTTCAGCAAAGACTCGACTTCAGACGCAAGTTTGTTCCGGTACTCGGCAACGTTTTCCCGAGAAATGTTGGCATGGCCGGTGTATAGAGCATCACCAGTGGTGTCATCCGCATAGCAACGAATGTTACCAGTTAGCAACATATCACTGATATGCAGAAGAAACAGCGTTGGTGATAACACACAGCCTTGTGTAACACAGCGTTAATAGGCTTGTAGTCAGAGCATGCACCGTCTACAATGACCTTGATGCTCCGATCTGCAAGGAAGCTGGTGATCCAATTGCACAGTTTCTCAGGAGGTCCATAGGAAGGGATCTTCGAAAGAAGCGCTTTGTGCCAAATCCGATCGAAGGCCTTCGCAATGTCCAAACTAATGCCCAACGCCTCCCCCTTAGACTCTGCTGCCTCCGCCCAAATTCAATTTTTTGGAGCTGATAACCCCATCTAACCCCTAGTTGCGTTTGATCCACGAGTTTTTGGCTACCTGTATATAAAATATTTCTATATAAAAATTCCTATATATACATACATAAACACTCACGCCTGTCACCCTGAGGGGTAGGCAGAGACTACGGACTTCCATTTGGCGCGATCCTGACACACCTCTCTCGCTTCCTTTACATCCATATATCTACGCATACACGCTCGTCGGTTAAAGGTACTCCTAATCTGGCCCATTTTTAATGTATCGCCGATTTGGTCGATAAAACTTCGTCTAGGGCGCCCCTTCCCGACCCTGCCGTTCACTTCTGCAATATAAATTTGCTTTGTCACTCTTTCCTCGTTCATTCTTTCTACATGACCAAACCACCGAAGCATTCCTTTCTTAATCCTTGTCACAACGTCATCTTGCAAACCACACTTTTCTCTTACCACACTATTTGTCACCCTGTCATTCAGATTCAGTCCTAGCATACTCCTTAAGGACCGCATTTCTACAGCATTTATTCTATTCTCATGCTTCTTCTGCCAGACCCAACTTTCACTACCATACATTAAAGTAGGGACTAACACAGCATTATGAATCGCTATACGTGCCTTATTTGACACATTCTGGCTCCTCATAATAGCGTGTAGAGCCTCATTCACTCTATTTCTTGCGTTCACTCGTATCCTATATATATATATATATATATATATATATATATATATATATATATATATATATATATATATATATATATATATATATATATATATATATATATATATATAAAGTACTCTGTGGACTACTCTCTGATTAGTATACAGTTATCTGTGGTGGCTACAAGCAAGTTGGTTGTACTTTACCTACATCATTTTTAAAATTCTAAACATTATTTTTATTTATTATCTGTAATTGATTAAGGTTTCGGTGCATTAGTAATAACGTACAGGAAATTTAATTAGATGTTTGGTGTTAAATTAGAAATTTGCTGTTGAATGTTGTGAAATTACCACCATAGTGAAAGTGCAATACAATTACAATGGGTGACGCTTGTCAAGCCTGTCTTACACGAATTCCCCATGCCACCCTTATCGCTACTATTATGTGCTGTTTGGGCGTGGGGGTTTTTTGTGGTACTATGTATCGGGGTTCTGCTCTGTCAATACTTATGTTCGATGAAGTGTTCCACTTTAGGCTCATATGGATCGAAGCTTTGCAAATGATTTTTATTGTGGGCAGCGCATGTATGGCAGCACTCGGCTTTATGCTGTTGTGCTTGGGATGCTTAACAACAGGTGCAACTAGACAAAAAGTATACAGAGCATGGAGGGCTCGTGTTGGAGGAAGAATATCATGTGCTGTCTTTATGATCATAACGTACATTCTGACTTTCGTCTGGATTGTATTGTTAGGTTTTCTAGTTATAACAACGTTTTTATTCACCATATTTTGGAAATTATGTTCTAAACCAAAAAATATCGATCTTTCGACATGCATCGATTTCACTCAATTTGATTTTATGTTTCCATCGAGTGTTAAGCAAGAAGATATGAGGATATGTGAGGCTCACAAAATAAAGCTGTTTTGTAAAGATTATGTTGAAAAAGCAGAATTTATGTTTATTCTTGCTATGGTGTCATGCATTCTTGTTATTTTGAGCTTAGTTCATTATTTGATGTGCCTATCTGCCAACTATGCACACATAAGAGATCACGAGAAGTTTCAAGAGTTACAAGAACTACAGTATCTGACTAACCCTGATTTACATGCTTCAAAGGACCGTTTCTAGTATATGGCCCGTGCGCCACTTCTGCGCTCCCTTGAAGCTACTACAAAAATGTGACAGTTTTAAACTGATCTTCAAGTTAATGAAATGTTTTGTGTTCACTGAAAAAACTATCAAGACTGATACTCAGTGGGTGATTTATTATCCACAATTTTAAATTGTATTTAACATATCTAAACCTTCCATTAATTGGTGACATTATTTTGATTTACTTACCGACATGATAATATATTAGATTCTAGATGTGTTTGACGTTCCAGCTGTTGAGCCGTGGTAGCTCAGGGGCTAATCGCTTGCTGTAAATTTTACAGTATGCTAGCAATCTGGGTTTGATTCCCACCGGAACTAATGAAATTGTTAGTTACAATTTTAAATGCTGCTATACCACTTGCTCTGTAGTGAATAAAACATAGTGAGATTACCTGCATGTCTGAGGAATAAGTTTTTTTCGAAGATGTGAAGTACGCCAATGCACATTGGGGTCGAGCGGCTCATGTGTCCTTGCTCTAAAACCCTCTCAGAAATCTGAGGAGGTCTTTCCCCAGCGCTGGAACGTATATAGGCTGTAACTTTAACTTTTTTGACATTCCAGTACAATAAGTACTATTATTAAGTATTGATTCTAACAAAAGAGGAAAGATATGGTACTAATAAGCTGCAAAAAGTAGACCAGTACTATGTGTAATTGATGTACTATCACCTATGAATGAATGAATGAAATATACTTTATTGTACACCGATAAATAAGAAAAAAGAATACAAATTAAGAAAACAAAGGTACAATTCGCGGCCTTAACACTTACAAGCAATCTCTACCAGGCAACCACTAGCAGAGGGTATAATGGCCTGTGAGATAGGGTAAGGGTGTATGCAAGTTATTTGGAAATATATACATTTATTTGCCAACCTATCTAATGTTGCACACATACAACTTTTTTCTAAAAATCTACTTTGAATTCCCTAAATAGTCTTGCTTATTTTACAAATGTACCAAACATACAGGCGAAATAAAAAGAAGTCATTTAGAGTACACTTTTCATGTGTAAGAAATTTTTGGATGAAAATGTTATTGTCGAAGCGGGATAGAGCTATGATCATAGCATGTCTTATTTCTGTTGTTTCCTTATTCTGTATGGGTAAGCTTGTATGCATAGAGCATGTAGTCCAATTTCTGTATATATAATGTTCGGGAGTACCATATCTTCTCCTTTTTGTTTATATTAATTGTATTAAGGCATTTTAAAAAAGTATTTGCAAATTCTATTAGGCAGTGGTTAAAAATATTTCTTTTATGATTTTATTATGACCATCATGTTAACATATGATTATAATTATTCTAACATATTGTTTTTTACCTTGTTAAACTGTTTCTATTTTTATTTAAGCTTCTATATAACTAAACACACTATCACCCATTACACCTGAATTAGGACATTGGATTTCATTAGTTTTAAGTTGTTATACATAATTAAGAGTAAAAAAGTATCTAAAACATTCTTAAATACAAAGTGTGTACAATATATGTGTTGTGATATTTTATCATTGTCATGATTTTATATTTATGCAAAAACACACATTTTGTATAGAAAATTAAGTAACTGTAGTATTCTTATTTATTGTAGTCATTAGTATCCTTTCTACCTATAATATTAAGCAGTTAAAACATTTTATTGATTACAGTTACTTTAATATATACCATATATGTATACAATTATGTTCATTCAATAATAAGTACAATGGTTCTATATTAATATTTGATAGATTTTAAATTTAAATAGGCAATATGGAAAACACTTGCTCTTTAATGTTTTTTATGGATAATTGTTAAATTTTGATACAAAATCTTAAAATATATCTTTGTCACTGCCTTTAATAATAAATACTAATTGTAAATCACACAATTAATTCACAATTAAGATTTAAACTGTACTGAAATTAGTTATCCAATTATGTATTTTAATCATTTAGATATAAGGTCAATTAAGTCATATCAAAAAAAATCTGTTCAATTTCAAAAGAGAAGTAATGGTTCTAAAGTGGTGTTTATAGGTGAATTAAAGACAATAACATAGAAAATAGATCTCGCAACTGCAAGTCCTTACCTGCAAGTGCTTCACACAATGGACTTTAGTAAAATTATACTTAGCCGTATGAACTGAATCTGTTAGAATAGCGTTAAACAAAATAAATTTTGATCATTTTATGTACTGTGTTTTAGTTCCGTTCTCTTACATTTTGCCAACTTAAAAAAATGGAGAAGGTTCTCAATTCTACTGTATGTTCTTTCTTAGGGTTCCGTAAGTAACAACAAGGAACCATTATAGTTTCGCCATGTTCGTCCATTCGTCCGCAGTTTTACTCAAAGACCGTAAGTGCTACTAAGCTGTAATTTCGCGTAGTTATAGATATTAACCACGCCTAAAAAGTTGGGAGATAAAATCTTGATTTTTTTATTTTATTTTGGGTTTAAATATTTGGGTAAGTGGATTTGTTTACCTGTCTTCCATCATGTGGGTGTTGTTGGATAGGTCTTCAAATATATTGGGGATATGGAACCTTGTTCCGATTCAGGGGTCGGTTTGCGAAATATTGCTTTAAAGTGGTAGGTATTTTTTATTAGTCATGTGCCCCACGCCCCACCTACCAACTAAACTGCTGTTTTTGGAAATGTGAACAATATGTACGATAGTACTGCGTATAATGAAATTAAAAGGAAAACTATCACAGCAAAGTAGGCATAACAGGTTAACGAGTAATAGTAGAGCAACTTAAAAATGCTCTTAGATTAGTAATAATTTCCTTACAATTCCATATAAAATGACCTAAAACTGGCTACATTATAACTTTGTAATGTTATTCTTAACTGTTTTACAGCACAAACATTTGTTTGAGAAAATGACTTATACATACATATAATCACTCCTCTTTCCCGTAGGGGTAGGCAGAGACCACTTCTTTCCACTTGCTACGATCCTTACATACTTGTTTCGCTTCGTCCACTTTCATTATTCACTTCATACATGTTCTACACTTTAGGGTAGTCTCGACCTGGCCTTTTTTTAAGACGTCCCTGATTTGGTCTAGAAACGTCCGCCTAGGTCTACCCCTTCCAACACTTTCATTTCACGCTCGCCTTATACACTTTTCGTCAATCGTTCTTCATTCATTCTCTTGACATGTCCAAACCATCTCAACATACCTTTCTCAATTTTTGTCACTGCAGCTTCTTGCAGACCACAACGTTTTCTTATCCTGTCACTCAGTTTAAAATTTAAAATGACTTATGCATTACTAATATAGCTTTACGTCTTCCTTTGCGGGTTAGGCAGGGAGGATCGATCGCCATGAGACAGATCCTGACATAATTTTTACCACTTTCGCTAATTAGGATGCTTGGGATAGTTTAGGACAGTGCTGGTTAATGGGAAGGTTCGTTACGGATAAAGGCGGATTAAATGTCGACAGCGCCCCAGGCCAGCACCTCATCGGTGCCCTATGGCGGCCATCTAGGTATTATAAATTATAACCACATACCTATTTTGTAAATAAACTATAATTTATAGTTGAACTACCGACCGATTTCCGTTCTGAGTCTATGTACTGTTTTCGAGTCATTACGCATCGTCCCGCACGCATACTCTACAACTTCCAGCCTCCCGAAAAGTTTTTACTACTATAGACCTCACACATATCATTCGGCAAATTTTACAGAAGACCGAAGATTACAATCTGCCACATTGTCTTGCATATGTGGACTATGAGAAATCCGAAATTCTGTCGAAATTTGGGCGGTGCTACAGTCCCTTCAGTTGTGCCAAGTTGACTCATGACTGTCAGTATATCGAAGTGCTGAAGTGTTTGTAAAGTAGGACTACAATGGCTATCCGGGTATAGAACCAGAGTACGAAAACCTGTCCAACTGCAGTGATGTGTAAGACAGGAAGACGTTAAATCCCCAAAATTTCAATTTATTCAATTAAATAATTCAAAAAAATAATTGGATATTCAATTTATTGCTTATTTTTTTAAAACCGCTCGATCGATTTCGTTAAAATTTAAATGGGACCACCTTGAAAGTATACTCATTGAAACAAAAAAGAATTTTCCAAATCGGTTCAGGCGTCTTCGAGTAATCGGTGAACATACATAAAAAAATAATTCCGATTAATTGAGAACCTTCTACTTTTTTGAAGTTGGTTGAAAATGGTTATGTTCATTTAGGAATGATCAGGAATGATAATACATTCATTTAAGTTGAATCATATCTTTCAAATAAATTTGAGACTGCGATACGCGCGCTACCTACTGCAAGTTTTTTGTACTATGCAGTGGCGTAGCTACCCAGGGGCTAGGCGGGGCAGTGCCCCGGCACCCCCAAGCTAAAGGGACCCCTCGGCCTCCAAGAACGAAGAAAAATTATGTTCGAGTTTTAACTTTTAGGCTCCTGACCGCGAACGGCTCGAACTGAAACCACAAAAATGACTCACTTCCAGAACATAAATACACATAACATTGTTAAAGATCATTGTCTTCTTCGTTTTGTTGTATTTTTTATATAGAAGAGGGGGACAAACGAGTATGCGGGTCACTTGATGGCAAGTGTCGACCACCGCCTATTAACAAATACAACACCAGGGAAATAAGTTCGTTCCTTGGAGGTCCCAAGTCGTATTGGTCCGGAAAAATCGCCGGTGGTAAACGATTCCACAAAGAAGTCGTGCGAGGAAGAAAACTAGTAAATTAGACAGTAGTGGATTGCCACACATCCCGTTCATGTGGATTTGTGGAATGCGCTGTTGAAATTTTGTGGCTGGAATTAATCCTAACAATTCCTCTAAACACTCCCTGTGGTAAATGTGATAGGAAATGCAATGGCATGCAACATCTCATCGTCTCGACTTTCGTTTTCGTCGGTCGTCGACGATTCGAGCCGCTCTGCGCTGGATGCGGTCAAGTGGAAGAAGCTGGCGCTCCCCAGAGCCAGCCCAGCCCAGTGATAGGAACATTATTAAGTGGCGAAGCTTGCGAAGACACTTATTAAGTGGCGAAGCTTGCGAAGACACATTGATTTCACGATGTCTGTCCGTCTGTCCCACGATTATCTCGAGAACGGTTTCGAATTTTCAAATTCTGTTTATATATATTGCAATTGATTACTGATCACCCAGACATCTGAACCTCCTATTTTGAAACTGATTGCTCAACGGCAACCGTTAGAAACCGCTACAAAGCTGATTGCTTCGCCACTTTGCTATGCTGTTAGCTTGCTAGGTTTATTAAATGTGAGGCCTAACCTACGCCTTGTAAAGTTGCAGGCGGTGTGCCGGCATGAAATACCTTCCCGCTCTGCTGTTCACGCCAGGCGTTTTAGAGGCCAATTCAGCCTTCCCTTCCACGTGACCATGAAACTCTACCATATTCGATATGTCAACGCCGAAGATTCCGATACTGGCTGAAGTAACAAGGGAAGTTCCCTGAAATTGAGAAGTTACGCCAAAGGGGTTCTTTTTAGTGGTAAACGTGCAAACTTCTGGGCATTGAACTTAATTAGATTTAGTCGCACCAATCCGAGAACTTATCCGGCAAAGACTCGACTTTAGACGTAAGTTTGTTCCGGTACTCAGCGATATTTTGCTGAGAAATATAGGCACAGTCGGTATATAAAGAGCCGAGCCAGTAACGTGCATCAACAATGCACGTTACTGGCTCGCAACATATTGATAAACAGAAGAAACAGCGTAGGTATGGTCCACGCAGCCTTGTGGAACACCAGCATAAATAGGCTAGTAAATGGAGTACGCACCTTCTATTACAACTTTGCCTGCCGATAAAACTGCCGATCCAGTTGCACAAATTCTCGGGAAGTCCGTAGGAAGGGAGCTTCGAAAGAAGTGCTTTGTGTCAAATCCGATCGAAGGCCTTCGCTATGTTCAAACTAACGGCCAGTGTCTTCCTCTCTGCCTCTGCCGATTTATGAGTCAGGTAAGCCAGAGGAGATCACCAGCTGAGCAACCTCGACGGAAATCGTATTGGCGGTCACTTTTCAGTTGGTGATACTCAACCTCATGAGCTGGCAGGTCACAATGGTGTGACTTGCCAGCGGTCGACTTTTCGGTTATTTTTTAGGGATTTGGTACACTAAACACTAAAGCCACTAAGCCACTAAACACACTAAGTCTTCTTTGAGTTCGGGAGCGGGAAAGAGTTTTAGAAAAGACACGTTACGACAAGTGCCAACTAGGGAGCACACGTCTTCAGCACAATGGGAGGAACTCCATCAGACCCACTCGACTTGACGTCTAGGGAGAGTAGTGCTATGTGCACCGAGCGCTGTGTAGGCCGTATCGTACCGACCTGAAGGCGAAATTATACTTCTTTTTAACAGCGCTAGCGCTTCTTTTCAGCAGCACATATTATAGCGCGATGCAATTTTACACGAGCGACCAAACTAGGCACTATAGACGATAGAATAAATATTTCCAGTCTCTGAAGTACCACATCAGCGACAAAATCACACAGGATCATCCGGCGAGTAGCATACCCGCCCCTGTCCTCAAGGGAAGGATGCAAAAAAGACCGTATCCTGTGCTTATCGGCCAACTTATAATGCCAAACACGGCGGTGATCTGCAGAACGCAACAGCGATCGGAGTGTGAGTGGTACCATAGTCCGGATCAGACAGAATGAGCCGAGAGGGGCGCCGACGGTGACTATAGTATTTACTTTAGTTTAAATATTAATTTTTATATATTAGATTTAATGCGGCAGAATAGTACACATAATATATAACTATTATAAATACCCATAAAGTTGCCTGCCTGTACTTTGGTAATTATTTAAAACTAAAAACTAATACATCGTGCAATATATATTACCGCCACCTGTTGATTAATTCACGCATTCCACGTATTAAAATAAGGGCTAATATTCTTACGCTCGTTAGATGTCGCTAGTATGGTCACACAGTGTCATTCATTATCATTGAAAAGTTGCATCTTTCTAATGTATGTATGTATAAACACAAAACAATGTCTCAGTGTTATATTCATTAATTTTTTTACACGTTTTTAACTATTTTTAGTTCTCCTACTTTTAGGAATATTCGTACTCAGTGTCGGATTATCCAAGCACGTTCCCAGGGGCGCGCATGGAGGTTTTGTTTATTTTTTTATTAAAAAATACTTGTAATGCTATTTTAATCATTACTAATATTCCCTTAAACCATTTCTGGTAAGCTTAAAATGCTTGTGTTAGAAGTGGTTCACGACAGTAGTCGAATGGCGGATTCGAACCCACGGACCATTTGAGTTCGCGGTCCGCGCCTGGCGTACAATGGCAAAATGGTATGATTTTATTATTTTTATATGTATATAGGTATTTCACTTCCGTGCCTCGGAAAGCACGTAAAGCCGTTGGTCCTGTACCTGATCTCTCTCATGTCATGTCAAATTACCGTATGATCGGGCTATGAGAGTGAGGCAGTAGAGAGTGCATCTGGGCTTACACATACACTTGAGCACTATAATCGTGTCCTCCGCAAATGGATAGTCTCCGTTGAGACTGGCCGCCGTGACCGAAATTCGGTCTGGAGGTCTTAATGGGAGAGAGATATTAATTTTCTTAAAAAAAGGTTAAAATCAATTTTAAGTACCTAACCCTCTTTGTTTGAAGTTCCTTAATCGAATAAAAACCTAAAGTTGCACCGAGCCCCTAACTACCAACATATAAAATTTCATAAAAATTCATTCAGTAGTAGTTTTTGCATGAATCGTGAATACACAGACAGACAGACAGATGGACAAAAATTCTAAAAACCACTAATTTGGCTTCAGTATCCTTTACTAAGTCCTATAGGCTTTTTATTTTCCATAAAATATTAGAAATATAAACACGACTTTTCTATAGATTTTTTTTAAATAATTTCTAACATACTCGTATTCTAAAAAAAAAGAATCGTAAACTTGATTTAATGGATGTCATTGATATCTAGAAGTTTTTCCGACTTTTGTATACTTATCTGTTGTTACCCAGTTGCTGAAATTCTTTTTGATATTATTAGATTCAACAGACTTCTGTTTAAAAAAATTATTGAATTTATTCTTTAAATTAAAAATATTAAAGTCCAAATTATCTGGAGTGCGTAAATTATATAACTAAAATTATAGATACCTATGTTTTTCAGTGATGGGTCTGGGATGACAAATGATAACGCGAATATGGTTAAATTAAAGTAAGGTTGGCGTCCCATAAAATGGGGCTGAAGATTGATGTGGCTTCCATACTGATGACTGATTTGTAATTTGGGTACACTAAAGTTGTAAAATAACACTAGACTACACATCAGAGCTAAAAACGCATATTGTGCAGGCCACCATTATCCGGATAAGCCAAAGGAGAGACAATATTTATGCCACGAATTCCCACTATCTCTACAAAACCTGTCTAGTTCCTAGAGTTGCTTAGAAAGTAGCATTTTCAATTACTGTTAACAAAGTTCAAGGCCAATGCAATACAATAGTACAGTGCAATACATCTGTGCACCATGTTGTTCGTCGTGCACATCCATGCTTTTTGGTACCGACTTCTCTATGTATGCGACTTACTTGTATCGAGAGTTCAAAAATCTCGACATAAAATACCTACGCAGAAAACAATAAGCCTTGAAATATTGTTTACAGAGACGTATTACAGTAAGTTTTAAAATATCGCGAAACTTTTACATTGTTTGGAAACCGTGTTGAAGCCTGTTGTCTTTATACAGTAACATTAGTCCGATCTATTGACAATTGTTAGAAATGTCTTCCATTAAGCATTTTTGATCACTGAATTCGACTGTATACCATTCCACTAAGCAACATGCCGACCACGCGATCAATTTGCCCTGCTACAACAAGTGGTAGAATTAAAAATTTGGTACAATCAACTTCAATATAAATAAAATGAGAACATCATCAATAGTCGAAGAATACGCATTATTAAAGATAACTCAAAAACTACTGGTCAAAACTAGATCAAATAAAGACAAAGCATCTAATTCTTTGTTTAGTAATAGCTGACAATTTTGGTATGTGCTATCTCTTGGTGTAGGTACATATAGTTTAAGCCGAATGAAACACTTTTCACGGTAATAAGCAACAAACAAACAAAAAACAAACTTGTTTTGACGTTGTACAATATGATGGACTCCGTATAGTTAACGTAAGAGAATCGCCATTTAGCCTCGAGTTGGGTACAAAGAAATTATTGGAAAATGCTTGAACAATCTGGCTTTAGAACAATATTTTACCGACATTCCATTATTGACTACAAAGTCACTGAATTCCTCTCCTACTGTTGCCGAGTTTTTACTCAAACAAAATGTAAATGTCGGTACAAAATAATTTGCATTTCATAAAATATTTTCAGCAGAAATTGTAAAATATTTCAAAGCTATTAATATAAAGAAAACCGCAGATCTATGGGGGATTTTCGTTGAAGTTATTGCGTCATAAATGTAATCGCACTTGCTATTACTTTTTAATACTAGTTTCGAATCTGGTATGATTCCTCATTTAATGAAACACAGTAAAGTCGTACCTTTATTTAAATCGATCAGTACATTGGATCCCACTAAACACAAAAACAAATAGAGTTTTACTAAAAATAATGAAGTGATGTACATTCTGTAAATACTAGGAACAAGTGCAAGTAAGTTATACCAGGACTCGATTCCAAAGAGTCAGTAATTTCTTCATAGGCCTTCCTTTGTGTAAACCCTCCTTCATGTAAACGGTTTTAAAACAAAGTCCCAGAAAATATAAAGAATTTATTAATCAAAAACTTTCAAATATTTAAATTAAACAAAAATTGTTCAATTAGGGTTATTATACTACTTAAAAGAGTACATGATTGATAAGAATAACCCTTGAGAATAAGGTAGTCGCTACCCTGCTATTTCGAAATGTTCATGTTCAATGTTCAAATATAATAATTGGTGTTAATGTTTAAAAAAGAATCTCGCTGTGTTTCTTGTTGATTCTTCCCAGGACAGACGTTTTTCTCCGAACCAGTGGTAAAAGCACAAATTACTTTCAATATGTATTCTTGTCACCTAAATAGAATAAAAAATATTCTATTCTATTCTTCTTGTGGCCTTCAACAGATGGTGGTAAGTGTAACCGGGTCTTATTTATGCCAGAACAGATACAAAATTTCCAGACCAGTGACGGGAAGCAGTCTCAAAGGTGAAGATGAGATGTACTAGTAGTAGTCTAGTAGTGCGACCGTCAAACCCGCTAAGCGTACCTTATGATTATAGCAAAACCTATCTATTATGAGAGAGGCTCATGTCCTGCAGTGGACCTATGTACACGATTATGAAGAGGAGAAAGCAATATACAATCAGTATTCAACTATTGTTGATTGTGGTCGCTGCGTCAATAGATACCCGTCATTATCGCCATGTATGTGTTGTAGGTACGCTCTCATACATTTTCATAGTATAAGCAAGCAATACTGTCGCTCGTTCACGACATCACATAGTTTTATCAGTATTTTATTATCTATCCATTATGTCTCATTAGTAGATATGTAGGCAATAATAATAAAATATCTAGCAATATGGTTTTCAGGTCTTTGAGGTCAATATAATTTGTTTTGTAATATTGCGTGGAAATAAAAAATATTATTATGAAATACGCTCTATTAGAAATGAGAGAGCTTGTGCGTATTAGACATTTTTCTTTGGTAATGGACTCGTACGGTTGTACTGCAGTACAAAGCCGAGTCTTTGAGAGATTTTGACGACAGCCAGTAGTGAGTCAATAGACAGTCAACAGTATCTCAGGTGCTTAAGTGGACAAAACTTAAGAAGAAGTTTATTGCACAAAATCGCATCACATTTTATATACCTACCCATCAAACCACTTTAAAACACTATTTAAACGATAAAACAGGAGGAACAATGCTGCGGCGCGGTGGTGAAGTTCCCGCTAAAACTCTCTCAGATCTGTTTCCTTGTCTTTCATTATATTTAAACTTTACGTCCACTACAATACACTACAATAGGTTTCACACATACTTATCTCAAAGATAAATTGACTTACTTACTCAATTATAAATTGAATTCAATTTCAATAAATATTAGAAGATTTTTTTGCGCCCAGATGCAATGGAAAGGGCTACCCTCCTAGAAGCGAGTAAGGGAGGTGGTGAATGCTCTAAGCATACCACGACAGCCTGCTGCCGTGATTATGTGGGACTCACTGCGAAACCTATGTGCCTACCCACTAAATACCACCTGTGAGACTGGCATTGATTTTGTGGCCTTTCTGACGAATCGGAAGCGACCCTCTCTAGGGAATAGGGGGCGCAGGCGGCGAGGAGCCGCTGAGAGGGGAGCCTAACTAAGGTAAATTAAGGGCGGGGAGAAGATTCGGCCTGAGCCGCCAGGAGGCAGTTTAGGTCGGCCGAAAGCTTATTTGGGGGGTCCGTGAGAGAGTTTCTCGGTCTTCGGACCCGATAGCGAGAGGGGAGTGGAGCTGTATAGGAAGCTGCGAAGAAGTTCTCAGAGAGTATTTTTAGAAATTGCTGGACTGTGGGGAGCTCTAAGTCTCGATGGAAGTCGGCTTTACGGACGTACCAGTGTGCGTTCGTAGCCGGACGACAAAAATTGTTTTGAACTATTTGAAGTTCGTTAAGGATATTGGGGACAGCGTGAGCAAATATGGGGCCCGCGTAAGTCATAACTGGTCGTATACAGACCTTATAAAGGGTTCGCTTGTTACGGAGGGACATTTTACTTTGTCGGCCCAGCATACTATTGAGCCTACTCAGATAGAAGCGTGCGTTGCGAGTTACTCTCTTGACATGGGGCCCGAAGGCGAGCCTCGTGTCAAGGGTGACATTAGAAGAAGGAACAATAACATTGCGTAAATTAGAGGAGGTCTTAATTTAGCAGTGGATTGAATGAGCTGCTAAAAAATAGCAACAATAAATATTATTATACAATAACCAAGTGACCCGCAATCCGCCCTAGCTGAAATAAATAGCAGACTACAAAAGTGTATTCAGTGATAGGTAATTAATATTCTAATGTGATGATGATGTTCTGATCGATTTTGACACTTAAACACTACAAGTTTGTTTTCCAGATACCTTAAAGAATAATTTCACTATTAGTATTACCATCACAACCACTAACTTTCCAAGCAATCTGGCTTTGCAACAGTTTACAAAGTACATATGCAAATGCAAGCACATCCTTGCACGTTTTTAAAATACTTCTGAAGGATTATGTGTATCGTTCGCCTTTTCAATTGAATATTATAAGTTTTTGCTTTTCTTTCATTATTAGATATATACATGAAATTTGTTATATAAATAGAACATGACGTATAATAATATATACTTACTACTTTGGCTACTTTTTATCCGATTACGACAGTGCAAAAAAGGAGAGCTATTTATTCTTTTCTTGAATTTTTTCATACTTAATTCTTCGGTATAAGCTGCAGTGCAGCAGGCCTTCACTAGATGGAGTGACGACCTGGTGAGTGATGTAGGAAGTCGTTGGATGCAGATTGCTCAGGATCATGTTTTGTGGTATTCCTTGGGGGAGCCCTATGTTCAGCAGTGGACTTGTGAATGAACCCTGTTGTTAGTATACAAGGTAATAATGTCCTCCAGACCGAATCTCGGATGATTTCGGGTAAATTCTGGTCACGGCGGTTCGATGAGAACGGAGATTAGCCATATGCAAAGGTTAGCGTTATAGTTCCCGAATATATACGCAAGCACAGGTGCACTCTCTATTCCCTCACTCTCATAATTCGATGGGACGATAATCCGACACGAGCGGAAAGAGATCCGGAGCAGGACCAACGGCTTTAAATGCTTTACTCTGTTCTCGATCAATGATTATGGTTCTTAATCGAGAATAGAATGTAGGTGTTTATGGGTCATAGTTTACCATTTGCATCAGGTAGACTGTGTGCTCTTTTGTAATCATTATTTGTTGAATTAAGCGTATTATAAATAATTTTATCAACTCATTTTATCCCAAAACTAGATGTTCCCCGCGACTACGGTCGCGTGGATGTTTTTTTGCGCGGAACCTAACAGTAGCCTAAGTTACTCCTTATAACATCAACTGTCTGCCAATGAAAGTCTCATCCAAATCGGTTCACAGGTTTTTGCGCGAAGCGTGTTCAGACAGACGTCGTGTAAGAGTTTTATTATAGTTTATAAATATAGAGATTTTGTTGTTTAGGTTCTTGGAAACCCACGTAAAAAACGTTCAAGTACAATACTCACAGTGTTTTATAACTCACAGTGTCTTATGACAAAAAAGAGTATGATAATATTTTCCACTCTACGCAAGTAACATGGCCTTCGTGACGCAGATAAATTTGTTTATTCGAGTTCGCGAATATTTTAGTAATAAATGTAATGCTATTCATGTTTGGAACTGCTTTTTACACTTGCGACGTAATTTTTTTGCGTCAAATTTACCATCATTGTTTTCTAACCAGTATGCAACCAATATACATACCTATAAATATCAAGTGTGATGCGGGAAGTAAAGATTGTGTAAGAACCTCCGAAGGAGGCGGAGTTATAGCCGAAAAAGAATTTTTAATTTTTTGGTTTTTGGCCATTTTGACCCGCTAGGAGTGTAATAAGAACTTTTTGCCCCTATTCAACCATGACGCCCATGACATCCTCTACATGATAGACTATTCAAACTGAATTGGCCTAAAGGTTGAGTCCCAACTCTTTTCTAGTCTTTACTTACAATAATAAATCTATAGTCGAAATCAACGTCATAGCCAAATACTTTTATTCAAAATACGCCTTTTCAAAGTACTTTCAGAAAGTAAAAAAAATAACTACATTATTATCATGTAGAAAAGTGTCTGACATTCGAATATTTCTTGAAAAAAAAAGCTCTATTCCAGGGGACTATATAAAATATACTGAAGCTGATTAGTACAGTTTTTTAAATAGTTTGTCTATCTTTGCATTCGCGATTCACGAAGAAAATTCTGGACGGATTGCCATGAAACTTGGTACTTAAGTAGTTAATGATCCTAGATAACCTATTATAAGCTACTTTTCCGACTACGGAACTTTGGAGGGCAAGATTGTTATGTTTTATTTAAGACTAGTGACCCGCCCGGCTTTATTTAGATTTGAGATAAATCTATTTATTTTATCAATACTTCGTTTTTTTACAAAAAAATATTCAAGTATTCCGGATAAAATATGGCCTAGATAAAATATAACAAAGAGCTCGGCGTTAAAAAATCCCGGCAATGACAGCAATCAGATTGAGAAAAACAAGAACATTATGAATACCAACATATGTAGTCAAAACAACATTTTTTGTACGTGGTAGAGCCACGCCGTAGTTCTATTACGAGTATGCCTGCATTACGATTGGATCGCCTCAACCGTGGAAGAACCATGCTCTCACAAAATACCGACATAAAATAGGAATGATAAATATGCTCGCTTGTGACCTTTTCTATACAAAATCAAATAAAATATAAAAAATAAAAAATTTACCTACAACTTATATGGCTTAGTATCCTTACGTGATTTTATCAAAATTTTTATCGATCATTTTGGAGATATAATAAGGGAACCGCAATTTTAAAGCATTTTTTCTTATTTAATAAAATTCAGTATACTGTTCATATACATAAAATTTAAAAATTTTGTCTGTCTGTCTGGGCTAATCTTTGGAATGGCCAACCAATTGTGATGAAACTTTACGAACAGATAGACAGCAATGCCAGGTCCTTCCTGGCATTGATCTTCGTTATATTTTATCCGGAAAACAGAAAGGTTTTTCAAAATACGAAAAATTGATTAAATAAATGGTCTTCGATAATCTTAAATCAGAAAAACGCAACATTTACACAAATATCCTATTCAAGCGAAGCCGCGGCGGGTCGCTAGTATGTAATAAAATTAAACACAAAATAATGATTTATGTTGATATGAAATGGTGCTTTAAATATTTTTTTGATACCCTACACCTACACCTACACGAATATCCTATAAAGTTTTTTAGCTTCCCATTTTATTACCCATTTGACTAACATGATTCCTTACGTCGAAAATTCGAATCGTGGACTTTACGTTTGTAATGAGGGCATCCACGACTTGTTCTGCCACCAGGGCGGCGCCACTAGAAAGTGAGGTATAATATTTGACAGATTTCATATCGGGGAAGTTAATTTGTTCGGAAAATGTAAAAGTTATTGTCTCTTTCTGTACTATTAGCTATATTTTATATAATAAGATTAAAAATTAATAAACCAAATCACAGATATTTATAAAAGAAGAAAAGTTAAAAAAAAGGTAAAAATGTGAAAAAAAAATTTAAGAGCAAACCATTGATGCATTGTTTTGTGTATTAATTTAATACTCTAGAAACTGATAAACTTTTATTAAAAACTAACTTCTCAATTAAATTGCACTTTGTAACAAAAAACTTTACCTCGGTGTCAACTAGCGACATCTGGTGAGCAGAAAATTATTAGCCCTCATTGGGAAATAGTCTTTTAGATTTACGTCTGTGAAAGACAGCCACCGAGGTGATTTTATAGATATTCCCTTTTGTTAATTTGGCTAAACTGAACTCCGCGAACAATGTCGCGGGGAAAAGCTAGTTTTAGCATAAAAAGTTAGGCATACGTGCAAAATTAAGACTCAATTACTAAAATAGAGCCAATTAGTTGTTTTGTCAGAGAACTGAATTACAGATGCGTGATGCTTGGGTTTCATACCTATTCAACTAACTACCCATAAATTGTAAAAAACAGTAATTTACTTTGTTTGAGTCTCCTTGTGATTGTGTTGGTCCGGTCTGATGTGACCAACCAAATATAGCACATTAAAATGTTTATGCAATGTAATTATGAACAAAATAATAAGTTAGTTTACCTTATCATTTTGCAGTTTTAGATCTATAAATAATAATGTTTGCAGATCATGCTCATTTACTTTTAGCACTATTTATCATAGCAAGTACCATGTTTTTTTTTAAATAAAAGTAAAAAGGTGTAGCGGACCTACGTGAAGATGAAAACTAGCTTGATTTATGCTCGAATATGATAGAGGGGTAGGATAGGGCCTTTGCTTATTAGTGTGACAGGGCTAAGCCGACTGTTACGGCCTGCAACTGCCTATCCCAGAAGTAGGATCCTCCGCGGCCCATGAACGGAAGAACCTACAAGCAGGTACAGGTCGGGCGTCCTAACGCCAAGGGTTAAGTTTCTAATTACATTAAACGATCAGGGGGGAGCGTTACATTATGATAAATGGAGCTTACTTACCTCTATTTAAGGCGACTGGTCCCTCAGGATTCGGTCAGGTCACGTGTGGATGTATAGTGCTAGGAAAGTAAGGGTCAGTGATGTGTATTTGGGTGTGGCTGGTAGTGTTATTGACCTTATTAGACCGTTATCCTCTGCGCAGCAGCCCTCAGCTCCTCTCCAAACTACGGTCTCCTTCCGCAATCACTTTCTTCGTTTTCTACGATGACAGTTCTTTAACTCTGTCGTACGATTAACTACCTTACAGAAGCCACTAACTCTCGTTTGTTATAACGCTTGACTCGCGAAATGAACACTGAACGTACGGATCAAAGGTCACCATTGTTTCTAGAATATCAAGTACCGCACTAGTAACTAATACGGTCGAATCCACTTATACAGATTCTGAATTAGACACTAAGTCCCGGGATGAAGCTAACAAAACAGGAATGCGCGTCACAATTCCCAGTGGTATATTTACTATACGCGCCTATCATATTCCGCTTCCGATTTCCCGACCAAGAACGCGTGTTTTTCTCTCGACGCAATGAAATGGACTCCTAATTTTTCTAGGGCGCTCTCGACTCCCACCGTTCAACAAGCTCGGACGTTCAACACGCACGAACTTCATCCCGTATCGTCCGAGCCGAGTGCCATCTAACGTCGATGCTTGACATTAGAGCTTTTGCGCGAACAAACCCCCGTCCCGGACATAAGGATTTAGGTCCGCGAGCAAACCGGTCAGCGGGACAGGGTCGCGACGGCAAGTTGCAAGACCGAATCTACAACCAAACCAGGCCACCTTACGCAGCCCATCAGATCTTGCAACCCTAACCAACGCCTCAAAATTACAGCCCCAACGTGGGCTAGCCGGAGGGTCGAACTGGATGCCCTTCTTGGACATCGCAGCACATAAATAAGTCCTATTCCTAGACAGAAGTCCGACGACCTCCTTCAAACACCTATCTGCGCTCCTATGATTAGTTCCGCAATCCGACCGGATCAGGTCTGCAAGCAGCGACGCGACACGAAGCGGCCCAAAGGGACCTTCCAAGCTTCAGTGCAGAGAGCACCCCCAAATTCCCCATGAACGTCGTCTGTGGAGAGCTGAACGAAACGCACAGATAGTCCCTAGTATGAATTTTCAAACAAGTAGGCATAGCCAAGCCATCCACCTATAATCATTTACCAAATGGTGCGACAGTTGATTTCCATCTGATAATCTACAAACCAGATAGCCCCTTAGGCAGGTAATCCTATGCTCATATTTCAACTAATTTTTCAAAAGCATCAATGTTCAATTACAGAATTAATTAAAACAAGTAATCACCGATGCACATAGGTCAACTTGGCAAAGTAAACAAAACAATAAACGTAAGAGACAGCCTATTTCTTATTTCAAATAAATATCTTGGACAGTGCCAACAAAATCTAAACCAAAAGAGAATTTACTCTTATTTCCTTCGGCAACCACAGGGTTATCTAATTTCAACCTTCCTTATCACAAAGCAAAACGATTAAACACTATCAAAAACATACATAATTTTCAAAATAGCGCGCCATTCAAATTTCAAATGAATTCAAACTTTCCTTTCAGCACAGACGCAGCAATCAAATACAATTACAAAGCATACGCACAAGCATTAAAAAGGGCACACAATTAAATATCAATTTTTCGTGCAACAACAAACGCAGTGATCAAATGTATTTACAAAACATATGCAGCAGCATTTAAAGGAGTATTTTAAATTCAATTCTTTTAATCACAACCGCTACAATATGAATTTCGCGGAAAACTCAAAGTATTTTAATTTTAATTCAAAGAATTCTTAACTAAGTGCTCGACCAAACCAAATCCAATTCCCCTCGAGAGCGTGATTCAACGCTCCAGGGGGCCCTAATCTTCCCACCACCAAGTGGAGGCCACACCGCGTGAACCCGAGACTAACAGAGCGCAACCGCTAACAGTCGCCACTCGGGTTGTACGCCCTCACTGAGGCCGTCGGCAACAGAACAGCTTGACAAGTGGACTGTTGACGGCTTAAGGCTTAGTAGAGGCAGCCATGGTGGGAGCTAAGGCGGCAGCTAGCTAGGGCCGCCTCCATCAAATGGGGTACAGTGGTACACCAGTCGCGGCCACCCAGCCAACGGGAGCGAGAAGGGTCCAGCGGACCGATGAGCGGCCGTGAAGTTCCTCTTCGCACGCTGAGGGGGGGTGATGACACCCCCGCCCCTGGGGGAATTACCCCCCCGACTGGTCGGGGGAGGGACCCCCTTCAAACCTAGGGATCTGTTGGCTAGCCGGCGGGCGCCGAGCGTCGCCCGTCAGAGGGCGTGGCGGAGCGCCCCCGCCCGTGGGGGTCGAGGGCCTGGCAGCGCCCCGAGAGGAGACGCCATTCGCACCCAGGCACAGTACGGCATGGTGATTGCCCTGGCAATGCAAACAGGGACGCCGGTGCGGACAGTCTCGCTGGAGGTGCCCTTCCACACATGAGTAGCACCAGCGGCGCTCCTTGGCGATAGTTCGCCTCGCCGGAACCGGCTTACTTAATAATTTCGGGCAAGACGTTACCCGGTGATCAGATGCTCGACAATAGGAGCAGGGGGGGGGGGGTTGACGACGACTTGCCCGGTGGATTCCGCCTCTCACGGGGCACGGCTCGTAAGTCGTCAACGGTGCCCGCCGCGTTCTCAATCTGCCGGCACTGCTCCTCCAAAAACCGCAGCAGGTCATAGAAGGGCGGAATATAGGAGGCCACGTCCCCGCCGTACCTCTCCTCAAAAAGTATTCTAAGGTCGAGAGGTAGGCGGGACAGCACGATGCGGAGCAACAAGAAGGCCCATTCGCCTACTGGTAAATCCAGCCGCCTCAACGTATTACAGGCCACGAAGACTAGATCCAACAGGTCCAGACGTAGTCTGGCCCGGTCACTAAGCAGCGGGAGGCTCAGAAGCTGCTTAACATGTTCGTCCGCAATTCCCCGGACGTTGGCGTATCTTCTGGCTAGGAGGTCCCGAGCAGTCTGGTAGGCGTCGCCCGACAAGCTCAAATGGCTGACAACGCCCAGGGCCTCCCCCTCCAGTGAGGCCAGGAGGTACGCCATCTTCTGGCTCGGGGTCAAGTCACTCCGGGCGTCCACTAGGCCGTCGAAAAGACCAACGAAGGTCAGCCATTCGGAAAGGACCCCGGAGAACCTTGGCAAGTCCAGAGTTGGGAGTCGTCCCAACAGCTCCGATTGAGGCTGCTTCCGAAAGGACTCGGGCAGACCACTCGTCCGAGCTTCACGCACCTCCTCGGCATACCTGCCTTCAGCCTCGATCAACTCGTCCGTGAGCGAAAGGAACTGCTCATAGTCTGCGAAGCAGGAGTCCAGGACTCCCTTTTCCACATCCGAATCCTCGAGCTCAGCGTAAGCCTTCTCCACTGCAGCCCTTCGAGCATCGACCTGCTCGAACCGCTTCATCAAGTTATGGACCCTATCCGGTCGACCTATCAAAGCATGGGCGCTGGTGGCCCAGCGTAACTCAGTCCGCAGGCAACGGATTAGCATCTTGGGCGAGGACATCACTACTAAATACAAATTACGACGCGGCTCGAGCACAATTACAAAAATAACAAATAACAAATACAAAAAAAAATTAACAGCTAACAAATGCAGTTCCTATCAAATCGAGTTGAATAGAAATTAAACAAATAAGAACCGCTATTTATCAAATCAAATACGAGTACAAGTTAGTACAAAAGAAAAGACAAATCAAATTAACAATAACAAATACTAGTGCGACCAAATCAAGTTAAATTCAAATTACGTAAATACTATAACTACTATACTACTCTTTAGTTCAAATACAAATTACAATACGAAAGATACATAACGAAGATACACATCAACAAAAAATGATCAACAAAAATTGCCTATCTCGGAAATCGACCCTTCGATAAGTAATCCACTACAACTATCCGACAACGATAATTAACCGATTACGTAAAAATAACCATCTACCTACATGACGCAAACTCCCGCTTGTGCGCTAGCCGGGCGCGGCTTTTCAAATTTACCCGCTAACAACAAAAAAAATCAAGCCACCAAAGAAAGGGATTTTCTTATTACGTATATAATTAAAAAAAATATTTTTACGTATTACGGACGGGCGTGATTGTAGAGACAAAATTAAACCAATCAACCCAACGCTCCCTGCCACCAAAATTATTTAATTTTTATCAAACACTATGGTCGGTGGATCGACCGGGAATCGATCCCAGTACCGCGCTCTGCTACCAAATGTTACGGCCTGCAACTGCCTATCCCAGGAGTAGGATCCTCCGCGGCCCATGAACGGAAGAACCTACAAGCAGGTACAGGTCGGGCGTCCTAACGCCAAGGGTTAAGTTTCTAATTACATTAAACGATCAGGGGGGAGCGTTACATTATGATAAATGGAGCTTACTTACCTCTATTTAAGGCGACTGGTCCCTCAGGATTCGGTCAGGTCACGTTTGGATATATAGTACTAGGAAAGTAAGGGTCAGTGATGTATATTTGGGTGTGGCTGGTAGTGTTATTGACCTTATTAGACCGTTATCCTCTGCGCAGTTCGGCCCTCAGCTCCTCTCCAAACTACGGTCTCCTTCCGCAGTCACTTTCTTCGTTTTCTACGATGACAGTTCTTTAACTCTGTCGTACGATTAACTACCTTACAGAAGCCACTAACTCTCGTTTGTTATAACGCTTGACTCGCGAAATGAACACTGAACGTACGGATCAAAGGTCACCGTTGTTTCTAGAATATCAAGTACCGCACTAGTAACTAATACGGTCGAATCCACTTATACAGATTCTGAATTAGACACTAAGTCCCGGGATGAAGCTAACAAAACAGGAATGCGCGTTACAATTCCCAGTGGTATATTTACTATACGCGCCTATCATATTCCGCTTCCGATTTCCCGACCAAGAACGCGTGTTTTTCTCTCGACGCGATGAAATGGACTCCTAATTTTTCTAGGGCGCTCTCGACTCCCACCGTTCAACAAGCTTGGACGTTCAACACGCACGAACTTCATCCCGTATCGTCCGAGCCGAGTGCCATCTAACGTCGACGCTTGACATTAGAGCTTTTGCGCGAACACTGACTATATTGTAATAAGAAAAGTTACAGCGCGTCGAATTGAGTATATAAACTAACATACATTTGTAATATTATTATTATCTGCCAAATTTTTTATTTGATAATAATAAATATTTGTGCCA
This sequence comes from Parnassius glacialis, assembly GCA_033319125.1. NCBI lineage: Eukaryota > Metazoa > Arthropoda > Insecta > Lepidoptera > Papilionidae > Parnassius > Parnassius glacialis. The sequence continues at coordinate 32,775,499 of JAVANC010000001.1, forward strand.
ACCTTAATAAATGTCGTTGTCATCTTCATCGTCGCTCGTCGAAAAAAAATCGAAAGTGCGTTGAATGCAATATCATAATCAGTAAGATTTTTATCATTATACATATATAATCACGCCTCTTTCCCGTAGGGGTAGGCAGAGACCACTTCTTTCCACTTGCTACGGATCCTTACATAATTGTTTCGCTTCCTCCACTTTCATTATTCCCTTCATACATATTCTACGGTTTAGGGTACCTACTCTTGACCTGGCCTTTTTTCAAGACGTACCTGATTTGGTCTAGAAACGTCCGCCTAGGTCTACCCCTTCCAACGCTTTCATTCACGCTCGCCTTATACACTTCTTTCTTCAATCGTTCTTCATTCATTCTCTCGACATGGCCAAACCATCTCAGCATACCTTTCACAATTTTTGTAACTACATCTTCTTTCAGACCATTATCACCTATCAAATGTCTACTACTAAACATAGGCCTCCCCAATAGATTGCCTTATAAGGCAATCTATTGGATCTGAATCTCCTATAGGAGATTTTGCTATTTTGCTACGTTTGCCGCGCGGGGTGGCAAACGGGTGGGGAAAAAGTTTATTCGTATTTTGTTTGTAAATAACATAATTATAATGGAATTGAAGAAAAATCTTTTTGGTTGTACTGTTTGTACATGGCTGGTTTTAATATCAATATGACACAAGAAAAAGAAAAATAAAAAGTAAAAAACATTATCGCGCCATTTTTCAATTGTTTTTCTGTCCGCCAAAAAGAGTGAATCTAACAAAGACATTTAAGTAGTAGTAGTAATAGACCAGACTTCAGCAGCAAAATTGTCGTCTGTAACTTATGTCATACAGGATATATCTCCGATTTTTGTCATTTAGTCTTAGTGACATCGGCAAAAAGTCAAGACGAATTCGTTTCATACTTAGAATAATAACACCTTCATATATTTAAAATATATTTTTAAAGAAAATATGCCCGGTTGTGCATTGAGATATATGTAAGTCACGATATGGAGCAAAAATGAACGTGATTTCGATTTATTATCGTAAATATAACATATATTTACCGAATAATCTTTAAATTTTATTATTTCTAGTAGATTGTTCTAGAACATTTATTTATATCGTAATGAGCGCCCTCTGTTATCCAGTAAACGTAACTATTTAGATACCAATGTTAAAGTTAGTGATTGACGACGTTTATGGATTGGGATTATCGATAAAAAATATACAGAATGCCGATTTAATCCTTTAAAATATTTAAGGAGGTAAAACAGTCAACGATACTGTACCCATACCAACAAAAATGAGTAGCATATACCAACTATGCTAAGTAGCCTACTTTATGTGGAGCAAGTGTGGGATTTTTTTTTTAGGCATGCTGATGAGATTTTCTGAGTTGTGTTGTTTCTGTGTTATGAGCATGCTGAGGATACTTGCTGTGTTGATGTTTAGCAATACAGCAAGTCTTCTCTTTTACATACCAGGCTTTATTGTCTGGAGGTTTTACACCGGGCTTCATTGTCTGGTAGTTTTCAAGGGCAAAGCCATTATAGATCAGAGATAGACATTAAAAATAATTTGTACTGTTAAAGATATTAGATGCAAGAAGTTGTAGGTTAAGCCTGATTTAGAAAATAAGGTAAATTCTTTAAGTATTTACCTTATTTTATAACAATTTTTATTGATGTGGGTAGTGTCTTTAAGTACTGCAGCTGATGAAACGTGAAAAATCGTGAAGCGGCTTTTAAGTTCAGTCTTTTCCTAAAATATTTTAGATTTGAAGTGTATTTTTGTAATAGAAATGAATTTAAAAACATAGAGGCGCTCTCTTATTGGATTTGGCGTTTGTTTGTGTCGATGTGTTTTTAACGCCAACCGATCAATCATATGCTATTATTATAGCAGCTCAGGAACCGAGTGACGTCATCCAAGATGCCACCAAGGTGGCAGCCAAAGTGACTGCTGTTTGAATTGATTCTTAGTTATTGGAAACAAGTATAAAAAGGCCAGCGTGGGCTTAGCCCACTCCACACATGTTATCTTTAAAATCAGTACAAATACTAAAAGTAAATAAGATATTATATGGGTTTCGGCCTAGTCTCGTCTTAGCGAGCGATCCTGGCAGCCAGCTTCACTTGTCAATTATGTTTAGATGAAATATTTTATTTCGTGTGATGGAAGTCATAACAAAATAGATTTATACAATAAAACAATCATGTATATCCCCTATTATTATATCGAAAAGCATTTCAAACTTAGTAATCTTCAACAACATTATCGATACTTTGATATCGAAACGGTAACATTCCTAAAACGACGTTGTATTTATTAGCGTCACCTACTGGGGAATATCTAAAATGTTGTCTTAATAAATGCTTAGGGTTGTTTTGTTATTTTTAGCTAGAGGGTGCCACACGCGTATTAGCTCAAAGTTTTTGTATATAAATGTTCTCAATGCCCGCTCTATAGTATACCTATATATTTAAATCTCTTTGGAATCTAACGAAGAAATTCAATACATTCTGTAGTTTTATTATAAAAAAGGGAAAAATGCGACTTAAGCTGCGAAAAAAATTGTGATGTTTATGGATCTAATGCAGTGTCAGTAAGAGTGGAAAAAAGTTGGTTCAAGCATTTTCAGTCCGGGAATTTTGATGTCAAAGATGCAGCTCGCACTGGTCGGTCTTAATCGATACAGTGCAAGATCGGCATATTATTAGTTACGACATAGCCGAGAAATTGAGGATTGACCCATTTGAAAAAGTCTGACTATACAAAAAATCTCGATATTTGGGTACCACACGAGCTCACTGAAAAAAACCATATGAATCGTGTACTCATTTGCGATTCTTTATTGAAACGTAATGAAACCGAATCATTTCTGAAAAGTTTGATGACTGGTGATGATAAGTCACCTACGAAAAGAACCTGTGAAAAAGATCATGGCTAAAGGGTAGTCAAGCTTTACAGACTGTAGCGAAACCCGGATGAACACGCAATAAGGTGTTTATGATGGGATTGGAAGAGCATTGTTTATTAAGAGCTTTTACCGCCGGGCAAAATCATCCCTTTTGTATCTCTACTGTCAACAACTAATGACATTCAAGCAAGAAATTGAGAAAAACGGCCGGAATTGACCAACAGAAAAGGAGTGGTTTTTCATCATGACATCAGCCAGACTACGCACATCTTTGACCATTCAGCCAAAATTGAGAGAGCTTGGTTGTGAAGTGTTAATGCATCCACCATATAGTCCTGACCTTGCACCCTCAGATTTTCACCTGTTTCTTCACGTTCATGTTCTGTGTATTCACGGTTCACGCAAAAACTAAACGGATTCCCATGAAATTTTGTTTGTAGGTAAGTTAGTAGTCATCTTATATGTTTTTATCCGATTACGACGCTATTAAAAAGGAGGTTATATTTTTCCTTTCTTTAGATTCCATTTCTTATAAGGGGGATAACGTAGTGTTCTTTAAAATGTATACCATACCTTATAACAACTAAAAAAACTGGGGTTGCCAACCCATCTGCCAAGCGCGACAAATATGGCAAATATTCTATGAACAGGTGTATGTTCAGAAGTGGGCTGTGCGGTAGTGGATTCTCTTACGCCGACTCTTACTCTACACGACGAATATATTTCTACTCACGTTTATGAATGTAGTTCTTCTCACGTCCACCGTAAATAGAACTGCATTTATGACTACTCAAACGTAAAAAATTAGCAATGAGTTGTTGCGCTGGGGGTCGCGGGTTCGAATCCCGCACGGAACAAGTATTTGTATGGCCTACAGATAATTGTTCCGCGTCTGGATGTTTGTCCTCGTGCAATTTATGTTTGTAAACTGCCTCTACAATACAGGAGAAAATTCTAGTGTGGTGGAAACGTTTTTAAGAAAAAGAAAATTATAAAATAATAATAAGAAAATAATACTCTTGCATTGTCATTCGAATTAGAGCTATATTAAGATTTCATGTTTCTAGCTCATCGGGAAGTTAGTTCAAAATCAATTAGTAAGTTCAACCTGGAACGACAGACAAACAAGAAAGTGACTTAATAAAAACGTCGTAAAATATCAGCATCTATTTTATGGTGTTAATTAATATTCAATGATATTAATCGAATATCGCAAATAAGCAAAGTAGTAGTAAATTAAAAGACTGTGAATTTGAACATTATTTTATCAAAACTAAATTAACGTTAATTTTGATTAAATGCAGAGTAAAAATAAAAACGCAGTGCTGGTTCAAAGACAATTCACCGTTCTTATGGATAGACCAGAATATATGCCCGATTTAAAAACTAGCTAAATGCGTGTCAGGCTACGCACAATGTAGAGGCAGGGTCACAATATGTGGGCTTTCTTGATAATAAGCATAATAAGTTTACTAAGATGTAAGAGTAATAAGCAGAAACTGTATCGCTTTCTTGCTTTATTACAGCTGTTTAAGTAAGTTTGTATCTTTCTTAACCTGTATATAACAGATTCTTATATATCTTTGAAAGCACAGTGATAAAGCAGTCGTTTAGTAGTAACTATGATGCTATAATGATAGGTTTGGAGATAAAAAGGGGTTTTTAGAGCGTTAGTATAAAACCGAGTTATAAATATACTTATTAGCACTTTTATTATTATTTTATTAGCACAGTTTAATAGTGGTAGAGCCACGCGGCAGCTTTTGCTGTCGCACGGATGGGCCGGCTCGAACCGGGGTGGTACCACGACCTCATAGAAAACCAGCGTGAAGTAGCGGTTTACCTCTGCGTTTCGCTTGGTGAGTGCAGGTGGCCGGAGGCCCTTTTTACTGGAAATGAGGCATTCCATCTTAGTCCTCACGGGTGACAACGCATCTACATTTTGATTTGTAATAGAGGATAGATGTAGATGTCTATGGGCCGCAGCAACCACTTACCATCAGGTGGACTGTGTGCTCGTTTGTCACCCTTATCCTATAAAAAAAAGTGGCAGAAAAAACACGAGAGTAGAATAAATGCTGTAGACATGCGGTCATTAAAGAGTATGTTAGGGATGAATCTGAATGATAGAGTGAGAAATTAGTGTGACCAGGATTAAGAAAGCAAATTTATTTGGCAGAGGTGAACGGCAGAGTCGGGAAGGGACGATCTAGGCGAAAGTTTATCGACCAAATTGGTGATATATTGAAAATGGGCAAAATCAGGAGCACCTTTAACCGACGAGCGTGTATGCGTAGGTATATGGATGTGGAGGAGGCGAGAGAGGTGTGTCAGGTTCGTGCCAAATGGAAGTCCATAGTTTCTGCCTACACCTCTGGGTGACAGGAGTGAGTGTTAATGTATTATTAGCACTATGACACCTAAAAGAGGGATAACGAAGCCAAAAGCGCTTCAATTGACTTGTATATTACACTCAAGATAATACTAAGTACTTAGTACTATATAGTGTACAGCTTTACTTCTATGATCTATGAGAATCTTAAAAACACTTTTACCATACTGGAGAATTATAGCGCAAGAGAAGCACCAAAAGCGGTATATCTCAGAAATAAAACGCGAAAATATAGCCACTGTATGCATTGGTATGCTAAAGATGTTTTATGCGGTTATAAGAGTTTTTAATATATCCTGTATTACCATTAATAGAGTAAAGTCCGTACAAGACCGTCCATAATTTCACGAATTATTAATTATTTTGTCTTGCTTGTTTAATAGAAAATTAATTAATATTACAAACGAACCCTAAAATGTTTCTATAGTAAAACGGTTTTTAAAGTACTCTTGTAACTTAAAATAATTAAAAATATACTCCATAGTTCGGTGTTCGGTTGTAGATCATGTAGAGCTCTAAAATAATTATCACTATTCCCGTAATATTTCTAAAAACGTTTTAATGAATATAGTAGACGTCCAAGGCTTTTGTAAAAAGTCGCGGTTACGAGTACATGGCAGTATTTGATGAACTATGTATGTCAATAAAACAATCATTTTCTTATGTAAGAGAGCATACTTTCACTATAAATAAATCTTTTTGAATTTTACACACTCATAAATTGACCAGGAGTTCTGAGTTATTGGAACTCCTGGTCGATCGAAAAGAAACTAATATAACTGTACCTAATTTCTACAGGTTTCGCGAGCACATGAAAAATTTAGCTTAGTCAATGCATATTTTGACAGAAAATTGATGCTCGCACTATTATTGTACGTAAACCAGTGAAATTAAATCGTTATACATACCTATCACGATCAATTTGAGATAATATTTGTCATTTATGTTCTGTCACTAATTCTTATAATAATTATAATATAGGTTTATCACGTAAACAAATATCTTTAAGATTATTTAAGATTAATTACGTGTTACAGTCGCGTCGTAATCATGTGCAAATTGTATAAAGGTGGCACAAGAACTGCTTGTATATCATTTAGCTACAAAAATCTCATTTCAAGCACCTTCGTATCGCTTTACAAACTCACCATGTCGTACCGCTGCTGTAGCACTAAAGCTCGTTTAAAGTGGGCCCTTTTCAGTGGTATAGAAACGATTGAGACGTTCTCTATCACTACTGTAGCACTTACATAAGGAGGTAAAGCCATATACCTGGTAGCGCTTTGGTATACCTACCGCTTGTGTGCTACTTGGGTTTGACCGCTATAACGACTAAAAATTATTGCTAGAAGTATAATTCACACTCCTAAGATAAATTCTTCTTTCGTATAACGCAACTTTGCATATCTATGCAGTTCTATAAAACTCACTTCTGTATTCCTGTAGCGTATTATAACTATGCAAAATATGAATCATCAGAGTCAAATAGTATCTGAGACAAGTGGTAAAATTAAAAATTTTGGACAACCGACTTCAATATAAATATAATTTATAGTAAATTTTTTGAAAACCGCTTGACTGATTTCGATATAATTTGAATGAGACTACCTGGAAAGTGTATATGTCCTTTGAAACAAAAAAAGAATTTTTCGGTTCAGACGTCTTCAAGTACATACATAAAAAACAGATTCCGACGAATCGTAAACCCCCTCCTTTTTGAAGTTGGTTGAAAATTCCTAAAACAGACAGACATAACCCGAGGTAACTCTACAAGTGATCCAGTTTGCAATTTTGATACGAAGTAGCGATGATGTTTCTAAAATGTAGCCCTCGGGAGCGAAGCCACGGGAAAAACTACTCTATATTTCAGCAAAACATTCCTTTTTTGATTATTTTGGGGGTTAGGGATCGTCGGGAAGTTTTACGAATATGGTTTATAGTTAATTCCCTAGTGAAATACATAATATTATTTGAATTTAGAATGGTAGATAACAAACACTATGATTTAAATCGTTTTTTTAAAATTTTGTTTAATCATAATTTCATTATCATAAATATATAGTGAATTTTATAATAATATGATTTCACACACCTCTTAAAGCCTTCTCAAAAAATGTATGTTTACAATGTAACCCGCATACATTTTTTTAGAAGGGCATTTTAATCGTATTAATCTTTATTTTATTTCCTCATCATTTAATTATTTCTTTATTTTTTATATAAGAAACTACCGGCGCGTTGCTGCCACAAAAGAAATAATTGTGGAAATATCGTTTTAAATTTGGACGAGTTATATTGTTTAATGAGAAATGATAATCATGATGATATATATAGCTTTCAAATATTTATTCGGTACGATACGCGCGCCACCTACAGTAAGTTAATTGTACTATGCTTATAACCTTTGCACAAGTGCGGGCAATAAGTTGACAAAGTTTTATCGCAATCTGATGGCGCTGCCATACCGCATAAAATACGAACAAACAAAAAATTAATTTTATATATTAGATAGTTGTGCTAACCATTTCTTTGCAATTTATCATTTGAACATCTATCTGCCATACACCACAATGAAATGTTTCAACTTAAATACTAAATTGTGAAGCCAGGCATACACCAGCCAAAGATTGGTACCAGCGTAAAATGGCAGCTTAACACTGCTGTGTTTCGAATGGTGAGTGTAGAGAACCGGAGACCCATTTTACTGGAAAAGAGGCATTCCATCTTAGTCCTTACGGGTGATAACGCATAGCTGCATTTTGATTCGCCAACGAGGGTAGATGTAGATGTCTATGGGCCATAGCAACCACTTACCATCAGGTGGACTGTGTGCTCGTTTGTCATCCGATCCTATAAAAAAAAACATAACACGTGCCACCTGGAATATTGCATTGTATAAAGAATTACCTTTTCGCACTGTACTGAGCGGAACCAAGGCTCCAAAGTCTTTGCCAGAGACCTGTCTGCCAGAAAGAGCCAACTGTCAAAGCTGAAGACCAAATGTGGCAGCATCGTTTCCGGGGCACCTGAGATTTTGAGTGAGATTGAGAGTTTCTATGGGCAGCTGTACACGTCATCGTTGGAGCCACACGCCAGTGTGAGTAATGATCTAAGAGCGAGTCTTATCCGACATTATTCCGAAGATATCCCGGACGTCAGTCTGAGCGAGATTAGAATGGCTCTCCAGCACCTTAAAAACGGCAAGGCCCCAGGCGAGGATGGAATTACAGCGGAGCTTCTGACAGAAGGGTGGAAGACCGGTACTTGAGGTCCTTCAGAAGCTCTTTAATTCCGTCCTCCATGGTGGCATTACACCGGAGGCGTGGAGCAGAAGTGCGGTGGTCTTGTTCTTCAAGAAAGGTGACAACGCTCTCTTGAAGAACTACAGACCGATTTCCCTTCTGAGCCGCGTCTATGTGCTGTTTTCGAGAGTCATTACGAATCGTCTCGCGCGCAGACTTGACGACTTCCAGCCTCCCGAACAAGCCGGTTTCCGAAAGGGCTTTAGCACCATAGACCACATACATACCCTACGGCAAATTGTACAGAAGTCCGAAGAGTACAATTTGCCACTATGTCTGGCGTATGTGGACTATGAGAAAGCCTTTGATTCCGTCGAAATTTGGGCGGTGCTGCAGTCCCTTCAGCGGTGCCAAGTTGACTGTCGGTATATCGAAGTGCTGAAGTGTTTGTACAGTAGGGCTACGATGGCTATCCGAGTACAGAACCAGAGTACGAAACCTATCCAATTGCAGAGAGGTGTAAGACAGGGTGATGTTATATCCCCGAAACTCTTCACCGCTGCATTGGAAGACGTTTTCAAGCTTCTGGACTGGAAAGGATGCGGTATTAACATCAATGGCGAGTACATCACTCACCTTCGATTTGCCGACGATATAGTCCTTATGGCAGAATCGCTGGAGGACCTAAGCACTATGCTCAATGACCTCAATAGTGTCTCCCAACGGATAGGTCTTAAGATGAACATGGACAAAACAAAGATCATGTTTAATGTCCATGTCACACCTATGCCGGTAGTTGTTGGGAGCACTAAGCTCGAAGTTGTTGACGAGTATGTTTACCTGGGACAAATAGTCCGACTAGGTAAGTCTAACTTCGACCGATCGGGAAGCTACGACACATCTTCTCGTCAGACATACCTCAAAACCTTAAAACGAAATTGTACAACCAGTGCGTGTTGCCAGTGATGACTTACGGAACTGAGACGTGGTCCTTCACTGCTGGCCGGATGAGGAAGCTCAAGGTCGCTCAGCGACCTATGGAGAGGGCTATGCTCGGAGTTTCTCTGCGTGATAAACTTAGGAATAAGGATATCCACAGTAGAACCAGAGTAACCGACATAGCCCAACGGATTAGTAGTAAGCTGAAGTGGCAGTGGGCCGGCCATATAGCTCGAAGAACCGACAACCGATGGGGAAGAAAGGTTCTCGAGTGGCAGCCTCGTACCGGTAGGCGAAGTGTAGGGCGTCCCCCCACGAGATGGAGTGACGACCTGGTAAGACATGCAGGAAGTCGATGGATGTAGGTGGCTCAGGACCGTGCTTTCTGGCATTCTTTGGGGGAGGCCTATGTTCAGCAGTGGACTTGTGAAGGGCTGTAATGATGATGATGATGATGACTGTACTCGTACTTCTTGACCGGACCCTATTCGACACAAAGCGATTTTTTTAAATTGTACGGAATATAGTACGTTATTTTTACAGCATTCTATTTTTTCTTTTACATTTTGTTCTGCCTTTTCCGATTCTGTCTTATTATAAAACCACAATTGCTTGCTACCTAAGTGTTTTTAACCAAATATATGTGGGGTTTTAAACTGTGGACCCATTACAGCGACAGTCAAGCAAATTAATTACATACGTACATAATTATCGTTTGAACTGAATGAAATGAAGGCATATTGAATATGTCTCTACATCGAATACTGTGATACCATTACCATTTAAATCACTGAACAGGTTACTTAAGATAATAAATAATCAATAATTTAGTGATGTAATGATCTTTTATGATTTCCTTATGTTATGAAACGACAAACAATGGTGTTTACCAAGCTATTAGTCAGAAGTTTGCAGAACACCGACGTAAGACATTATCGATACAACATATACATAAAAAAGGAGACAATAGCTACGTTTAGACTATATTATATTGACGTTAAGTCTGTAAAGTATTGTTAAGTATTAATTTGTTAATACTAATGATATTGAACAAAATAATGAAAAACATGACGCGAAGAGTCTACCTTATGGTTAGTGACGAAGTCAAATGCTACACCCTTGATAATTCTAGGTACAAAAGGGTATAGATACTTTAACAGGTTGTGGCACTTGTCTATGGGAGTGTCGTTCAAAAAAGTGTGAATGCAGTACAAGCTCTTTGGAATTAAAAAAAGTATTTTTTTATAAAACTGAAGTGTCAAGCGTACTTCCACCTAATGGTAAGTCTTTATTTCAGTCCATGGACACATGCAGCCAACTTTAAGAACGAAGGTTACAGATGTGTTATTATCTCTGAGTATTATGATGAAATATCCACAACCTGTAATTATACTGGCTTTTTTTTATAGGATGAGGGTGACATACGAGCACACAGTCCACCAGATGGTAAGTGGTTGCTGTGGCCCATAGACATCTACATCTATCCTCGTTTGCGAATCAAAATGCAGATGCGTTGTCACCCGTGAGGACTAAGATGGAATGCCTCATTTCCAGTAAAAAAGGCCTCCGGCCACCTGCACTCACCAAGCGAAACGCAGAAGTAAACCTCTACTTCACGCTGGTATTCTATGAGGTCGTGGTACCACCCCGGTTCGAGCCGGCCCATCCGTGCGACAGCAAAAGCTGCCGCGTGGCTCTACCACTGTTAAAACTCTCTCTGGCTCTCAGAAGAAGCGTGTGAAAAAAATTATGTACGCGCCGGTAATAAGTTTCTGTGTTAGAAAAAATATACTACAGAAGAAGTCAATCAAGATTTACGAAACACATAAGGGTTAAATAGTTCGATAAGATGCGAATAAATATCCACCAAAGATTTTTCACGTGGAACTGCCACTTGGGAAATCCACCCTGCAGCTGTTCTATAATGAAAGCACGAATGAGTCTGCTTCACCGGGGAGGGACCTCGCTCTCACAAAATACCAACGTAAAATAGCAGCTCAATGTTATTGTTTCGTCTGATGAGTTTAGAAAACCGAATAACCTTTTTACTGGAAACGTTGCATTTCATCTTAGTCCTCAGGGTGACAGCGCATCTGCATATTGTTTCTCAATAAAGGATGGATGTAAACGTCTATGGGCAACGGCATCCACTTATCATCAGGTGCGTTTGTCACTTTTATTCTATAAAAAAGATGACCCCCGGTCGGGTCAATCTACAACAGCAGTAACCGAAGAATGGTTAAAAATAACATTTTACACGAAGGCAGGGAGTGAAAAAAGTGTCCGCGCAAATGAGCACCGTGAATGTTGATGCGCAGAAATAAAGGAATATTTCCCGAGCCTTTTACTGGAGCTTTTAGATCTCATACCTCTCTGGGTTTGAGATTTGATGGTTTAATTTTTATACGTGGTGGAGCCATGCTGCAGCTATATTAGTAGTATACTTGTAGCACGAAAGAGTCGGCACGACCGGGGAAGGACCACGCTCTCACAGAATACCAGCGTAAAATAGCAGCTTAACACTGCTGTGTTGAGTATGGTGAGTGTAAAGAACCGGAGGCCCTTTTTACTGGAAAAGAGGCTTTCCATCTTATTCCTCACGGATGACAACGCATCTGCATTTTGATTCTTTATTGAGGATAGATGTAGATGTCTATGGGTCACAACAACCACTTACCATTAGGTAAACCGTGTGCTCGTTTGTCACCCTATCTTATAAAAAAAAATTCAATAGTCGGTGCAGTAAAGGATTTTTGGTGCTTAAAATAAACCTAGTACTTTAGGAAGGGAATTTTAATCTTAGAAAAAACACTTTAGAGAAAGAGAAAGTATATTACACTGTTCAGGAATTATGTTGTACCTATTCACTTTTTATAAATCGCCTCTTATCTAGGTATATTATAATAATATGTATAAGATATTAGAGCGCTTCATTCTCTACTAAATCCGAGTAATAAAGTATTCGGGGGTTACAACCTATTAAAGTCTACAGCTGAACATAGGCCTCCCTCTAAAAATGCCTCACAGGATCCCTCCTGGAGGCATTTTAGAGGGAGGACTATTTGCCATAGTTGTCAGCCTTGGCAAGCTGAATGGCAACCGCTTCTTTTATTTTTAGTCAGTATTAGGAAGACGTTGCTGCACATCTCCTGATTTGTTTTCCTCTGTCATCTCTTACGACACTCACGGGAATCATCCCGTAGTAGATATTACATATCTTTATTAATATTTTAATACAAAATGTGTCGATATTCAGAAGCTTTTTCCCGCTCACGTGGGGTACTTCGCTTTAATATTAAATATCTAAAGAATAAATTAATATTATTGAATGCCAGTATTCACATAACGGAACACTTGGAATCACCTCGTTATCTGTCAGTTTGCAGCGTGGGGTGTCAAAAAATTGAAGCATCACTTCAAGTAAATAGTAATTAATCTTTGTTGAATTATATTTAACATTTTCCGAAAAAAAATATTTGAAATTCCAGTTCCTCTCTATATAATACGTAAATAATACGCAAATATTGATAATAAGTGGAATTAGAATAAAGTTATAACCTATATACATACGACACGGATCTCGTGATATTTATTAAAGGATTATGGAGAAATTAGTCCGCGTCGCTGCTCAAGTGCGTACAGACTGTCAATAATATATATGTAATGTACTCTGTGGTACAGACTACACAGGCAGACTTTGTATGCCTTCGAATTTTTTTTCCTCACAAATCCAGACGTCTACACGATGTTTTCCTTCACCGCTGATCTTGTAATAAAACGGTTCTTAAAAGTACAATTAAAAATTTCATTGATACCAGAGAGTACCAAACCGTGGCTGCTATGTACTGCTAAATATATTATGTAACTAGCTGATACCCGCGACTTCGTCCGCGTTAATAATATCTAATAATAAATATATAAATACGACTGTTAGAAAACGAATTATGTGAAAACTAGTTATTTAACGGTGAAATATTACCGAAAAAACTTTAGTAAACTACGGGGGGGCAATTGATCAAGGTACAACTGAACAGCATCAGGTCGCTCGCGCAAATAATAGCAGCTGGCCCTAATTTTATCATGAGGCAGAAGTAGAAAATCGTTGTTACTTTTAATTCAATATTCATCTGTATTAGAAATAAACCTAGCAAGCTAACAGCATAGCAAAGTGGCGAAGCAATCAGCTTTGTAGCGGTTTCTAACGGTTGCCGTTGAGCAATCAGTTTCAAAATAGGAGGTTCAGATGCCTGGGTGATCAGTAATCGATTGCTGAAAACAGAATTTGAAAATTCGAAACCGTTCTCGAGATAATCGTGGGACAGACGGACAGACGGACGGACAGACGGACAGACGGACAGACATCGTGAAATCAATAAGAGTCTTCGCAAGCTTCGCCACTTAATAATGATCACCTGGCAACTCTCTACAGATATAGCCATGTTTTAGCACATTACCTACAAAACGAGAATTTTTTTTTTCAATATAACATGTAATTATCGTTACGACATATTAATAGACATTTATTCAATTTTTAAATTGTCAGCCCTTATCATCATCATCCTTACAACCTTTTACAAGTCTTCTGCTGAACATGGGCCTCCCACAAGGGCTTTCTGCATCTTTTATTCGGTCATCAAACATCGCTCTATTTAGTGAAGGGCCGCCCTACGAAGAGAATCTTTCTTCCCCATCGATTTTCGGTTCTTCAAGATATATGGGCGGCCCCTTGCCACTTTTGCTTACTAATCCGTTGGTGATTATAATGATTCATAATAAAAATCATGAAATTCAGACCTACTTCATTTACAGTAATAAACTAGATTGTTTAAAATAGGTTATTGTGATTAAAAAATCATTGCCTGTGATATTTCATAGGTGAAATCACTGTGACAAAACATTTTAAATTTATCAAACGAAAATGAAGGTAAAATAGAAATAATTTACATGTCTACAGTAAATCGACGAAACATCAAAGAATTCGACAAAACATCAAAAAACTAAGAGTTCAGCGACTCGGACAAACCGGCCATCGACACGATTGATTTAGATTGTTTTAATTCAATGTCTACTTAGCATACACCTTATTTACTTTAACAATTTTTTTTTATTCTGCTTCCTCTACTTTAAGGAGGAACGTCTTAGGTTTTTGATTAAAATGATTTGATTGGTTAAACGATCGTGTTGTGTCAGTACATGGTTTTATAATACTAATATAATAATATTAGACACATTAATATGGTATGTTAGGCATACTGTCTCGTTGGTCTAGTGGTCGTAAAAGCGGTTGCTAATAATGAGGTGCCGGGTTCGAAGCCCGGGTCCTGCCAAAATAAGCTATTAGGTTTATCTGTCAAGAAATTCTCAATAGTAACCTGGAGTCAGGGAGTTGGGGGTATTTCACTTCCACTTGCCGTGGAAAGTACGTAAAGCCGTTGGTCCTGCACCTGATCTCTCTCCGGTCGTGTCGGTTTACCGTCCCATCAGACTTTAAGAGTGAGGGATATTACGTGATAGAGCCGTACTGCAGTTATATTAGTAGTATAGTTGTAGCACGAATGGGTCGGCTCGACCAGGGAAGGACCACGCTCTAACAGAATACCAGCGTCAGATAGCAACTTAACGCTGCTATTTCGTATAGTGAGTGTAGAGAACCGAAGAGCCTTTTTACTGGAAACAAGGCATTCCATCTTAGTCCTCACGGGTGACAACGCATCTGCATTTGATTTGTAATTGAGGATAGATGTAGATGTCTATGGGCCGCAGCAACCACTTGCCATCAGGTGGATTGCGGTCATCCTATAAAAAAGGGAGTAGAGAGTGCACCTGTGCCTGCACAGATGGCTAGTCCTTGACGGAAATTCGGTCTGGAAGACATTATTATTATTAGATACATATACTGGGGTATTATAAATGCCAGCATAAATAATTATTGTAAGGTATTGTCAAACTGACTTCGAATGGGATGGGCTCGCCTATTATAAACACGGATACTACTCTCTTTAAATATTTTTTCTTTATGTAATTATTTGTTTACGGAAGACAACTAAATTCGGCCATTAAAGACGTAATTAACATTAGCTGTTAGACGTAACAAACATTTCTACAATGTCCGACTGGATTATTACGTTGTAACCGTGTTGTGATCAAGGTTACTTATCTAATTAAACAGGCCGTATTAGTGGCACTCAATAATGACTACCTATCTAAAGTGATTTGTATTATGAAATTTAATCCTTATTTGCTACAAACACGGAAATTATAAAAAAGTTTTTAAACTTTTTATAACTCACTAACCGTAAACAAGGCTAGCTGTTGAATTCCAAAAAAAGTACATACAATTTATAACTATTATCCACTAAAAGAGAAACATGATAAAGGGTAGCCTTGAATCATTTATAACTGTATTAATTTGCATAAAATCCTTCACATTGTACCTATAGAAGATTAAAAGCCTTAGCAATGATGTTTTTGGTCTATAAAATGTAATTTGTTTTGTATATAAACGAAAAACTTTGTTGTACGAATGATGAGAATGATTTACTCTATTAGCCGACTTTCGATTACTCCTACAAATTCTCATCAATGGGTCTGGCCACCCAATTTTGTTAAGGGTATCAAAAATTGTATAAAAATTACGAATTCAACGGTATTCTTATTTTTTCTACCTTTAAAAATGGCTGAAATATTGATGAGTAAAGTGGTGTTTTACGGTAAGGGCGACCGCTTTGCTCCGCATCGCGATGTCACGTCACAAACCGACACGTCGAAGCCACCAGTAGTCTTTATTGTTATATTTTTCTTATTCTCTCCATATTTATTACTCCATATTTTTCTTGTCGTGTTATTTATTTATCAGAAACCTTTATTTCCTGTTTTTTTTTTTTAATTTATGTTATATCTCGCTCCTTGGGAATAAAAGTCCGATATGATAAGTTATACCTCAATGCAAAATTTCATTAAAATCAGTTTAGTATTACACGCATTGAATGCTTGCGACCATTGCATTTTCAAAACAGTATAAGTACCAACTACCAACGTAATACCGCAATCAGTTTATTCAAAAGTAAGTCAAAGAAAAACTAGGACCACATGTTTGCAATCAGTGACGAACTACGTAACCAACAAAATTTCTTCACGTGTCACTAAATAACAGTACGAGTTGATTAATACTCACTGCATTAGTAAGTTTAAGTATGTTTTTTCATTTTATGGCGTTGTAAATCAAGTGCAACCTCATGGTTCGATCAGTTAATACTTACCTATGTATTACTGCCTAATTACTAATCCATGGAAAAGCTGTATACTTTTCGTAATCTTTTATTAGTAACTTACCTTTAGAGCTTTATTCCATGCATTTCTGATAATAAAAAATTATAATTTTCTGAAAAATACTGCGCAACCATAAAATTATCCACTTTTGGCAGATTAGCTGACTATCTTTTTTCAAAGCCCGCTTTCATTTTATTTTTTATATAGCACTACATATTTATATACACCGTGACTATACAAATAAATATGATCATATAAACGCTAAGTTTTCAATACTTTAGTTTATAAATCAAATTAAATAGGTAGTTCATTTGTGATTCACAGTTTACAAAAGGTCTCATTTAAACACAAATAAAGTTCAGTATGTGATCAGCCTCATGGGCATACAAATGTCAAATATTATTAATGGTTCATACTTACTTACTTACTTATCTTCACGCACAATCTCTGACGGGGTAGCCAGAGAGAACAGATCGCCAAGTGTCACGATCCTTACATACGAGTACCTCTTTCGCTTCTTTCATATTCATTATCTTCTTCATACATGCACGTCTAGGTATCCGAGTACTCTTGACCCTCCCCTCTTCGAGCAATTTGCTCACATGGTCTTCGAAAGTTAGTCTCGGGCTACTACAGCATACAGCAGACAATTTACTTTAATGTCACCCAATTTCAACAGCTTCTGTTTCTTTCAGCTTCTGTAAACAGCTGTCGAGATACAGAATGAACAGCCAGGAAGACATGACACAACCCTGTTTTAGGCCCGTTTGGACGCTGAACATGGGTGACAGGTCATGCCCTACCCGCAGACAGGCTTAACAGTCATAGTAAAGTGACTGCACAACCCTTAGCAATCGACCATCCACACCACACATTTCTGCAGCTTATATCTTTCTTTGATCTTCTCTCTCATGTCCTTATCATTACTAGAGGCCAAGTAGTCTAACCATGCTTTCTTCTTCTTCTTTACAGCTTCTTTCACTTCATAATTCCACCATGCATCTCTTCTTTAACTACTACCTCTTTTTATCGTTCCACACACTTCTTCCGCTGCACTTACTATTCTATCCCTAAGGTTCTGCCATGTTCTTTCCACACATTCTTTTCTGCCATCGATGGTGTCAAGCTTTTCGGCTACCCTCGCATGATATTTGGCCCTAGTATCCGCTTCCTGAAGCTTCCAGCTTCGGATGCGACAGACCGACTGTGATTCTGTTACTGCCGTCCGGTAGCGCCAACCCGCGAACAGACCCCTAAATCTAGTAATCACTAGATAGTGATCCGTTCCCAGGTCAGCACCCCTGAACACTCGCGTATCCATCACCTGTTTTCGCAGTCGGTCATCCACCAGGAACAAATCGATCATACTTCTCTCATTCTTTCTTTCTCTAGTATACATATGGATTTTCTTGTGATTAAACATAGTGTTTGTCACAAGAAGACCCTTTTCCTTGCCAGCCAGTATAGTATAAGCATAGCTTATAACAAACAGCCAGTATAAGCTTGCCAGCATCATTAATCCTTTTATCGCCTAGACCTCTAGAGAGAGCACAGCGCGCCATACTTAAGGTAAGTGCTGGTCTTCCCTTCCGATTCCCTACTGTAGACCTTTATAAGGAATGGGATGTTCTTACTGTTAGGCAAACTTTCATTTTGCATACTGTGCTCAAAACACACTCCCAGCTGCAGTATGATGAGAACCTACTTAATGATAAGCGCCGGAAAGATAAGGTATGTCACACACTTCAATTTAAAACATCTTTCTCACATAAGTTCTTTTGCTTTCTTGGTCAAAATCTATACAACAAATTAAATAGCATCCTTAATATATATCCTAAAACCAAATTTAACTGTAAAATAACATTAAAAAACTATTTAAAAAATTTAGATTATGAAAAAACAGAGCACCTTTTGACTGTACTTAAATAATCCTTAATTCAAGATATATCTCCTCATAGCCGTTAACTCCATACTCGCAACACACATACACATATATACACATTTACCCTGCCAAAAATCGCTTCGTACATACATCTGCACTCACACACTTTTTGACACTTCACACCAACTTAAACAACTTATAATTTCTGCATCATTTTATACATTCTTTTTATATCAATAGCTTTTATTGGTTTTAATTATGCCACTAATTCTGTCCGTGGGTTGGGGGCTCTGGTGACCTGTAACACAGGATTTTTTACAAAAACCTACTTCAGGCACCAGTCTCTCACAAAGCTGAAACTAATTATGGCAAATTGTTAATCTAAAAGTACTATTTGTGAAGAGAGAATAAATGGTTTATTATTATTATTTATTATTATTATTATCGCCAAATTTTCCAAGCACCGACTCGTACCCTGGTCGAGCGGTACCAACCCATCCATTCAAATCACCACATATAACAATTCTTTCGTTTCCCCTAACCAAATCTAGAACTTCTCTAACATTCTCCCAAAACTCCTCCAGCTCAGCCCTGGATGACGAAGCTACCGGCGCATAAACAGCCAAAAGAAATAACTTCGTCAGTCCCAATTTAAAGCGAACCCAGAGAAGTCAACAACACAACCTTATATTCAGTCATAACATCGACCAACCGAGACGACAGCAGCACCCCCACTCCTTGCCAGGCGCTCTCGCTCGCCGGGACTCCGGACCATAGAGCTAACGTCCCGCCAGGGAGCTCTTCAGTACCACTGCCCTTCCGTTTGGTCTCCGACATACACACGACATCTAATTCTCTTTCTTTCTTTATTTCGATCAACTCATTCGCCTTATCTCTCATGCCTCCTCTAACATTCTACGTGCCAACTTTGCACTCTGTCCTCCACCTTCCGCCGTGTCGGGCTGTGCGTGACGGGTGGCGGTCCCCATCGCCGCTTTGCGCGCTGCATTCCACACTAACGGGGACGAGCTGGTGTGCGTCGCCTTAGGGGGACGCCCTAACCCTCGTTGGCATGGGTGCGCAGCTGTGTAGAATTGCAGCCCTGAGAAGGGCTGGCAGGGGTCGCGACGAGCACGCTTCTACAATGACCCCCATGACAATGGTTCATTGATTACATTATTCATAATAATAGATTAGATTATTAGATTAAATTATTCATCTTAAATAATATTGGTTACATAGGATTAAATTATTCATACTACATTAGATTATTCATAAATTATTAGTTCAAAGTATTATATCATCTAATACAGTCAACCGGACATTAACTCTGACATTCGATATAATATGTAGGTAAACTACCGTATACTTCCGAGCGCGCGATTAGTACTGAACTTAACAAGTACCTACTGCGCGTTCGCTCTGTCGGATTGTGACGTCACGGTACAGAGAACGACTTAAAACAATTAAAACAATTGCGAAATTTCAAAACGTTATAACTTTCGTATTTCTGCACCAATTAAGATGAAGCAAAATCTATTGTTATATTCATAAACATATCTTTAAATCTATATAGGTTTTATTGTCAAATTATAACATGTTGGTGTGACCCATTGGTGCCCAGGTGATATTATAGTGTCAGAAGTGTACCCGCAAACACAGAGCCACTCATCCGAATTCAGCTAGCCGTAGCTCTATAAAGTTAGCAGTGAAAAGTCAGCAGAAACCTTAAAATTGTATCTAGGAATTTGTAGCTAATTTGTTGCTAATTAGTTGCCAAAATCGCGATTTTGTGCTCCAACCGGTTTCGAGAAAATTGATCTACTGCTATCTTTACATTAAGATAACAGTAAAAACTTTCAATCAACCCCACCGTAGCAGATAAAATGGGATAATTTGTTGCTAATTAGTTGCTGAAATATAATGCAAAAAAAATCAAAAATTTAAAAAATGTTTTAATACTGATTCTGAAGTTCCAAATTAACGAAAATTTTGCTGCTGATTTATAAATGGGATCAATAACTCCCAGACAGCCTACAACAACATAAAATCGGTCGATAAGCTGTATCAAGTAATAAGTTGCAAATAAATGTGTACATGCTGCCTATACGGAAGACTTAAAAACAGAACAACAGTTATATTGTTGCTGTTCAGTTATGGAAGCAGCAAGTCATAAAGAGCCAGAAACAAAATAAAATCGATCTATGTGCTGCATCAAGTTATTAGTTAGTAATTTTTTGTGTACATGCTATACTTACGTGAAAATTTTCAAAAAAAAAGTTAGCTGAATTTTTGTTGCTGCTCAGTAACGGAAGCAGTATGTCACAAAGAGCCAGCAACAAAGTAAAATCGATCAATAAGCTGCACCAAGTAATAAGTTAAAGATTATTGTGTACAAGTTATATCGTGAAAATTTTAGGAAAAAATGTTAGCAGAATTTTTGTTGCTGATCAGTAACGAAAGCAGCAACTCATAAAAAGCCAGCAACAAAATAAAATCAATCGATAAGCTGCACAACGCTATAAGTTAGTAATTATTTGTGTACATGCTATATTTTTAGGAAAATTTTAGGAAAAAAGATAGCAGATATTTTGCAACTGAACTACTAACTGAAGCAGCAAGTCATAAAGAGTCACTTGGTTGATAAGTTTCTTGTCGGCAATATGTCTCACATCAGCTTACGTGTTCTAGTCGCCACGAGATCAATATGCGACTGCCAGGAAAGTCTTCTAGGTCTATCATAATACCAAGATATTTAGTTGATGCTACCTTAGATATAGAGGGACAGCGACAGTTACCATCACACACAATCATAGATATGTATTTGAATGTTTAAATCATTACTGGGTTGATTTCTGTCTAAAATTGAAAAAAACATGTAAATAGTCTTTTGTGTGTTTAGTGTCAACAGATTAGTTCTAAGCCACTCACCAATTTCTGATAACCCATTTTCAGCCTCAGTTTTCACTGCAGTCCAAGATGATCCATAAAAAACCACAGCAGTGTCATCTGCATAAGAAAAGATCCTAGCATCCCCAGTCTTTATGTTACAGAGGTCATTAATGTAGATAAGGAAAAGGGTTGGGCTCAAGACACTGCCCTGCGGAATACCGTAAGCCACATTCATTCGACCGCTTATAGTATGACCCACTTTTACTCTCTGTGCCCTCCCCATAAGGTAGTCCTTAAGTAGCTCAAATGGAATACCTCGTATACCCACATCTTCCATTTTCTGTACAAGGATGGGGATAGAGACAGTGTCAAACGCTTTTTTCAAATCCAAAAATACTGCCAGACATTTTGCTTTACTATCCAGTTTATCAACAATTTGAGAAGTTAATGCAGTCACCGCATCTTCTGTATTTTTTTCACTACGGAAACTATATTCTGATTCAGACAGGATGTTAAAATCATTGAGGTAACACAGAAGTCTTTTGTTAATAAGTTTTTCAATAATTTTGGATCTTGCTGGCAGTACAGAGATAGGTCTATAATTATGAACATCTTCTCCATCCCCATTCTTGTACACTGGAGTTATGATTGATTCTTTAAGGAGTTTTGGAAATACTCCCTTATTAAAACATAATTTGGATAAATGTGTGATAATTCGTAATCTTCGTTTCTAGCAAGTTTTAGGACACTGGTTGGAATATTATCCCAACCGGGAGCGCTTTTAGTTTTTAGTCCCATCAATATAGAGTAAACTTCCTCCTGGTCAGCATCAAGAAGCACAAATGAGGACAATTGAGACTTTCTTTGGGAAACGCTCACCGTCCTGTTCCTATTTGGTAATCCATGGGGTTGAGGTATAGAATTAGCTAGATTTTTGCCTATATTCCCAAAAAAAGTATTTATGAAATCAACAGAATGTTGCGGGGATGTTTCAATATTAAGTAGCTTTGTATTGTCTGATTTCGAATGTCTAAGATGAGTGTTTGACGCAATATTATTTCAAAGTTTGTTAGAGTTACCAGTGGAATCCCGGAGTAACTGCCTTTCATATTAACGTTTTAGTTTTTATAATAAGGTTATTGCAAAAATTGCGGTATCTTCCGTAGGTGAGTCTAAGAATCTCATCGTGGGGATTTGTTCGAAGTTTGTACTGTATTCGGTCCCTGTTTCTAATACATCGTAGAATCCCTGGGGTTATCCAGGGTTTTATAATGCGTTTATTTCTGGGAATGTATACATCCCTTGTGTTGTCATTAAGTGCCGTATAAATCTTGTCAATCAGTTCTTTAGTTAACAGATCAGGATCATCACAAGATAATAAAGCTGTAAGGTTCATGGCTCTGAGAACATTCAATGCTTTATCATAATCTGTCCGCGTTCTGGTTTTCTGACACTCATTTCTGAAACTATTATCAGTAAGGTGTAATAGCATCATAGCGTGGTCTGTGACAGTTGTATTTAAAACCGCAACCTGGGCTTTGACCCTATGACTTTCTAATTTGAGCATAATATTATCCAAGGAGTTATTATCTCTAGTAGGGAAATTATGCCCCATAGCAATACCATGTGTACATAGAATATCTAGTCTAGTCTAGTAGTAGTATCTAGTAATTGGATCTGTTCTCACGGTCTATGCCCGTTTCACTGGTACGTGAAATTGTGTTAATATTTATATCACCTGCTAAAATAATACACTTATGCGACTTTAGCTAATCCAAAGTGGCATCGAGTGAATTAATAAACGGATAACAATTTATATAAGAAGGTGATCGGTATATTCCCAAAATTGTTTTATCACTTAGGTGAATTTGTAGGCAAGTTGCCTCTTCTAGGTAAATTTCTTTAACATTTGCATGAATACCGTGTTTAATATAGACTATTACACCATCACTTTTATTTAAGTATCTGGTTGAAAAAAATAAGTCATATTTAGCCAGCACTCAGTTAAAATAATTATATCAGGGTAGAATTTTAGTTCCAGGAAAGAAATTAAAAAGTTATGGAAATTGCAATATACACTTCTAATGTTTTGAGTAAATAGTGAAAAATGTCTGTTGTCAACGTTTATAAATTTACATAAGTCTCCAATGTCACATTGAATAGAATATATAAATTCCATTTGATCTACCTCATTTATATTGTTTAAGTTACTATCCATTTGATTCAGTGAGAATTAGAGCCAATGTAGCAAAGATGATTTTATGTAAAAAAACTAAGTAGTGGATACTATGTAGATTAATAATTGTGTATGTGTATGTGCAGTGTATAGTGTGTGTATGTGTAGTTGTAATTTTGGGAGTCTTGCAGGATAAGTAACTTAGGTCAAAGTAGCGACGTATAAATATAAAACATTTTAAAACTAAGGACAAAATGAAAACAAAGTAGTACAACCCGTCACCCTCATGTTGTGCGAAAATTCTACATAATATACGCTTAAAACTAGTCAATAATTATTTATGAGTTGCTGAACATGGGATTCCGATTTGATTGCTATGATAGGGGAGTTGTCGGTTTTCCTAACGTATACCCTGCCATAGGCGGTCCAGCAGTATTTGTACCGATTTGATTTAACAAGATCTCTAGCTAGAAAATGAAGACGGGACCCCTTGGCGGTTAACTGTTCGCAAACAAATATGGGTGTATCTTTGGAAACTCGGGAACCCAGGTGCTTAGCGCACAATTTAGATTTAGTTTTAACATTAAATATACAAATTATTAATATAAATAAACAGAAAAAAAGATAGCAGATATTTTGTTGCTAGTCAGCTATAGAAGCAGCGAGTTATAAAGAGCCAGTAACAAAATAAAACAGACCGATAAGGAGCACCAAGTAATGAGTTAGTAATTATTTGGGTACATGCTATATTTTTATAAAAATGGTAGGAAAAAAGATAGCAGATATTTTGTTGCTGGTCAGTTATGGAAGCAGCAAGGCATAAAGAGTCCGCAACAAAATAAAATAGATCGATTAGGAGCACGAAGTAACTAGTCAATAATTATTTGTCTGCATACTATATTAACATGAAAATTTTAAGAAAAAAGTTAGCAATATATTTGTTGCTGGTCAGTAACGAAAGCAGAAACTCATAAAGAGCCAGCAACAAAATAAAATCAATCGATAAGCGACGTGGTGGACGATAATGTGGTGCAGCTTATCGCTTGATTTTATTTTGTTGCTGGCTTTTTATGAGTTGCTACTTTCGTTACTGACCAGCAACAAAAATTCTGCTAACTTTTTTCCTAAAATTTTCACGATATAACTTGTACACAAATAATCATTAACTTATTACTTGGTGCAGCTTATTGATCGATTTTACTTTGTTGCTGGCTCTTTGTGACTTACTGCTTCCGTTACTGAGCAGCTACAAAATTCTGCTAAAGTATAGCATGTACACAAAAAATTACTAACTAATAACTTGATGCAGCTCATAGATCGATTTTATTTTGTTTCTGGCTCTTTATGACTTGCTGCTTCCATAACTGAACAGCAACAATATAAATGTTGTTCTGTTTTTAAGTCTTCCGTATAGGCAGCATGTACACATTTATTTGCAACTTGTTACTTGATACAGCTTATCGACCAATAGGGTATTTTACACCATGTAAAAATAAGTCAAAGAATATATATTTATGATAGATTTTGTAAAAAGTAAACGAGAAATATTGATTTCTATTTATAAAAATGCGTTATAAATTTTATATTTCAATTTAAAGAATAGTTTTTTTTAGCTGTGCCTCAAATCTGCAAAATGATGTCCACCATATTAGATAGCGTCGTGACGTCACTAGGTCAAAGAAATAGGTTATGTGCTGTGTACTAACTAGTTAATTTCGAAATTTTTCAAGTTATCATTACGATTGTTGACTTTTATTCTAAATTTTATTGAAAAGGCGTCATGGAAGACGGATTTGTAAAAGCGAGTTTATTACTTCGCTTTTAGCACTAATGTTATAGATATTATAATACAATGTCGCCCATCGGCAAGTGACCGCCCGGGATATTCTGCATGTACATGAAAAATTATCGGTAAAAAACCTAAAAAGGGGGGGTCTATCTTAAATACTTTTTAAGTTATTGAATTTTTAATTTTTTGAATGATGTTGGTCACCTTGTTCCACACTTTTTGCTCTAGCTCCAATGCTACGGGCACGATTTCGATTCTGTTTTCTTATTTCATCAGGTTAATAAGTTGTTTTGTTGGATTACGTAACATTTTTAGTTAAAATAAGGCGAATCATAAAAATAAACGTAGACAAAGACATTTTTTCTAAGCAAAAAAGTGATATTTATTTACAAAAACACGTGTAAGTACATAAAATGCCCCCTTAACATGGGCTTTTTACTCATTATTAATAATCTAGAGCATAACTACTACACATTTACAATACACTATCAATATCTATCTCTTAAAATTTTTTAATAACAGCGTGTCAAAAATTTGCTCCATATCAAGCAAAAAAAAGGTCATCCAGGTAGAAACCGGTTCTTAGAGACCGCTAGATAACGCACGTGCGCACTCTTCTCGGTTGGTTGTTTGTGCATCATTCAGTCGCTCGATTACTGATCCCGGGACGTTACGTGTTTTTTAATTTGTGCGCTATTTATCTTTTCGAGGACCATTCCTGTGCGTTTCAAGCATCGTAATGCTACGATTGCGTGATTTACCGCCTTCTCACGTAGCTGATATGCATTTTGTATACGGTTTTTGTGATGGGAATGCACGTTCTGCTGTCGAAGAGTACAAACGTCGTTATCCAGGTAGGCCAGTACTTGGGTACCGGTCCTTCATTGCTGTGCATCGTCGTTTTTGTGAGCAAGGACTTCCACGACAAAATGAGCCTGGCGTGGCACTTCACGTGGACATGGAAGAGGAAGTGTTAAGATTAGTGCGCGCTGACCCTATGACAAGCATTCGTCTCTTGTCAATAAGACTGAATGTACCAAGAATAACAATCTGGAGAATTCTTAAGAAAGAAGGCCTCCATCCTTATCACTTCCGGCGTGCTCAACATTTGGAAGATGTGGATTACCGTGCGAGATCTGTGTTTTGTAGCTGGATTTTATCGCAACAAAGAACCAATCCTGAGTTTCTAAAGAAGATTTTGTGGACGGACGAGAGTACATTCACAAGGGCGGGTATTACAAACCACCGAAATCTTCATGTCTGGGCCGCTGAAAACCCACACGTCAGAAGAAAAACATCTTTTCAGAAAGAATTTTCTGTTAATGTATGGGCTGGAATAATTGACAATATGCTCATTGGCCCTTACGTATTGCCTCACAGGCTAGATCAACACGCATATTTAGATTTTCTCCAAAATACGTTGCCCTCACTTTTGGATGAAGTGCCGCTGGCAACGAGAAGAAGAATGCATCTGCAACTAGACGGAGCCCCAGCACATTTCGCACGACTAGTGCGAAATTATCTGAATGAAAATTATCCGCGATGGATCGGTCGAGGAGGCTCCGTTGCTTGGCCGCCGAGATCGCCCGACCTGACACCCTTAGATTTTTATTTATGGGGATTCATGAAACAGAAGGTGTATGCCGCGCGCATTGAAAGCCGCGAACAATTAACGGCTAGGATTTTTGCTGCCGCAGAGGAAATTAAAGAAAATCCTGCAGAATTACTGCGAACAACCAATAGTGTAGCCACGAGGGCTTTTATTTGCTTACAGGAGGGTGGGGGCCATTTTGAAAACTTAATTAATTAAAATTGTTGTTTTTTTTAATCATGCCTGTTATTTTTATTATAATTTCTGCATTAATAGTTTTAACTCTATGTCGCCATGTCGTCCGCATCAATTATTTAAAGGGTGCGCACGTGCGTTATCTATCTACCGGTTTCTAGGAACCGCTCTCTACCTGGATGACGATGATGCACAGCAAGGAGGGACCCGTTTTTGACACGCTGTTATTAAAAAATTTTAAGAGATAGATATTGATAGTGTATTGTAAATGTGTAGTAGTTATGCTCTAGATTATTAATAATGAGTAAAAAGCCCATGTTAAGGGGGCATTTTATGTACTTACACGTGTTTTTGTAAATAAATATCACTTTTTTGCTTAGAAAAAATGTCTTTGTCTACGTTTATTTTTATGATTCGCCTTATTTTAACTAAAAATGTTACGTAATCCAACAAAACAACTTATTAACCTGATGAAATAAGAAAACAGAATCGAAATCGTGCCCGTAGCATTGGAGCTAGAGCAAAAAGTGTGGAACAAGGTGACCAACATCATTCAAAAAATTAAAAATTCAATAACTTAAAAAGTATTTAAGATAGACCCCCCCTTTTTAGGTTTTTTACCGATAATTTTTCATGTACATGCAGAATATCCCGGGCGGTCACTTGCCGATGGGCGACATTGTATAAGCTTAGGTGAGAAAAACATTTTGTTATATTTTTTTATACAAACGCTCAGACGAAATAAAAAGTCACTTTTTTATTTGGTCTGAGTACAAACCATGTCTTTATTTCCATATAATAGAAGAAAACAGGAATTAACTAAAACACTGCACTGCACTTGCAAGGGCTATCAAAATGGCCCACAAAAGGCGGGACGCAGGACAGACGAGCAATGAACCTAATCTATTACAAAATTTGACTTGCAATAGGTACCTATCATGTCATGATGTTTTGTTTTGTTTAATCGATAGTAAAATATAAGTCATACTTACATCAGAGTGATCTTCACAGAAGTATAGTTTAGATTTTGTAGACAATGCCTTCGGGTCTCTTCTTGCCAGTTTTAACCAAGTATTTCTCATATTTAAATCAGTTGGCACTTTAAGCCATAACTTCCCCGGCGTTCTTATGCTCGTCTTTTTGCAATCAGGCACAACACAGCAATGATATAGATGATAACTCATTATTAAACATTCAAAAGTATCTTATTCCTTTGCAAAATTGTCAAAATTCTAGGACAGTGACGTCACGAGTTGAACAGTATGGCGGCTAGCGTTTTCACGCGAAAATTTAAAACGATAGATTAAAAGTAATTTTTATCTCACTATTCGGTTTTAAAAAATTTATATAAAAATTGTAGTGGTTCATTATCACTCTGGGATTCATTTAAAACACTTTTTGAAAATGGGTGTAATACCCTATTTTATGTTGTTGTAGGCTGTCTGGGAGTTATTGATCCTATTTATTAATCAGCAGCAAAATTGTCATTAATTTCGAACTTCAGAATCAGTATTAAAACATCACTAGATTTTTATTAATTTTTTTTATATTTGTTTTTTTTTAATTTTTGATTTTTTTTACATTTTTTTGCATTATATTTCAGCAACTAATTAGCAACAAATTAACCCGTTTTATCCGCTACGGTGGGGGTTGATTGAAAGTTTTTACTGTTATCTTAATGTAAAGATAGCAGTAAATCAATTTTCTCAAAACCGGTTGGAGCAACAAAATCGCGATTTTGGCAACTAATTAGCAACAAATTAGCTACAAATTCCTAGATACAATTTTAAGGTTTCTGCTGACTTTTCACTGCTAACTTTATAGGGCTGCTAACCGTGACCGATGAAACGCTTGATGTGATAGACATATAGGTATATTAATCTTTATGTATTTAGATTCCTTCCTTATTTATTTTTGATTGATTATTCCTTACTTAGAGCTAAAAGGATCATATTTACAATACAAACAAACAAACAAGCAACCCTTGAGAAAGGAAATTAGAAATTCAAAAACCATCCAAATACATATTTTTATTTCATTATCCACGAAGTATTTGTGATATACACTGCATGGCCAATGGAAAATTTACACGTTTTATAAAGGGATTTGCAAAATAACTACGAGCTTTTGCTGTCACGATACGCTGCATTTTACGTTTTTATTTTGTGTAAGAAAATCGGTAATTCGTAGCCCTACGTCAGTAATAACTTGTACCGTGACCGTGAAAGGCTAAGGTTGATTCGCCTATGCTCTGCGGCGTTGCGAGACCCACTCCCTTCAGTATAATGCCACTGACCTGATCATTGCATATTTTGCTCCATGCTTCCGCAATATTAATCACCAACTTTGGACGTACTTGAATTGAGAAATGGATTGGCACAAAAGAAAGCATTAAAAAAAAGCACTAAATGATTTATCATCATAAAAGGTCGAGGAAAAGTATCTTCGTATTTTATATACTAATTCGAGACATTTTTCTTTCAAAGTTTAAAGTTACAGCCTATATACGTCCCACTGCTGGGCACAGGCCTACCCTCATTTCTGAGAGGGTCAAAGTTTAATTACATTTAATTATAATATACTTGTACTATTTTGTTAGATGACTTGTTGCCATCTTGTAGGTAGTGACACTATCCCGTTATTGTGTTGCATTTTTCATAAAAACTTCAGAATGTATCGAATTACTTCATTATACATTCACTCATTTTGCCGGACAGAAAAACAATTGAAAAATGGCGGGAGAGTGTTTTTTACTTTTTATTTTTCTTTTTCTTAATGTCCTATATGTATTGATTTTAAAACCAGTCAGACACAAACAGTACAACCAAAGAGATTTTTCTTAAATTTTATACAAATAAAATACGAAGAAACTTTTTCCGCGACCTATAATAGTATTATTTATTCGTAAAGCATAAAATTTAAAGTAGAGCCACGTGGCGGCATTTGCTGTCGCACGGATGGGCCGGCTCGAACCGGGGTGGTACCAGGACCTCACAGAATACCAGCGTGAAGTAGAGGTTTACCTCTGCGTTTCGCTTGGTGAGTGCAGGTGGCCGGAGGCCCTTTTTACTGGAAATGAGGCATTCCATCTTAGTCCTCACGGGTGACAACGCATCTACATTTTGATTTGTAATAGAGGATAGATGTAGATGTCTATGGGCCGCAGCAACCACTTACCATCAGGTGGACTGTGTGCTCGTTTGTCACCCTTATCCTATAAAAAAAAATTCACTACGGACTATCAAAAGTCCACTGCTAAACATTGAGCCACTGACATAGATTACCCCCATGGTGGGGTTTCTGCCGTAGTTACCATTATTAGCAGGAGGGTTCACCACCGCAGATATTTTGAGTCGATATCAGGAAGATGCTGCTGCTCATAACCTGTTTCAGTTTTCCTTTGTTTTCTCTTACGACAGCCACCGGATGCTTTAGTTTCTCTTAGAGATACTATTTATCATGAAAATGGACTTAGGATCCTCAACGATATGAAGTTCCGGTTGTTGCGGCTATATCTATGTGTATATATAAGTTCAGCAAAGGTACAGGTAGCAGATAAGTTTTTTATAACAGATGTTTCGAACGAAGAGGTATAAACGTTTTTATTTCGTTTTTTTTATAGACTACGATGACCAATGCTGAACAGGATGTGTCAAGTGAACCAATGAAGCACGACTCAATTTAAAGTACATAAAAGAATAGCAAGGTTTTTGTTACTTATTTATCCATTGATTTTAACAAATCTTAGAAAATTTTATTATTAATAGACTTTGCAGAGACTATTTTTGCGAATTTATTCTATACATACATACATACAAATAAATAAAAATGAAGTGTCTGTTTGTAATGCCGAAATAACAGCTTTTTACTATATGTATATGAATGTATATACGGTACTTATAACAAAACACGATTTTTAATATTTTTATCTTTCTGTCTGTCTGTTTGTTCCGGCTAATCTCCGAAACGGCTGGAACGATTTTGACCGGACTTTCACTGGCAGATAGCTGATATTATAAGAAGTAACTTAAGCTACTTTTATTTTAGAAAAAGACAAAGGGTTCCGCGCAAAAAAATAAAACCCATGAAATCCAATCGTAATACATTACGTGCGGGCGAAGTCGCGGGGAATAACTAGTAATACATAATTTTCGTCCGCGCTACTGTTTATTATGGAGGCATTCTATTTTAACCCTCAGGGGTGACAACGCACCTACCGTATCGACCACAGTATTCACTTTCCATCAATCGGGTGGACTGTGCGCCCGTTTCGTACCTACCCACATTCTATAAAATAAAAAATAAAAATAGATATCCATGGGTCGTTAATTAGCAATAGCCACTACCCGATAGTTCATTAACTCTGCTCGATTGCGAAAAAAATATGGATCGTCTGCCACCCCTGAGGACCATGATGAAATTCCTTAAAACTTCACCGGTTCTCGTTATTTACCAAACGTAACACAGCAGCATTATGGTGCAATTGTACTGGTATTCTGTACCTGCGTCCCTTTGCTAGGTCGAATAGACCTATTTACGTTGCAGCATGGCTCCGCGACGAATGAAAATTTGTTTAACTGGCCGATTTTATTCGAGAACCTTACCTTTTCTTCTGAGGAATTGTTCGGATTAATTCCAGCCGGCAAATTTCACGAACGCACATCGCGTCAACATTCACGATACCATCCTCACCTTCTGGATGCTTGGCGGTCCACCACTGTACGTTTTACTAGGAGTTTTCTTCCTCGTACAACTTCTCTGTGGAATTGTTTACCACCGGAGATTTTTCCGCACCGATACGACTTAGGGACCTTCAACTCCAACCTTCAACGTGTTGCGGTTGTTCATGGGCGGCGGTAGTCACTTATCATCAGGTGAGCCGCATGCTCGTTTGCCCCCTCTTCTATAAAAAAAAATCAATATTTGCCATAGTAGAGTTTTTAACAATAGTTTTTATTATTTTGCCTGTTATCACCATCTCTAATATTATGCACAACACAATAGCAGCCGCTCGCCCGTATCAGATGTAGCTTAATTTAATAATTAAAAATTTTGTACAACCGACTTCAATATAAATTATTAAGAATAACTCAAAAACTATCGGTCATACCTTGATCAAATTTATATAGGCCCACATGAGAAGCACCATCTTTGAAATAAAAAAAGAATCATCGAAATCGGTTCACCCAGAAAAAAGATATGCGGTAACACACATAAAAAACATACAGTCGAATTGAGTACCGTCTCCTTTTCTGCCGACTTCCAAAAAGGAGACGGTACTCAATTCGACTGTATGTTTTTTTATGTGTGTTACCTCATAACTTTGTACTGGGTGAACCGATTTCGATGATTCTTTTTTTATGTGAAAGCTGATAGTTCTCGTGAATCCATATGAATTTGATCAAGGTTAGAGCAATGGTTATTGAGTTATTATTTAATAACTTATATTGAAGTCGCTTATATTGAAGTCGGCTGTACAAAATTTTTAATTTTAAATTATTGAAGTCTTTAGAAAATACAAAAGTTGGCCTGTATACCTGTGTTAAAAATACAAAGATAATCAAATAAAATAAAAAAAGTTTGATATTATTGATATGTTGAATCCCCGCCGACAACAAAACTGTTAATTTAAATTTTAAGTACTGATTTACCACAATTTTCATGTGTATAAAAGCATATCATCTCGTGAAATGTCGCGATTTCTTTTTCTATTCCTTAAAGGACATATTGGAGACGTGTTAGCTTAGCATTAGCACAAATAAAACAATTATTTTAAGTGCTAATTTCCCACGAGCTCGGTGGCGAAAGATAATATTATAAGGACGTCTGCATGTTTATAAAAAATATTTTAAGGAGATGTGAAGTCCGCTAACTCACACTAGAGCAACGCGGGGTATTATCTTCTCTGCAAATCTTTCAAAAATGTGAAGCCAGCAATGGAACTTAAATTAGACTACAACTTAACGTTTTTATTGCTGATACTTGAATTTTAAAACCAATCGCCTCTATAGTGATTTAAGCCCAACTTAGAAGTCGCGTATACCGTGATTAACAAAAGGTGAATGTAGTGCACATAAGTTATATATCCATTCAAATACTTGTTCCATTGTTTCACATAACACTTTTGAACCTTGGGTCAACGTGATTGTAACCTAAACTTATAAATTATTTGGTCACGTTTCATTTGCTTTTAACACATTTATTTAACACATATCTTTCATCTCATACATTTTATTAACTTTCATTATTAAGTAACTTAATTTTTTTATGTTGTAGTCTATGGTAAGGTAAGGTCTATGTATGTTAATCGCTTAGTGGCGACAAATCGATTGAGATATCATTTGTTAAAATTAGTCGACTAGGAATTTCGAGTCAAAAACTTCGTGTGTTTTCACTACCCAGTGTTTCAAAATTATGCTTCCTAATCCATTTATATCCTATACTTTAATCTAATAATTCCTGTTCTTTTTCTGTAATATATAGTAATATTATATATAAAATGAATGTTTAATAGGCTGCTACAGCCCATGGACTATTGCAACCAATTTCAATCAGAAGGTTACAAGTGCTTTAGCGGCAGAATAATATATAATAGAAGTGGTAAAATTGCAAAGATGTAATTCTAGGTATATAAGGAGCTCTCCAATCTTGTAACGAACACATTGAAAAAATAGTGAGATTTAAACATACGTGTTCGGCCTCATTCTAATTTCCCAATGGAACGGGAAACAGCTACTGCTAATATTTTTAGAGAGGTCAAATGGCACTCACGGCCCCAATAAGGAAATTTATGTCTTTGGTAAAGGATACACGAAATAGTGTCGAATACATACTATTGTCTAAAATGAATAGAAGATATTTGTTTTTTGTACGGTTGTAGTATTTACAATGGTGACTCTGTCGTCATTTGTTGGTCTGTTTGAAACTTAACAGAACGTTTACCGTTACCGTTATCGTTACCGTTACAGCTTATTAAAGTCCACTGCTGAACATAGGTCTCCCCCATAGATTGCCCCATAGGGGGAGATATTTGCCATAGTTGCCACGCTTTGTAAGCATTTTGGCAACCGCAATTTATTTTTATTTCTAGTCGTTATTAGGAAAACGCTGCTGCCCATCTCCTGATTTGTTTCCCTCCGTCGCCTCTTACGACACCCACGGGATGATATGGGGTAGTGGATATTCTTACACCGCCACTTCAAGGTGGCATCAAAACATATGGTGGCCGCGTAAGATAATTCATCACCCATGTTAGAGAATAACATTCAAACATCATACTTAACAGCAATTAAAGTATGTATTCAATCACTTACCCAATAGTATTAAAACAATAAAACAAAAAATTCAAATGTAAACCAAAAAACTGAGTGGTGGAACCAAATTTTATGATTTTAAGAGTTAATACAGTGTTCTTCATTCTTATAAGCATTTTTTAAATATTTTATCATAGGTTTAATTTCAAATATATTGCAGTGAGACAAATGTTGATACCTTTTATATTATGTCATCTTTAACTATTGTACTCGCACACAGTAATGCAATAAATAAATTAATACTATTATAATTATAATCGCGTCATCTAATGGATATCGGAACCTTTAGTTAGCACCAATACAAACCGTTTTGCGGTTTAATGGTGCTGTATAGTAACTATGCTTTATGTATCATTAAATTAATAAAAAATCTAGCACGTGCCAGACCTACGTACCTACGTACCTACACTTATAGCAGCGAAAAAGGGGCGAAAAGTTAATGTTACTTTTCGTAATCGCCAATCTTTACAAAAGTGTGCCGGTTGGCAAAAGTGATATAGTATTTAGCATAATTGCAGAGCCAATACGATACTTATAATATGATGATAATACTCCCTTACATCAAAGAATATATATGATCTAAAGTTCTGAGGTATGCTTCCGATCACCAGTTGTTGGAACTTGGGTTCGGTGATATTGCTTTGCAGTATTCTATAGGGGAGGCCTGTGTTCAGCAGTGAACTTGTGAACTTGCTTTTTTCCAAATATTAACTAACTGTATGCAGCGAGGTTAATATAAAAAAATAATAATTTATCTATTCATCATTTTATATTAAGCAGTTAACAGGTACAAAGTTTTCTCTACACGTATTAATAAACGTAGGTATGTATTAATACGTGTTGGGAAAACTTTGTACCCCTTTATATCCCAGAAGGAATCAGCGCACGAGTACCGAAAACTATTCCCCCTCGTAAAAGAATATAAAAAATATCTTTTATATTTTATTATTTTTCTTTAAATATTTTTAATGAGTCAAAAGTATCTGAATTATACATTATTGAAACAATAAAAAATTCATAACTTTATCGTAAAAAGTCATGAAACCTTTTTTATTTCCTATTTCCTAATGTATTGTCGACACAAAGTGTTACTGAATAGGAAGGAACTGACTCCTGAAATACGGGGTATCCTAGTTTAGAAGTCAGGGCTCAATGATTTTGTATGAAATAGAAGTGTCAAATAAAGAATATTATTATTATTATTCATATTTCATAAAAAAATATAAAAAAATATGTTTCATATTTTATTATTTTCTTAATGTATTTTTAAAGGGTCATATGTATCCGAATTTGGGATATTTCAAACTTTTAAAAAATATTAAATTTATCGTAAAAAAATTATAGGACCTTTTTTATTTCCTTTCATCAAAAAAGAAATCCGGTTTGAAAATAACAATTTTTTCCTATTGAAAAAAAATCGGTAAACAATATGGCATCGAGTTACCCCATGGTAACATGCATTTATATTATCAATAGGATGAAGAGAATTGCGTAAAAAAAATTGAGTTGGAATAGTTTTCGGTACTCATGCGCTGATTTCTCCTGGTCAATTATTAAGCATATTGCACGCACGGAGGTGAGTGAAATTTGGCATTCTTAAAGTTTTAAAAATTTATGGATAAAAGTGCTGAAAATAGTTTCTTTTGAGTTGGGGGTGGGAGGCTCGATGTGATTCATGGGCGAAAGAAGGTAAGATTCAAGGTACGAACCTGGTTCACACTATAGTGTGGAAAAACGGGTCGAAAAACTAAAAAACGCCCCGTATCACGGACATAGAACCTCGTGTACGGTAATCTCGCGTTCGCCAGCGAACGCGGAGTGGCATAATGTTCTGTACTAGTGTTGTGTTCGTTTATCCATTTTCTGCACCAACCACCTAGTGCGTTTGTAGCAGTTTGGAGTCGAATGCATAGTCTGAACATGTTATTATCGAATGAATATATTGTTGTACCATCTGCATAGTGCAAGATGAGTATCGGGCATCATGAGAATATCGCTCACATAGAGTGAGTAAAGAGTCGGGAGAGCACTGAGCCCTGGGGAACTCCTGCCCTTATGTGTCTGGAAGAGGAGAAGGACCCTTCGACACGAAAACTAATAGAAAGTCCTGAATGACTTTGACAAGTCTTGTGGACATACCTATATGGAAAAGCGTATAAACTAATTCGTTGTGCCAGACCTTGTCAAACGCCTTAGCCACATCAAAGAACAAAACACCTGTACATACAGTGTGGCTGTTCGAATTTGCGGTGTAATCTAAGCTGTGTTCCGTGAGGTAGTGCACCTGTTGGACACATAAGTGTTATGATCGAAAGCCAAACTGCTCGTTGGGAATCAAATTTTTGTCTAACACTACATCGTTCGGACGGCTTAGAATGATGCGCTCATAGATTTTCCCCATAGAACAGAGGAGACTGATCGGTCTATAACTGGTCTATAGCTTTAGGTTTGTTTGGTTTATGAAAACCGATAACATCTGCTTCTTTCCACATAATCATTTGGGAAAGTGCAGTTGGATAATAAGACATTGCAGATGGCTGAAAATAGTGTTTATAAATTGTATGTATTTATATATATACGTTAAATAAAATTAAATAACACATGCATTGTTTACGTTCATAGTGTCAATGTCAAATATGTCAATAGTAGTATATGGCCAAACAGTCACAAAAAGTAGAGATTGTCGCCGAAGAATTTTAAAATGTAGCCAAATAATTACATTTTGCTTTTTTGTGTGGTTGCAAATGTTTCTTTTTCAATAGTATGTGAACAGTACGTTATGGCAAAAAAGCGTTTATTTAATATTATATTAACCAGACACCCCGGTTTCGCACGGGTGATTTTTGTATCTCAACAACAGCGTCACCTATCTGGTTCGATTGTAAATCTAAGCCATTCTCAAATAAACTTAATCACACACAAAATTTCATCAAAATCGGTCCAGCCATTTAGAAGCAGTTCAGTCACATTAAAATTATACATATATATATATATATATATATATATATATATATATATATATATATATATCGCAGGTTTATGGTAAAATCAGATTTTTGAGTAAAAACCTAGGCTTTTGATCAAGAACCGGAAGAAGACAATTATTACATAATCTGGAAAAAACCTTTTTATATCAAAAACCTAAACTTGTTTAGGTTTATAATATATTTAAACTTAGGTTAGGTTATGTAAAGGCCTCTACACACCAAACCCGCGGGTCCGCCGGCTTGCTTTGGGATAATCGTGTCGGCGGGTTGCGCCCGCGCGCGCTCCTCGGCGGAACATGCCGGCACTTCATGTTCGCTCGCTCAGTTTTTTTTATGTAGGATAAGGGTGACAAACGAGCGCACAGTCCACCTGATGGTAAGTGGTTGCTGCGGCCCATAGACATCTACATCCATCCTCTATTACAAATCAAAATGCAGATGCGTTGTAACCCGTGAGGACTAAGATGGAATGCCTCATTTCCAGTAAAAAGGGTCTCAGGTTCTCTACACTCAGCATACGAAACACAGCAGCGTTAAGCTGCTATTATACGCTGGTATTCTGTGAGAGCGTGGTCCTTCCCCGGTCGAGCCGACCCATTCGTGCTACAACTATACTACTAATATAACTGCAGCATGACCCTACCACTGTAAAAAGTTGGCCCCGGTTTTCATAACGTAGTGATGTGCAGTGAAGTGTTTTTTTTTTGTTTACGTATCGAATGTAGATATGGAGTGGGATGATGACAAACTTGAAAATTTAATAAATCTATATCGCTCTAGAGAAATATTATGGAACCCAAAGCACATCGACCACAAAAAGCGACCAAAGCGTTACGGTGCTCTCAACGAAATGGCTACTGAATTGTCTACCAATATTTCGGAAATAGAGAGAAAAATAAAAACCTAACAAGCCACTATTTCAGGGAGAAAAAACGAGTAGATACTTCAAAAAGTCAGGTGCGGGCATTAAAGATATTTACCATAGTAAATGATTTGCTTACAAATTATTAAGATTTCAAACAAATTATCGATCTCGATTATATTTTTAGCATTTTATACAAATATCACTTAAATAAAGAATGATAATGCAGTCAACAAAAATACACACAGCCACTCCATAAGCTCGGCAATCACTAACTGCTGAACGGTACAGGGCACAGATGCCGCGGCCCTCGTGCCGCCGGCAAAGGTCATTCCGGCTTCAATGCTCTAATGCCGCCAGCCTAACCCGCCGGCACCAACCCGCCGGCGGGCCGCCGGGTTTGGTGTCTAGATGCCTTTAGGTTAGGTGAGGTTATGTAATTGTTTTATTTATTTAAAGAAATAGCAACCGACATTAATTTTATAATAAAACTAAATCAGTCTAGGGTTTTGATCAAAAAACGGGATTTTCGCATGTGATATGATAACATAAAGTAGGAATTTTGCTTTTTCCAGTTCTTGATCAATAACCTAGGCTTTTGATCAAAAACCAGATTTTTCATAAACCTGCGACATAAAGAGATATTTGTTTTAATATGCAGTTGAAAGTGAAATTAAATTTGCTAAATATATACACTTAAAAATTCAATGATACGCGGTCGAATTTCGATCACTAGACGACCTCTATTACATTTTATTACATAAATTAAAAACGGACCATAACGCACTTTGTTCAAGCTTATTTTTAAAGATAATTTGAATGTTTATAATAGTTGTTCATAATTAATATGATAATTATTGCTTATTCCATCACCATAATACGTTATCACTCTGAATGCTTATTACCTAGATTGAACTTTTGAACTCTATTGTCCAACTTAAATAGCATTTAATTTTATATCTTACAATTTCAATGTCACCTTATGATTAAATAAAAAAATTAAATATATATTACTCTAGCGTCATGTCTATCTTCTTTTTCTCGTAAACTTACAACAACTCTTTTGCTGTAAGTTAGGACTAAAATATATTTTTAGGAGTTATTTATAAATCATCATTATTTGAGATAACAACATAATGTTTTTGTAGTAAGAATATATTTAAACGTAATTAAGTATATACGGAAATATAATTAGGAAGATAAAGTGCCATAGATAGATGCAAATCAGTAGCAAGTAGTCCTAGACCTAATTTTACAGATTTTATCGCATAATTACTTAACTTATATTTACGCGAACACTACACATTGAACAAAACTATGTTTACGGATTGTATCGCGTTTAATTTACTTTTTTTTAATTCCCGACGTTTCGGGTGCTTTACAGCAACCCATGGTCACGAGAGGGACCGAGATGTTTGACGTCCCGATCTCATAGGTTTTTGAATATTAATTTTATATTAAGGTAGCCGGGCTAACTATGATATCGGGACGTCAAACATGTCGGTCCCCCTCGTGACCATGGGTTGCTGTAAAGCACCCGAAACGTCGGGAATTAAAATAAGTAAATTAAACGCGATAAAATCCGTAAACATCATTTTATTCAATGTGTAGTGTTCGCGTAAATATAAGTTAAGTAATTATGCGATAAAATCTACAAACTACAAACATCTTTGGTCCTCCCAATAAGTATGTAGTATTCTCGTAAATACTTATTAAGATTTTTTTTGTGGCAGTCCAAAGATCACATCC
Source organism: Parnassius glacialis (assembly GCA_033319125.1). Lineage (NCBI taxonomy): Eukaryota > Metazoa > Arthropoda > Insecta > Lepidoptera > Papilionidae > Parnassius > Parnassius glacialis. The sequence continues at coordinate 32,815,696 of JAVANC010000001.1, forward strand.
TAGTTGTCGTTGTGGTAATAGTAGTTTAATTATAAATGAAAATTATATGCATTCCTTTGTATTTTTAAATATAATCAGAAATAAAATCGAGACGCATTAATCGTAACCTAAACGCTTACATTAGGATGTAATTTCATTTCATATTAGTAAACGCAACGAGAGACACCAAGCGTTGCTTTTTTTTAACTTTTTCTTTACTCTATATGATGGTGCTAATACAACATTAGTCTATAAAATTATTCATAAGTATATGTTTCCGCGGCGGCAAGGCAAAGATGCAAAGAAACCGCTAGTGGAATTTCCTTAGCTGATCGACGAATGATTCGTGGAGACGACAACTCAGTCATTTGTGTACCTTCGCATCGACCGCGTCAACCGGACAAAGAGGTACGTGCGTTACAAAAACAATCCGCATTTAATCGCTTTTTAACGATAACTGGAAAATATTATTAATTAAACTATCGTTACATTTCAATGTTGCAACCGATTATTATATTATTAAGTTTGAATCAATTTCACATGATGATAAGCTCCATTTGTTAGTGCGATAACAATATATTGTTCGGCTTTTTAAGTTGCTACTATTGATACGTGATGAAATAATGCGCTTTATCAATTATAAAACAGTGAGTTTTTGTTCGATTAGCACGTGTGTTAAATAATCTAAAATTTACTGATTTCGAAAAAAGACGCTCACTGTGTTTTCGTGACGTTTACGTTTCAAATTTTATATCTAGTTTCGATAGTGTCAAATACAATAATGTCGTTTAAGAAAATTAAACCATTTCAAGCGAAGTCCCTTTTGGATTATAAGGGAAAAGAACCTCCGGATTATTTTCCATTACCAAATTGTGCAACTTTTGTAATGTGTAAACAAAACGGTGATAATGATGTTTCAACTACCTCTATGTTACTAGCCGAAGCGATATGGGCTTCAAATAACGATAATGTTGTTTTAGGTTTAAACGAAAGGGTCGCGTTAGAAACCGAGTCATTTGGAAATAAAAATAACATTGAATTAGTGAATGATACAGCTGACAGTGACATTGTGATAAACCCAAAACCACAGGCGACAGTTTGCAACGGTCAACCTACACAGCCGGAATCCGAGCAAAGAGCGTGAGTACACTGACTCATGATGTTTTCCCAACTTTTACATATATTATTTATATGCTGTCAAGGATAATTATATAAACAATATACATATTTTAAGTTCAGTAAGCATCACGAATATAAATATTTTTCTAGGACTATTTTTTGTGTTCTTTATGCTTGTTGTGTAATATTTCGAACATATTTGTAACATTTAGTTTTTATACGGTATTTATTTAACATAATATTGTTTCGGTAAATTGAAAATATTGATTAATGTAATTTAAAAAGACATTATTGTATTATCGACTAGCTGTGCCCGCGACTTCGTTTACATTTTTTTTAATAATTTATTATTATACTTACCTATTTGAATCGGATTTTGTTCACAATTTCTTGAGTTTTAATTTTTTTTGCGGGGACCCGTAATTATTTTTCTAAAATAAAAGTTACCTACGTTACTCCTTATAATATCAGCTATCTGCTACTGAAAGTCTCGTCAAAATGGGTCTAGCCGTTTTGGAGATTAGTCGTGTTTCGGTTAATCTCCGAAATGGCTAGACAAACAGCAAGACAGACAAAAATTTCAAAATTTGTTTTTTTCTTATATATACTGTATATACTTTTATATGCATTTAGTTAAAAGCTGTTATTTTGACATTACAAACAGACACTTAAGTTTTATTTATTTGTTTAGATATAGATTCTGGAGATATATGTTATCTAGGCCTGTCACAAAACAAGTCTTAATAATTTCATAACATTTATTTTCGATTTACGTCAGTATGAGCACGTATTTTTCTATCGTTCAAAGGTTGAATGGCCCACAATTCGTTAAAGAAGCAGTTTCAGAATTTTACTTGTACTTTATTCAATTTTAAACGATCTGAATTCGCCTTCTCTTCTTAAGGATAACTATCATTTTTTTATTCATGCCATGATGGAGACCCGCGACAATGAAACCATCTTAGGATTCAGGATTCAAAGTCGATTTTTTATTCTAGCTCCTATGAACCCCAGAATTTACACTGGTTTGTAAAAACAATACCTTCTGAGAGACGAAACGGCAAGAATCTCCGAGTCTTTCTTTTTTTGGGCCATGTTCCAATTTTATTTACAACTAGCGACATACCCCGGCTTTGCTGGCGTTATTTAGATTTAAGATAAAGTTTTTCGGATAAAATACAAGTATTTCTGTTCTCTCTGTTTGTAAAATTTAATTAATGCGTTTCGGCCATTCGGAAGATAAGCCTGGACAGATAGATAGACAGAGACAAATATACAGACAGACAACAATTTTAAAATTTGTTATTTATGTCATAGGCATAGAAATAACCTCATGAGCTTAATAGAAGCCAGTTATTTCAAAGACTTCAGTTTTATAATATTTATAGATTACAACTTATAGTTAAATAATATAATGTTAAAAATCAATAAATATTTGTAACTTATATTTCAAAATGTCGGTTTAACAAAATAATATCAGTAGCCAGTGGAACTGTAAGTGCAAATTTCCACACATGAATATATTAATCAATTATCTATTTTACGATTTGTAGGCATTTTTTAACAAAATTTCTATAAGAATTTTTAGAAACTTTGTTTCCGGTTGTTGTATTATCTTTTAGGGATTTTATTGTCCATAGCACAGTATTAATTTTTCACTTCCATTTTTACGGTGCAGTACCTTTGGAAATACCCTATGATGTAAAGAATGCAACAAAAAAATTTTAGGCAATTAATTTAAGGTACTTTCTTTACAACATTACTTAAAAGAAAACTAACTACACTACATACACAATACTGAAATCGATTAAAATATTTATTACTAGCTTTTTACCTGCGGCTTCGCTTGCGTGAGCTTGAATTTAGGAACATTATTACATGCCGCTCCTTGCCAAATTTAGCAAAAATCGATCACTCCTATTAAACGTAGATGATTGGTATTTGGAATAGATATAATATGCTACAGGAACACGTGAATATATATGTCTAGAAACACCTCCTATTTTTATATCGGCCGTGTCTTCCGATGTATCCATAAGAAAGGTTAATTGTCTTAAAATCAAAATTTATTACTTATTATTATTTCCATTTTACTCTTCACATTCATTCATAATTAAAGTTAATTTAGTTTTAACAAAATAATGATGAATGTCATGTTCTGCTATAAATTTACCGTATAATGTTTATTTGAGATATTTTATTCATATCATTGGTCCCATTTAATATTAATTGGCACCATAAAATAGATGTAGATATTTTTTTACGTTCGAGTAGACTTCCAAATTTTATAAATGCGGTTCTCTAATGATGTACACTACACATGGAATAAAACTAATGTTACGGATTTTATCACGTTTAATTTCAACGTTTTTACGTGGTATTTTTTACGCATCTTTGTCATAAAATGAAATTTTATCATAAAAACCCGCGTTAAATAACATATCGTTGATGTGAAGCACCGACGCTCCGGGAAGTCTAAAGTACTTATGTCAACATGTTTAGTATCGTCCCAACCATTATATCGGATCTGATAGACTACAAATCCTTGCATTAGAACACTGATTCCTATCGATTATTCGCGAGGCTTTTGAAATTAAAAAACGTCCTAATTTTAACAGGGAAGAGGACTGAGTGCTACAATCTGCTAAGGACCCATCTATATGTATCTATACAAATACTCGTAAATAAAATTGAAGTGTCTGTTTGTAATGTTAAAATAAGAGCTTTTTACTTAATGCATATGAAAGTATATACGGTATTTATAACAAAAAATAAATTGTAAAATTTTTGTCTGTCTGTCTGTTTGTTCTGGCTAATCTCTGAAACCGCTGAACCGATTTTGACGGGACTTTCACCGGCAGATATGCGAGGTTATAACGAGTAACTTAAGATACTCTTATTTTAGAAAAAAAGTTAGGATTCCGCGCAAAAATATTAAATCCCATGAAATCCAATCGTAATAAATTACACGCGGACGAATTCGCGGGGAACAGCTTGTAAATAATAAAATTAAATTCAAACCCAAGCATACTACTGCATTTGTTCTATTCTAATCTATTCTTATTTTATTCTATTCTATTCTATTCTATGACATCAGATCATCAGTCAAAGTCTCGGATTGGGGGCGACTAAATCTAGTCCAGTTTAATCCTCAGAAGACACAAGTGTGCGCATTTACCGCTAAAAAGAACCCCTTTGTCGTATCTCCTCAGTTTCAAGGCACTTCCCTTGTTGCCTCAGACAGTATCGTAATCCTCGGTGTCGACATATCGAGTGACGTGCAGTTTCCTGGTCACTTGGAAGAGAAGGCCAAAAAAGCTTGACGTGCTCAGCAGAGCGGGACAGTGTTTCATGCCGACACACCGCCTGCAACTTTACAAGACGCAGGTTTGGCCTCACATGGAATACTGTTCCCATCTCTGGGCAGGGGCTCCCCAGTGCCAGCTCCTTCCACTTGACCGCACCCAGCGCAGAGCGGCTCGAATCGTCGACGACCGAGTGCTTTCCGATCGACTCAATTCATTGGCACTGCGAGGAGATGCTGCATCCCTTTGTATTTTCTTTCGCATTTATCACGTGGAGTTCTCTGAGGAATTGTTCGGATTAATCCCAGCCGCCAAATTTCACGAACACACATCGCGGTAGAACTCCCGATACCATCCACACCATTTGGATGATTGGCGGTCCACCACTGTGCGATTTAGAAGACGTTTTCTTCCTCGCACGACTTCCTTGTGGAATCGATTACCATCAGTGATTTTTCCGGACCGATAAAACTTAGGGACCTTAAAGAAAAGAGCCTACTCCTTTTTAAAAGGCCGGCACGCATCTGCAATTCCCCTGGTTCCCCTGGTGTTGCAGTTGTTCATGGGCGGCGGTAGTCACTTACCATCAGGTGAGCCGCATGCTCGTTTGCCACTTCTCCTATAAAACGCCTCAGTCCTCCCATGGCCATGGGTGCTGTAAAGTGCCCAAAACATCGGGATTGAAAAAGCTTAAAATTGAACGCGATAAAATCCTTAAAATTAGTTTTATTCCTTATAAATTTTATTCACACTCAACGTGGGAAGCACTACACTCATGAACGGGAGTATAAAAAATGTTCGCTTTGTTGTGGCGGTGAAAGAAAATCCACCACCTCATATCGTCCCGCCGTAAGAGGCGACATAGGAAAACAAACAGGAGATGGGCTGCATCATCTTCCTGACAACACAGATCAAAATAATAATAGCTGCGGTTGCCAACCCGCCTACCAAGCGTGGCAACTATAGCAAATATCCAGCTACTTGACAATTTATGCGGGAGGCCTATGTTCATTTCAGTGGATTTTTGATAGGCTGACGATAATGAGTTATACTCGTCTATGCATCCCTTAATAATTACGGTAGAGTGAAAACAAAAATTAACATACCCGAAAATATGAAAGAAATAAAAACTGCATATATTTCCCCATGAAAAGTATAAAAGTAGCACTTTAAATACGTGTTACTACTGGGCACAGACTACAGTTTTTGGCAAAAAAAGTGTTCGCCTCGCTGATTCCAACGCGGGATAACCTCAACTGGGAAACTTCTCAGATATGCAGGTTTTCCTTCACCGCCGAGAACGTGGTAAATCGACACTTCCTATTGCAATTAAAATATATGTTAAAATATATACTAATAATGCCTAAGTACCATGTAATTTAAGTTTTAATCAGTTTGATTACCGCCTGTGACAAGTAAAATAAAATGAACCTTTTTTTAAGTAAATACTTCTTTCTTTAATTTAATTATTTTTCCGCAAGAGCCTGTTCATTTACATATACTCATATGAGCTATGAAACCAGGACTGTCACAAATATCTTTGTCTGAAAACATGAAAGCTATCTCAAAATAATAAACTGATTTATAAGTCTCATTAAAGGTATAAAAGTAAAGTAGCAGCTAATATACTACTCTGTGTAAAAAGTATCGGGAATATGTCAATAAAAAGACCCGCGTAAAAGAGGTCGTTCTAATTTTTTTACTGCATGTTGGTAGCACTGTACTGATTTAGCGCGCAAAGTTTGAGCGGGATCTGTCATTTAATTTGTTTTAAACTACACTTTTTGTTGGTCATAGTTTTGAGTTCTCGGCGATTTTTACAATGGAAAATATTGTTAAACAAAGAGTGTGCCTTAAATTTTGTGTTTCGAATGTTATTTCATGTGGTGAATCACTAAAAATGTTGCGAAATACCTACGGCGAATCGTGTATATCAAAAACAAGGGCTTATGAATGGTATAAGGCTTTTAAAGAAGGCCGAGAAGTAGTAGTAGACTTGCCTCGTTCTGGTAGACCTTCAACCGCTACGACCAAAGAAAACATCGACAAAATCAAGAAGCTAGTGCTGAAAAATCGACGTATGAGTCTGAGAAAGTTGGCTAGTGAAGTGAACATATCTTTTAAGTCCGTCCACAACATTCTCATTGACATTTTAGGCATGAAACGCGTCGCCGCTCGACTAGTTCCAAAAGAGCTCAATTTTGTTCAAAGAGCGCAGCGAAAGCATGTCGCTGAAGACATGGTTTCCCGAGCTTCTACGGATCCGACCTTTATGAAACGTATAATAACTGGGGACGAGACATGGGTTTATGAGTACGACATGCAAACAAGCCAACAGTCTTCAGAATGGCGTCTCGAAAACGAGCCGAAACCCAAAAAACCGCGGCAAAGTCGCTCCAAAATCAAGGTGATGCTGACAGTTTTTTTTGACTACCGTGGTGTGGTTCACTCCGAATTCCTTCCAAAGGGACAAACAGTGAATAAAGAATATTATTTAGGCGTCATGAAGCGTTTGCGTGAGAGTATCCGCCGAAAACGTCCAGATTTGTGGCAACACAACTCATGGATGCTGCACCATGATAATGCACCATCACACACAGCCATTATAGTGAAAGAGTTTTTGGCGAAAAATTCAACAAAAGTTCTCGACCAAGCACCGTATTCACCTGATATGGCTCCGTCTGACTTTTTTTTATTTCCCAAGTTAAAATTACCACTTCGAGGAAAACGTTTTGAGTCGATAGAAGCCATAACAAAAAATTCGCTGAATGAGCTAAAGGCCATACCGCAAATAGTCTATGAAAAATGTATGGAAGACTGGGTGAAGCGTTGGAGATGTTGTATTGCACGCGATGGGGCCTACTTTGAAGGCGATAAAATAAATTTAGATGAATAATTTGTATTTTTTGTTTTATTGACAAATTCCCGATATTTAGTACACAGAAGGTACGTCTCACTACTGTGCACAGGGCTCCTCATTACCTATGGTGTTTTGTGGGAAGAAAATATAGTATGCTGCAATGCTTCAATGCATATTAACGGTTTTCACATCTCCACGACTATTTTAATTATTCAAACATCTAGGTTTACGAGGTTATTGTTCACCACTTTAACGGACATGTGTTAAGTCAGCACGTAAAATTTTCTTTAACAGATTCACCCTCGAGGGAATCATACACGTTTTGCTCCCGTGCCTTGATGAAATCTCACGGCGAGCACACGGCCCTCGTATTTGTTTAGATACAATTCATAAAAACTGAAACTAAGCTCTTGCATGCACATCCAATGATGCCACGAACGAATTTTCAATTATTTACATCGTATATTCAGTAGTATTCTATTATATAATTTTATCAGTGACAGAAACTAAAATCGTATTTTAGTTTATTTAGAAGTATTTAGTTGACGCTATTATTAGATGAAATAATGAAAGCCACTAATCTATACTATCTAGTAATATAAATTAATAGTATCTAGTAATAGTAAATATAAATCTAGTAATACAAAATAATAAATACAAATTTACTAGATGTATAGATAATGTCAACTGTCAAAATGGCGTCGATTAATGATCTGAGAGCTCATGACGCATTTTTCATGAAGTGTTTGATGCATCATGAAACTTTGTTGAAAAGTATCAGTCCTCTCAATAAGCAGGTGTATGACTGTTTGCCTGGCCTACCTGAGTACACCTGGTACTGCGCATACGGGTAAGTCGCAAAAAAATTTGCCCAAAAACAGGTGTTTGATTCAAATAATAATAATGACTATCCGTCAGCTAAGTTTATAAAGAATTAAGAAAAAAAATGGCAGACACTTCTGAAGGGGTTTACATAGGGGCAGACCACCCTAAAGTTAAATTTTCAAAAATTTCAAAAAAGTTAAAATTTTTTCAGCGTGTTTATTATATATAATAAAAAATTCTCACAAAAGGGCAGACGGTATCTCCGGGGGTTAATAATTTAAAAGTCCATACAAATAAATAAAATTTAAGTGTCTTTTGTGTGTAAAAATAACTGCTTTTTACTAAACGCATATGAAATTATATACGGTATTTATAACAAAAACACAATTTTTAAATTTTTTGTCTGTCTGTTTGTTCCGGCTAATCTCCGAAATGACTGGACCGATTTTGACGGAACTTTCACTGGCAGATAGTTTATGTTATAACGAGTAACTTAGGCTACTTTTATTTTAGACAAATTATAAGTGTTCCGCGTAAAAAATTAATAAATCCCCAGATTACACGCGGGCGAAGTCGCGGGGAACAGCTAGTATTAAAATAAATCTTGCGTGGACAGGAGACAAATGTGCTACGGGTTGTAATGAGTGCCACAGAGAGTGACGGTCGCCGATATCTGAAAAAGTGTTTAAAAAAAGAAAAAAAATTAAAAATTGTTTTTGTTATAAATACCGTATATAATTTCATATGCGTTTAGAGAAAAACTGTTATTTTGACATTAGAAACAGATACTCCAATTTTATTTATTTTTATTGATTATTCCGAGGTTTATATAAATAATATTGTCAATAGTTTATAATATAACTAGCTGACCAGGCAGACGTTGTTCTGTCCTTTCCGAATAACCATTTGCTTTCCCAAAAAAACTCCTGAAATTAGCAATAAAAAAATTGAGGGTCACTTATCGGGATAAAAACTATCCTATCTCTCAAGTTGTACCAAACTGCACACAGTCTGCAATTTTTTTTTGAAATCGGTTCTATCTGTTGAATACTTACAGCAACACGTGGTGGTTATACTACTAAATTGTAGCTTATATTAAACGTTTATATTTTTAACATAGCGCCATCTATTAAATATTTACTCAATCCAGTCAACAGATATCGTCATCTGACAGAATCGTTTGGAGCTAACAGATAATTGTGACTGTCAAATAATAGACAAATAATTTTCAATAAAATAATATTGTATTGCGACTATAAATTGAGATGTAAGCTATCCTATCTTTTAAGTTGGACCAAACTGCCCATTGACCAAAAATTTTATTGAAATCAGTTCAGTAGTTTAGGAGTCCATCGCGGACAAACAACGTGACACGTACTTTTTATATATAAAGAAGATTATAGTTGTTTAATATGCATTTAGATATAAATGGACAGAGACTGTCACATGTCATTACATCCGCCCTGAAAAATATATTTTTGACGATCAAAATAATTTCAATACAAAGACATTTAAGTAGTATAGTATTTAGTTTAGTTTTAAAAAAAAAAAACAAAAAAACAAAAACAAAGAAAGTATATATATATTTTAAATCTCTTTGTTTCAATACAAGGCTCCGAGTTGTAAACGATTATGTTTGTACTTCAAATCTACTTATACGTGCTTTATCTTAAAATGATTACTTATCATTAAGCGATATTTATCTATAAATTTATATTATTATGAAACTTCAGCCTTTGTTTGATATATTCTAGTTAGATACTAACCTTATTGAGTTTCGCCACATCTATACTAATATAATAAAGCGGAAGAGATTTTTTGTTTTTTTTGTTTGTTTAAACGCGCTAATCTCTGGAACTACCAGTCCGATTTGAAAAATTCTTTTTGTATATAATAGCCAGATCCATGTGGAATAGTATAGGCTATCTAGCATTAAGCTATATCACTCAGCTAGCCTTAAATATGGATATTTGTTAAGCAAGTCAGAAGGAAAAGCACCCCCGAAATGATTTATCCGCGTACGCTGGTGTTATCGTTAGGGATACGTAAATACAATGTTCTAGAAAAATATAGATCTTTACTCCGTCTAAAAAAAAAGTCCGCGATACCATATGTCTATTTCTCATACATAACCCATAATAAGTATTTTGAGACAAAAAAAATATTGAAAATTAAAAAGTGATTTATGAGCGTTATTATTAGGCATTAGCCTTAAGAACGAAAGTTACTTCATCATCAAGACAATTTTATGAAGATAAACTCTGTTCTTTATGCTATGTTATTTGGACGCATAGTTTAAGAGATAATGTAAAATTAAAATAATTCAATACTTGGCTGGGCGCGCGAACGACGCATAATTCCTAGCCGCCCGGTGAGAACTGCGAGAAACCAGTATTGAAAGCTTCTATGAGCGAGGTTAGTTCAATCATTATAACTAAAATAAATTAAAAATTAATTGAGTACTTTTATGACAATGATTAGTTACGTTAGTTACGTAAGTTACGAGTATCTTTATTTCTGAACTCTTTCATTTCACGTTGCTATGGTATTTTGAAAATTTAATTGATTAATAACTATAAGAGTTTGATAGTAAATTTATCACGAATCATTTCATGCCTACACACTTTTCATGTATCGTGTACGGTTTTCTTTAAAACTGGAAAAAACCGCGCTTCGGGACACTTTCTAGGACGTGGGGAGGGGGGGGGGGCGCACAACCGGGAGGAGGAGGGAAAGTGGAAAAAAAAGTTTTGCACTAGTTTTATTTATAAAAAATCAAAATTATAAACACATTTCTTACAACTAATAATCATCTTTAAAAAGGAAAAACCTCCGGTAATCCTCTTATAACCATGTTTGAAAAAAAAACTAAAAAATCTTAAGAATATAAATTCTATGAGTATTCTGTTCTAGTGAGTTTTATTGAAGCATTTTCGGCATAGAAATATATCACAGGTAGAGCACTTCGTTCCAACCTGTGCTGCTCTAACCTTCTTGCCATTTATAATTTTTCCCTCCCTTCCATACATATTATAACACTCTTTACAGCGTCCACGAACCAACTTTTACCGACCTTATTGTCTATGAGGTAGTGAGATACATTCAGCGCCTTCCTTTTTGAAGATGATGTTGAAGGTATAGGCGCTATATCTACTCTCTGAGAACACTTGCCAATCATATCTACAATAACCTGTCCTCGGAACTCTGTGATTGTCATTTTGTTTGCTGATGTATTTAGATTATTGAGGAAATGAGCATCACCAGAGAAGTTCCCCACAAAATTTCAATAAACATATTACGATACCATTTCGTACATCTCGTAAGAGCTGAGCCATATGTTGCCATCTGATCACTTATATCGATGGAAGATTTTCCATTATTGTAGTCTACAATGCACTCCGGTTTGAGAATGGCTGGCTTATTCCTGTTCTGAACTGTGACTGTCTTGAGCGCAGATGTTTTAGTAGACAGCATCCTCACATCACGCTTGTCTCGCCATTTCAGTGCTACTATCCCATCATTAGTTTGCTTGGCACACAACTCTCCTCTTCAGTTTCATAGACATAACGTCTTTTGGTAGGTGCTTTCTGTTAGCTCTTAGGGTTCCAACTAGGTGAGTCTTTCTGCGTCTTAGTCGATATGCTAGAGGGACCCTGGTATAGTAATTATCGGTTTACATCGTCCTACCTTCATCAAGCAGACCTTCTGCGAGAGTCATGACTGTTTTCTCCGATACATCAGACTCTTTCGACTTGGATTTGCCGCAATATACTTCCAGATTCCAAGTATATCCCTTGTTAGTGCATAATTTATTTATTTTTTGTTTTTTGAGTCTCTGCCAACTGTGTCCTTGGTGTTCTACGTCTCTGTATATTAGGAAGAGAGGGCAACATATCATCAGAAAATGTGGATTGTCTCCTTTGTGGAGCAAGTAGATTCCAGGTTTCTGATGCTGAATCAGATTCGCTGCTTTCCTCTTCGGAGGCGTCATCACAGGGATTATAGTTAGGATCATATGTAGAGTCGTCGCTATCAAAGTCCATTTTTTATTTTGTTCTAAATGCACTTTACACGGATATTTCACAATTATTCAGAAACAAATGAAAAAAGTTAGGAAAACTATTATAAAACAAATCATTGAAGTTTTCCTAATTTTTTTTCAAATTCTTGATAATTTTCTTCATTTGTCTTCCATATTTCTTAAATATAAAAAGAAATAAAAAATTAAATGAGTGTATCTATAACGATACACGTGGCCTGAGAAAATGGTTTTGAGTCAAAACTTTTTCGTAGGCCACGTATATCGTTACCGATACACAGCGAAAAATAAGGGGGAGTGGTGGGGAGGGTAATAAAATAAATTATTATAAACTCTAGGACACTAAAAAGCTCATATAGAATACTTTTAAATTTTTGTCTCAAATCGTCTGAACATCGAGTCTTAGCTTGGCGCTGAGCGTGTTAATTATGCCAATTTTTCCATACACTGCTATCAAATAAAATATTTAATTGCAATTATAAAATGCTTGAACTAGGTCATGTCGCGCACCCCCGACACGTGATGACGCGGGTGAAACCGCGGGGCACAGCTAGTTATTAAATAAATTTCGTGGCCCTTTTCGATAATTAACATTTTCATCCTCATTTCAACTAAAACTCATGAAATTTTTATAATATCATCATAATTATTTTTGAAACTTTGACACCTATTGGCTTCAATGGGGGCAGGAGAGCCTGTAAATCCACGGGGCTTTGGGCTGCAGCCCGAGAAGACCATATATAGATCCGACCCTGCTATTACCTATAGGTTTCGTCTAGAACCATTATGTTTAACTTTCTAAATACACTCAAAATGATACCGTGATGTAGTTTTGATATAAACGAATACGTATTTATAATGGCTTCGTTTTCTAAAGCTCTACCATACTTTTTATTATTGTAGGTATTACTCGCTAGCTCTATGGACGTTGTTTTGTATATAAAAATTAATAACTCGACCACAGGCCACAGCGCCACCCAATCGAATCCAGATCATATGTCTACTGATTTCATCACAACCCACGGCCCTGGATTTGATTGCCAGCACAGCCTTTCTTACCTCATCCTGAGGAACCGGTGAGAAATGAAAAACTGAGGTATAAGAAGATTGGATAACGGCGTTTAGCGTTACGTACCATCAGATTGCATCGATTCCTATATAACTTAAAGGTTAACCAATATTCCTCCGTTTGTTCCCTTCTAAATCGCTGAAAAGCTGATTCCGTCTAGTCATTGCTACCCAAATACTATCTTTTTTTTTTATAGGATAAGGGTGACAAACGAGCACACAGTCCACCTGATGGTAAGTGGTTGCTGCGGCCCATAGACATCTACATCTATCCTCTATCTGTACTGCCCACAGATTTCCCTGGCTCCATTAGCAGACTTTTTCAAGAGAACCCCTTTAATGAAATGGTTGATTATTATATAACACGTTCGCAACCGCCACCAGACGGCAACATTATAGGTATATTAAAACGCACTTGATCAGTACAATTAAAGCGATTAGTTGATCAACAGCGTACTGCAAGAGATCAATGATAACGTCACTAATGCTTTGAACTCCATCGACGTGAAATACACAAATACAAACAGGCCAACTGCTGCGACCTCATGGTATAGGTAAGGACATTAATAGAAATGTATAATCTTATGATGTTGAAACAAAATCGGCGCATTAGTAGGTATATGACGGCTTAGTGTATATATACAATACTAGCTGTGGCCCGCGGTTTCACCCGCGTATATCACGCGTCTACCGCCTTGCGACATGCGAATTTCGAGAGAGACATCACGACGGACGGTTGCTGAATTAACAAAGATTTAAAAAGTGAAATATGTTACTAAAATTACATGGTTAACGTAATTGGTGGTTATGCATGGTACAACTACTGATACGAATAATGTGGCCTAGTTTGTACCGGCGTTACTATTTCATATTTTAACATGAAAAGTAGTTATTGTGACATAACTGTAATAGTTAAAGATATGGTACCGCAAACTTTTTGTAGATATTGATATAGTCTATAAAACTGAAGTATATTACTTTGCTCTATTATAAATAGTTTCCGCAGCGTACGCGATATAAGGATTCTTTATGGTATTTTTTTCACACCTTGGGTTACATTAACGAAGTTTTCATACGGATCCCTAACTTTTTTGAAAATACATATTATATAGCCTATTTTAATCAGGGATAATGTAGGATTCTAATGGTGAAAGAATTTTTCGAATCGGTCCAGTAGTTTCAGAGCCTATTCAATTCAAACAAACAAACAAACAAATCTTTCCTCTTTACAATATTAGTGTAGATGTAACAAAAACCCTCAATATATATCCTCATCTTTTACTTGGAGAAAGTACTCATTTGAAAATTTACGCCTTGATGTTAATTGTTTTTTTCTGTCTCTTGGTCTATGAATTTTTGAAAGTGTCATTGTGTTATTCACAAAAACTTTTTTCTGATCCCAACTTAGTTTCCAAAATATGTTTAAAATGTCTTCTCTATCTCTATCCCTTAAATTGTGCAATTTTGTTTAATTACTCGTCTTCTCACTAACTTTGCATTTGCATCTGGGCTTTAGAACTCTTCCATTTTTTTCAACATCATACTTCCAGACGGTTTCTTCTCTTTTCTTACCTTTGTATGGACAGCCAAATTGTCTTTTCCTTTTATTTATCTTATGTTTTCAGTCAGCAGTTTTCATATTTACATGTTTTTTTCGTTTTACTCTCTTCTCCTGTGTTAAACTGTCGGAGCTGTCGGAATAGGGCACAACTTTTCTGTCCATACTGTCATCGCTAATAAGTAGTTTGGAGACTCTATTGCAATCAAAGTAACTGTGTTGCTCGTTCAAGGCATGTTTGATTCATTTTCATTCACATTTGTGTCAACTACATCTTTTTCTTCGTTGTTTTTCAGTACCAGGCTATTATCAGAAATATACTCAAAAATAACATTATCTTGTATCGTCATCATATTGAAAGGTTCATGGCTCGTGTTGGCTCCTATAATATCTGATAAATCTGCTGCAATTATATCAGCTTTCTTCTCGGCTTTTATTATAATTCTATAATTCTGTTTTCAAGAATAACGGTTTTTTGATGCGGCCGTTCAGAGTTGTGTTTCACACTTAACTGGTTAGGTGATACGCCTTGTAATGATAGTTCAATCATTTTCAAGCTTCTTTTTGAAGTCGGTTAAAACATACTTCGTTTAAGACGAAAACACAATAAAATTTGAACGATGAAGTGTATTTAGTAAAACAACTAAGGAGTTACATGGTAAATAAAGTCAGAACAACATTGTAAGAAAAACTTGTAACTCAATACGTAATTTAACGTAGAGCTTTTGTATTAATGCATTAATAAATCATTCCAATCTTTTGAAAAAACACTGCACAATAATATCATGATGGAATTATTGTGTTAACATTTTAGCTAAAACATAGTTAACAAAACAAAATTGTATATCGATTCATCCATCCACGTGCGCAGCCTCACGAGATCAGTCCGCCATATTAAAAGGCATAAACAACGGAGTTAAGAGGCTTGCTTTAAAAAAATCGTGTTTTCTTCTTCTTTTTCTTATCTTCACGCACAATCCCTGACGGGGTAGCCAGAGAGAACAGATCGCCAAGTGTCACGATCCTTACATACCTCTTTCGATTCTTTCAGATTCATTATCTTCTTCATACATGCACGTCTAGGTATCCGAGTACTCTTGACCCTCCCCTCTTCGAGCAATTTGCTCACATGGTCTTCTAAAGTTAGTCTCGGGCTACCTCGACACCTTTTAATATTAACTTTCGCGCTATATATTTTCTTCACCATTCGGTCTTCACTCATTCGCTCAACGTGCCCAAACCATCGAAGCACGCCCTTATCAATTTTTGTGATAAGGTCATCTTTCAAACCTGCCATATTGCGAATCTCTTCGTTTCGCTTTCGGTTGGCCATGGTAACGCCGCACATTTTACGAAGAGATCGCATCTCCACTGCATTAAACTTGCTTTGATGCTTCTTCTGGCATACCCAGGTTTCGCTGCCATATAACAAAGTCGGTACCAACACTGCGTTATGTATTGCAAGGCGTGCACTCTTCACTACGCCTTGCCTTTTGACTAACGCAGTCAGGGCACCATTGACTTTGTTCCCGGCAGCGACACGCCTGTCCACATATAAATCACATCTTCCATCCCGGCTAAAAGCACTCCCCAAGTATACAATTTCATTTACCTGTTCTAGACGTTCCTGGATTTACCCATATTTCACACTTCGTTCTCTCTTCGTCCCTTTCAAATACCAGAACCTTAGTTTTATTAGCATTCAAACGGAGACCTTTAATTTCACATTCCTCTTTCATACATATGACTAATTCCTGCAGTTCGTCTGTTCCTCTGATGGTGCAATAAGCACTTCATCATCAGCATACAGCAGACAATTTACTTTAATGTCACCCAATTTCACACCCAAACAGCTATCTTTCAGCTTCTGTAAACAGCTGTCGAGATACAGAATGAACAGCCAGGAAGACATGACACAACCCTGTTTTACACCCGTTTGGACGCTAAACATGGGTGACAGGTCATGCCCTACTCGCACACAGGCTTTACAGTTATAGTAAAGTAACTGCACAGCCCTTAGCAATCGACCATCCACACCATACCCCGGCAACAGTTCCCACATTTTCTTCCTTACAACCTTAAGAAATGCTTTCTCAAGATCCATAAAAGCACAGAAAATCTTCTGGTTAGCAACCAGAAGCTTTTCCGTGATCATGCGGAGAGAAAACATTTGATCCGTGCATCCTCTTCCAGGTCTAAATCCGCATTGTGCCTCCCATAGAAATCTTTCCGATTTCTCTTGCATCCTACGTGTCAAAACCTTCGAGTAAACTTTACTTGCTAAACCGGTCAAGCTGATCGCCCGATAGCACCCACAGTCAAAATGTGAACCTTTACCTTTATATAAAGGCACAATGACTGCGGATCGCCAATCATCCGGAATATACCCCGTCCGCCAGCACAAATTGCACAGCAGATGAAAGCTGTCCCAGACGCGAGGCCCACCATACTTGACAATTTCAGCAGTAACTCTGTCTAGTCCCGCAGCCTTACTACATTTCTAACTTCGAATCGCACGTTCAATCTCTTTCATACTGATGACCTCAGTCTCATCGAGGTCCGGGTCTGGCGTACCAGTCACGGCGACACCCCCGGATCCCTCACTAAGATCATCACACGCATACATTTCTCTATAAAATTCGCTCCATCGCTGCATGACGTCCGATTTTTCTGAGAGGACGTCATTGGTTCTCGAAAGCACTTTGTTCATTCTTAAGGCCGTCGCACCACTTCGGGTTCTTCCAACCTCTTTCCAGAAGAGTTTGGAGTTCTCCTTAAATTTGTGCGACAACCTTTCGTCCGCTTCCATTCTACACCTTTCACGCACTTCCTCAATCAATGCTTTCGTGTGAACTTTCTGCAGCTTATATCTTTCTTTCATCTTCTATCTCATATCCTTATCATTACTAGAGGCCAAGTAGTCTAACCATGCCTTCTTCTTCTTCTTTACAGCTTCTTTCACTTCATCTTTCCACCATGCATCTCTTCTTTTACTACTACCTCTTTTTATCGTTCCACACACTTCTTCCGCTGCACTTAACTTTCCATCCTTAAGGTTCTGCCATGCCATCCATTTTTTAATGCGTCCAATGATATCAAAATGTCGTTTCCGCCTATATGTGGAGTTACAAGGTATGCGTATTAAGATGACGATATATAGTGTGAATTTGAGACTTTTTAATCCATAAATATCGAACGTGTTAACGAGTTGACTATAGCACCACCTATAGGATCCTGGCATAGCTATGAACTATCTTTCCAACAAAACAAAAATTAATTTTGCGAATATGACCTTGTTATGTTACACGACCACTAACAGATGCACCAACCGTTACATAATATACTGATTTTTTTGTTTATATTATGCTAGTATTGCTTTAAAATTTTTATCAACATATAGCAAAATACATAGCGAAAAAAGTAAAGCGAAAGTTTTCATACTAATACGAGCCTCAGTTAAGCACATGTTTGCATGTTTGTTCCAATTTTTGAGAAAAGTTCCGTGTGTTAGCGAACTTTACATATCCCTATATTATTATATATATATATATTATATATATATATATATATATATATATATATATATATATATATATATATATATATATATATATATATATATACGATATTTTACTTAAACCTTTGAATAACTTTGAGAAATTTTAATTTTGTGATGGTGTGGCAAAATTTAACATTGACAAAAGTGAATGTTTTAAAATATCTATTTTGGCAAGTGGCTAATAATGTAGACTTTGGATATCGACAAATGAGTTAAGAGGATTAAACTTAATCCATTTGAAAATGCCAAACCCAAAAATGACATATTTTAAAACATACGCTTGCCAGTCGATGCAATCTTATAATAGAGGAGTGTATTTAAGAAATTATATATGTCAGAGATTTTAACAGAGGATTCCAATTTTGGTCTCGGATATACATCAGGATAGCGTTAATTGTCAAAAATAATATTAGTGTGAGAGTGGATGTTCAACTTGCTCTCTTGCTTACGCAATTAATCATTAGCGGCAATAAAACGACGTAACTGCACTATAAGTTCAGTATAGGCAATTACATTTCAAACATACCGTAACACGTCCCCGCCACAATCACACACCAGTGTAATGTGAGGTACGTAATTACATGGTAACACCAAAATTTGCAAAACAACAGAAACACTACTTATCTCAGTGTAACGCAGGGCAGCCTTTCAGCAACACCACATCCCTCTTACCTGCACTAGAATAATTACGAACAGAACCACGATACTATCTTAGCACTCGTAGAATGACTTCACTGGTAGAATGACCTAAACGGAATCTCTCGCTTACGGCGCCTACAATGAACTTTATACTGCACCAACAAGTGGGGATTTTTCGATATACCCTCAATTCCGTCTCGATACAACCGGTATTTTATAAACGCTCTGACATATAAATAATTGATGATTTGAGCAGTGGAATTTGGATGAACATACTTCACTTAACTGTTTATATAGGTACGTTATGTAGCATTAGTCTCGGTATTTAAAAATAAACACAAACCATTCTGACTTTAAACTGTTTCAAGATTCATCATTTTATAGTTTTTATTGCTATTTAGATTTCTTAGAATAAACGATGAAATCAATTGATATTTATATTTCACTGCCATATAACGTCATAAAGAAGGCTTCATAGATTTAGTATAAACTAAGAAGGCTGAGTAATGTGATGCTAATATCTTAAAATACAGCGTTTTAAAAACCAATACAGCAAGATATAAATAAGCGAGACTCGAACTGTTAAAAAGTTTCGTTTTGTTTAAAAAATTATATCTTGCATTAATCTCTAGTTTAATTGATTATCTATAAACATTGCTTTGATAATACGTTGCTACGAAGAATTGGTTTTAAAAAATGTATTTATTTTAATTGTCGAATTTGTTAGTGTCAGGTAATTTCGCTAATTTATCAAAAGTCAATAGTTATTTACGTTAATGAAAAATAGCAGTTTATTATTATTATGTCTTGCTCTTACTTCAGATAATCAAATCATAAGAAATTCCGCGTATAACAAGGTTTTATATTTGGTTATGTAGTTTCTAAGTAATAAGAAATTACTTATCCTTTAATATAATATGTTTAAAAACTTCTTCACAATATGATGATGCGTCACATTGTAGTTTTGATTGAGATTTATAACTTAATAACTTATACCAACGGATGACGATTTTAGATAGCATCTCAAGTCTTATATGTCAAGGCAACTAAGTATAGTCGTAATGAGTTGAGTTTCATATCTAGATTCGATCGTTTAAATTCATCTTTTGCACTAATAGTTCACTAACAATACACAAAATTGCACCCACTACAAGCGATTACTCAAATGATAACTAATACGGAAGCATCAATCCGCCAGCGAGGCGGTCAAAATCCCACCAAAACTCTTCTAAAACAATGTATATATTTGGATCTTAGAGTAATAACATACATATCTATACAATTTAAAAAAATGTAAGCATGTCATTTATAAAGATGTAAATTTATGACTCATAATGGCTTATTCCACACACACATGACCAAGGTAGTAAACTCTTCAGCTTTCATTAAGACGACATTATTCGTAAAATTTTGAAGCCTATTGAAAATGAAGTATGTACTGTTTCGAAAATAGTTTAAAATAACAGAATTTTCCGAATCGAACTTGTGTAATCTTATTGCGGGGGTACCTCAGGGTGGCGTCTTGTCTCCTTTACTATTCACTGTTTTTGTCTATGAACGACCATGAAAACTTCCATCTCTAAACAAACTATTTGCAGCTTTACCTCTCACTTTGGGGTATCTGAGGCTAAATTGGCGGTAGATGCACTAAATGACGACTTTAATAAAATAAGTCGTTGGTCCAGATCCCATGAGTAAATTAATGTGAGTCTCAAGAGTTAATAGTAAGTAGCAGCTATACGAGTAGTGTAATTGCTAAATGCAACCTGCCAGATGTGATTATCAATTACACACCAACTGCGAAGAAGTTGGGTATAATTATTGAAAGTAAGGTATCATGGAGTGCGCATATAACTGCCTGAAGCAGAAAAGTTTATTATGCCTTCCACTCATAAAAACGACTTCAGTCTTTTTACTCTTGTCATCTAAAATCTCTTTTGTTCAAGCTCTCATTTTGTCAAACTTATATTGCTATGATATCTGTTTCTTATATACAATTAAGCAAACTTTAGCGCTTAAAAAACCAAGGAATTCGATATATTTATGGACTTAAGAAGTTTTACCGCGTCTTTTCATACAGAAATCAGATGAATTGGCTCCCAATTCGATTTCGCTGGGACACTCATAACCTTTGTCTTTTTTTAACATTCTGTATAATCCAAACTTCTCTTAAGAGTCCGTAATCGATTAGCTTAATTATTCTAAGTAGAATTAAAAAATCTATCTATCTATCATGCAGATAGGATAATTGTAGTAGAAAAAAATGCAATAATTTTTGCCCACGCTTCTTTAGCATTATTAATTTCATTGGTTTGCTGTCATTTTCTAACTACCGAACATTCAGATTACAATGTTATACTTAGTAATGGGTATATATTTCATTACGATTATTACTCATTGATATTATAATGTCTTTTGTAACGAGGAATGGCAAACTGACAATGCAATGATAACTAATTAGAATGCATAATTATTCTAAGGATAGCCAACAATTCTTCAAAGCTCTCTGATGAGAATTATATCCACTGACCATAAATCTTTGAAAGCAGTAAATTAATACGCGCATATACGAAGAACAAGGATTAAGTAATGCACGCAATTAAAATTTTAAAAATATGTATTATAATACGTAAAATTTATATATAGTCGTGGTAGAACTCCTTTTTTGGCTTAGAAGTCTGGCTGGGATCAGGGTACTTATTTCTGCCGCCAAGCTGCAGCGCCTGCACTGTGCCTGCGGACATTCCATCTTAGTCCTCAGAGGTGACAAAGCATTTGTAGCCATTTTGTATGCAGGAAAGAAGGAGGAAGGTTTCAGGTATTCATGGGCTGTAGCCTCCCATGAATGCCATGAATTACTCTCAGGTGGAATATAAGTTCGTTTGTCACTTCAATTTAAAAATATATATTAAAGTATTGTAATAAATTCGTGTACCTACATTGAAATAAAAAATTATGGCAAAAAAGAACCAAACAAATTCGTCACGTCTTAATGGTATCCGTGACATATTGCATGTAGATAAGTAAATGTACTGAAAACTTTATAAAATTTATCATGTTCGATTAATTAACATTTTAGAAGATAAAATTTTTCAAAGATACCATGAGGTATAATTGAAAAATTTGATCTGGTTATAAAATGAAAAAAATAATAATATTAGATAAAAATATAAGATTCAGTCATTATTCACAGTCATGGAATTTCATGTTATACTATTTTAGTGTATTTTCAAAAGGAGTATTATTATTATTATTATTATTTATAGAAGAGGGATAAATGAGCACGCGGCTCACCTGATGGTAAGTGAATACCGCCGCCCATGAACAACCGCAACACCAGGGAAATTACAGATGCGTTGCCGGCCTTTTAGAAAGGTGTAAACTCTTTTCTTGAAGGTCTCTAAGTTTATCGTAAGTGTCGGTCCGGAAAAATCGCCGGTGGTAAACAATTCCACAGAGAAGTTGTACGAGGAAGAAAACTCCTAGTAAAACGTACAGTCGTGGACCGCCCAGCATCCAGATGGTGAGGATGGTATCGTGAATTTTGACGCGATGCGTGTTCGTGAAATTCGGCGACTGGAATTAGTCCGAACAATTCCTCAGAGCACTCGCCGTGGTAAATTCGATAGAAAATGCAAAGCGATTATTGATTTTTATTACAAACTAGCAATCCGCCCCAGCTTCGCATGGGTGATTGCTGAATCTTGGCAACAGCGCCACCTACCGGGTCCAATTATGAATCTAAACTGTCCTTACCGTGTAGTGGCGGTGTAAGAATATCCACTACCCCATATCATGCCAAGGGTGTAGATGTCGTAAAAGGCAACAGAGAGAAACAAATTAGGAGATGGGCAGCAGCGTCTTCTTAATAACAATTAAAATTAAAAAACTACGGTTGCCAACCGGTTTGCCAAGCATGGAAACTATGGCAAACATCCCCTATGAGGCAATCTATGGGGGAGGCTTATGTTCAATGCACTTTAATGGCTGTGACGGTAAGAATAACAGTAAACCATCCAGTGCCCCACTTAAAGGAAAAAAAATCATCAAAGCGATCGAACCGTTTTCAAATGAGGATCTTTCATGCATGCGGCAATTGATTTTTATTTATACTTATAGATATTGTGTAAGTACACAATATCTATAAGTATAAACAAAACACCAAAGGTATGGCATATAAGTAATTTTTATACTTAGGCTATATTTAGGCTTGTCTTTTCAGACAAGCGAATGGCTTAAACAGAATTGTATTTTGATACCATACAACAGTAAGTAGGGGTTTTTCCACTCATAATGCTTCAAATATAGTGATTGCAATCAGGTATAACAACTGTGCTTCAATTTAAAAATGTCATCCACTTTTTTGAACAATTACTATTATTTCCATTTATGTGCAATATTTGAAAATAATACAACAAATTATGTATGAAACTTACAGTTACAATTATATATTTTGTACGGCGTCATTTTATATAATTTAGGTATTTTTCATTTATAAGTGATGGATGAATAAATGGTAAATCGCACTGTGTTAACATCTCATCAAAAGCACATTCACACTGGCATTGAAGACACCTAAATTTTAATCGGATGGATAGAAAGACGCCGGCAAAGTATTATATTTACATTAATTTAGCTTAAGAACTATGTAAAAAATTAAGGTTCCTTTTAAAAATGTTCAATTAGTTCAGTGGATTCGGATACAAACTTGAGAATTTACTTTAAAAATAAACTTTACGTTTTATACGTAGTACTTTTATGTGGTTAGAACCATGCTGCAGCTCTATTGTAATTGTAGCACGAATGGGTCAGCTCAACCGGTCAAGGACCTCGCTCTGATAGAATACCGGCGTAAAATAACAGCACGATAATGCTGTCTCTACGCTTACAATGTTTTCGTTTGTTGAGCGTAGAGAACCGGATGCCTTTTTATTGGAAACAAGGCTTAATTACAAGGAAGAATTACAAATTATTGCAATTCATACAAATGTGAACTTTAAAAACTTGAGAATAAACTCGGTTTTCGAATCACAAATACTATTCAAAAGGCCCTAAAACTATCTTAGTTGCACTAGAAATAAAACTTTTTTTTATGGGAATTAAGTTTAAAAATGCAAAACAATAAAAAAATCCCTGCTCGGCGACCGTGCTTTAACAAAAACTATAATTTGGTACTGTTATCTCTGACAAAAACTATCGTTTGAACGGAAAAATTTCTATTTGTGGTGTTATTATCTACCCGAGAACTAGCGTGTGTTAGAAACGTGTACGAGTAACAATGATGCGTTATGGTGCATTATCTTTGACTACGGCTTTACTTATAATCGTTGAATAACGCATACATAAATTAAGTATTCTTTATCTCTAATGTATCTTTCTAATATATATAAATAGTGAAGAGAGTGAAAGAGAGAGAGAGAGAGACTAACTTTACGTTTTTCTTAATTGACATAGATTGGTTGAGCAAGTCTGTTAGTAACTAGAACCGTCCATACGTCATGTACTAAAACACTTATTTAATAGAATAAGGGCGTTAAATGAGCACACACCTGATGATAAGTAGATGCTGTGGCCCATAGACATCTAGGGTCTCCGGTTCTCTACACTCACTATACGAGACACAGCAGCATTAAGCTGCTCTTTCACGCTGGTATTCTGTGAGAGATTTTTTTATAATACAAAAAAAATTATAAGTACTTGTGGGTAATTTGTCAAAATGTTTTTTTCAGGAAATGTTTTTTGCTTGTGTTACTGTTAATATACATTTAGCTTTAAAAATATTTCTTTTGTCTGTTGGTATGTACGGATATAACTTGTAGGCAATTGAATTTATGACCACAAAATTTAGACAGGTTTTATACATTAAGTACCCTACCGGTTTACCTTATTTTTTACTGTTATATCTCAAGGAATTGTAAAGTGATGTTTTTTGTTTGTTTTCTATACTCCAAGGACCTTAGTAAAATTGTATATTATGTGTACGGAATACGTAATTTTTGAATTTTCAGTTTCTAAGAGGTTTTCCCTAAATGCTTAAAAATGTTGTCCGTCTATAAAAATGGATTTTTTTCGGAAACTATATAAGTATTGAATCTATCAGCTTAAAAATTTTCTTCGTAAGATTTTTTTTTCTTTTGTTTTGTTTTTGGTGTGGGCATAACAGATAGCTTTTTATAAATTCGAATAAAACTTAGACATAAATTCTGGCATAGAAAACATACTCTTGTACTTGTACATACATATAATAATGTGTTGTGTTTAAGTAAATTCGTGACCGTCTCATATATGTATTATTTTATTCCTTGAAGATAACGTTTTATCGTCAAATAATAAAAAAAGTATATTACTTTTAACATTTAAATTTTTAAGTATGATAAAAACTTATAACATCAGAAAACCATGTTATAGTATCTATATAAACAATTGTAAGTTAATTCATTAGTTATTCATGGCAACTGACAACTTTTTTTATAGGATAAGGTTGACAAACGGGCACACAGTCCACCTGATGGTGGTTGCTGTGGGGCCCATAGACATCAGAAACTGAAACAGAAACTTTTTTTATTCAATATAGATTGTAAATAATAGTTATTGAAAGTCACTCTTTTTTTTAACGACCACATCAATCTTCAATTAAGAATCAAATTGCAGATGCGTTGTCATCCTTGAGGACTAAGATGAAATGTCTCGTTTCCAGTAAAAAGGATCTCCGGTTCTCTATACTCAACATACGAAACACAGCAGCGTGAAGCTGCTATTTTAGGCTGGTATTCTGTGAGAGTGATCCTTCCCCGATCAAGCCGACCTGTTCGTGCTACAACTATACCTCTAATATAGCTGCAGCGTGGCTCTACCATGTACAAAAACTTGACAACAACAATACTTTTCACCGCGTCAAGGGTTGACTGGCACAGAATGCCAACTGGCATTAATCCTGCCTTTGTTACCTTTTATGTAATGCAATAGTTTTTAAATGAAAATAAAATAAATATATGTAATAATATTAAAATAACAACCTATAATATACACCTAAATGTTGCTGGCACAGGTCTCCTCTCCTTAATAAAATGGTTTTGCAGAATAGAAAAGTTCGTCACGAAATATATTTTTTAATTTCTAGAATATCACTACTTAATTTTTCAAAACCAATTTTAGTGGGTATGAAAAGACGAGTGTTTATCCTCGAAGCTACCACGACTTACATATTCTGAGTACTAGACAATAATATGAAATACAAGTATAAAAAACCGGCCAAGTGCGAGTCGGACTCGCGCTCCGAGGGTTCCGCAAAAATCCGTAGTATAAAATTATTAAAAATATTTTTATTATACAATGTAACTAAAAATTTATGCTTTTCGCAATTTTTCCTTTATCTGTGCTGCAAAACGTTGCTTCGTACCAAATTTTAAGATTCTGAATTCACGGGAAGTACCCTGTAGTTTTTGATTCCCTGATTCCCTTGCGAATGTCCAAAATTTGCGGCATAAACGGCTGTATCTTTTGATTGCGTTGGCTTAGAAGTTTGATTTTTTCACAGATCCAAGAGACAGTAGATTTGAGTATTTCTTATGAATTTCAGCTTGATACCTCCACGCGTTCCTGAGAAAAAGGGTCTTGACAGACAGACAGACACACAGACAGAAAGACAGACAGACGGACAACAAAGTGATCCTATAAGGGTTCCGTATTTTCTTTTTGAGGTACGGAACCCTAAAAATGGTATTAATCGAATTAAAACCATACAAACCTCCATGTAAATGTTTACCTCCGACGAGATTTGAATTCGCAACTTCAAGCTTCACGGCTAGAGTGTTAGAGAACTTCACTAGCCAGTTTTAATCGGCCCCGCTCTAATAGTCTAGTATATGAGCACACATCTTTCCTCTTTCTTTTTTTAACAGCCCGTAAAAGTTCACTGCTCTGCGCACACATATGCACCTAAAACCATGTTGACGGTTGCAAATGATTTAGACGCGTGTGGGTTCGTGAGTGCGTGTTTTTACAATAAGTTGAGCATTGTTTTGTTTCTTTTTGGCTTAGAATAACAATAATATTTTATTATGTGAATATAATAATGATAATGTACTCCTGACCGAATTTCGGCCACGGCGGCCAGTCTCAACGGAGACTAGCCATCGGCGCAGGACAGGATTATAGTGCCCAAGTGTATGCGCAAGCACAGGTGCACTCTGTATTCCCTCACTCTCATAGCCCGATGGGACGGTAAACCGACACGACCGGAGAGAGATCAGGCGCAGGACCAACGGCTTAACGTGCTTTCCGAGGCACGGGGGTGAAACACCGCCAACTTCCTGACTCCGGGCAGCTACCGAGAATTTCTTGATGGAAAAACTCAATAACTGATTTTTTTGGCCCGACTCGGGATTCGAACCCAGGACCTCATGATCAGCAGTCGCACTACTACAACCACTAGACCAACGAGCAGTATACCACTATGCAAAATTACATCTAATCTCTCGATCTAAAGCTATTTATTGATGGTTATTGGTAAACGAAAGGCTGCAATAATGACGTTATTTTAAATCAATGCTTGCAGCGTTATACCAAAATATAAGACTCGTATCACTTTTTCCAGACATCTTAGTCTAACTTACTGATTTACTTTTAATGATCACATAACTACTACGCACCGTTAATTTATCGTGCAGTCAAATGCGCAACGCCAACCTTACCTACCTTATTTAATAGACGCTTAATTCTAGTGCTTAATATAAAATAAATAATTTTTAATATCTGAAATTAATCTACTTTAATCACTAAAAAATAAAATGCCTGAAATATTTTCACGACTTTTTATTTTAGTTTAGTTGAATATAAAAGCAATAAGCCTTTATAATTCATTTATCTATTAACTAACAAGGAAAGAAAGACAAGACGCTGCGTAGGTACATTGCAAGTGACTCGAGTACACGCACTCACATACACATGTTATGCATCTAAAATCATTTGTGACCAAGATACGTATGTGTGTGCTGGTTTAAGGTGTATAAGTGTGCGTCCAGTAATCAACTTTTACGGGCTGTTAAAGAGCAAAAAGAAAGATGTCTGCGTGAGTTAAGAAGTTCAACGTGGTTTTAGCATCACTTAAAATGAACGCAGTGCTTCGTCTCGTTCTTTTTTGGTTTGAACTTAAACTTAGAGTATAATAATGCTTATAAATACTCCAAGAGCTTAAATATCATTAACTGATTTTTTCTGTTGTTAATAATAATACTATTTTAATCGGTTTATCTAATGGGATTGAATTGAAATTCTCTATTTTCGATTTTTGAGTGTGATAGATATAAAAATGATAACGCCTTGTTGAGATTCAGAATATTTTGTCCTGAAAATATTATGTTTAAAGTAACTAACGAATTACACGCTATTGACTTATAAATAACTTTTTGTGTAGTCTTTTTACGCATACAAGAGGGCCTTAAAGACTTGATGTTTAAAGAATCATCAGCGAACATCAAGGCTATTATTGAATAAAAAAATAAACATGTCCACCATAGTTCAAGAATACTTATGGCGACATAGCATTAGGTTGGATCCTTGACAAATTTAAATCACATGAATCGACTTAGGGAAGGAAAAACCTAAAAAAGTGATGGTTGGCATAATGCAATCATCCATCCATTACAACCTATAAAAGTTTACCGCTGAATATAGTGCTCCCCCATAGATTGCCTCATACAGGGGTATTTTGTCAAAATTGCCATGTTTGGTAGGTGGATAGGTAACCGCAGTTTTTTTATAATTTCGAGTTGGATTATCAGAAAGATAGCTGCTGCTCTCTGTTTCATATGCATGGAGTGCATGTGCGTACACCGACACTACACTGTTATAGTGTGACACTTAAGGTAATAAGGTACATATAGGTACATAATCATAAGGATATTTTTATAGACCACCATGGAAAAATTCTAACGTAATTCCTATACCAAAAAGAACTAACAAACAAGACTAGTGTTAAAGAATATCACCCGTTCGCAATACTTTCCACTTTGGCCAAAATTAATGATCGAGTTTCAAAAACTCGAAGGTTCTATTTTTTTGACGCGCAAGTTTTTATTTTTTATTTTGACGTGTATATTATACACTATGATTCCTCGGAAACAATTGAACCGTTTATAAAGATTTTATAATTAAAATGTACTTATAGCAATAGGAAAATAATTCAACCCTAAAAATGGAACAATAGGGGGTGAAGATTTTAATGTAACATTTTAGTTGTTATCTTGAACTTGTGATATTCCTTAGTTCCACTCAATAGTGTACCGTCTTAAAACAATTAAAATATAAAAAAGTAGAAACGGGTTCAGGAAGATAAAAAAATTAATAATGACCACAAAATAGCTTCCCAAGTTCACTTGCAGCTTTAGTTATGGCATTAGCTCCGATTTCTGTAATGTCTCTCCGACGACTGTGGAAATTATATAAATTCTTATAAATTTTTGAAGTTGGTTTTCCTTTTAAATAGTTTAATTATTTATTGACATGTTCTTCACTCAAAAGTATACATACAGGTAAAACATTTTTATGCAATGAGCAATGTGCTGTTTCAAAAGGAAAAGGTCAGTCAACAGTAATCTCCTTACAACAAATTTATTTCCATCCAAATATAAATAAGACTCCGCCAATATATCAAAGTTGAACACTGTTAAGGATTTCCGCGTTACGTTTGGACGAAAACTTTTTCACGGCCATATCACTTCCGTAGTTTAACCAAAAAAGCCAAAGGCTGTTCACAGTTACCCAAAAGATTTTTAAAATACCTTTACAATAAAATTTTTGTATTTATATCACACGATATTTTCGTCAATTGTGATTCGATTTTGATGATTATTTTTATTAAATAGTTTTCATAAAAATTTGGGAAAAAAATTCTACCAAATAATAATTTCTCATTCTAAAGTGATGGCTTCAATAATTCATCTATACAATATTATGTCTTAGCATCGACTACAGTATGTAAAATATTTTCTTTTTTTTTTGTTCTTTGAAGTCGGCTTCTACTTTTTATTAAAATTATTTTTAACTGTATATTTAAGAAAATACAAAGGATCAAAAAGGAAGTTACGTATTACCCTTCCGGATTTGTGTGCAACTCTTAAGTTCGATGCTCATGCATGCTTAGGACATAGGACATTTCGTCGAATTATTTGGTAAGGTACCTACTCTAATTCTATGTCGTTTTAGTTTGTAGCAACCTGGAAGCGAGCGCTTGTGTGTGGCATCCATATAAAAGCACATTTTCTTTAGCAAAAAGAGAGTACAGAAGACTTTTCCTGGGTACAAGGTACACGCCGGCTTATGGATATTATCCGTACATTTTGCAGAACAAATTCTTACGAGGAAGCCTTGGGTTTTAATGTCTTCTTGGACAATGCACCAATTGTGATCTTTTTACGGGTAAACGGAAGCTGATCTTGTTGGAATGCTTGCGGTACTGTAAGATGAGCAAATTAATATTTGATAAACTTTTGAACGAATAAACGATTTATTCATAACACACAACAGAAGCACAACACAACGGGCAAAGAAATTAAAACAACAAACAAAGGAAAAAGAAAAAAACATATACACAACAGGTTGTAGCAACGAAAAGGCAGCGTTTTGAGCCTTGACTTTCAGCTGTTTGCTTTATAATATTTGTCTCTTTTTATTAAACCCTGTTTATTTAGTTTAATAATTCCGATTTAGATAAATTTTGTATATCTATAGTAGCATCATACATAATTGGATAATCCGTGCTAATTAATTGAAAAATAGATAATTAACAGAAATAAAATGGCAGAACAACGATCTTGTACACCTTTATTTTTCTCCTTTAATAGCCTTTCTAAATTCACTATTTGATGTAAGCCTATTCAAACACGTGCCAACTGACGTGCATATCGAAAGATTACTATGTACTCACCGCGCTGTACAGACAGGTTGGTGAGTGCAAATTCGACTTGTATTGGTGGTTAAGGCCAAGTAATGAGCAGTTTTTAGGTTAAGGCTCATTTTACCATGTTTTGTTCCGGGTGCAATTTTAAAGTAACTTCCCGATGAGCGGGAAAGGTGAAATTTTGAATATTTGAGATATATTATTCGGATTACAATGTAAGAATATAATAAAAAAAAACGGGGCAAATTTATTTAATTTTTTTAAATTAAGTTTACCTGTTTAGCAATTCCTATAATGAGAGTCACCTGTGTCAATATTTCTTATATACCAATACCAGCGTAAAAAGCAGTGGAATCAACATTTGGTTCTTTAAAATTATACTGTCACTTGCACCACATCATCATCATCATTACAGCCCTTCACAAGTCTACCGCTAAACATAGGCCTCCCCCAAGGAATGCCACAAAGCACGGTCCTGAGGCACCTGCATCCATCGACTTCCTGCATGTCTTACCAGGTCGTCACTCCATCTAATGGGGGGTCGCCCTACACTTCGCCTACCGGTACGAGGCTGCTACTCGAGAACATTTCTTCGCCATCGATTATCGGTTCTTCGGGCTATATGCCCGGTTCATTGCCACTTCAGCTTTCAGCAGCAGCAACCACGTCTCAGATCCATAAGTAATCACTGGCAACACGCACTGGTTGTACAATCTCGTTTTCAGGTTTTGAGATATACCTGACGAGAAGATGTGTCGTAGTTTACCGAACGCTGCCCAGCCGAGTTGAATCCGTCGATTGACCTCTCGGTCGAAGTTGGACTTACCTAGTCGGAATATTTGTCCCAGGTAAACATACTCGTCAACAACTTCGAGCTTAGTGCTCCCAACAACCACCGGCATAGGTGTGACATGGACATTAAACATGATCTTTGTTTTGTCCATGTTCATCTTAAGACCTATCCATTGGGAGACACTATTGAGGTAATTGAGCATAGTGCTTAGGTCCTCCAGCTATTCTGCCATAAGGATTATATCGTCGGCAAATCGAAGGTGAGTGATGTACTCGCCATTGATGTTAATAACGTATACTTTCCAGTCCAGTAGCTTGAAAACGTCTTCCAATGCAGCGGTGAAGAGTTTCGGGGATATAACGTCACCCTGTCTTACACCTCTCTGCAGTTGAATAGGTTTTGTACTCTGATTCTGTACTCGGATAGCCATCGTAGCCCTACTGTACAAACACTTCAGCACTTCGATATACCGACAGTCATCTTGGCATCGCTGAAGGGACTGCAGCACCGCCCAAATTTCGACGGATTCAAAGGCTTTCTCATAGTCTACATATGCAAGGCAAAGTTACAGATTGTACTCCTCTATATCCTGTACAATTTGCCGAAAGGTGTGTATGTGGTACATGGTACTAAAGCCTTTTCGGAAACCGGCTTGGTCGGGAGGCTGGAAGTCGTCGAATCTGCGTGCGAGACGATTCGTAATGACTGTCGATAACAACTCGTAGACGCGGCTCAGAAGGGAAATCTGCCTGTAGTTCTTCAAGAGCGTTGTCGCCTTTCTAGAAGAACAAGACCACCGCACTTCGGGTCCACGCCTCCGGAGTAGTGCCACCAAGTAGGACGGAATTAAAGAGCTTCTGAAGGACTTCAAGTACCGGTTTTCCACCCGCTTTCAGAAGCTCCGCTGTAATTCCATCCTCGCCTGGGGCCTTGCCGTTTTTGGACTTGCTGCACCACGTATAGCAAAATTTGGTATTTAGAAGAAATTTAAATTTCCCCGCTCACCCTTCTTTTTCATCAGCCTGTAAAAGGTCAATGCTGAGCCTTTCCTGTTATGGGGTATATTAATAGCTTTTATGACGTTTTTTGCAATATTTTCAGAATCCAAAATAAACTTTAACAATCATGGCTGTGGTAGCTCAGATGGTTAGCGCTCGCTGTAAATTTCACAGTACGCGAGCAACCCGGGTTCGATCCCTGCCGGCATCAATGAAATTGTTAATTGCAATTTTAAGTGCTGATTTACCACGTGCTCGGCGGTAAAGGAAAACATCGTGAGGAAACCTGTGTCTGATAAATTAAAAAAATTCGAAGCCCTGTGAAGTTCGCCAACACACCTTGGGGCAGCGCGGTGGATATTTTCTTGCCCTAAAATCCCCCTGTATGAGGGGAGGTCTGTGCCCAGCAGTGGGACGTATATAGGCTGTAACTTTAAGTTTAATCATTAGTGTTAAATACATGCCACCAACTCTTCACTTAAATTATTACAATATGTATATTGCATTTAAAATATTGATTGATTACATTGGTGATTTTCGGTCTGACTACCTACCTAATCTTTTTATGGGTACATAACGTTTAAAAAGTATATGAAGTTAGAGGTACCATCTACGGCCTCAAAACAGTTCAATGACTTGAAGATTTGGCAACGCACCGTATGTTCCATGTTGGTTTTTTAAGGTTAGGTTTTAAGGTTATTAATGGTCAAGGTGAATGTTTTTTACATTTCCAGGAACTTATCCATTACAAGTAAATTATGCCACATAAAAAATTACGATAGGTACGGATTTTCTATTGGCCGGTTATAAGAACTGCGACAATATAGAATACTGTCGAAATGTAATCGAAGATCTAGGATAACCAAAAGCACATATTTTGTATAAAAATATTTAATGACATATGTCTTACTCTGCAACTCAATTCAGGATTCTTAGAATTGAAATAGTAATTATACTCTCACAAACAAACATATTCGACGGCTCCGTGGCGCAGTGGTTTAGCAATAATTTACGGCGTTGAGGGTCGCGGGTTCGAATCCCGCACGGAACAAGTATTCATACGGCCTATATATAATTGTTCCGGGTCTTTATGTTTGAATTTGTAAAATTTATGAATGTAAACTGCCTCCACGATACAGGAGAAAATCCTAGTGTGGGGGTAACCTTTTAAGAGAGGATAAAAAAACAAAAAAACATACCAAAAAATTATTTTTCAAAACGTACAAACCGTCTTCAAGAGGTAACAACTAGAATGTCATCTAAATAGTTACATTAAAATCTTTTTACACTTTTTTCTCTATTCTGGATGTGTAAAAATATCCACTACAGTGTAGTTGGTGTAGTGACTACACCATATCATCCCGTGGGTATCGTAAGAAGCGACAGAGGGATACAAATCAGGAGAGGAGATGGGCAGCAGCGTCTCCCTAATATCGACTAAAAATAAAAAAATAAACGTTGCTAACTGCTTGCCAAGCATGGCAAATATCCCCCCTATGAAGCAACCTACGGGGGAGGCCTATGTTCAGGAGTAGACTTCAATAGGCTGTAACGGTAATGGTAACACTTTTTGGACCCTTAAGGATGAAATTTGTTCTTTAAATTTATATAGGACCACTCTTAAAATATAACCTACCTAAAATGAATCACTTAAACTGTTTAAGCCGTTTCCGAAAAATTGTTAAACATACATAAAAAACATATGTGTTGTTTATGGAAACTTAGTTTTTTTTTTATTTGGAAAAACAATGACGTCTTACCATAAAACCTGGACATAAACTATCTGCGTCACTTTAGGAACGAGTATATATGATATTAATAGGCACATTATAATCATAAGCGAGAACCGACAAAAAATAAAAACCGATAAAGCAGAAAAGGTGCAAAAAAACGTGACGTTTCGTGTACGACCGTGACTTAGTCGACCTAACGATACAGGTACACGAGTAAAGAGGTAGCAATTTTATATTCCTGTTTTATATTGCTACAACATATTAAAGGATCGATGAAAAAAATTAAAATTTAAGAAATGTCATTAATATAAAATTACGCGTATTGCAAAGTTGTTGCAAGTTTGCATAAAGGAATATTTAAAATATGGAACTATACATCAGTCCGAGTACCTGTCAGATGATCGATAACCCACGGATTCGAACTGCTCAATTTTCGGAATTTGAAAGTAATAACAAATGGCCGTTCCCAATTATGGCCATCGCAATGTACAAATTCAAAATTATTTGTTTAATTTTTTCTGAAAGTTGCACTTAAACAGCCTTTGAGTCCACTGGACACAATTTTCTACAATGATGCATCTACTGGCAAGCATTAACTATAAAATAACTAATATTTCGATAAAACTTTAAAAATTCCTATCAAAACAGCAAGTAAAATATTATCGTTTTGTATACAAAACGCTTTTAAATATATATATTTTTTTAAAACAAAACAACATGATAGTTTACCTTTTAAATGTTATATAATATATCGCTTATGTTTAATTTAATCATAATAACTTAAAATCTTACCTAACTAGTCATTATAGTAACAGTAACGTAACGTTCTAAGTACCGATTGTTCAAAACATGTGATCTCCATAAGTTCTTCACCGATTGCTTTGGATTTTGACACAATTTTGCATTGGAATAGATGCGTATTTAAAATATAAAAAAACTTTTTATATTTAGTTTTAAATAAAAAGTCTGGGAATACCTATTATGTATTTATACCTAATGTGTTGTATGAAACAGAATAGACTAGACTAGATAGAAACTGAATAGATAATATAATCATATTATTTTAAGATGTTTATCTACTTAAACTTATTTACTACTAGCAACCCGCCGCTGCTTCTCCTGGGTGGGATCTAGTCATGTTCCGTCATTTAGATTTAAAATAATTTTCAAAGACAATTCATTTTAATCAGTTTTTCGTTTTGCATTGCTCTATATATTTAGTTCCTCAAGTTTCATCGCAATCGGTTCGGCCGTTCCGAAGATTAGCCCGAACGGAGAGACAGACAGACAGACTAAATTTTTCAAAATGCTAATTTATGTCCTAGTAGCACCTAAAATCCTACTGAGCTTAAAAGAAGACAGTTATAATCTATATTATAGAGAGACTTCAATTTTGTTTATATGTACATATATACATTTTCAACTCATCCTTGAGTATTTTCGAAGCACATAAGTAATGTGTTTTTTAAACCTTTACTAAAAAACGGTTATGTGAAAATCTATCAACTAAGATATATGGTACAAATCAAATTGTGTGTGATACGAAGAGCACCTTCCTTGATTCCACAATTCCATGCACCACTACACTAGGACTTAAAACTTGTTTTTTAAACTTGTAACTTTTTTATAGGATAAGGGTGACAAATGAGCACACAACCCACCTGATGGTAAGTGGATGCAGTGGCCCATAGACATCTACATCTATCCTCGATTACGAATCAAAATGCAGATGCGTTGTCGCCCGTGAGGACTAAGATGGAATGCCTCGTTTCCAGTAAAAAGGGTCTCCGGTTCTCTACACTCACCATACGAAACACAGCAGCATTAAGCTGCTATTTTACGCAGGTACTCTGTGAGAGCGTGGTCCTTCCCCGGTCGAGCCGACTCATTCGTGCCACAACTATGCCAGTAATATAGCTGCAACATGACTCTACCACGTAAAATTTTTACTAGTCTTAGGTACGTAGCACTATTATTTATTCTGTGTCTTAGGTCACGGTCCACAAAGCAACGGATGATTATATTATCTAAAAAGAACTCTAGTAAAATTATTTTAGCTTACATATAAAAACTAGTGTCCGACCGAAACAGGATTTTCAACCGAAACCGAAAACGAACCTTCGGTCTGGGTTCAGTTGCGGCCGAAACCGAAACTTATTTAGACATGTATTTTTTTTATTGTATACTGAAATCTGGTATATTTTTTATACATACACAGATAGGTAATGCAAGTTAATGAAAAACAGCTATTGTAATAGTCATGTAGCAATATATTTATTTATTTTAAAGTAAAATTCAATAATTTAAAGTTAAGAAATATTTTTTTAGTCAATTTTGTAGAAAAATCAACACTTACACCCATAAAAATTTACTCGTTAATTGAGAACATATTTTATTGTCTTTACAATATTGTTAATATTATTCAATGAGAGCATTAACTTAATATATCACATTCACACTCACGCACTTACACACAATATACACGCAACTTAACAAAATGCCAGAAAATATACAAAGCCTGCTCAAAGTTCAAAACTTTAATAAACTAAGTTTGTATAAAAAGGGTTATTGTAATATTTAGAAATTTATAGATGATAATAACCCCTGGGAATGAGGTGATCACTACCAAGCTATTTCTAATTTGTTTTGTGTTGTTAATTGTGTTACATACATGATGACGAGGCCCCCTAAAATGCGATTCCCCCAGACTTTAACTTTACCACAGATGACTAATTAATTTGATCACTTTTACGATCGAAAAGGAAAGTCACAAATTTAAGTGCGTTTGTATGGGGCCTCGCAAGAAGGCCCTCTTTAATGCGACTACGAGTAGGGTTGCCATCTCCTAAAATGGAAAAGCCGGACTCGGCGCCGTAAAAAGCCGGACTTTTGGCCCTAACAGCCGGACAGTAATAATACCTTTCTGAGGCCTTGCAAGCCAAAAACTCACCCACTCCAACCCCCCGAGAAAAAAAAACTAAAATACTCCGTTACATACATTAATTGTTTATTAATCAATCACAGCACAGTTTCAAGTGTTATTATTTATTTAATCTATTTATTTAAAATATAAAAGATTTTGAGTATTGATGTGGTCACTATAAGATGTTGTTAGGTTAACTAATTACGTAATAACTTAGGGACTGAATAAATTAACCAACTTGGTGTTACATGGATCTCACAACTTTTTACGGTAGAAGAACTGAGTTGCGAGACTTGTTTTTTTTACAAGTTATGTTTTTGATGGCATTGTTTAAATAAGAAACATTAGTCACATTTCAGGGTTAGAAGTCATAATTCTAGCTTGTTCCAAAGTAAATGAACCTGTTATTTTACGTTTTAACAGCAGCTGTGATGAGAGTGAGATCAATAGGTCATTTTATATTTACTTTGAAAGGCATCTTTTAGTGTTTTGGAAATAACATTTAAATGCATATGTGCCACTTTTGACCTGTCTTTATCCTGATAGATACATTCATTGTACAGATACATTACGTACTAAGTAAACAAAGGAAATTTAAAGTGCAAACCAGTCATTAACGATTCTTTACAACATAACATGTGGTAAAATTAAAATGTATGTACAACCGACTTCAATATAAATAATTTATTGTTGATTTTTTTAAAACTGTTTAGACTGATTTCGATAAAATTTAAATGTAACCTGGGAAGTATGTCCTTTGAAACAAAAAAAATTCCAAATCAGTTCAGGCATCTTGGAGTAATCGGTGAATATACATAAAAAAAGATTCCGATGAATTGAGAACCTCCTCCTTTTTTGAAGTCGGTTGAAAATAGAATGTCCTTTATTTCCATCGTTAAATTCCATTTGGTAAGCAAGGTTATAAAATTTATGCTATAAACGTTTATTACCACGTTTTTATTAAGTCACTTTTTTTTGTCTGTCTGTCTGTCTGTCGTTCCGGGTGGAATCTTGCAACTCTTATTTCGAGCACTACCCGATTAGCTAGACTTGAAATTTCGAACATAACTCAGAATCGGAAGACAATGTATGAAAGAAACGCAGCATATTTTTTTAAATAAAAAATTTAAGAAAAAATCGCTTATTACACATCCTTTAGCTCAAAGTGTGATTCAAATTGCTAGAATGGACGAAAAAGTTACGATATAGGAATATCAAAAAAAACGTGGTGTATTAATTTTCTTTAGTACAAAATTTAAAAAAATCTTCTTTTTTAATATTTTAATTTATATATTTAAAAAATTTGATAAAATATATATATATAATTTATTAAAAAGTAGCATAAATGTTTTTGTTAGACTAGCTTTTCTATAGAATCTCCACCATTCCCAGTTTAAACGGCTTATAGAGAAAGTATGATTATAGACAAAAGAAAAATTTGGTCTTCTAATTAATGAAGTCGGTTGCAAGTAGTTATAGTGTATAATGCTCACTCGCTATCATGCGGCCTACAAGTTAGTTAGTCACTCTAAAGTTATTAACGATATAAACAAGAAAACTATGAATAACAAATAATAATTTCAGAGATCTTAGATATTTCATACAGGTATGCGCGCGATGCGTTGCAATGCTCGGTATTGGATGAATGGTATAGAATACGCATATAAAACAAACAAACAAACAAATATATTTTTGTCAGTCGGACGATTGGTAAACACACTTTCGAGACCAACAGAGAAATAGTTTTAGAATAATTATATTTTATTTCAGCCATCGAGGGTCATTAGTGTTTATTAAATTTATGTATATGTGTATCTTCAAGTGTCTTTTAAAGTTCACTTGATAAACATAAACTTTTCCATGTATGTGCATCTCACCAGTGCATAGGTGAGATGGCGAATGCAGAGCGAGTACTCTCGCACTGGTGACGTTATAATGACCAATCTGTAACATTTGGACTCGGTATTTTGATTTAATATAAGCATTTTTGTTGGTCGCTGTTACCGTGTACTATTGAATGTATAGTGGTGTTATTTCTTAATACTATATATTATGACGTGAAGTTCACCAAAACATACTGAGCCCAGAAATTGGACGTATGTAGGCTGTAAGTGTTCTTTCATACTTTATATAAAGGCCATTTATATATTTTATTTACCTTAGCCGTTTCACGACAGCCATTTACTGAAAAACTTTCTGAGAAAAGGCTCCAGGATTATCTCATGTGTTTTACTGGATTTAGCAAGGAATACTAAAATAACTAAATTATATTTGATGCTATACATCCAAAGAAATTACAAAACAAAATAAATTAAATCTGTATTTTTTTCTTACACCCCAGGTCACTTCCAGTTCCGGACAGCTTTGTGATGGATCCGCTGGCGCCGACTGCGCTCGCAGTTCCATCGGACATTATGGATCGCATCGGTAGTGGATTGACATTACTCAGAGACCACGGGAAGAAAGTTCAAAAGGTTTGTTTAACCTGTATTTGTAATCAAAATATGTTATTTTATTTATAATATGTTTGTATTTGTAATACAGTAAGCTACAAAAACAAATTTAAACAATATAACAATTTTTTTTGTTGCTTTTATTTTATCAATTTAAATTTCGTAATATTGAACAAAATAAAGAGAAGAAGATTTAAAACCTGAATAGATTTTGCTAGTATTGCATGGTATAATATATCTAAACACATGTAAAAAATAATAAATTTGAAAATAATTATTTTATAATAAATTGGACAAAACATTTGAAGACATATTTTATAAACTTTTATCCAACTTAGTATAAAAGTTTGTAATATATTATCAATTTGCTGGCTGGCCGGGTAACGGTTGTTTTTCCTTTTGAAAAACCCTTTCTGGTAAGTGACGCGCTCCAATCTTTTTACAATGGTAATGTAAAAAAAAAACTCTTTTTTTGGTTTTAGCACATAAAACATTATATCGTGAATATTTTTTTATTTTTTTTATAGGATGAGGGTGACAAACGAGCACTGTGTGCTGTGTACACCTGATGGTAAGTGGTTGCTGCGGCCCATAGACATCTACATCTATCCTCGTTTGCGAATCAAAATGCAGATACGTTGTCACCCGTGAGGACTAAAATGGAATGCCTCTTTTCCAGTAAATAGTAACACAGTAAATAGTAAACAGTAGTAGTTCTGCCGCGTGACTCTACCACTGTTAAAAATGAATATGAATCGATTTGATTCATAAATGTGATTTTTTAATAATTTTACACAATGCCACCTATTGGATTCTAGTTTATACATATTGGTGTGAACTACCGTCTAGACAAAGCAAATATACTGCGAGTATGACCTCAATCGATCAAGTCGTGCAGAAGTTACACGATCACTAGACGCGTCTGTTATTAATATAAAGCTTTTTAAGCCTTAATTGAACCTCCTTAGCTCAGGGGCTAAGCGCTCGCTGTAAATTTCACAGCACGCGAGCAACCCGGGTTCGATACCCGCCGGCACCATCAAAATTGTTAATAGCCATTTTAAATGCTGATTTACCACAAGCTTGGTATCGGCATGAAGGAAAACATCGTAAGGAAACCTGCATGTTCGTACATCGTCTACATACTGCATGTCGGCGGACATTTCCTTCTAAAATCTCTACCTAAATCCTCTGTGAAATGAGAGGAGGCCTGTACCAAGCAGTGGGACGTATATAGGTGGTAACATTAAGCCTTAATTATATATTTTTTTTTATTATTGAACTAAGTAAACGCTTTTTATTAAAATATTTTAATTTTGTGCAGTACTTTTGGAAGAACAGAAAATTTGATGTTCTGAAGAAATCATGGAAATCCCAAGTAAATATCGTTCTTGTAGAAGCTAAAGACTTGCCAAGTGATATTCCATCTAATCAAAACGCCCTTTACTGCAAGTTTAGGTTAGTAAAATTTTTTTTATTCTTTTCATTATATTTGCAGAGGAAAATGATATTTATTATTATTCATTTCCATAAGTCAAATTATATTAACCTTGTTTTAAGTTATCACAAACGTTAAAAGATCTCCCCATGTCCCTTAGCTCTAGAACCCTAATTGGCTTAAATGGACCTGGAGCACCCCGTAGCCTTTCCTTGTGAATATATTCCGACTATTTTCAATGCAGGGATGTAAATGTCTACATATTTTACTTTTGTGTATTGCGTGCAATTGTTTTTATAGAATAAGGGTGACAAACAAATACACAGGCCACCTGATGGCAAGTGAATGCTGTGGCCCATAGACATTTACATCTATACTCGGTTAAGAATCAAAATGTAGATGCATTATCACCCCTGTAGATAAGATAG
Source organism: Parnassius glacialis (assembly GCA_033319125.1). Lineage (NCBI taxonomy): Eukaryota > Metazoa > Arthropoda > Insecta > Lepidoptera > Papilionidae > Parnassius > Parnassius glacialis. The sequence continues at coordinate 32,857,312 of JAVANC010000001.1, forward strand.
AATGTCTCATTTCCAGTAAAATGTGTGTCCGGTTCCCCACACTCACCATACGAAACACATTAACATTGAGCTACTATTTTACGCTGGCATTCTGTGAGAGAATGGTCCTACCCCGTTCGATCCGACTCATTCTCGCTACAGCCATATATAGCTGCAGCGTGGCTCTACTATAAAAAAGCAAGCTGTATAGCTAAGAATGATGAGTCAAATGAAAATATTTTTCTTTGTTATTATTCTTTATAAACTTGAAATGGCGAACGAACTCACATTCCAACTGATGCCAAGTGCTGCAGTCCATGGACACCTGCAGCCAACTTCAAACGAAGAAGGCTACCGATGAACACCTTTTTTACCTCAATGCCTGTAATGATCACGACTTTTTCTGCCACCAGGGCGGCGCCACTAGAAAGTGAGGTATAATATTTGACAGATTTCATAACGGGAAAGTTAATTTGTTCGGAAAATGTAAAAGTTATTGTCTCTTTCTGTACTATTAGCTATATTTTATATTAATAAGATTAAAAATAAATAAACCAAACCACAGACATTTATAAAAGTAGAAAAAAAAGTTCAAAATATGCAAAAAAATTTTGCGTATTATTATATTAGATGCATTGTTTTGCGTATTAATTTAATACTCTAGAAACTGATAAACTTTAATCAAAAACCAACCTCTCAATTAAATTACTCTGTGAAACAAAAAACTTTACCTCAGTGTCAACTAGCGACATCTGGTGAGCAGAAAATTATTAGCCCTCATTGTATTGTCTCTCTATACCCTTCAGAGTTGAACAGCAGTGCAAGGTGCAGCACTAGGTGACGACAGAAATAGGTAACAGAGTGGTACCTAACGAGGCGGATTTCTAGGCAGAAAATAAGTTCTGTCATCTAGAAAATTTATTAAAGAAGTTATTTAAAATCTCCTCTTTCTTGAATATTTGCCATTATATCAATATGTATGTAATTTTATATGTCTATTTAACCCCTATTCACCACTTTGCTACTAAACAGCTACAAAATATCCGAGTCTGTAAAAATATAATACAATAATATTAAAATATATAAATAATATTAATATATAAGATATGTTGTTTTAGGCTAGGCAGCGAATCTCATAAGTCAAAACAAGTGTCAAAATCGAAGCCGACATGGCGGGAGAGATTCAATCTTTATATGTATGAGGATACAAATTTGGAAGTCAAAGTGTGGCACAAGGGAAAACAAAAGACGTTTATTGGCAGGTAAAGATATCACAACGTTAATAGAGCCTTTATTTTTTGTTTCGATAAAACTATATGAAACTACATTTTCTTATAATATATATAACATCAACTGTCTTCGATTTTGTTCGCTTGGTCGCAGGAAAAGATTGATTAAATTTGACCATAATTTTTGAGATCAAATAAAAAGAAAGAAAGAAAATAAATTCGTGGCCACAACACAATACACGGTTTGTTTCCCTCTGTCGCCTTTTACGGCAACCACGGAATGATATGGGGCAGTGGATATTCTTACACCGCCACTACACGGTCAACTTACATAAGCTCACAACTCACCTTAGACAGTTTTTCCTAATATAATTGCATATAAGTTATTATTATGGCCATTTTATAAGACCTTAATGTGTATGCTATGTTCATTTAAGGCAATGATCCTTTTAATCACACGTTTAACAAGTACAAATAACAGTTTCGTCTTATTTAAAGTACATAGTAATAAAATTCAAAACTGATTTGCTTATTTTATACTTATAACAATTTACATATATAGTTACCGAAGTTCTTAATTAGTTACACGTTAGTTAATTTACATCCTACTGTATCAGCTGCTTCATAAAATTATCAAATTGGGCTAACCTAATACTAATTAATTAATTTACAATTGAACACATTAACCATAAATAACAGATTAGCGTGTTCTTCCTAAATCCAATGAAATAATGTTAATTAAACAAACTTATTTTATGTAATCGCACAATGTTTATGTAGGTACTTATACGAATATTATACATTCTAATTCAAACATACTCTAAAACATTTTAAATATTAGATGTGTCATCGATCTCTCCCAGCTTGAGAGGGAGAGAACTCACGAAGTTTGGCAAGAGCTGGAATATGGACGCGGAAGTCTGCACATGCTCATAACATTAAGCGGTTCTGAGAGATGTGTATCAATGGACTGCGTGCCGGCCACTAATGGCGTACAACAGCCCGTAGACGAAAAATTCGTAAGTATTTTGAATTCTATCAATATTATGCAAATGTCTAAACCAAATATTTATCTATGTCTCACTGGGCTAGATTAGGTTGGCACGAATGTTTGGGCTATTTATATGTTAACCGATATTGTAACTTCGAGGCAATAGTTTCCTTATGGTTAAGGATACGGACTTCGAAACTCAAAAGTCGTGTGTACGAATCAGCCACTGGACTACTGCAGCGACCAGCGAAGCACACCTTTTTTTTACTTGCCTGCCTAGCGAAGGCAAGGATGCCGGGTTATGTCGGATTTGCACCAGCTAAAATCCCATGATGATCCACCTTTGTCGCACGTTGGTAGGACCACGTCAACGCTTTCGACATATCCGCAGCCCCATCAGCGCCGGCCGGCCGCCCCACAAGCCGCGCTTTTCTCCGCGTTCTCCAACTTCACCTGCACAACATTTGAAGCTCTTAGCTGGAGTGGTTACCGAGAGCATCGGTAGTTTTAAAAGTACTGCTAGTTTTCTTTTTTATAAAATTAGAATTAGAAAAACATAAGAAATATCTCTCCATAAAAATCATAATGCTTTAGGTATGATCATGTAATGATTCTTATCTCTTCAGACGATATTATGTTACGAGGGTGGATTGAAAAGTACTCGGCCTAACCAAGAAAATAAACACATACTAAATCAGTTATATTTTTATTTTTCTACATAATCACCATCAAGTTCAATACACTTTTGCCACCTCCCCTTCCAAGCATTTAGACCGTTGAAAAAAAATGATTCTTCCTTAGAGTCAAAATATGCGTTTACAGCTGCTTTGACCTCGTCGTTTGTCGAAAATCTTTGACCTCCCAAGTGCTTTTTTAGGTTAGGGAACAGAAAGAAGTCTGATGGTGCCAGATCAGGTGAATACGGCGGAAGCGGTAACAGTTCAAAGCCACAGTTGTGAATTTCAGCCATTGACTGTACTGACGTGTGAACACGGGCGTTATCTTGATGAAACAGGACTTTTCTTCTGAGCATTCCTCGACGTTTTTCTTTTATTTCCTCTCGTAAACGACGTAGTAAGGTGCAGTAGTAATCAGAGTTTATAGTCTAACCCCTTTCAAGATAATCAATCATAATCAAACCTTTCGAGTCCCAGAATACTGAAGCCATCACCTTATTTGCCGACAAAATCGACTTAGCCTTTTTAGGGGGTGGTGAACCAGGTCTTCTCCACTGTTTTGATTATTGTTTTGTTTCCGGTGTACAGTAATGAACCCATGTTTCTTCTATAGTAACAAAACGATTCAAAAAATCATCTGCATCGGCTTCAAATAACTCCAAACAGTCGCGTGAAATAGTCAATCGTGTCCTTTTTTGTTCAACTGAAAGCAGTCGCGGAACCCACCTCGCAGACACCTTGTGGAAACCCAACTCGTTGACAATGATGTTTTGAGTTCGTTCATAAGAGATGCCTATAATCTCGGCTATCTCTCTAATTTTTAATCTGCGGTCTCCCATTATTAAATCAAGTACTTTTTTAATATTTTCGTCAGTAGTTGACGTCGAAGGCCTTCCAGAGCGGGGTTCATCTTTCACACTCTCTCTACCACGCTTAAATTCTGCTATCCATTTTTTGACGGATGAATATGACAGAGCACAATCGCCTAATGTACTGACCATGTCATCATGGATGGCTTTTGATGATAGCCCCTTCTTATGGAGGTACTTAATGACGGCACGCTGCTCGATTTGCTCCATTCGCGGAAATTATGTCCGATTACTTTGTTAATAAATTTATATAATCACAACTAATTATCGCACACGTTTCGAACTTCACACAATGAACTAGTCTGAACTGAACTAAACAATGTGGGTAGATTTGATTTTTAGAATTGAATGGATCTGTGTTAGGCCGAGTACTTTTCAATCCACCCTCGTATTATAACACTGCAAACTATTAGGTTAGCCATGGTTTCATCTTCTACTCTTCATTGCTACGTCAATATCCTTGATTTTATTTAGAATTTTTCACGCTTACGAAAATTTCGCATCTCTAAGAAATAAAAATATTTCAAGAATATGTAGTTACACCATTGCATATTAAATGACAATACAATTTATGTGAAGCATTTCAATACTTATAATTATAATACAAATAATATAATGGAATAATTTAATTGTAGTAGTGTATTAATTTTTATTAATTTAATGTTACATATAATATATAATATGTGTTTACCTAAAGGGTTGAATGCAGTGAATGATGTTTGTCCTTGTGCAATTTATGTTTGTAAACTGCCTCCAGGGCACAGGAGAAAATCCTAGTGTGGGGGTGACATTTTAAAAAAAAAAAGAAAGAAAGAATATAATAAAACAGCAAATAAAAATAAATTTGAATTGAAATTTAATTTGATACTCGTATGTAGAATATACTTGCCTAATAACTCATAATGATGTTTTTATTTGCGTTCACTGGTAACAGACGATCACACAGTCCATCTCGTCGTAAATGGATGCTGCGGCCCACAGACACCTACATCTGTCCTCGATTAAGAATCAATAAAACGTAGTTACGTTGTCAGCTCAGAGAACTAAGATAGGAAACCTCGTTACCAGTAAAAAGGGCTTCCGGTTTTCTCCGATGTGCTCGTTTATCGATATTATTCTATTAAAAGAATCGTAACTTACATTATTTAAACTATATGTTACGAAATTTAAATTCTATGATTAAAAACTAAATGATGTCTTAACAACCGGTTACTACGGAGTGCATGTTAAACGGGCTAGTATAAAAAATATTAATAAAATATATAAAATAGATATTATTGTTAAAAGTTAAAGTACGTCCAACTGCTGAGCACAGGCCGTGTGCCACGCTGCAGTGCTTTGAAATATTTTTCAAAGTTTTCGAGCAAGCCGGGCTCAATCCCCACCGGCACCGGCACCGGCGGTGGTGAAGTACAACATCTTGAGGAAACCGGCATTTTTAGTAATAAAATATGTTACTCTAAAGAAGTATAACTTCCTACGTGCATACATACTTATGTACGCACGTAGGAAGTTATACTTCTTTAGCTTTACAATTACTACTTTACTTTTACTACTACTACTACACACACACACACCCACACACACATTTTGTTTAAATTGCAAGATATTTAAAGAAACCGAAAATAAACTCTTAACTCTTTTACTATGTTAACAGATAAATGTTTTGTTTGTTAATATGGTTCAATTAAAATACTCAAATGTAATGAGGCAATCGCAATTATTAATTATTTTGAGTTGTTTTTAGGATGATGCTTCTTCGTGATAGAGCCATGCTGCAGTTATAGGTATTAGTAGTATAGTTGTAGCACGAATGGGTCGGCTCGACCGGGGAAGGACCACGCTCTCACAGAATACCAGCTTAAAATAGCAGTTTAACACTGCTGTGTTTCTTATGGTGAGTGTAGAGAACCGGAGACCCTTTGTACTGGAAAAGAGGCATTTCATCTTAGTCCTCACGGGTGACTACGCATCTGCATTTTGATTCGCAAACATGGATAAATGTAGATGTCTATGGCCAACAGCAACCACTTACCATCAGGTGGACTGTGTGCTCGTTTGTCAATCGATCCTATTAAAAAAAAACCATCTTGTGTTTTATTTATCTCTGTTGTCTTTTACGCCATCCACGGTAAAAGATGAGGTATAGTTATTTTATTTTACGATGAAGTTTTGACTCTGGTTGTTGTTAGCCGTGCACATACACATTATGAAATAGAATAACAGTGGTAGAGCCACGCGGCAGCTTTTGCTGTCGCACGGATGGGCCGGCTCGAACCGGGGTGGTACCACGACCTCACAGAATACCAGCGTGAAGTAGAGAGGTTTACCTCTGCGTTTCGCTTGGTGAGTGCAGGTGGCCGGAGGCCCTTTTTACTTGAAACGAGACATTCCATCTTAGTCCTCACGGGTGACAACGCATCTGCATTTTTATTTGTAATAGAGGATAGATGTAGATGTCTTTGGGCCGCAGCAACCACTTACCATGAGGTGGACTGTGTGCTCGTTTTTCACCTTATTCCTATAAAAAAAAAGAATAACCGTAGTGCATTCACTTACGCCGCTACTACACGGCTTTTTATCATTATTCAAATAAATAATGCATAACATGTAGGCATTTATCAGTCTCGCTTTGACTAGGTCGCTTTTTTATAAAAGAGATGGCAAAGGAGCATATGGCTCACCTAATGGTAAGTAATCACCGTCGTTCATGAAGATCCGCAACACCAGAGGAATTGCAAGTGCGTTGCCGTATGCTCTATTCTTGAAGGTCGCTAAATGTATCGGTGCGAGAAAACCGCTGGCGACAGTAAATTCCACAGTGTAGTTGTGCGTGGCAAAAAAATCCGTCTAAAACCTATGGTAAAGGATCTCCGCAGTCGCAATGGCGACAAAGTTTATCAACGCCTCGTTGAAACAATGAGATAGACATTACATCTCTTGATGTCTCTCAGACCAACATTCTGCCTATTTCAAGTAATATTGGGTGGATTGCGCTTGGTCTCAACCCTGAACCTATACCTAGCGTGTATCCTAACCGCTCATACACTACATGGTCATTTTTCTCCATACTAAAAACATAACGTTTGTATAAGCTTCGCGATCAAGATAAATAGTTTTGGTGAGATTTAAAATACTGTTTGTTAAAAGATAGCATCCCACTAAATGTAAAATTTATAAACCCTATTGAGAGGTCTTTTTTATCATAATATTAAGTAATATTAATTAACTTGAAATATATTCGCGGCAAAAGTGAACTTCCTACAGTGTTGGCTTCAAAGGTCGTCATCATTATACTAAGCGTACCTACATAACAACTCGCTTAAGTGTTTCTGTACGGAAAATCAATATTGGAAAAAAATGGCGGTTGTTTTTGTACCTCGTTAAGCGAATGACTATTGACTCGGAATGCAGTTAGTGCAAAACATGTTTTAACCTTCTTTTCTTTAAAAAAAGAAGGAGGTGATTTCGAATGTTTATTCTTTTTTGTACGTGCTTGTATGTTACAAGATTCTTCGTCGACTGTGAACCGATTTAAATTAATCCTTTATATATAAAATTAGCAATCCCCGGCATCAAACTGCGGCATCCTTCCACACTATATACTCATAGTATACGTAACAAGAAATTAAGACAAATCGAAACTAAAAAAAAAACAAGGCATGAAAAATTCCCAATATAAAGAAGTTGTTGCCTTTTTGGATAGGTGGCGCTATAAGTTTCACGCCGCATTCACTCTGGACCTTTTACATTACTGAATACAACTGAACATAGGCCTCGCCCAAGGAATACCACAAAACACGATCTCGAGCCACCAACATACGACGACTTCCTGCCTTCATATCTTACCAGGTTGTTATCCCATCTGGTGGGGGACTGCTCTACACTTTGATTGCCGGTTACCGGTAAGAGGCTGCCACTCGAAAACTTTCTTCCCCGTCGGTTGCCGGTTCTTCGAACTATATGGGAGACCCAATGTCAATTCCGTATACTGATCTGTTGGGCTGTGTCGGTTACACTAGTTTTAATGCAGATATTCTTCATTACGAATTCTATCACCCAGTAAAACACCGAACATCACCTCAGCCACAGTGTAAACATTTTTTAACACTGCGGCTGTACCATTTGTCTCAAGAAAAGAAATATATTGTATAAATATGACCTCGGTTTCACTAACGCACCAACGATTTTATAAAGCTAGTTATCATTATAATTATGAAAAAACTCCCGGACGTAAATAAACGTTTAAATTTTTTTACATTATGATTGTATGATTCAATAAAATGTTGGTTTTGTTTGTCAACAGTCATGGTATCGCCTTGAAAACAATTGGAATGAAGTGGGCCGATTATCTGTCACCGTACACGGCGCAAGGGGGTTGAGCTCACTTGGTATCAATGGTAACATCGACGCCTACTGCGTTTTGGAGGTAGACAACGCTAGGGTTCAAACCCATGCGGTATACAACACTAGCGAACCTAATTGGAACAAAAAATTCATATTGTAAGTAGCTTGCTTACTTTTTTCAAATTTAGTTTTACGAATTTTTGAGTATATTTCAGTCTAGTACTAACATACTATCAGCCGGATAATTTAGACCTCTCTCCGAGAGCTTGTTGCTATTGGTGACTTATCAGTAGACATCGGATTATATGCACTAACAGAATGCCAAAATATGCATGCAAATATGTACTAAAAAGGCCAAAATGTGCACTTAAAACTGTTAATATTATGCACAAAATATGCACAATGCAAAATCGAAAAACCATTTTTATTTTTATATATTTTAATTAAAGACGGTACAAAAATAGCGTAGTTTTTATGACAATATACAATTAAGTACTTTTCCAAATTTTCTAGTGCAAATTTGTGACTTTGTCACCCAGTATCAATTTGTACGCCGAAAACGACCTCTCTACATCAACTGACGTCATTGGACAAAATTTAAAAATTGGCCTGTCACTTCAGCAGCCACTGCGCTCGCACCCTCCACGTCTTCGTCACCGAGGTCCCTATACGTAACCTCCCGCTACTAAACGAAATATGCACGATTGGGAAAAAGGCTAAAATATTCATTAACGCCGTAATTAGATATTCAATCCAACTCAGTGTCATTTGATGGCTATTTAAATGCGATAAGATTTCATAATATTGTTTTGTTTTTTATTTATTACAAAAGCATATTATTATTAACATTTCTTACTTGCCGACACGGCAAATGAAGAAAAGGCACAACGCTAACAGTGATGCTTGGCGGTCCACCACTGTATGGTTTACTAGAAGTTTTCTTCCGCGTACGATCTCTTTGTGGAATATCTTACCACCGGCGATTTTTCCGGACCGATACGACTTAGGGACCTTCAAGAAAAGAGCTTACTCCTTTCTAAATGGCCGGCAACGCATTTGCATTTCCCTTGGTATTGCAGTTATTCATGGACGGCGGTAGTCACTTACCATCAGGTGAGACTCTCCTACAAAAAAGTGTATACATTATCGAATAATATGTTTCCCGCCATCTATTCATATAATTTGCTATAAAAAAAAATTATAGCTATCAAGTACACGGAACGAAAAGTTACAAAAAATCTATACAATTAATTTTAACACGTCTGTTTCCTGTTTTTTACATGATAAAATACAGACTAATAATATAATTTAGCGATATGAATCAATACTTTTTCTAGTTTTTGGGTAAAATATCGTAAAAAAGTTCCTTAATTTATATGAGCGACTTCATATATATAACTCAAATTGCTTATGTATACAATCACAGAATAAATAATTGATACAGCAGACATTGAACAACTTTTTGCTGCGAGGTTGTCATATAAAACAACACAATGGACATTAACAACTTGTGTTTTATCAAAATTATGTTTTTTACTGCACACATCGAACGCGAAGCGGATATGTATAGGTATATATATATAGTGTTCTATTATCACCAAATCAAAAAATCGCGATCCACTCAACTTAAATTTAAATCACTTCCACCAGCTTTATATTACACTTATATAATAATAAAAAAGTACACCAATAGCTAGAGGAGATTTCAATTAATACTTCTGACGTAGTTATGAGATTATTGATTACGATTATTATTATTAAAAAAATAAATTGAAAATAATTTCACTTGGACGTCAGTTGGTCGGTATGGATGTGAACAATATATCTTTCGAATTACTGAACTTATCACTTTGGTTTTTTTTTATTAGCTTAGGAAGCCTTTTGGATGTCACTATTGTAAACGTAAACGTTCATTAATATTATTTTAATTTATTAATTATTTGCACTGGTATCAAGCAGTCAAAAAATTGTGTTAATTAAACAGAAACAATATTTTTTGTAGCTTTAAACGAAATACGTGTTTCGTTAATTAATAAAAGTAAATTGATTATTTAAAACATTGCATGAACATTCGAGGTGTACACTTTATGCTTTTCTAATTTTTTTTGTTTTTATACACTATTGATACTAATTCTATTCACTTTGGTGAAGAGGTTGTTCATTTCAACTACCAAAATCCCTACACGTCGTGTCGATAGGCTAACTATAAGTATTGCCACTGTTGCGACACCCCTACTTACCAAGTTACATAAATTCAATATTAAAGAATGTAACATAATACAATTGAAGAACGTTTTACGTTCCTATAGCTATGATGTTATCATGTTATAGGCATTCGGAACTCAAGCATTTTATAATTTTCGAAGGAATGGAATAATCAAATGATTTGATTACTAACATACAGAATTGCTCATCGTTAAGTTAGAGGGATAAGATTCCATCATATTCTGTATACTGATTCATTATTCATCAACTATAAAGGCCGCTTAACCCTGAGTTGTTTGTATAAACATATGTACTATCTATCGCATTAGAAAAGGGTCAAAAATATTTTGTTGTTTTAACGAGCAAAAGCTCAAGGTCCTTAAATGAAAATTGTCACCATCAACGTCATGAAAACAGTGAATGTTTTTTTTTCACTGCTAGATCTGTGATGTTACAACTTCTCCATCACCCAACAAACTTAACATCTCTCAGTAATTATTGAATTTGTATTTTTTTAGCACAGTCAACGATGTGACATCAACTTTGGATATAACTATTTACGATGAATCAATAATACAGTCAATGAAATCTGAAACGCTTGGCAAAATATCTATACCGTTGTTAAGAATAATAAACAATGAGAAAAAATGGTACGCTCTAAAAGATCGATCGAAAAAGAACAGCGCGAAAGGAAATTGTCCTCGGATCCTTTTAGATATGTCTTTGGAATGGAACCCGGTACGAAAACATGAAGCATGTCGTTAATTTTATTTTTCTAACTAGAATCCAAATGTATATTTAACTTCACAATTTTATTTAGTACCGAAAACACTTCTTCTCTTTTTAAATACTACATAGTAATTATTAAGTATGGAGTAAGGATAAAACACGCAGGTAGTCGATGCACGCGGGGGCTCAGCATCGTGCTACGTGAAAATATGTAGGCAAGGCCTATTTTCAGCAGGATGCTCGTAATAGGCTGTAGTGATAGAGCCAGTGATTTAATTATAATTATTATAATAATTATATTAGATAAAAAAAATAATGCTGCTGTTTCGTATGGTGACTGTAGAGAACCGGAGACCCTTTTTACTGGAAACGAGGCGTTCCATCGTAATCCTCACAGGTGACAACGTGTCTGCATTTTGATTCTTAATCGAAGATAAATGTAAATGTCTATGGGTCACAGTATCCAGTTACCATCAGGTGGACTGTGTGCGTGTTTGTCACCCCCATTCTATAAAAAAAATGTTAAAAATTATTTCTATCATCCTACATAACATTAAATTGCCTATCCTTGAACACACTTGAAAGGATTTATCTTAAACTAAAAGTTTGTTTTCGTGTTTGACATAAAATTAAATAATAACTGTAAAATCAAGGCAAACACTGGTATAGAGTAACGGAGAAAGTCTCTTAAACAATAACAGTTCACTTGATGGTAAGTGGCTGCTACAAACTATGGACACTTGCAGCCTATAAACGCAAAAGGTTACAGATACGTTGTCATTTCTGAGGACTAAAATAGAATTCTTATCAGTCTATAAGTAAACTGGCTCTCTAAACACTCGCAGCGGAAGCTGCGTGGAATATACATGCAGTTATAGGTAGGTGGGTGGTACTTACCCAGACGGACTCCTAGTCCTACCACCTAGTGAAAAATAAGTAAATTATTAAACTTAAATATTTAGGTGTAATGACTGTGGCATTTTACTTTCAGATAAAAGCGTCGCTACGAGTGTTAAGTCCAAAAGAGACCAAATACATTCAAAAACCACCAAAGTTCAGCATTCCTTTAATTTACTACAATTTAAAGTTCATCAAATCCGTATTCGATGGCATTTATATGGGAAATGAATATTACAAGTGAGTGTTTGAATTGTTTTTTACTAAATTTAGAAGAAAATTAATTATGCTGTATATATTAATGTTCTCATTTTAATACTCAGGGTTACACCTTTCCCTTCATATGTTTAGGTGATTTGACAAACAGCGCACGATGTGAATTAATATTTTGTGTAATGTAAACCAAAAAAGGAAAGGTACCACAGTTTGTGCGCTACTACGTCCTAATTAAATAATTCAACTAGTTAGCCGATGGACGTTGTTCTGCCTTTCTTGGTTCACTCCGAATGCACTCCGACTCCGTAATTTTTAGAGTGTAATTAAAGAATTGTTACAGTATGAAATTTAATTTATTAACAACTTGATATCAGCGCTACCAATCGATTTCCAGATTTTGTCATAATAAATTGACTACAGGGCAACCTATCGGATTCTAACACGGCTATAAAACATTGTTGTTGTGTACAAAAAACACTTCATATACTAAAACAAATGTACCGTTTAAAAAAATTGGGATAGACTTCTAGATAAAATGCATAAACCGATGATTATAGTCCCATTATATTTCAGTTAATAGTAATGATTATAGTTCAGTTATGAGTAATGACTATTATTTATTATGTGATAATGATTTATTTGATAAGGATCTTAGAGTATTAACATAGCTTGCATAGAAATACCCTATAACAAGGATTTATTTGCAACAAAGTATGTACCTAACCTTATTTGTTGCACATACGAGTACTATTCAAATAAATTATACCGACGCCTTCGCGTCGTCTCTTTAAAAATAAATGTTACGACCATATATTATTTTTATATAGTTTTAACGATTTACTATTAACTTTATCGGGGGCACGATTTTTTTCCGACTCAATTGACAAATATCATGATACGAGGGTGGATTGAAAAGTACTCGGCCTAACACAGATCCATTCAATTCTAAAAATCAAATCTACCCACATTATTTAGTTCAGTTCAGACTAGTTCATTGTGTGAAGTTCGAAACGTGTGCGATAATTAGTTGTGATTTTATAAATTTATTAACAAAGGAATCGGTATTATCCTTAGCTAATTTGCAAAAAAATACTCAAAGTTATGTATTTGAAATTTCCTAATATAATAAGTCTGCCTATTATTGATGAAAACAAATTCATAATACAGACTAACACGGCGGGAGACTTAAATTTACATGTATAGATATCAATTACAGGGACAATTTGACTTATACGCATGACCCCTATTAATAAGCAATAAAAAGCACGAGCAAGATTATATATAATAACACATTGCATATTTTTCTATATTCGTTCGTTTCTATACGTACATATTTCCGTATATAATCATTGCTTCGCCAAAAGTTTGCCAATAAGCCCGAGTTTGATCCTCAATATAGACTAAAAACGACGGCTCCGTGGCGGAGTGGCTTAGCAATGAGTTGCTGAGCTGGGGGGCGCGGGTTCGAATCCCGCACGGAACAAGTATTTGTATGGCCTACAAATTGTAGTTAATTATAGTTGTTCCGGGTCTGGATGTTTGTCCTTGTGCAATTTGTGTTTGTAAACTGCCTCTACGATACAGGAGAAAATCCTAGTGTGGGGGTAACATTTAAAAAAAATGTATAACAGTAAAACTGATATAGAGTAAATATTAAAGTTACAGCCTATATACGTTATACGTCCCATAGCTGAGCACAATCCTGCTCTCATTTCTCAACATTTTAAAGCAGTAAATATAGATCAAAGTTAATTAAAAAAAGTTCTTTATATGGTGCTAGAATTCATTTTTATTAAGCCTGGCGTCGACTACAGCAGAAATGCGTCGAATCGAAGCGAGTCGCATTTATTCCTAGTGCGTCCATCTCTGACGAATCGAATCGATATTTTTGATTGTTCATTCATCGCAAATTCTTCATCAAGATAGGTCGTTTTTGCGTCATGGACAGCTCTGATGAAGAGATGTTTTTATTTTATCGTGATAATGTGGATCTTCATGATTAAACAATTCTGGATATGGTTGGACTAGTGATATCAATAGTTCTTCATTCATTTTTATTTAAAAATAAAGATTTTTACGAAAACGAAATAGAAATTAATTAAAATACGCTGGCGTGTATCCACTTCGCCGCGTCGACTGAGGCGCGCCGAGTTGAATCGAATCGCACCGGGAAAGAAATTCGCTTGTCAAGCAATTCGCCCGGTCGATTCAATTCGGCGCGCCGCGGCTCGTCGCTAATGGACGCAGTTTCATAGTAAATATATAGGAGACAACTTTCTGCGATTCGATTCGACTCGGCTCGGCGAGCCTACTGGACGCTTAGCCTTAAAGGTTTTTGGAATAAAACTAATTTTACGGATTTTGTTGCGTTTATTTTTCTTCATTCCCAACGTTTCGGGCACTTTACAGAACGAGCTTACAGTATCTTGAAGTCTTACAGTAATATGCTGTTTGAATTTACTTTTATTAATTATGGGATTCCAAGCAAATGGTTTTTTTTTTAGGATAGGGTAACAAACGAGCACACAGCCCACCTGATGGTAAGTGGTTGCTGTGGCCCATAGACATCTACATCAAGCCTCGTTTGCGAATCAAAATGCAGATGCGTTGTCACACTGTGAGGACTAAGATGGAATGCCTCTTTTTCAGTAAAATAGATATGATGGCTGGTAGCACCCAGACATCATTTCTATTGAAATTAGAATGCTTTTTAATTTCAATAACCTCGCGAATCATCATTGGTAGGAATCGGTGTTCTTTTGCGAGGATTTGTGGTATATTAAATCTGATCTAATGGTCGAGACGATCCTGAACATGTTGACATACTGCAGACTGCCCCAAGGCGTCGGTGCTACACATATAAGCGATATGTCAAAAAGGGTTTTAACTATAAATTTCAGCATACTAATTGCAGTTATCCTTTTCTTTCCGCGATTGACGATAAACTATCTTATAATACAATATAAGCTATAGTGTATAGCTATATATATCTCAATAATATTTCAATAAAAAATAAAAAAAACAGAACGAAGTCTATAGATTTTTTCATAGGTGATAACGATGGTAATAAATATTTAAAAAATACATACCTTTTATAAGTTTCATACGTAAACAATTAATGCAAACTAGTTTTGCAATAAACTGCACTGTCTTGTCTCTTTCGTAGTAGAATCAAAGTGAGTAAAGTTTGATATTAAACACAACTGTTACGCAAATATGCTACGTATTGTAATGTCTTAAAGATCAAAGTCCTGGTGACGAATATATTAAAATCTTTGAAAATAACAAATAATCGTGATGTCCTGTCGACTAATTAAAACTTATAAGCGTTAACTATGTACACTGTAAAGTTGATGAGGACTAATGTAACGAGTAAATACAAGGCTGTCGTCCGTCCTATCCTTATATGATATAAACGTGTATGGTATAAATATCAAAGACACGCTTGTGTATTGCATCGGGTTTGAAACAGAGAGAATTAATCATAAAAGAACTTGCACTATTTTTTTTTCAAATATTAATTACTGCAGAAATTCGAACGTACGAGCTCAGGAACCGTAAATGCTTAAAGGATAATGGTATATTATATCATTTTAATATTTATTATCATATAAAGCATAAAAGAAACGGTTATAGGAACCCTAAAAATGTTAATGTTACTTTAACAGCATAAATGCGTCCGATACAGCTGCTCAGCTCAGTGCCCCAGCATATATATAAGTAAGGATTATTTATGGACAGTTAGTCCTTCCTTTTGCTTCAGTCCTTGTTGTATTTTACATATCCCAAAAATATTTTTTCATGTTTATATAAAAATATACAGGTTTCTTTAGGATATTTTTCTGCACCGTCGACCACGTAATGGATCTATGCTTAAAATTGCAATTAAACATTTTAGCGATGTCAAATAGCTCAGCCACTAAGCTGCCGCGGCTCATGCCGTAAAGTGTACCACCATAAGTTTTATCAGACCTCTCGTTTCTACATACCTATATATTTTATCGTTATTAGTGATATGTTGTCTATGCATTAACTCTTTTTTGTTGTTTTTAGGAGAACATTTGAGTGGGAAAATCGTGAAAAATCAGCATTGGCCCTAGGGGCTTGGTTGATGTTCTGGTATTATTTCCGAATGTGGATGACACCACTTCTTTTAGTCTTACCATTCATTCCTTTCTGGGCTGTGTATCGAGGTAAGTATTAAATTTACAGTTTTTTATATATAGTTCCTTCTGTAAGCTCAGTGTGTAATGAAATTAATATCATTAATATAATTAATGCAGGTAATAACTGCAGTCCGCTGCCCCCTACTCAATCCGATGAAGAATTAGCCGAAGAAGATATAGAAATACAAAAGGTAAAGTTGTGTGTTATTAATGCTATAATTCATCTCTTAAGGGGATTGTGAAGTGCCAATACGCGGCGCGAATAGTTATTTTCAAAAATGCTATCTGTTTCATATCGCTCGCTCCGTATCGCCGTGCGGTATCGTGCGATAAATTTGCAAGTCCTGGAGGCAATTGCCTACATTTCCTTATTGAAATATTCTTTCGGGCGATAACGTTTTCACCACCCTAAGCCTTCACGAAATGAGACAATTTGGTCTCATTAGATTTAGTACACCTTAATCTAGGTATGTCCCTTTTTTAGTAATTCAAATAATTTTGTACGTGATAGAGCCATGCTGCAGCTATATTCGTAGTATAGTTGTAGCACGAATGGGTCGGCTCGACCGGGTAAGGACCACGCTCTCACAGAATATCAGCGTGTAATAGCAGCTTATAACCGTTGTGTTTCGTATGGTGAGTGTAGAGAACCGGAGACCCTTTTTACTGGAAAAGAGGCATTCCATCTTAGACCTCACGGGTAACAACACATCTGCATTTTGATTCGCAAACGAGGATAGATGTAGAGATGTCTATGGGCCACAGTAACCACTTACCATCAGGTGGACTGTGTGCTTGTTTGTCACCCTATCCTATAAAAAAAATCAGTTTAGTGTAATTAAATAAAAACGCTCGAGGAAGTTTTCAAGTCAATAATATAGATATTTAGAAGTTTATAACTTATATCGCTTTTATTTTTTTAAAATAAAAACGTGCACATCTAGTTATTAATTAATCATTACCATCATCATCATCATCATTACAGCCCTTCAACAAGTCCACTGCTGAACATAGACCTCCCCCGAAGAATGCCACAAAGCACGGTCCTGAGCCACCTGCATCCATCGACTTCCTGCATGTAGTACCAGGTCGTCACTCCATCTAGTGGGGAATGTCATTCCAAACAGATTTTGAACTTAGGACCAAAAAACTGTGTAATGGCGGTGTAAAAATATCCACTACCCCAAGTCATCTTGTGGGTGTCGTCAGAAGCGACAGAGGGAAACTGAAACAGAAGATGCGCAGCAACATCTTTCTGATAACAACTTATTATTAAAAAACTGCAGTTGACAACCTCCACCCCAAGCTTGGCACTATGGCGAAATCACCCCCATAAGCCAATCTATGGAGCAGGCACACCTTCAGCAGTGGACTTTGATAGGCGTTTATGGATCAATTACAGAACTATAAGTACAGTATCAGCTTGTATATAACAAACTGCTAGGCACAAGTGTCCTCTCATTTTTGAGATTCCTACTTTTCGCATTATAAAGGTTTTCTTAATTAATTAATTAATATTTTTAACGTTTGGACAGGACGATAAAACAATTATGAAACGATTAAATGAGCTACAAGATCTCACATTTACTATCAAAAATAGCATTGACTATATCGTTTCGCTGCTGGAGAGGATAAAAAAGTAAGTGTGATTTGTTATTAATTCGTCAATGTTAAACTATTCATATTACCTTTAAAAACAAGAAAAATACGTTTTATTTATATACATTTGACCTTAATTTTTTACCTTCTAAGTGGAATATTATACGGTGCATTTAACCTACGAACAAGGCTTTAGTGAGTGGTTGGTAGGTTATGGAATATCCGTTCAAATACGTAGAAATCGACTCTGAGCTCACTAAGTTAATTGGGTTGGAAGTTGACAACACCGCTACCACCACCGCCACCATTGTCATCCCTCATAGTGGTTTCAACTACCCAGTTGTCCATAATACTGTATCAAATCTGAACTCTCCAATTCGCCTGCGTAATGTGGTGGTTATCGACAATTAGATAGTTGACACCAACAATAATACGAGTAATTAACTACATCATATTATAAATTGAATTTACTGCATTTAGTAGTCTTTTAAAACTTGGTCACTTTCCATTTAAAGTTAAATTAGTTCTATAGTATTTAATTAGTGGGATGCGGGAAGTAAAAACTGTGTAAGACCTCCGAAGGAGGCGGAGTTATAGCCGAAATAAGAATTTTGAATTTTTTGGTGTTTGGCCATTTTGACCCCCTAGGAGTGTAATGAGAACGTTTTGCCTCTATTCAACCATGACCCGCATGACATTCTCTACAATACTTTTCAGATCGCAATTGAATTCTGGAAATTACAATCATTTTCCGAATTATAAGAAAATGGCTGAAAAATTCAACAAAACTGCGATTAATTTCAATTATGTAGAAAAGCTAGATATTTTGATTCAATCTTTTCAAGACAGATTTTCGGAGTTTAAAAAAGTGAAACCTCTGTTGGACATATTCAGCAATCCTTTCACGATTTCAGTTGAAAATGCGCCAGAGTCAATGCAGTTAGAAATTATGGACATTCAAAACGATCAAGATTTACGCAACAAATTCAACGAAGGAGACTTGCTGAACTTTTACCGCTGCATAGATAAAAATACGTACAAAGAGTTGCGCATAAACGCTCTGAAATGTGCCAGCTTATTTGGTTCTACCTATATATGTGAACAAACCTTTTCAATACTAAATAATAATAAAACAAAAATCGAAACCGCCTTGCAAATGAAAGTTTGGAAGCAGTTTTACGTGTTGCTACAAGTAAATTTGAGCCAAATAAAAAAGATTGTAAGCACTATGCACTATGCAGTGCCACGCTTCAAATTAATAAATTCTTTTTCAATTTTAATACATTATTATCAATTCTTTATTGTCTTTAATTACCTATACTTCTGGCGGCCCGCCATCAGTTCATAATTTGCCCGAGTGGCCCCTAGTCTTAATAAGTCTGTGCATCACTGCTCTACATGATAGGCTATACAAACTGACTAGGCCTAAAGTTCGAGTCACCCCCCCCCCCCCCGCCCCCCAACTCATTTCTAATCTTTACTTTCAAAAAATATACAAATAAGGTTTGTATTTGATTATAAAAACAATAATGTCGTTATACTCTAATTCTCAATTCATATACAATATAATTCAAAAATAATCATAAAAAATATAATATATTCATATTTCAATTTACTAGAGTTTGGTGCAGTTTTGGGAAACCTATATCCAGTAGAGAAAACAAAAGGAATATTATAGTTACTTTAAAAGTTTTGTTTTAAAACAATCATAAATAAAACGTTATTTTGTACTGCTTGTCGAATATGAATTACATATTTGAATTATTTATTTCAGCCTGGTGAATTTCAGTGTGCCGTACTTAAGCTATTTAGCTATAATGGCATTCATAGCTGCAGCTGTAGCCTTTTATATAATCCCTATTAACTACATATTTATGGCGTTAGGTAAGTTATACCAGATCTCTTCAATTTTACAATTAACATCTTCTTATTCCCATCTTGCGACATGTAACTTAAGTGTGGAATTGAGTAACTTAACTTTCAATTTTGAACCCTAAAATTTTAAGTAAAAATTAATAAAAACGGTTATGTTAGTCGGTATATCCACAATTTTACGAACGCATAACTCTGGATGGATATACCTGTAGATATAATTGCTACTAGCATACCTAAATTCTAAAACTGAATAGAAAACGAAGATTATGTTAATAGACTCCAACATGGAAAATGTTAGAATCTATATCAGAGCCTCAACTCAATTGCATACCTCGGTTTTAATTGAATACAGAAACGTGTATTGCTGCGCAGCTCAACTAATTATAAAATTATCCAGAATTCTATACCTACATAACCTTACTTTAATTTAAAAGTAATTGTAGGCAAAGTGGCTTTGAATGAAATGTCAACTTGCGTTTTTACTCGCAATCATCGGTAGAATGCCACAAAAACAGCTTCCAAGTAAACCGGCAGACGAGTTGAATGACTTCCGTATATATATATATATTGTCATCTGTCAAGGCCCATTGTTTTAAAATTTTCCTGATCAGCTTTTTAATACCATATCTGAATTTATAATTACCTACGTGCATTATAATTAGTAAAATCATTCGGCCGTGAATCTTTTAGCAACATTGACGACGCATCATTATTAATTTATTTTATAGAATAAGGGTAACAAACGAGCACACAGTCCACCTGATGGTAAGTGAATGTTGTGGCCCATAGATATCTACATCTATCTCCGATTAAGAATCAAAATGTAGATGCGTTTTCTTCCTTAAGGGGTTTCCCCCTTAGATGAAATGTACTGTTTCCAGCAGAAAGGATCTCCGGATCTCTACATAAAGCGTACGAAACAGAGCAGCCGCTATAAGATTTTAGGCTGGTATTCAGTAAGAGCGTGAGTCTTCCCCGGTCGAGCCAATCCATCCGTGGTACCACTCTACTTCGTACTCTCTTTCGTAATCTTCCACATATAAAAGTAATTCTACGTAGCATGTAGTGATTTCCGTAAGAGATACATAGTTAAAAGAATTATCAGCACAATCTCTACTACTAACACTTGAGAGAATAACCATTTCAAATATGAATAACTAAAATTAAAAAATTGCATAATCCCCGAAACACAAAGAGTTATTGATCTTCAAACGGCAGAACAGATTTTCTTGAATCATAATTAAGAACACTCTCGATTAAAGCACCATTCAAACAAATATAACTTAATTTAAATCGGTTCATCCATATAGGAGCCATGATATCACAGACAGACACACATAGACACACATATACACAGATACACACTACAAACATATAACACCTCTGTGTTTTCGTCGGGGGTTAAAAAGTTAAGGATATTAAGACCTAGTCTCATTTCGGAAAGGATAGGAAACTGGGGATTTGAGGACTGGAGAAGCACTCCGCACCGTGCTTCTCCAGTGTCGCTGGACTTCACATGGCTATAGAACATGACTATACATGACGTGGTTTCCTTGCAATTTTCTGCTTCACCGCCTAGGATGAGGTATATCAACATTTAAAAATGCAATTAACAATTTCACTAGTGTTGCCGGGGACCGATTCAGGGATATTTGCTTACCGGAGCCTTAGCACCTGAACAACTACGTCTTTCGAATATGCCACACCTAAGATATCTAAAGCAGTAAACTCCAATACATCTTTCAAAATTACGCGCAAGCTTCAGTTTATTGGTGGAACCTATTTTCAGCTTGGACTTATCACATGATCTCATTATTAATTTTTATCATATTATAATAATAGAGTAACACACGAGCTAACTGTTGATTTGGTATATGGACATTGAAAGAGCACTTAACTGTACACTTACGTGCCTACCTTGGTCTACATTTTGCCCATAATTTTACATAAATATAAGACAAGTTAGAATACTTATATAAGAACATTATTTGAATTCTTACGTCACTTTATGGGCAGGCTTTTGCACAAATTAATTACCTTTTTTGTTATATATACATGGAATATAATTATAGATTAGATATAGTAAAATATGCATTTAAAAAGTTGGTTAAACCTATTTATTTTTAGGTATATACAAGTTTACACGCAAAGCTCTAAATCCTGATAGAGTTCCAAATAACGATTTATTGGACTTCATATCCCGAGTGCCAGACAATGAGATTTTGGTAAGAATTTGATCAATAAATATTATATACTATTTGAAATTTACCCTTTCATATTATGTAAAAAATACTTTATTATATAATTTTATTTTTATTGTATAATTTAAATAAGCAACAGTATGTATATGGACTACGAAACCAAAAAGTATCTAGTGGGTTATCCGCTATTCGACTGCTGTCATAAATTATTTCTAGCACAAGTATTTAAACTTAATTAGACTTATTAACAACGTAATAAACAATGATAATAGCATTGCTGAAATTTTATAAAGATTAAATAAATAGTTATTAGTTTGTTTAGCGACTTATTAAGATAAATACTCATAATTCATTTGCATTCTTTACAATTATCCATGTAATATTTTTTGCTGTACTGTACAACCAAGTCTGCATCATATTCTATCGAGCAAAATTTGAGCCAAACAAATGTAACATTTTGCACTTACACTTACGTATTATGATATTGATGACTTGCACAGTTGAAAACTTATGACTGTGTAGCCAGAGATGTCTATGTCATGGGTAGGTGTAATTGTTTATGTATTTTTCTAAAACAGTTTAACCCTTAATATGTAAACAATGTATATTAAATAAGTTAGCCTATTCTATTACGTACTATTATTTTCTTCACAGAAACAGTGGCGAGAGCTTAAAGTAACAGTGCCAGAGTCCAGTCCGAGCAGATCGAATTCCATGAAGAGTCGGTAGTGAGACACCGGGACAGATTTTATAAATCTCTGTAGAGATTAGTGCCATAACGCCCTACATAAATTTCGTTACTCTACGAACGTTGCGTAGAGTTCACCGGAGATTGTGATCAATTTAGTGTGTAGTAATTTATTTATGTTCCATTAAGTATGACTCTGTACAGTTGTACTTATAATAGTTAAATGTAAGAGATGTTTGAAGTGATAACTTTTTTAGAGGTACTGCGGCACACAGCATTTGCATTGGAGTCTAACAGTGTGCTTGTTAGATTACGATGCAAAAATATTATCTGTGGCAACTCTTAACAATAAGATTAATTGAATAAGGGAGGAATATGGTTATTCACATAAATTATTACTTTAGTTGTGCATTTATTTATACTTTTATACAAAAAATAATTTGTAAAAGTGTAAAGTTACTAGGTATTGCTTTATATGATCACGTCCTTACTTATAATCGTTATCAATCGCCTGATTAACATAAACAGTGATCATTTTTATATCTGCCTATTTCTATTTTCATAAGTAAAAAGATGAGAGAGTGAGAAACTGTAAGCATTATATAAATTCATGTCGATTTTTATGAGTAAGGATGTAAATATATTACAATTGAAGACGTCTTAGGTATCAACACTAAGGTAGAAGTGTCGGAACTTGCCATCTTCTTCGGCGATTTCATTTACTGAGTCGGTTCGGGAACGTTGAGTTCCTTCCAATCTTTCTGTGGAACAAATAAGTTATGACTATTTACCGCGCAGATGTTAATTAGGTGGATTTACATTAAGTTATAAAACCAAGTGGTTTGTAAACATTACTTACCAATAGTTTGTTATCCGGTATCCTTGAGATGAAATCTATTAAATCATTGTTTAACATTCTATCTGGGTTTAAATATTTCCTCATAAATTTGTAAATGCCTAAAAAAGAAAATTTCCGTTAAAGTGTTATTTAGCAGCTCAGTTTATTATTTATCTTATACCTCCATATAAGAGTGGGTTTCGTAAGAGGTGACTATGAAAAAAACCACAAAGATCTCACAGCCTGCAACAGATGAAGATGCAGAATCTTGTAGATCATCTGCCAGATGAAAAATATCCACACGGGCGTGACGGGCAGCAACGACTATAGTGTGAGACATCTGTTACTTGCAAGTGCCTGCCAAGCGTGGCGATTATTTCAATTTTCTGCTACACTCACACTGGGATTTTTCCGTATCATGGTGACGTATTACATTCATAAATTGCACATGGAAAAAAATCCAGAACCCGAAACATATGACATAGAGAAACTTAGAAGATTACGAAACTCGCGGTCCCGCAGCGCCTCTACAGCCTGGCTGCGCTACCGAGCCGTCAAATGAAGAAAGGATTGAGGAAACTTCTACTTAGAATAAAATAAGCCATGTCCAGCAGTAAGCTGTAATAGATTGCTTAAAAAGAAAAATACCTATCTCCATCATAATTTTTTTATCTAGAATGACAAACAACGTACAAGTTCTCTATGGAATTGTTTACCATCGGCGATATTTCCGGACCGATACAACTTAGGGACCTTCAAAAAAAGAGCTTACACCTTTCTAAAAGCAACGCACCTGCAATTCCCCTGGTGTTGCGGTTGTTCATGGGCGGCGGTAGTCACTTACCATCAAGTGAGCCGAATGCTTGTTTGCTCCCTCTTTTATAAAAAATGTATAGTCCACCTCATCAGGTGAATGTATCATAGTGGAATGTAGCAGCTTCAAACAAGATGGAATGCCACAGACTGTAATTATACTGGTTTTCTACCCTTTACCGGAATACAACAGGTGAAGGTACCTGCTATTTGGTGGCAGGAATAGCATGGCACCTACATACTACTAAGCAAAAAGGAGTCACAACCTAATAAAAACTTGGACATGAGGAGAACTTGTGTGTGGGCAGGCACAGTTGCATATAATCTCTTTGTTGTAGTCCGATGGGATGGCAATCCGACACGACCGGAGAAAAATCAGGTGCAAGACTTTATGTGATTTTCGAGCACGGGGGTAAAACATCGCGACAAATCCATTTTAAAACATTATAAACCTATAAAACTGAACGGTTATAATTCAGTGACAGACCTGTTAAGTCTGTCATATTTTTTTAAGTGTTCATGATGCGAGGCATCTGATACTACAATTGCAAATTAGTAACGAGCATAATATAATCACTACTACTATATACTATATCAGAAAATATGGATTTAATTCTTTCCAACTTTTAGTGCCTGCGAGTTCGATTGGGTAGGCACCATCGTCTTACCTATTTCTGCCGCCAATCGTCGGCTGCATCGCCACTTACCATTAGCTGGGATACTAGTCAAGCATCGGCTTAGAATAAAGTACGTGAGGGTATTATGGTCATTTGGTTATCATCAGTCATTCAAATAATAAAGGTTCAAAAGAGCGCTGCTTTATCGATGTCATTTTGACAGTTGATATTATAGTAAATATTTTAGTCGATTTTAGTATTGGATAGTGTAGGTACTTAGTGTATGTAGTTCTTTAAGTTGATTTTTCGAAGTGATCCTAATTATTGCCAAGACTTGTTTGCTATTTTTTTCTTAATATATTAATTATAGTTTTTTTTGACCTTATGTTTTTGTCTTTGTCCTTTCCTAGTTTTGCTGACCATAATATTTTGTGACCATATTACCCTCACGTACCTTAGTTAAAAAGGTGCATACACTGCTGCCTTCCAGTCTGAAGGGTGAAGAGAGCCAGTATAATGTCGTAGTCGTAACGTTTCACACCGCTTAGTCTAAACACATCCCACTACAACAACTCTTCCAAGATAAACTGTGTTACTAACACAAATATATATAATATACATAAAACCGCGATATAGCATAGCACCAGAGTGTTATCACGTTACACGCTGGTATAACGTCACGGTCGTAAATTAATGAAAAAAATTTGTCGGCAATGAGTTGTCGCGCTGGGGCCGCGGGTTCGAATCCCGCACGGAACAAGTATTTGTATGGCCTACAAATAATTGTTCCGGGTCTGGATGTTTGTCCTCGTGCACTTTATGTTTGTAAACTGCCTCCACGACACAGGAGAAATTCCTAGTGTGAGGGTTAAATATAAAAAAATGAGCCTGATAATTTTAAAATGGTGATTACGTATGGCAATTCACAATGCTGTCTTAATCCCTACCTTAATGTACGGTAGTGGAAGTTAGGTGTGGCAGAAGAAGCACAAGAGTAAAATAAATGCTGTAGAAATGCGGTCATTAAGAAGTATGTTAGGGCTGAATCAGAATGAAAGGGTGAGAAATTGTGTGATAAGAGAAAAGTGTGATTTGCAAGATGATGTTGAGACCAGGATTAAAAAAAGGAATGCTTCGGTGGTTTGGTCATACAGAAAGAACTGAACTAGGAAAGAGTGACAAAGCAAATCTATGTTGCAGAAGTGAAAGACAAAGTCGAGAAAGGACACCCTATACTTAGACGAAAGTTTATCGACCAAATTGGCGATATATTGAGGATGGGTCAGATTACTCTTAACCGACGAGCATGTATGCGTAGGTGTGTATATGGATGGGGCATGTAGGTATATGTATGTAAAGGAGGCGACAGAGGTGTGTCAGGATCGCGCCAAATAGAAGTCCATAGTCCCTGCCTACCTCTCTGGGTGGCAGGCGTGAGTTTTTAAGTTACGTTATATTTTTTCATTGCCATATAGCGATGGTGTAAGAGAATCTACTGCACAATTTCATCCCTAGGTAAAATATCCTGATCGACGACGGAAAAAGAGTCGAAACGAAGTCGAAGGTGCGATACATCTGATACTCTTCTTTATCATCATCATTATAGCCCTTCATAAACACCGTTCCGTGACAACTGCTTCGTTCAACTTTTTCCATGTATTACCAGGTCGTCACTCCCATCTAGTAGGGAGCCGTCCTACACTACCATAGTATAAAGAGAGGGGAAGTACGTTATCTTCATACAAACGCACTGCGCGCGGCTTGTATGTATGCGCCATAGAATCTATGAGGCCCCGCACGCACACTTAAACACAATCTCGAAGTTTTCTCAATGCGCCAGTCGAGGATAACACTTCACGAGGTTCACGCGTCACATAAGCGAGTCACTTATTATAGCATATAATTTTTACTTGACGATAAGATACCTACTTACTTATTTTTGTTGTATTAGTTGTCTATCAGACGTAGGAAGAATAGTAACTAAGTACCTACTTACGGTTATAAAATCGTAATTAATTATATTTGCAAAAGTTATTTATAAGGATGCGGATATATTACACATTAAAGTTTAATAACAAGGCGTTTCGTAATAGTTGAAACCGGAGAAAGTATTTTTCTGTAGCTAATTTGTAATTTTGTAATAAATGTGTGTTTCAATATATATATGCTTGTATTAATTAAAAATAAAAATTAATATGGTCCTTTATGTGTGCAAATACTATATTATGCCTATTAAAAATAAAAAGTAAGTAGTATATACTAAGTAAATAATTTAAACACGAGCTCACACACCGCCCCGCCGGTTTATTTTATCCCTTTTTTTTAAATAATACTACTCTGAATCTTAATACATTTCTGTAGTTATGAAAACCATTGTTAACTTTATCGACTAATGATCACTAAATTAGTTATACAGATATGTATTATCTTTGGCAAGGGCAGGGCTTTAAACTAATGATTTGGTGACAGTGACAACCCTGAGACAGTAGGCAATTATATCGCGGATTGTGCCGGAGTTAACCTACTTGGCCTCTCTTTATACTATGACACTACGTTTACCAGTACGAGTGAGGTACATCTGGTACTGCAATTATTATTCCATATGCCAAGTTTGGCAATAACAACAAATCCCTCCTATAATAAGAGAGGGCCCCCTGGCTGGCTCCAGCAGTGAGCTGTTACGAGCTGGTTATTAAGAAAATAAATATACATTTCAAACTTTTTGTAAGTACATTCTTTTTATAACCGAAGAGACCAGCAAACTCATAGTAGCCACGGAAATCGGTTAATGCAGTCCGTGGACATCTGCGCTACTACTAGGAGGCACTTCTGCACTATTACTATTAGTAATAAGGCCACAGATGTGTTGCAATCTTTGAAGAACAAAATGGAACGCCTCACAGGCTGCAATTGTACTGGCATTCTGCAAGAACCAGGTCTGACCCTTCAAACCGGAATTTTAAATTTCAGTTATTATAAATAGGTACTCACCTAATAGCATCAATAAATAATTGAATGACATAAAATATAACATTACGGAAACTATGACCAGTAATGACATAGCCACGTAACTTAAAAATGGCACCTTGAATGTAATTAGGCTGGAAAAAAAATTGTTGAGCTTTTTTACTGTATAGTGAACACATGTCAAAACACATTACGTAAATTTTTTTTATAGAATTTTTTTTTAGACATCTACATCTATCCTCGTTTGCTAATCAAAATGCGGATGCGTTGTCAGACGTGAGGACTAAGATGGAATGCCTCTTTTTCAGTAAAAAGGTTCTCTGGTTCTCTACACTCACCATACAAAACAGAGCAGCATTAAGCTGCTATTTTACGCTGGTATTCTTTAAGAGCGTGGTCCTTACCCGGTAGAGCCGACGCATTCTTGCTACAACTATACAATTATTAATACAGCTGCAGAATGACTCTTCTACGGTTAAATAATATAATATTCAAGTGATGACATCATTTACTGCTTTCAAAAGGATTATTTTGAAAAAAGTAAGCTAACATGAGCTGTGACTAAATATAAATTTTTCAACTCGCACAGTAACTGGCTCAAATTCTACGGCTTAGCATTTTGGTACCGCGTTGCAGGGCCGCGGGTTCGATTCCCACGCGGAACAGGTGTTTTGTATTGCCTAATAATTGTTCCGGATCTAGATGTTAGTGCAGGTACAATTTACATAAACGCGGCCAAGTAAAAATCCAACTCTGGCAGTAAAGTTTTTTTGATTAATAAAAGTTGGTATTGCCAAAACTCATCAGCACGTCACTACTGAAAATAAGGCTTTTGTTGTCTCGAATAGCTTGCTTTCAGTCGATAACCTTCAGGCATCGATTTTTGAAATGCGGAAATGCGACTTGATGAGGTATGCAGTGGCCTCATCAAGTCGTTACTCCATCTATTGAAGTGTCCGCTCTACGCGCAGAGTAGAGTAATATAAACACTGCTCTTTTTTTATAGGAGTGGGGGCAAACGAGCATGCGGCTCACCTGATGGTAAGTGACCACCGCCACCCATGAACAACTGCAACACCATGGGAACCAGGGGTATTGCAGATGCATTGCCGGCCTTTAAAAAAGGAGTAGGCTCTTTTCTTGAAGGTCCCTAAGTCGTATCGGTCCAGAAAAATCGCTGATGGTAACCAATTCCACAATGAAGTTGTGCAAGAAAGAAAACATCTTCTAAATCGCACAGTGGTGGACCGCCAACCATCCAGATGGTGTGGATGGTATCGGGAGTTCTGCCGCGATGTGCGTTCGTGAAATTTGGTGGCTGGGATTAACCCGAACAATTTCTCAGAGCACTCCCGTGGTAAATGCGAAAGAAAATGCAAAGGAATGCAACATCTCTTCGCGGCGCCAATGAATCGAACCGATCGGAAAGGACTCCGTCGTCGATGATTCGAGACGCTCTGCGCTGGATGCGGTCAAGTGGAAGGAGCTGGCATTGGGGTGCCCTGGCCCAGAGATGGGAACAGTATTCCATGTGAGGTCGAACCTGCGCCTTGTAAAGTTGCAGGCGTGAAATACTGTCCCGCTCTGCTGAACGCACCAAGCTTTTTAGAAGCCAATTTGGCCTTCTCTTTCAAGTGACCACGAAATAGCACGTCACTCGATATGTCGACGCCGAGTATTCTGATACTGGCTGAGGAAACAAGGGGAGTGCCTTGAAACTGAGGAGATACGACAAAGGGGTTCTTTTTAACGGTAAACGCGCAAACTTGTGTCTTCTGAGGATTAAACTGGACTAGATTTAGTCGCCCCCAATCCGAGACTTTGTTCAGCAAAGACTCGGCTTCAGACATAAGTTTGTTCCGGTACTCGAGAAATATTGGCATGGCCGGTGTATAGAGCATCACCAGTGCTGTTATCCGCATAGCAATAAATGTTATTGGTTTGCAACATATCATTGATATGCAGAAGAAACAGCGTTGGTGATAGCACGTAGCCTCGTGGAACGCCAACGTTAATATGCTTATAGTCGGAGCATGCACCGTCTACAACGACCTTGATGCTCCGATCTGCAAGAAAGCTGGTTATCCAATTGCACAATTTTTCGGGAAGCCCATAGGAAGGGAGCTTCGAAAGAAGCGCTTTGTGCCAAACCCGATCGTAGGCCTTCGTAATGTCCAAACTAACGGTCAATGCCTGCCCCTTGGACTCTACTGGCTCTGCCCATCTATGAGTCAGGTAGACTAGAAGATCACCAGCTGATAGACCCCGGCGAAAACCGTATTGGCGGCCACTAATCAACTGGTGATCCTCATGGTAACGCATGAATTGGCAGTTTATAATGGATTCCATTCTTTTAGAGAACAAGGAAGTGATGGAAATAGGCCTGTAGTTGCACTGGTCTGAGCAGTCGCCTTTTTAGGGATTGAGTGAAAAACAAAAACTACCTTCCATGATTTCGGGACTACGCCTAGGGAGTATGAGTCCCGGAAAAGACGCGTTAGAACCGGTGCCAACTCTGGAGCACACGTCCTCAGCACAATTGGGGGGATTCCGTCAGGCCCACTCGACTTGTGAATGTCCAGGGACAGGAGTGCTTTGCGAGCCGAGCGCTGTGAGAATCGCACATCCGGCATGGAGCACTCACACCGCGGGATGGTTGGCGGTGTGTTCCCCCCGTCATCAAGAGTCAAGTTGGACGCAAAATGAGAGCCTAAAAGGTCAGCTTTTTCTTTTGCGGCGTGTCCAGTGAGTCATCTTCCCTGTGCAGAGATGTTAGTGTTGGCTTACAGAAATACCTTTGGACAGCCTTGGCGAGAAACCAGAATGCACGGGTTCCCGAAGGAAGGCGAACTAGTTTCTCGCCAATTCTGCCTATGTGCTCTGACTTTGCCTTGGCAATAACTCTTTTGAAGGACCTGGTGGCGAAGTTATACTTTTTTAAGCACGCTGGTATTTACAACCCGAGCCGCCGAAGCCCCAGCCCAGGCCTTTATTAGGCCTGGGCTGGGGCTCCTGCTTACTGCGTAATACAGTCTTACAAGAACGACCAAACCATGGCTGAGATCTGCCTCCGATGGATACTACAGATGATGGAATAAATAGTTCCATCCCTGTAGCCCCACATCAGCGATAGAGTCAGCAACAGCGCTAGGATTATCCGGCGAGAAGCAAACCCGCCACCATGGCTAGAATGCAAAGAAAGACAGCATTCCGTCCCAATTTGCTGACCTGTAATACCAAACACGGCAGCAACCTGCAGAACGCAACCGCGAGGGGAGCGTGAGTGGCACCACACTCCGGATCAGACAATGGTTCGACGAGCCGAGAGGCGCATCGACGGAAACCTGATATCCGTCCGGATGAGAGTTCAGCAGAAGGTTCAACAGTGGATGATCCTCCACATGTGGAATCCGCGTAGGCGAAATAACCAGTTGTGTCAGACCATATACCAAGGCAATGTCATGAACAGGTCTCCTCGCATGACCGGTTAAACGTGAACCGAGCCATTCGACGTGGTGGGCGTTGAAATCGCCAAGGATCATGATATCTGCGGATGGGACCTGTTCTAGCAAGGAATCTGTAGCCCTTTGGACGTGGTCGATGAGTCGGGCTGTTTCGGCATTACCGCTATGGGACCTATACAGGCACCCGTAGACGCGCGGATGGTCGTCGCTGTCTACGCGTAGCCAAAGGATGTACAGGTCCGAACCTTCAAGACTACCGAGACGTCTTACCAGTACGAGGCTCCCACTCAAGACAAATTTTTTCTACCTAATTATCATAACACTTTAACTAACGCTATTAAAATCACTCACGGCTGATAATATTGATTGGCAATCCATGGAAAAATACTTCAGCGACAATAATTTGAAAATTTGTGCCCACTGTTTTCATTGGTTATTAATGTTTTATTCCCAAAAAGCAGCTTAATACTTATAATAATTAACCTCTCAATGCTTTCGACTGGAATAATGTCTGATCGTAACATAATATTACGCAAACTTATATTATGTTAATGCAAAAGTATTCTGTGACTAATATTTATTCATAAAACCAACTTTGCTGGAAACGTGGGTCTCAAAATATTTGGTAAAGTAATCAAACCGGTTTCAATGGAAATAAAAGTGCCCTTAGGTGTTGATAATTTTTAAGTTAATCATTGATTTTAAAACACTTACTTGATAATCCTTTCAATCACTGACACTCCGATATCTAATGCGAATGATACAGTTGTTGTTACATCTTGCATATCATTTATTTTATCTCCTAGTCCCTTGTTATCCTAAAAGTTACAAAAAAATTGCGATGATGTAATGCTATAACGGGGGCCACCTTATGATGAGAAATTATGACGAATAACTCTTGCTAAATAATTTTTACTACAGTTGTCTCCCCATTTGTATTATGTATGTGAGAGCGTGTTCCTTTCTCTACCACGTGGTAAATCCCTTAGTTTTATAAAAAACAGCATAATTAAATTAAGTATTAAATACCTTTCGACTGTCATGTGTTCCTTCATTGTTCTCTGTGTCGTTATCGAAGCTTTCTCCTATAAAAGTATTGATATTTATCATTTGCAATTCGCATATCAATTTTTTTTATTTCCATTGTTTTACACACATTTTTACCTTGGATCCATGTATAACTCCAAAAGGATAAGAATGGTAATAAGAGAATTAATGGCACTGCCCAGGGCTTAAGATGGTAGCAGAATATTAACCAAACCAACAATGCAAGAGCTGACAGCTCCCGATTATCCCATTCAAATAGTGATCTGTATGAAAACGATATATGAATAAACAATTGAAGCAAAATATTTTTCGGGTTCCGGTATTATACAAGAATTCCTCGTGTGTCTCTGTGGATTAAAATAAATACCGTATAGGTTGTGATTATACTACCCGTCATACGGAACGCTCAAGTAGATGTCCCTTCACACAAGTCCACTGATGAACATAGGCCTCCCACAAGATATGCCACAAAGTACGATCCTGAGCCTCGAGCACTTGGCTTACCTCGAAGCGATAAGCCAAGTGTAGACCGGCTCCCTACTAGATGGAGTGACAACCTGGTAAGTCTTAAAATACACAAATACAATAATCATTGTTTTAATTTTTTATTCTAGTTCTAAAATCACAACGAAGAAAATTAATAAAAGGATTGTTTTTTGTTACTTGTTTTTGTTGGACGGTGTTTCTTTTTCTTATTATGCCTTTGCATTTAGACAAGTAAAAACTATGTAGAAACAGGATTCTGATTCTCTTATCTTATTATCGTGTAAATATGTTTAAAAAAATGTCCGTAATCCTTAAATGAATTTCATGTTTAATCATTTAAGGATTACGGACTTTAAGTGGTAGAGCCACGCGGCAGCTTTGCTGTCGCATGGATGGGCCGGCTCGAACCGGGGTGGTACCACGACCTCACAGAAAACCAGCGTGAAGTAGAGATTTACCTCTGCGTTTCGTTTGGTGAGTGCAGGTGGCCGTAGGCCCTTTTTACTGGAAATGAGGCATTCCATCTTAGTCCTCACGGGTGACAACGCATCTACATTTTGAATTGTAATAGAGGATAGATGTAGATGTCTATGGGCCGCAGGAACCACTTACCATCAGGTGGACTGTGTGCTCGTTTGTCACCCTTATCCTATAAAAAAAAATTTAAAATAATTGATGTCTAGACAAACATTTTTTGGCTTCTGTTTTTATTTCTAACTGGACTAAAGCCGGCTACTGACCTGCATGCCGCAGGGGCAATCTAGGAAGCACGGCGATCGGAGCAATATCGAAGGTCGCAGGGCCGACTTAAAAAATTTCCCCTGCTTGCCTACACACATCACAATTAAGGAGGCAATTAAGGATCATCCCCACTCCTAAACCCTAGATTGCCCCTGCGGCAGGCAGGTCAGTAGCCACCTTTAGTCATGGAACTATTGAGAAAAACAAAACTAAAAAAGTATTACTACATAATATTATATTTTTAGTTTTAATTAATTTATATACATAACATTAAAATTTACAATATTTATTAACATAATAAAAAAACTAAAACTAAAAATTTTAATTACCATACAGTCATACTCCCCATGGTAAAGCGCCAAGAACACTGGCTGCGTTTTCTCGCCGAGTGGCCTATACTCTATACTCCTATAGTCTATACTCGAGTGGTCTATACTTAGCCCTTGATCGAGAAAACAACCAGGCCTCTTATCACCTTGCAACTTTCGCAAATTATGAAATTTAAGTATTGTTGTTAATTTTATCTCGCATCCGAACCACGGTTTGCTTCGTCCTTTATAATGCATCTTTCTCGTTCAACAGCATCTTTATTCCCATTCCATTATAATCTGGGTATCTTCAACTAAGCTAAGTCAATGCGGTTTACCAGCTTCGGCTACATACCACCAGGTGTGATAGTAGTCAAGCACTGGCTTATAATAAACGGCTTCAAAAATGCGCCAGGTGACAAGCACTGGAAGGATTTGCACTTACTAACCACTCAGGCACTGACTATCATGTTGCCCCCCATCATCAGTCTGTGAAATTTGGAATGATCATGAATCTTACTCGGAGCCCGGAATTTATATCCTCGATCGTCAGTCAGCCTACTGCACCGTATGCAGGTGTAGTTGACTGTTAAATAAATAGTTGTCATATTCCCCATCAAATAAAGTCTTTTATACACATAATATAGTCATACAATCTTTTGCAAATTATTAAGACTTAAAATATACTCACTTAAATTTTTCATTTATACTTAATAGTTTATTGTACCAATCTGAGAAAGTCACGAGATTTTTTAAAAGGACCGATATATCCATTTTGTAAGGTTTTTGTATATGTTTTACTTCCTTTGGCCGAAAGAGTCGAAGTGTTGCTTTTATCTAGAAATATAATATAAAACTACCTATGTTATTCAGTGAAGGCAAATCAAAATGTAAAACATGAAAATGAAATGTAAAACATGACACCTGAATTAATTATTGCATTTTGTTTCACTAAACTCTAATGTCCCACCGAAGCTTCGGCTTCGGCTTCGGTCACCATCGGCTAAAAAACCACTTTTGGCGAAACCTTCGGCCAATGGTTCGCGAAGGCTGAAGTTGTATGTTTAGAGGAAACGCCGAAATCAAAGGAACTGTTACTTAATTTCATAGTTTTAAGCCTTCGTCATCGGCTGCGGTTTAGGCCGAAGATTGTGGCAATAACCGATTAATCTCGGCTTTGTCGTCGGTTTCGGCTATAAATCGAACTTTAGTCGGACGCTACTAAACTATACTGAGATAATGTGAAAAAATAAATTAGATAATAGGTAACAAGTTCTAAAAAAATTCAAATGTATAAACAAGACAAGCAAAATTTTACACATTTTTAATAAAAATTTCCCGGCATCTTATGAAGTACGAACTACGGCGAATTATGATTATGATTATATTAATTATGTACGAATTATTGTTATATTAATTTTGTACGAATTATATGTCTAGTACTGAGTTCGTATCGGCCTGCACAGCGTTGCTATTGTGGCAAATTGAGGGGGTGAGAATCAATATTTTAATTTATCATTAATATTTTCTTTATATATAGAACAGTCTGTTGCTGGCCACTGGCCCCTTCTATAGTAGGGAAGATTTTCCATAATCGCGACGGTCAGCAGCCGGGAGAGTGATTGCAGTTCGCAATTCACATTGCAGCACTCAATATATTAATATTGTGTGTAAATTTACTCACGGGGTTCCAGTTAATATTCATTTGTAATAAAATTCTTGGACAATTTCCTCTAGCAGCATTTCGCTTATTTCGGCCTTTTAGTGCGTACCAACGTGCCTCTCCATTATTTATCCTCAACAAAGGAATGGAAACTTGTCCGAGAAATTCATTTAAAAGCGCGCTCGGTAATGAACTACCGAGCACTGTTATTTTAAGTTCTGACGTAACATCGTGGACATCACTGTAAATAATTGTTTCGATATGTATTAAGTTCTTAAACATATTATTTATAAGTTACACAAAAATGTGCATTGGTATTAATTACATGATTTGATTAATTTCCTACCCTTTTTGCTACTACCAGAGCTCGGCGGGGTCCACCTTGTGTGGTCGACATTCCACGCATTATTTGGATTTTACGCTTCCTTAATTTAAAATTGCAAATGTCGAAAAAACAAATGATCAAATGACAAAAATTAACGAAGTTAATTTTACACGAAAGAAAATATTTTGTACCTAACTTTTTTTTTCATAAATTCTTACTAAAATCTGTAACGTTTGCTATAATCAGTACTGAATGTTGTTCTGCTTCCAG
Organism: Parnassius glacialis; assembly: GCA_033319125.1. NCBI lineage: Eukaryota > Metazoa > Arthropoda > Insecta > Lepidoptera > Papilionidae > Parnassius > Parnassius glacialis. Next base: position 32,893,519 of record JAVANC010000001.1, read on the forward strand.
TCTCCTTAGCACACACCTAATCTAGTTATCAATACAATCTTGAGAGATTGCGTTCCATTCTTCCTGTAATAATGTCGAATAGACGGCTCCGTGGCGCAGTAGCTTAGCAATGAGTTGCTACGCTGGGGGGCGCGGGTTCGAATCCCGCACGGAACAAGTATTTGTATGGCCTACAAATAATTGTTCCGGGTCTGGATGTTTGTCCTTGTGCAATTTGTGTTTGTAAACTGCCTCCACAATACAGGAGGAAATCCTATTGGGGGGTAAAGTTTTAAAAAAAAAATTCGGTCACGACGGCCAGTCTCATCAGAGACTAGCTATCAGTGCAGTACAGGATTATAATGCCCAAGTGTATGGCGCAACCACAAGTGCACTCTCTATTCCCTCACTCACATAGTCCCATGGGACGGTAATACGACCGAAGAGACATCGGTCTCAGAACTAACGGCCTTACGTACTTTCCGATTCACGAGGATGAAACACCGCCAATATCCTAAACCCGGGCTGCTACTGAGAACTTCTTGACTGAAAACCCCAATAACCGATCTTGGCCAGACCCGGGATTCGGATCCGATCAGCAATCGCGTTTACAACCACTAGACCTCACTAATGCGTTTTTAAGATTTCTCAAAGTAGAGGGGGCTAGATTTGTTTGCTTAATTTGTCTTCCAAGCTTACCCCATACATGATATGTCGGGCGAGCGCGCTGGCCACCACATAGCATTGATTTCAACGTCTCGAAGGTAAGCCCTCGAACTTCTTGGAGCTTCGTTCTTACCCTAGAAGAAGTTAAGGTCTAAGCACGCTGGTAACGATGAACCGTTAATCTCTGGCCACAGTTTTCCGTTCACGTCCCTGTCTTGCGAGTCTCGTATATTGTCCGGTCTTGACTAGTCGATGGACTCACAGATTTTTACATTCATAATGTTTAGGCCACATATTTGTAGGTGTGCCTAGTTTCAATTAGCAACTTGAGTGCCTTTCAAATCTGTCATTCTGAGTTTATTTGCAGTAACAATTCACACTTAACACGATAAACAAGGTAGTCAAGACAAAAATTAAAACAAAAAACTAAACTTAAACTCAAATTCAAAAGCTGGCAAAATAATTAATAATAACTACCTAAAAACAAATCAAGTTCGAAAAAAATAACATTCCAATTTTTCTTTATAATATGTTTTACTAATGTTTGTGGCCAGTACGCACGATAATAACAACAGGAGAAATTAAACCTTCTTTTTTTGCGTTCCTCTAAATTTGTCCATGAATGTATATTTTGTGTGTATGCTATACTGTTTGATATATTCTTTTAAGTTCGGTTATATTATTGTTGTTAAACTGTTCAAAAATACCTTATTTGGGCATTTATAGAGCTTTCAAACTACAAATGTTAAATCATATTTAAATAAGATCATAATTATTAATACTTACAGCATGTAACTCTTATTCCACACCGGCTCAAAACTGGAGCTCGTTCTATGAGTTCGCAGTCTTTCATTATTTAGTTCCAACGTACAATAAGCGCTCGGCTTCCCACTTAGCCCTTTTGCTTTAATAACTTTTACATGTAAAGAACCTACCAATTTCCAATCACTTTTTAAATCAAGGGTATTATGCTGAAAATAAACGCAGAATAGATTTTTTTTATATTTATGATCTATTGGCTGATTCACACTTTCAAATAATTAACAGGATGTTTTAGGAAAATACATTAGGGGAAACGCGTTAACGGTGGCTCATTATTCGCTTAAATACGATTTTACGTAGGTACGTTTTTCGCCTGTCTACTATAATCGAATAGAATCACTTTCAATTTATAGTTTGCATTCTAGTGATATCAAATGTACTCTCCTAAAAACCGACAACTAAGCTTAGTAGAGTTTTTGTATGATCGCAAAAGACGATTGATACGATGAAAACTTTTTTTTTACTGACTCTGGCCAGTTATAATTTAATTTAGAAATACGAATTACGAATAAAAAATAAAAATACGAATGTTCTAATTTCAAATTTCTCTTTATAAATTACAAGATAAATTGAAATACTTAATACGGTGTTTCATTGAAAAGAAAGAAATGACCGCTTTTTAACGGCTGCTGTTTCAAAAGGAAATATGCGCTACTATCACATGCTACTATGTACTTGAAATACGTAATATTAGGGCATCCAATCCCGCACGTTATTTGTAATCTCGGTATTTGCGGGGCGATGATTTTCGATACTGCTTGATATCAGAATTTGCGGGATCCCGTAAGTGTAGGTAAATGCTATTACGTATTAAGCTGAGTTGCCTATTGAGTTTTGCGTAAATAAAACAGTTTTCATATGTTAAAAATAAAAATGTGTAAGTATTTTTTATTCTCGACAACGATTTATTACTTTTAATTATAATAAACTATTTTTCTATTGATCTGTTAATTATATTTGAACTGAAACAATGAAAAAACAATTTTTATATTAATTAAGACTTCTTGTGCTGAAAAAAAAACCAAAGTACCCAAAGTCTCATCTGCCAGACTGCTTCGAATGTGTGACGCTATATAGCTGGACATACTCTTTTATTTCCTTCCGTAGCACAATTTCGGTGGGAAGCTGAAGGTTTCGTCGTTTATCGAGGCTTGTTGGTAGTACTTACCGGGACTTTTGAGATAAATTAATAAGTTGGTTTGCCTTTGTAAAACACGTTGTCATAATGATACAACCAGTTGACGGCTCCGTGAAGCAGTAGCTTAGCAATGAGTTGTTGCACTGGGGGCCGCGAGTTCGAATCCCGCACGGAACAAGTATTTTAATAAAAAAAAAACAAAAAACCAGTTCTGCAGCCAACGCCAAAATTGAAACTTCTCATTTATTTATCATGCATTTTAAAGTACCCTCTGCTGTAATTAAAATACCTTAGCGACAAAAACCCCCGACAAAGATTTTTACCGGTTTAATTGCTTGTTCGAATTTTAACAATGTACGAGTATCAAGTTCATATTCCGAAAAATCCCGCAAATCCCGCGTACCGCGCACACGTAATCTCGCCGCCTGCGGGACTAAATAATGATGCGGGATCTCGGTATACCGAGATTGAATGCCCTACTTATTATGTCATCATCATCATTATCATCATTACAGCCCTTCACAAGTCCACTGCTGAACATAGGCCTCCCCCAAAGAATGCCACAAAGCACGGTCCTGAGCCACCTGCATCCATCAACTTCCTGCATGTCTTACCAGGTCGTCACTCCATCTCTTGGGGGGACGCCCTACACTTCGCCTACCGGTACGAGGCTGCCACTCGAGAACCTTTCTTCCCCATCGGTTGTCGGTTCTTCGAGCTATATAGCCGGCCCACTGCCACTTCAGCTTACTAATCCGTTGGGCTATGTCGGTCACTCTGGTTCTACTGCGAATATCCTCATTTCTGAGTTTATCACGCAGAGAAACTCCGAGCATAGCCCTCTCCATAGCTCGCTGAGTGACCTTGAGCTTCCTCATCCGGCCAGCAGTGAAGGACCACGTCTCAGTTCCGTATGTCATCGCTGGCAACACGCACTGGTTGTACAATTTCGTTTTAAGGTTTTGAGGTATGTCTGACGAGAAGATGTGTCGTAGCTTCCCGAACGCTGCCCAGCCGAGTTGAATCCGTCGATTGACCTCTCGGTCGAAGTTGGACTTACCTAGTCGGACAGTTTGTCCCAGGTAAACATACTCGTCAACAACTTCGAGCTTAGTGCTCCCAACAACTACTGGCATAGGTGTGACATGGACATTAAACATAATCTTTGTTTTGTCCATGTTCATCTTAAGACCTATCCGTTGGGAGACACTATTGAGGTCATTGAGCATAGTGCTTAGATCCTCCAGCGATTCTGCCATAAGGACTATATCGTCGGCAAATCGAAGGTAAGTGATGTACTCGCCATTGATGTTAATACCGTATCCTTTCCAGTCCAGAAGCTTGAAAACGTCTTCCAATGCAGCGGTGAAGAGTTTCGGGGATATAACATCACCCTGTCTTACACCTCTCTGCAAATGGATAGGTTTCGTACTCTGGTTCTGTACTCGGATAGCCATCGTAGCTCTACTGTACAAACACTTCAGCACTTCGGTATACCGACAGTCAACTTGGCACCGCTGAAGGGACTGCAGCACCGCCCAAATTTCGACGGAATCAAAGGCTTTCTCATAGTCCACATACGCCAGACATAGTGGTAAATTGTACACTTCGGACTTCTGTACAATTTGCCGTAGGGTATGTATGTGGTCTATGGTGCTAAAGCCCTTTCGGAAACCGGCTTGTTCGGGAGGCTGGAAGTCGTCAAGTCTGCGCGCGAGACGATTCGTAATGACTCTCGAAAACAGCACGTAGACGCGGCTCAGAAGGGAAATCGGTCTGTAGTTCTTCAAGAGAGCGTTGTCACCTTTCTTGAAGAACAAGACCACCGCACTTCCGCTCCACGCCTCCGGTGTAATGCCACCATGGAGGACGGAATTAAAGAGCTTCTGAAGGACTTCAAGTACCGGTCTTCCACCCGCTTTCACAAGCTCCGCTGTAATTCCATCCTCGCCTGGGGCCTTGCCGTTTTTAAGATGCTGGAGAGCCATTCTAATCTCGCTCAGACTGACGTCCGGGATATCTTCGGAATAGTGTCGGATAAGACTCGCTCTTGGATCGTTACTCACACTTGCGTGTGGCTCCAACGATGACGTGTACAGCTGCCCATAGAACCTCTCAATCTCACTCAAAATCTCAGGTGTCCCGGAAACGATGCTGCCACATTCGGTCTTCAGCTTTGACAGTTGGCTCTTTCTGGCAGACAGATCTCTGGCAAAGACTTTGGAGCCTTGGTTCCGCTCGATCGCTTCTTCAATACGAGCTGTATTGAAGTTGCGTAAGTCCCGCCGCATGCATTTGGAGATCTGTCTGTTCAGTTGCCTGTATGCTGTCAAATCTGTTGAAGAATGTAGCTTCATCTCCCGTCTAACAGCCATGAGATTAAGAGTGTGATCGGAGAGTTTTTGTGTTCTTCTGCGGCGGGTCTTGCAGAACTTAGCTCCAACCGCATGGACAGTTTCCACGAGCTTGTCATTCATATCGTCCACTTCATTGCAGTCTTCTAGGCACTGAAAACGGTTTTGTAACTCGAGCTGAAAGGTTTCGGGACTTTGGATTAGAGCAGGAGGGGGACGGAGCGTTGACTTCATCAGACGAGACCTCTCCAACTTAACATTTAGGTTCAGTGTGCCTCTCACCATTCGGTGATCGCTGCCGGTTTTCACCCTCGCGATCACTGAGACATCACTGAACAGTTGTCGTCTGGTCGTCATAATGATGTCAATCTCATTTTTTGTCGAACCGTCGGGGCTCGACCAGGTCCACTTCCTGTGGGGCCGCTTTCTTGAAGAAAGAGTTCATCATAAAGAGTCCCTCTTTCTCCATGAAGTCGGCCAGCTGCTGGCCCCTTGGGTTCCGTTGCCCTATTCCAAATTTCCCTACTTTCAGCTCACCATTCTCTCTTGTGCCTAGTTTTGCATTGAAGTCTCCCATTAACACCGTATATTGGGTTTTGGAGGAATGCATGGCTCTAGAGATATCCTCATACATTTCCTCCACCTCCTCATCGGGGTGTGCCGAGGTTGGTGCGTTAACCTGTATGACCTTCAGCGAATACCGTTTGGTGATTCTGAGTATAAGGTACGCAACCCTCGTCGACACACTCCCGATCTTTACAACGTTGTTAACGAGAGACTTGTGGACGATAAATCCGACACCTCCTTGGGACAGATGGTCGCCCTCCCGGTGATAGAGCAAGTTGCCGGATTCGAGGATTACCGTGTCCTCCCCCTCTCTTCGGACTTCGGATAATCCTATAATATGCCAGCGCAACTTGTCTATCTCTTCTTCCAGCTCCACGATCTTCTCGTCAGTCCTCAGGGTGCGTGCGTTGTACGTTGCCAGGTCGAGTCGTCTAAGGTAGCAACCGAACCTCCACCGGAGATTCTTAGCACCCCCTTACTTATTATGTATCTACAAGAAATTAAAAAATATCTCGAAATTATGGCATGATTATGTATCTATTAGCTATTCTTTAATTAGACAAAGATTATTCATAATTATATTTAAATAACTCCGCTGAGCAATCACGTATGTACATAAAATTAAAAAAAAATAGTTTGTAATAATGACACTATTAATAGAGCCGTGGCAGCTCAGATGGTTAGCGCTCGCTGTGAATTTCACACTACGCGAGCAATCCGGGTTCGATCCCCGCCGGCATTAATGAAATTGTTAATTGCAATTTTAAGTGCTTATTTACCACGTGCTCAGCAGTGAAGGAAACATCGTGAGGAAACATGCATGTCTGAGAAATAAGAAAAAAAAATTTCGAAGATCTGTGAAGTTTGCCAACACGAATTGGGGCAGCGTGATGAACATTTCCTTGCCCTAAAGCCCTCTCAGAAATGAGAGGAGGCCTGTGCCTAGCGGTGGGACGTATATAGGTTGTAACTTTTAACTTTAATGACACTATTAATGAATTGTCTCAATCACTAAAATTATATTTAGTCCCGCAAATGTTAAATGAATAAATAACACAAGATTTAATTTAATATAAGCATAAGCGCAATTACTGAAGGGGAATTTTTTAAACGCTATCAAGTACAATTATTTTAATGACAAAAATATGAGAAACATTTTAAGTGTTATTTTTCATTTAAGCGTGGAATTCACTTGACGGACATGCCCGCGGGCATGTCCGTCATCCGTCTCATCAGTTTGTTTTAGACCGGGCATGTCTGTGCCCGCACAGACAAAATAGGATCGCGCGAACGTTCAACAGGCAAGTCTGCCAGACCGACTGTGACGGTCCTACACTATCAAACTTTGAACAGACCTATAGTAGCGAAGTCCTGCAGGCATGTCTACAGACATGCCCGCGGGCATGTCCGTCTAGTGAATTCCCCGCTTTAATAAACAATGTTTTATGTAAATGAATATCTGTTGACAAACAAGCTAACAGTCAATTTATTGTGCGTGGTGTGTCGTAGGTAATGTCTTAATTTCTGCTGTGTATGGACAACTGCAACTAACTTAAAAAAGAAGGCTATACACATACGTCGTCGCCCCCGAGGTATCTTACAAGCTGACCCTTCAGACCTCTGTTACCTTTTAATAAAAAACACAGCCGGTAAACTGCTGCTTGGCAGCAACAGCAAAAATAAGTAAAAGAGTTGTACCCACTCAGAAAATTCCTTAGCAAAAAAGAAATCTTCTAGAAGGAACTACCTATCAAAACGTTTTTTATAATTTTAGTTCTATTATTTAGAAATGTTTTATGTTTCTCCCAGAACAGAAGTTTTTTTCGAACCAGTGTAGTAAACGTAAAAAATAATTTTCATAAGAATTATTTGTAATCTACCGTTACCGTTACCGTTTAGGCCTATTAAAGGTTTCTTGAATATAGGGCTCCCCCATAGATTGCCTCATTGGAGGATATTTGACATAGTTGCCACGCTTTGCAAATTGGTTGGCAACCGCAATTTATTATTATTTTTTATAGGATAAGGGTGACAAACGAGCACACAGTCCACCTGATGGTAAGTGGGTGCTGTGGCTTCTTCCTAATCTTCGATTAGGAATCAAAATGCAGATGCGTTGTCACCTGTGAGACTAAGATGGAAAGCCTCGTTTCCAGTAAAAAGGGTCTCCGGTTCTCTACACTCACCATACGAAACACAGCAGCGTTAAGCTGCTATTTTACGCTGGTATTCTGTGAAAGCGTGGTCCTTCTCTGATCGAGCCGACCCATTCGTGCTACAACCATAATATAGCTGCAGCGTGGCTCTAACACGTTTAAAAAGTCGTTTAGTTCAGTTTAGTCGTTATTAGGAAGACGCTGCTGCCCATCTCCTGATTTGTTTCACTCTGTCGCTTCTTACGACACCCACGGGGTGTCGCAATCACAAATGATATGGAGTAGTAGATATTCTTACACCGCCATTACTCAGTCGAATTGTAATCTACATTGAATTAAAATTAATCCACTGAAACTTTCTAATCTATTCTATTGCATGCCTTAACCGCAAAGCGCGTAGTTATGTCCTACTAGCGCCTAAAAATCAAGATTTTTATTCTATAAAGCTTCCCTAACACTAAACCCTACCTAAATTTTTGTTCGTAAACATGTTGTTTTATGTACATATTTTATATAGAAAATAATGCAACATTTTCTGGGTTACATACGTCTTTATGCTGCAGATCGTCAGTCTTGATGGTTTCGCTTTGCTGTGCTGGCACATAGCGTACAACGCACATTGTCAAAGACAAATGTATGAAACCGTATCCATCGTCTAACTGCTGCCAAATTTCATGAGTGCGCTCCTTTTCTATGGTAGATAAATCTAAAACGCAACTGTAAAAACAAGTGTACATTTTAATCTAAAGCGACAGTAGCCTAATGGTTGGGTGCAGATCGCGAACTCAAAAAGTCGTGGGTTCGAATACTGTCGTGAATTACTCCTGACATAAGCATTTGTAGCTTACTTGGAGTGGTTAAGGGTAATACTACTAATGTTAGTAGCATCGCCTAGTTTTTTTTTTTAATAAAAAATCTTTTTCTTCGTAGATTTTTGCTTGTGTTGTTGTATCAGGGCAAGTATCAAAATTTATTACCCTATTTCACCCCCTATCAGTCGTAAAAGTTGGCTATGGGAAATGCCAGAAAAACTTATGACTTCAATTTTGCTATATAACCATCTCATTTACGTCAGATATAATAAATTATAATTGAAAATTAAAAAATTTATACAACCGACTTCAATATAAATTATTAAGAATAATTCAAAAACTATTGGTCAGACCTTGATCAAATTTATATGGGACCACATGTTACCACAAGCATTCAAATAAAAAAAAGAATCATCGAAATCGGTTCACCCAGTAAGAAATTTTTTTTTTTATATGATTGGGTGACAAGCGAGCACACAGTCCACCTGATTGTAAGTAGTTGCTGTGGCCCATTGACATCTACATTTATACTCGTTTGCGAATCAAAATGCAGATGCGTTGTCACCCGTGAGGACTAAGATGGAATGCCTCTTTTCCAGTAAAAAGGGTCCCCGGTTCTCTACACTCACCATACGAAACACAGCAGCGTTAAGCTGCTATTTGACGTTGGTATTCTGTGAGAGCGTGGTCCTTCCCCGGTCGAGCCGACCCATTCGTGCTACAACTATACTACGAATATAGCTGCAGCATGGCTCTATCACGTACAAAATTATTTGAATTACTAAAAAAGGGACATACCTTGATTAAGGTCTACTAAATCTAATGAGACCAAATTGTCTCATTTCGTGAAGGCTTAGGGTGGTGAAAACGTTATCGCCCGAAAGAATATTTCAATAAGGAAATGTAGGCAATTGCCTCCAGGACTCGCAACTTTATCGCACGATACGGCAAAAGTAAAACAAAAGTTATGAGGTAACACATAAAAAACATACAGTCGAATTGAGTACCGGCTCCTTTTTGAAGTCGGTAGAAAAGCGTAAAACATCTAGTACTGCAAACGTCAATACACCTGCCGAGCGTAATGATCATTAAGGCAAGATAGAAAGTTATACTAGTCTTACAAGTCTAGACCACAGGTGCGAAACAGCCAGCCTTCTAGTGTTTTTAACTGACTTCAAAAAGGAGGAGGTACTCTTTTTGACTGTATTTTTTATGTGTGCTACCCCATAACTTTTTTCTAGGTGAACCGACATTGATGATTCTTTTTTGTTTGAAATATGGTGCTTCTCATGTGGTCCCATATAAATTTGATCAAGTTTTGACCAGTAGTTTTTGAATTATCTTTCATAATCATCAGCCAGCGGCAGTCCACTACTGGACATAGGCCTCTCCCAAGGCGCGCCACTTAGCTCCATCTTCGGCTACACGCATCCAGTTTCTATCAGCCATCTTGCGCAAATCGTTTTTTTTTTTTTTAAATCTTACTCCCACACTAGGATTTTCTCCTGTATTGTGGAGGCAGTTTACTAACATAAATTGCACGAGGACAAACATCCAGACCCGGAAGAATTATTTGTAGGTCATACAAATACTTGTTCCATGCGGGATCGGGATCTCCGTTTGGTCAGGGGGTGTCCCACACTACGTTTGCCAAGACGCGGTCTCCAATTACGTCTGCTTCGCTGGTTGTCTAAATCTTGGTTCTCCGGCGGATTTCTTCATTTCGAATTTTATCTACCAGAGAAACTCCGAGCATAGCTCTTTCCATCCCTCGTTGACCGACTTTGAGCTTGTGGAGTAGCCGTATCGTCAGTGTCCACGTTTCGGTATCGTGAGTGAGTACGGGCAGGATGCACTGGTTGAAGACTTTTGTCTTCAGACTTTGCGGTATGGGCGACGAGAAAATCCGACGGAGCTTTCTAAATGCTGCCCAGCCTATCTGAATCCTCCGATCGGCTTCCTTCTCGAATTCTTACCTAGTTGCAATATATGCCCGAGGTAGGTATATTCCTGGGTAACTTCGAGAATTTCAGCAACAGTAATGGATTGACATGAATTGATCGTTGAACATAACTTTTGTCTTGTTCAGATTCATATACAGATCAACACGTCGGGAGGATTCATTCAGTCTGTTCAGCATGTCCTGAATTTCTTTCAGCGATTCTGCCATGACGACGATATCATCAGTAAAGCGTAAATATGAGATGTACTCACCGTTTACGTTAATGCCGCGTCCTTTCCAGTCTAGCGTCTTAAAAACATCCTCCAGTACATTTGTAAACAGTTTAGGGAATATAACATCCCCCTGTCTCACTCCGCCATACAACTGAATTGGTTTTGTTTGACTACCCTGTACTAAGACGGACATCGTACTATATATAGTGTTGTAAAGATATTTGAATTGAATTTGATCATAATAGGTTAACTGCCCAAACTTGCTCCCTGTTCTACCCAAGGTTAGCTGATAGAGAATGCCGTATAGCATCAAGCGCGCCTTTTGTACAAATATTTGGTGCAATAAAAAATAAATAATTAAATATCTCAGCACTTCGATGTACCGCCAGTGAATTTGGCACCACTGCAAAGAATCCAGATCCAAGTTTCGATGGAGTCAAAGGCTTTCTCATAGACCACAAATGCAAGACGCAGGGGCTGATTATACACTGTTGTCTTCTGGCAGGTTGAAAGTCGTCGAGTCTTCGCGTAAGTAGATTTGTGATGATCCTCGAAAACAAGTTATAGACGAGGCTCAGAAGCGAGATTTTCAGCATAGTCTTGTCACCTTTCTTGTGATACAAGACCGTAATGCTTCTGCTCCATGCCTTTGGAGATTTCCCATCTCGTAAGATGCAGTTAAAAACTCGGCAGAGCACTTTTAGCAAGAGTTAACTTAACTCCCGGCTTTTAAGAGCTCTGTTGTAACTCCATCTTCTCCATTTTTAAGTTGGCCGTGAGCCAACTCAATCTCCTCAAGGCAGATGTCTGGCAGCTCGTCGGTATAGTACATCGCATTTAGGGTCAGGTTGTGTGTGTTTGCCATAATAGTCTTCGATCTCAGAAAGAAACTCAGGCTTTGACGTGAGGACATTGCCATCATGCGTCTGCAGTCTTGCGATGTGACTTCTCCCAAACTCCTGAGCAAAGACCTTGGATCCCTTGTTTCGATTTCAATGGCTTTGCTGTAGTTAACTCACACCATCTTTTCATAGTTGAAGTGTCTCATCTGAGGACTTCGACTTTCGGCCCATATGTTTGTCTTTTATTCGAGAAAGTTTACCAGCATTTGTCCCCTATGATTTCTTCTTCCAAAACCGTGGGGTCCCAAAATCGACTCGACGCCCGTGACCTCGGCATTAAAATCTGCCATAACAACATTGTAGTGGGTCTTAGTGGTGTTATGTAAGGTCGTAGAAAAGTCTCCATAAACAGTTTCAACTTCATCATCTCAATGTGCCGGAGTCGGGGCATAAACTTGTACGATATTCAGAGAGTATCTCTTCAGTACAAGGTATGCTACCCATGTCGACACACTGTAGATTTCTACAATGTCGTTAGTGAATATCCTGTGAACGAGGAAACCTACTCTGCCCTGGGAAAAGCCGTCTCCCTCCCGAAAGTAGAGCAGATGGCCCGATTGCAGGGTAAGTGTGTCCTGCCCCTCTCTTCGGACTTCACTTAACCCTACAATATGCCATCTTATATTTTTCAGCTTAGCTTCCAGTTCGTAAATGCTTCCGTCTTGCCGCAGAACCAGTCTATTATACGTCGCCAAGTCCAGTTTTTGGTGGTAACCTGTCCTCTCCCGGGGATTCTTTGCACCTCTTGCCCCACCGTTGCAATGACCGCCACCACGGTCAGGAATAATGGGGCGACCGGGAACTGGGGGCCGTGTTTTTGTGGTGGTGTTCATGGGAGGGTATGGCCTTAATTGTCACGCACGAAGCGGGTTGGCGATCGCAGTGCCAGACACATCTCACCTGTAATGCTGCTGGCCATCACAGGCCTGGGCATTTTTGGTCTGACGGTGACTGGGATGGTTATGCCGCCATCCGTCGGAAGCCTAAAGGTCTCTTTTTTAATGGCATTTCCCTCTTTCGGCTTGTACGACATCCACGGGATGAGAGGGAGTGGCAGTATTCTAGGGCGCTGCCACACAGCACCAGAGTTATCCTTAATTGTTTTATATTGGAGTTGGTTGTAGAATTTTTTTTATTTTATCACTTATACAGAATACATTTGGCGGAGTGTGCGCAAAAATTACATGGATTAATCCCTCTCCGTTTCATCATCAGACCACCAAACGCTCGGCTGGTCTCCACTTCTTTGTTGTCGACATACCATGCATTTGAACCTAACTGTTTGCTTCATCAGCAAGAATAAATAGACTTTAGTTAAGCTAAGCATTCCGATAGCTATCTTCGGCTGCATCACCACGTACCATCAGATGAGATAGTGACAAGCACTAGCTTATGTACCCCCCCCCCCCCCCCTATACTTATATGTCTAAGGTACTACAACACAGAGTTGGCCGAGACACTTCACGGGAACAATTTTTCATCTCTTTGTGAGCTTAAATGCAAAATGGCCTTTATTACAGTTTTTCAATTATTAAGTGACTAGCTCTGTATTATATATTATTTAGAAAGTACGACATTGTTTTTTTTTAATTATAAGAATTATGACCACAAATAAAAAAACGCGACTACTAACAGTAGTAGAACTGCAACGAAAAATGAAACATTTTACCTATGCATTTTACATTGTCTGTTAAACTACATTAGTAAAGAATTTTTTTTATAGGATAAGGGTGACAAACGAGCACACAGTCCACCTGATGGTAAGTGGTTGCTGCAGCCCATAGACATCTACATCTATCCTCTATTACTAATCAAAGTGTAGATGCGTTGTCACCCGTGAGGACTAAGATGGAATGCCTCATTTCCAGTAAAAAGGGCCTCCGGCCACCTGCACTCACCAAGCGAAACGCAGAGGTAAACCTCTACTTCACGCTGGTTTTCTGTGAGGTCGTGGTACCACCCCGGTTCGAGCCGGCCCATCCGTGCGACAGCAAAAGCTGCCGCGTGGCTCTACCACTGTTATTTTCTGATTCTTAAAGACGTTTTACCCACATTAATGGAAAGATATTATGATAATTTCCAAACACATGGAAAGATACACGGAACAATTATTTTTATACCTGCCCATAAAATTTTTCTGTCGTCCTTTATCCCATAATGACAACTTTAATAAATTGTCCTTGTACAGGTGCAAATTGAATCGCTCCCGCCATTCCGGTTGTCTAGAATGTATAACGGACTTAGATTTAAACGTTTCTGGCCCCAATCTGTCAAAGATAATAACAGTTATGTTGAAGCTTCTTTAAAAAGTAACGTGATTCAGAAACACATTTAAATACTCGTCGTGAGAATTAACATATTTGAACTTACCTGATCGTGTATGATAATGAGTTTAGACGTAATAATCGAATTAATACAATTAGGCATTACTTTGCGGAAATTCATTATATTAAAGATGTTAAAAATAAATTAACTCATATCCGCGTATTAAAATAAAATTATGTGTTTCACCTAGTTTAAAGAGCACCTCCCGGCCTGTGTGCACAATCCCCCTCACCGTAACCAATACCCCCAACATCACTACACCATGTAAAACAGACCACCTTCCATAATACGACACATATTTCGTCTCTAAACGAGGAATCATCTGGTGAAATAGACTGTGCGGTGGCCGACCGCTACCTAAAGCCGCGTCTCCACAAAGTTTTGTTGTCAACACAACATTTGCCAACAAAACTTGTTTCGATTTTCGGCGGCAACATCAAAGGAATACGCTTGTTGCCATCATTTGTTCCCTCGGTGGAGACGCTTGTTGACAGAAACATTTGTTGGCAAAACGTGTTGGCAAATGTTGTGTTGGCAACAAAACTGGTGGAGACGCGCCATAGCCTATCACGGCGATAGTGCAATCAATTGAGAGACGCCGGGAGGGGTGCTCATCAAACTAAGTAAGATACATCATTTTATTTTATTGAGCGGAGATTGGCAAAGTAAATTTTTCCAACTTTAATATAATAGATTTCCGCAAAGTAATGCCTAATTGTATTAATTATCTAATTATTTTTGTTATATTTTACAATTATTATTATTTTTCAATTTTTATACACCATATTTAATTATTAATTATTTTACCCTTATTAATTATTTACATAATTTTATAAATATGTAAGGTTTAACGCAAAGGTTGTTCTCCGTTAGCAGTCGTTTTTTTTTTTATGAAAATCAAAAATAACCATGTTAAAGAGTTCACATAACAATTAATTAATTCATCATTTCACAGACAACCAGTATCTTAAGGAACGCTGAAGAAGTAAAACGTTTCCAACGTGGTAAAGCCATGCTGCAGCTATATTAGTAGTATAGTTGTAGCACGAATGGGTCGGCTCGACCGGGGAAGGACCACGCTCTTACAGAAAACCAGCGTCAAATAGCAGCTTCGTGCTGCTGTGTTTCGTATGGTGAGTGTAGAGAACCGGAGACCCTTTTTACTGGAAAAGAGGCATTTTATCTTAGTCCTCACGGGTGACAACGCATCTGCATTTTGATTCGCAAACGAGCATAAATGTAGATGTCTATGGGCCACAGCAACCACTTACCATCAGGTGGAATGGGTGCTCGTTTGTCACCCTTCTCCTATAAAAAAATACTATGTATTAAATCCCTGCAACGAAAGCTGCGTGCGAAACATATATAAAAATATAATGAGATCTCCAATCCAATTGTCCAGCGTAGCGTGGCCCTTATGATAAATCCTACCTAATCTGTGAACTAATGAGGTAGAAGATGATGAGAAGGGTTTCAAAAAGTTTGTGTGTGAGTGCGATGAAGAGATCGCGGAATGAAACTGGGGGATGTTACCTGTATGTCCCCTAAACTGTTTACAAATGCACTGGAAGATGTTTTAAGAAGTACCTATTTGAAAAATTGAAGATTGGAAAGGAGGGGGCATTAACGTACACGGTGAGAACATCTAACACTTCGATTTACTGAGATTATCGTCGTCATGGCAGGATCGCTGCAAGAACTTAAGAAGAAAAGACTGACCTATTACACACACAAGTTCTATGCTCGGAGTTTCTGTGGTTGATAAAACTCGTATTGAAATAAATTTAATTAAAAAGCCTTACGTATTTGTAAACTGAAACGGCAATAAACAAATAGATGGAGCGATGATCTACGCAGAGTGGTTGCTAGAAACTGGATCCGTGAGCCGAAGAACGAACAAGTGGCGCGTCTTGGGCGAAGTCCATTTATAGCAGTAGACTGCCGCAGGCTGATGATGATGATTAAGGGTGACGATAATATACGTATGTAGGTAAGTGGGTGCTGTGGACCATAAACATTCACATCCGTCCTTGATTAAGAATCAAAATGCAAATGCGTTGTCACCCCTAAGGTATGAAGGTGGAATACCTCGTTACCCACAAAAAGATTCCTTGGTT
Organism: Parnassius glacialis; assembly: GCA_033319125.1. Lineage (NCBI taxonomy): Eukaryota > Metazoa > Arthropoda > Insecta > Lepidoptera > Papilionidae > Parnassius > Parnassius glacialis. Next base: position 32,909,532 of record JAVANC010000001.1, read on the forward strand.
CTCTACACACACCATACGAAAGCAACATTAAACTGCTATTTTATGTTATTATTATTTGTGTTAATGTATTGTATTACTAAAGTTTTTTTCAAACCCAGTTGTCAGAAATAAGCTATTAACTATATTATATTAATACGTAAAGGGAAAACTTTGTACCCCTTTTTAAGTATTGCGCACACTGAGGAGAGTGAGTTTTAGGGTTGTCAACCACACTTTATAATAAAGTATCCTACTATTCTACTTTATTGTTGATAAATATACTTTATACTTTTGCATAAAAATAAAGTATGTGAAAATACTTAATTTCGAAGATCTAAAGAAAAACTAGTAATAATGACAAAGAATTTTTGAAGAAAAATACTACTAAAAACTGCAATATGTACTTAAAAATGAGTGTATAACTTACCAAATATAAAAAACAAATTTACTTTCTGTTCCCGCAATCTCCGCTTTCACTGAGATTTTTTTCCGTGATGAAAGTGAAGTGGCGAGAAGACAGAAATAGATCGTCCAAAAATTTAATAAAAAATTAATTATTTATTTATTTAAATTTAAACTTAGATTATAATATTAGTTTTGAAACTTTTAAAGATAACCAAAAGTTGTTAACGTGTGTTAAAAATACAAAAAAATGTTATTTAAAGTTTTAAAGCAATAAAAACTTAAATTTGAAAAATACTTTTTTTCTTGCAAATAATATATTTTATCTTATTCAAAGGATTAAATACGCTTTTTTTCCTCAAAAAAAATGCCAACCCTATGGAGACAGTGGCGTAGCTACCGTAGGGCTAGGCGGGGCAGTCGGAGCAGTGCCCCGGGGCGCCCAAGCTCAAAGAGCCGTTTATTTTTTACTAGCTTCCGTCCGCGGCTTCGTTCGCCTGGTATGGACCAACTTTGAAAGTTATCCCACGGGATCCTTTTATCGGGATAAAACTATCCTATGTCTTACCCAGGTCAAGCTCTATCCATGTGCAAAATTTAATCCAAACCCAGCTTTCGTGAAAGCATAACAATCAAACAAACTTTCACATTTATAACATTAGTAGGAAGGACGATTAAATATTATCTGCTGTGTTACACATACTACTTAGTAGTAAGTAGCTTTGCTTTATGTCTTGCAGTGGGCGATAATTAGCTGAAGATGAAGTAGTTTTGTACCTTAAAATATTAAGTTTAGTCTAAATAGGGCCCCAATCTTATTTTTGTCCCCGGTGCCCTTGGTTACATAGCTACTCCGCTGTATAGAGAGGGAGATTATAGGCATAGTTAAATTTTATGGACCACTAGTTATAATTATTATTACAAATAATTATTGTTTGTAAATATATCTTCATCTTTTTATATATATCTGTATGTGAAAATTACCCTGCTGAACAAATGCATCCGCAATGAATTGCTACTATGCAGGTAAGGCACCTGCATCCATTGTCTCCATACATGTTAAATCAGTTCGCCACTTTATTTTAAGGAAGGTAAGCAATACACTATAATTGACCTTACGACTTATAACCTATCATTTTGACGACAGTATGGTTCGAATTCAAACCCAGTCGAACTAGAAAACATTTGTTCAGAGATACAACGCAACGTGCACACTTTTGGCACTGCTATATGAAGATCTGCCTAGTATTTTTTTTATAGGATAAGGGTGACAAACGAGCACACAGTCCACCTGATGGTAAGTGGTTGCTGCGGCCCATAGACATCTACATCTATCCTCTATTACAAATCAAAATGTAGATGCGTTGTCACCCGTGAGGACTAAGATGGAATGCCTCATTTCCAGTAAAAAGGGCCTCCGGCCACCTGCACTCACCAAGCGAAACGCAGAGGTAAACCTCTACTTCACGCTGGTTTTCTGTGAGGTCGTGGTACCACCCCGGTTTGAGCCGGCCCATCCGTGCGACAGCAAAAGCTGCCGTGTGGCTCTACCACTGTTAAAACCACTGTTAGTAGGTAACCAGGATGACATTATTTTTAAATCTAATACCTTAAATTAAAACTTAAATAAATATGTATCTTGTCTGAAATATGTAGTTTTTAACTTGTATCATACATATTAATATTAGTGAAATAGGAAAATACCTAAATTTGCAATATAGTTCGTGTGCTGCACCATCATTCGGCGGCAGAGGAAGACCTTTGGCAGCTACAAGTACTATAGTAACTATTGTATCCCAATTAGCACTTTCAAACTCCTTTAGCCTCCAAATTTGCTTTCTATTCTAAAAAAAAATAATTAAGTATTCCACCATGCCACTCTAATACCTACGTGTTAGCGAATTTCACATATTTTTTACAGGATAAAGGTGACAAACGAGCACATACCACACAGTCCACCTGATGGTAGGTGGTTGCTGTAGCCCATAGACATTTACATCTATCTTCGATGACGATGTGCTTGAAATATTCCTTTTCTCTGACATGCAAGTTTCTTATAAGTTTTTCTTCACCGCCGAGCCCGTTATAAATTAACACTTAAAATAGCAATTACCAAAGTAAGCAACAAATAAGGTGGTAATTCAACTCCTGAATAGGACTGATATCAAGAAGCTTCTTCTAGCTACTAAATTTTTATAGTTTTTTTGCGAGTTTTTACCTTAAAACTGTCAAGTGTATTCAAACTCTCAGTGCTGCCATATTTTCTGAATCGCTCTGTAATCGGACTCGATTCATAAACAGGACTCTTTTTATTTGAATTACCAACAATATTTACCAAAGAACTTGAACGCCACCTGTAATAATTGTAATTGTGTATTGCACGCTGCGAGCATCTTCATTAAACTCACTCACTAAACTTTTAATATGATTTCTAACGAAACGTTTTCAGACTGTTTTCAAATTTTAGCTTATTCACTCAATCTGGGGGCACGGCAGTGCCCCCGCCAAGTCGAGCAAAAAAGCGGCGCGGCCGTACCATCCTTTTCTCGAAGCAGTTCAGGCCATTTCCGAAACCCTATAACTTCGTTATGGATAAAACTAGAAGTCTGAATTTTTATTAACCAAGTAGGAATTGTATAAAGTCGGTATATTTCAAATTTCGTTGAATTTGATCCAGTAGTTTAAGAATTATAACTAGTCAAAGTTTCTTAATTTTGTTACTCACAGGTTGACCGATCATCAAAACTCTAAGGCACTTCTAGCATACATAGAAACTTCAAATTTGGAATACAATTATTGTTTAATATATAAATCAAGGAAAAATTAAAATATTTTACAATTTCGGTCCAGTTTTCAAGATACACCAACTGCATAAATAACTTTGTAATCCCATATAAACATATAGTATTACAAAGTTACATTTGCAGTGAATGAATCAGTGTACTTATATATGTATATGTATAATGGAATAATAGGTGTAAATAGCTACCTAGATATAACTATCTACAAAAATAAATGAGATGCCATCAAAAACATAACTTGTAAATAAAGCCAAGTCTCGCAACTCAGTTCTTCTACCGTAAAAAGTTGTGAGATCCATGTAATACCAAGTCGGTTAATTTATTCAGTCCATAGATTGATACATAGATTGACTTGGCAATCGCACTTAACAGTCTAATTTAATATAATATGTATTACTTGTGAGATATATTGTGTTTTCATGCGATTGCCAAGTCAATTTATGTATCAATCTATAGACTGAATAAATTAACCGACTTGGTATTACATGAATCTCACAACTTTTTACGGTAGAAGAACTGAGTTGCGAGACTTGGCTTTTTTTACAAGTTATGTTTTTGATGGCATTTCTTTTATTTACGGGTATGTACGGGAATAATTCTCTACTTTTGTTCTGTTTAAGGAATTAATTATTCAACTTAGTAGATTATTCCTTGTAAAAGATATATGATCAGCAGTGAGCTACTGAGAACTAAAACTAAAACTAAAGCTTTTACATTATTAAAAATAACTTTTAACAAAAACTAAAAGCCGACTTCAAAGAACTAAATAGAATAAAATAATTTCACATTCTGAAGTCGGTGCTAAACCTATAGTTAAGGCGATACCCCGACCAAACGTGTGTTTTTCTTCGTTATTCAGAGACTATTATCTCATTCGTTATGAGAAATAAACTACATCTAAAAGCACATTATTAATGTTCGATATCCTATCATCACATTCCACGTTCTAATTTGTTTTTAAGTGTTATAAATACATTTAAAATCTACTTTTAAAAAATGACTAAACTTATTGATTACATGCATCTGTTGCTAAAGGCAACGCTCTAATAATTTGAGGATTACACTAATGGATAGATAATTTAAAAATCTATATTATTCACGTTCTATTTAATTTTTAAAGTTCGCTTTCTTTTTTTAAATTAAAATTAATTCCAAAAATTGTGTGAATTCTATAATAAATTAATGGGCATAAGTACGCAGAGTGCGGGCGGCAGTGCACTACATGGTCAAAGTTATTTAGTCAGGGAGACGCCTTAACACCCGGACTTCAGAATATGAAATTATGTTTTTTTTTTGTATTTATAAACATTTTTATTTGATTTTACTATATATACATTGTTTAAACATAATAAAATTTAGTTCTTTTTTTAAGTTGTCTTTAACTTTTTGTTAGAAGAAATTTTTGTACCCTTTTGACTGAACTAAGGAATATCACAATCTCAATGTTTCTAAATAGAATAATAGTTTTATTAAAAACTTCACCTCTATTTTGGCACGAAATTTTGTCTCCAAACTTATATTGAATTATATAACTTATTTAATAAAAGAATGCAATTGGTTCACAATTAACGAAGATTTCGCTAAACGTATACGTTTTTTGTATACACATACCAAAAACATACGGTCGAATTGTGAATCTCCTTCTTTTTTGAAGTCGGATAAAAAACAAAATAAGATTTCGCTTAGAACTAAAATATCATAAATTTAAATTTTATTTTTGAATAATGATAATTTTAAATAAAAACTAAATCTTAATCATAAATTTATCATATAATCATAATGTAATTATAATAAATATAATACTATTAATGTAATTTCTACTTACAGATTCAGAGGTTTTTGTCTGTTTTGTTGTCTTTCTATTCCTCCATTAATGTTGTCCATTTTTGTAACAACTTATCCGTTATAAATTCTATTGTAATATTTACCCACACTCTTACACCGTAAATGTTTCACAAAATAACCTTTAACACGCTCATTGTCTGTCATTTGCATTATCATCTTAATAATCCCTGTGAATGGTATCTTATCATTACAAAAATAACGGTAAACCGATTTATATGTACTCGTAACTCGATAATATACTTTGTTTCTTTTGATATGTGATTAGGCCTAAATGGCGCTATCTAATAATCTCGTAATCGTGCTCGTATGAAAATACGGATAAGTTTAATAAGTATAATATTCTATTTAGTATAGCATTAGAAAAAAAGGCTCGTAGAAGCACAATGTAAAACATTTTAATTTTAATGAAAAACGTTTTCAGTAAATTTTTATAACATAACTTTGATAAATTTATTATTGTTATAACAGATAATTGTTCCTAAATTACCCTAGGTTAATAAAATGTTCGTTTTTAATTAATTAAAATATTAATATGTTAAAATTTGTGTTATGGTTGTAAAACATTATGTATTAAATAAGTACTTACACTAACGAAATAACAGTCATTTTTAATTACAAAGACAGCCTCTTCATCACATGTTACAAGTTTTCCAAATCCTCGCAAAATAATACCGATTTCTACCAAGGATGATTCTCGAAGCTATTGAAATAAAAATACATCAAAATTTCAACAGAGAAGATGGCTGGGTGATACCATCTACTTGGGATCTTATAATTAATAAAATTAAATCCAGATCCAAGCTTACCACTGCAATACGACAAACAATCCTACCTTTCCATGACCATGAATTCTGGAAAGCACCCGAAACATCAGGAATTAAAGATAGGTAAGTTAAATTAAACGGAATGAAATCCGTAAAATTAGTTTTATTCAAAAACATGGTTTACCTTCTCTTTTGCCTCAGGTCCCGTTGGATTCAATCAACTTGGGCAGTGAAAGCAAACAAAAGTTCGTCCCAATCGTACTTGTAAGAAACCAAACAGTCTTCTACCCGAAGGGTGAGCAGAGAGCTGTGTGCCAATACGCCGCACCGTTACGTTTATTATACGTATCGTAATTTCGAAGCGCACCCTCCCCAACACATTTATCGCTGTGAGATACTACCCAAAAGCAAAAGTTCGAGAATTTTATATTTTCCAAAACACTTTTCTGATATTTCTCAAGTCGACTTTAACTTCCTGACCCAATGGCCTTCGCGAATCGGACACGGTGGCGTCCGTTGCACAGATGAAGTTGGAGGCCGCGGTGGAAGGCGCACCATATGTTCTGGCGCGCCTTACCTGAGAAAGATATGGGGAAGAAGTTGTGCTCTCCCTAGGAGGGGCCGCCATGGGCCGGCATGGAAGAAGACCCTAAGCAACATAATATAGGCTTTTATTTTCTGCAACAATGCAAACTAGTAGGATTATGAGCAGGCGTAGCTTCTGACGTCTGGAGCGGCTCGAGCCGAAAATGCCGTTCATATCTACCATACGTTTGACTTTGTGTGAGTAGGTATGTAGATTATTTCTATTTTCAGAACCTTTAAATGCTACAGTGTTCATTATGTTTTAATCAAAAGCATTCAGTAATAACTATTTTTAGATTTACTGTAATTTTCCCCGACATCGGCGATGAGCTGACGTTTATTACTTAAAATGCCGTCCCCTAAAATCTGCCGCTTGGAAGCTTGGAGCTATTATAATGCACAGAGCCTGCACCTAACCTATTCTTAAAACAGCGCCATCTATTAAAATGCCAATGTGACAATTTTTTTCAGTCACAAATCTATAAATTAAATAGTCAATATAATTAACTGCTGCATTTTTAAATGCATTTAATATCTATATGTATATGCTTATCTGTTTGAGATATGTTATTACAAACTAAGTAATATAATAAAGTAAAACCGCCTCCTATCGGATGCAAAAGCATATTTTATATTCGAGGCATTGAGAAAATGCACCCTCAGCTTGAGAAGAACAGAACAATATTATTACTCCTTGAGAAGTGTCGGATGTGGTGGGTTATGGATTTTTTTAAATGCCACACCACCACACGGTGAAATATAATAATTGATAAATAAATAAATTGGAAGATTGTTATTCTTAAATATTTTACTGCTAAGAATTATATAGGTACATAAATAAGCTTAGTATAAAGTTTGCTTTTTACTCACATTTTTAAGTTAAAATACAGTAAGAATTTTTGGGTACAGAAATAGTGTCTAAAGTTAAATTATTCGAAAATATAAATTTATAAAATAATTTAGATTTTCGAATAAATACAGCTTTTAAAAACACTATGGAATCATGTTAACAATAAACATTATGCATAAGGAAATCAAAATAATTCATTTCACTATGCTTAATGCATGTGCATGTCAGTAATTGGATATTGAACAAATCACACCTTCTTATTCGACAAGAACAAAGAAAATAAAAGTTAAAAATTCTTAGAATCTATCTGAAAACAACCTGCATTATTATACCGGGTACCGGCGGTTTGTTTTTTGGCAATATTGCCTTGTATATTATATAAATTGATGGCAGTGACATCCATTGGTCAGTAGCTAAACTTCATTGACAAAATCTACATCACTACATGCAAGTTTTAGGTATTTCGGTTTCCGTTTAAAGAATTTTATTTCTCCTAAGAACATACAATGGTTCACTTATAATGAGCTACAAAGTAATTATTATATTATGATAATCACTTCTACCTCTAGTGTTGGAAGTGATATAGTCTTAGGTTATTCACATAATATACAAATTAGGTATACGTATTAAAAAGATTACACTGTAGTATGTACATATTTCCTAAGTTTACTTTTAAAGGGTTCCGTACCTCAAAAGGAAAAAACGGAACCCTTATGAAAAATCCTCTGTCCTGGGAAGAACCAGCAAGAAACCCAGGGGGACTTGTTTTTAAATAAATTTTAAAATACAAATGATTACAAACTGTTCACAAAATTTATTTTAGAAACAGCTCGGAAGCGACCACCTCTTTCCCAGGGGGTATTCATTTATATTATAATAACCCATTTTATACAGCTTTTGTTTAATTAAATATTTAAACTTGATAAATATTTTATTTATACCTTGTATATTTTCTGGGACTTTATTGTAATAGCGTATACATTGCCCCAAGAATGAATTACTGACTCTGTGGAGTCGAGAGACCGGTATCACTAGCTTGTGTTTGTTCCTAGTGTTTACAAAGTGTATATCACTTTTTAGGGTTCCGTACCTCAAAAGGAAAAAACGGAACCCTTATAGGATCACTTTGTTGTCCGTATGTCTGTCTGTCTGTCAAGACCCTTTTTCTCAGGAACGCGTGGTGGTATCAAGCTGAAATTCATATCAAATACTCAAGTCTACTGTCCCTTGGAGCTGTGAAAAAATCAAACTTCTAAGCCAAAGCAATCAAAAGATACAGCCGTTTATGCCGCATAATTATGCCGCAAGGGAATCAAAACCTACAGGGTACTTCCCGTGAACTCAGAATCTTAAAATTTGGTACGAAGCAACGTATTATAGCACAGATAAAGGAAAAATTGCGAAATGCATAAATTTTTAGTTACATCATATAATAAAAATATTTTTAATAATTTTTACCTACGGATTTGTTCGGAACCCTCGGTGCGCGAGTCCGACTCGCACTTGGCCGGTATTTTATATACCTGTGTGTTTGATTGATACAGGTAATATTTTTATTAGGGTACAAGTACAATAAGTGTATAGTCGTGTGAGATTTAGTAAATTAGTTTTTTTCGTATAGTATACTTTGTTGAAGTTAGATAATGATAGTGGAATAATGTTTTGATAATTTTATTCTGGGTTCTTTGAAGTGGATTTAGATTAGTTTTGGCGGCTGATCCCCATATCTCACTTAGATATTTGATATGTGATTTAACCAAAGAGTTGTATATAATTGTATGTACCTTTTTCGGAATACAGTTAACGACTTTACGTAATGCACCTACTAATGACTTCAGTTTTGATTTAACTAGATCAATCTGCAGTCTCCAAGTGAATTTGTCATCTACCTATATATTATCAATAGTAAGATGTGCATATTCTAGTAAAGGTTTATTCTTTGTGGAAAAAATCATAAATGATGTTTTTGACATATTAATTGTTTTATATTTGTGTGATATTAATAATTCAAGTTCATGAAATTGTTTATATGTATATAACAACGTACTTAGTACTTACACTTACACGTTCTCGTAATTGAATAAATATCATAATGCCCCCACTCTTAATTTCGGTCACGGCTGCCACCACCCACTAGCCATTGACTGCACTGCATCTATGCAAGACTGGACTGGATTATAGCGCACCGGTGCGTGCGCACATATCTACCGATGCAATCTCTAATGGTATCTATTAAAAAAAAACTAATGTTACGGATTCGCGTTTAATTTAACAGTTTTTCTTACACACTTGGTCACCAGAGGAGCCCGCTCGTAACAATAAGTGTTGTAAAGCACCCGAAACGTCGGGTATTAAATAATTTTAATTAAACACGATAAAATTCGTAAAATTAGTTTTATTCAATGTGTAGTATTCGATTCAATATAAGAAATCATTGTGTACTCTCTATTCCCTCCCTTTCATAGTTTAATGGAACGGCAATCCGACGCGATCGGAGAGAGTTCAGACGCAGGACCAATATTTTACTTGATTCCGAAGCACGGGGGTAAAACACCGCGAACGTTCCAACTCATACTCCAGGTTGCTACAAAGAATTAATTTACGGAAAAATCCAATAATTTTTGCCCAACCCAGGACTCGAACCTATGACTACCTGCTGGATTAGCAACCGCGCTTACGACTACTGGACCTACGATAACTTCATTCATGACTAAAATCTTGCTATCTAGCAAATCGTAAAGTAGAACATAAGAGTAATTTAATAAATTAACAATGCAGAAACAGAAACAGAAACTTTTTTAGAAACAGACTTGTTCTGCAGCATATGTTGTAAAAAAGATTAGAAGTCTTACCAGTGTTGAAACAGCTAGACTAGTTTACTTTAGCTATTTCTATTGCATAATGTTGTATGGTATTTTGCTATGGGAACACGCAGCTAACACTGAAATTATATTTGTTTTAAAGAAGAGGGCCATAAGACCTATTTATGATTTAAAGCCTAAAGAATCGCAGCGACAAAAATTTAAGGAAATTAATATATTAACTTTGGCCTCTCAATACATTTATGAAAATGTAATGTACATACACAAAAATAAAAGTAGTTTTACAAAAATAAGTGATATTCATTCTGTAACTACTAGGAACAGACATAAGCTAGTAGTACCAGTTACTCGACTCCATCGAGTCAGTAATTCATTCTTGGGGCGATGTATATGCTTTTACATCAAAATTACAGAAAATATACAAAATTTGACCTGCTCAAAGTTCAAAAACTTTATTAAACTAAGTTTGTATATAAAGGGTTATTATAATATTAAGGAATTTATGGATAATAATAACCCCTGGAAATGAGGTGATCGCTACTATGCTATTTCTAATTTGTTGTGTTGATAATTTGTGTAACATACATGATTGTAAGCTGTTATTTAAAAAAAAGTCCCGCTGGGTTTCTTGCTGGTTCTTCCCAGGACAGAGGTTTTTTTTCGAACCAGTGGTAATTAAACAAAAGAGTGACTTAATTTATTACATTAAGTATTATTTATAATCTATATTGAATAAAAAAATCTGTTCTGTTCTGTTCTCTTCAAACGAGCATGCGGCTCACCTGATGGCAAGTGTCGACCACTGCCTATTGACAAATATAACACCAGGGGAGTTGTATACGCATTTCTGGCTTTTTAAAAAGGAGTAAGCTGGTTTCTTGAAAGTCCCTAAGCCGTATCGGTCCGGAAAAATTACCGGTGGTAAACGATTCCACAAAGAAGTCGTGCGAGGAAGAAAACTCCTAGTAAATCGGGCAGTAGTGGACCGACAAACATTCCGATGATGTGGATTTGTGAAATGCGTTGATGATATTCTGTGGCTGGAATTAATCCAAACAATTCCTTTGAACATTCCCTGTGGTAAATACGATAGAAAATGCAAAGGGATGCAACAAAAAATCGTCTTTCGTCTTCGTCGATCGTCGAAGATTCAAGCCCCTCTACGCTGGATGTGGTCAAGTGGAAGAAGCTAGTACTAGGAAGCCCCAGCCCAGCGATGAGAACAGTATTCCATGTTAGGCCGAACCTGCCCCTTGTAAAGTTGGAAGCAGTGTGCCGGCATAAAATACTCCCGCTCTACTTAACACACCAAGCTTTTTAGCGAAACTGTACATTATTCGATATGTCAACGCCGAAGATTCCGATACTGGCTGAGGTAACAAGGTGAGTGCCCTGAAATTGAGGAGTTACGACAAAGGGGTTCTTTTTAGTGGTAAACGCGCAAACTTGTGCCTTCTGGGCATTGTACTTAATTAGATTTAGTCGCCTCAATCCTCGAATTGGGGCGACTAAATAAAACTAAGACCTTATACGGCAATGACTCGACTTCAGACATAAGTTTGTTCCGGTACTCGGCGACGTTTTCCCGAGAAATATAGGCATAGCCGGTGTATGAGCATCACCAGTGCATGTTACTGGCTTGCAACATAATATTGATAAGCAGAAGAAACAGTGTAGGTAATAGCACGTAGCTTTGTGAACACCAGCATAAATAGGCTTGTAAATAGAGCATGCACCTTCTACTACGACTTTGTTGCTCCAATCTGCAAGAAAACTAATGATCCAGTTGCACAAATTCTCGGGAAGTCCATAGGAAGGGGGCTTCGAAAGAAGCACTTTGTGCCAAACCCGATCGAAGGCCTCCGCTATGTCCAAACTAACAGCCAGGGTCTTCCTCTCTGCTTCCGCGCATTTATGAGTCAGGTAAGCCAGAAGATCACCAGCTGAGCAATCCTTTTTTGATTTGTTGATCTGTGTCGGCATTACCTATAGAGTCACCCGTAGATCGGTAGGGACCGTCGCTGACCTTGATGACTACCGAGACTTCGAAAACAGAAGTCCTCTACGTATACGGAAACTCCAGACCGAGGCACAAAGGTACCCTGGATAAGAAGAGAAGTATCGACCGGAGAGGACACCTGCGTCTCGTTTAGAAAGAGCAAGGATGTCTTCGCCGTCGTCAGATGGTACGTAGTGGACTTCGTTAACGTTCGAATGAAATCCCCTGATGTTGAAGAAATTGACGGATTGTGTGGCAGGGGCCACCTTTATCTTATTGCTCTACTTGCCACGAGCAGTCTTAGTCTTGAGCGGAATTTCGCCCCACCCCCCTCCCCAGGATACGCGAGGCAGCCAGAGCACTCGCGGCAAGGAAGAGTAGGGTAGCTTGGGCGGGGATGCTCAGCCAGAGATTCTCCAATACCAGAGGTGCTAATACCCTCCTGGGATGGTTTCTTATTTAATTACACTACCATGTTAAGGGGGAGAGGGTTTAGGCCTCTGAACACCTGCACTTACCAGGCGAAGTAAACTTTTACTTCACGCTGGTTATCTGTAAGGTCATGATACCTCCTCAGTTAGAGCCGGTCCACCCATTCATTACATTCATTAATTACAGCTCTGCATTTCATGTCTTACCAGGTAGCCACTCTATCTAGTCTGGCCCACCCGTGCGACAACAAAAGCTGCCGTGTGACTCTTCCACTGTTATGTTGTCTGCCTATATTATTAACTGTAATCTACTTCGTCATTATTTGTGCGTTACACATAATACATAGTAGTAAGTAGCTTTGCTTTAAAGTATTTAGTTTAGTTTAAAAAGGGCCCCAATTACGATTTTGCCCCAGACCCCTTGGCTATATAGCTACGCCACTGGGTATCGGTAACGGTATAGGATATTCATGATCAACATAATATTATTACGTATTACGAAAATTATTGTGTACTCACTTACTGTGTACTTACTTTTAAACAGTGGTAGAGCCAAGTGGTGGCATTTGCTGTCGCAGGGATGGGCCGGCTCGAACCGGGGTGGTACCACGACCTCACAGAATACCAGCGTGAAGTAGAGGTTTACCTCTGCGTTTCACTTGGTGAGTGCAGGTGGCCGGAGGCCCTTTTTACTGGAAATGAGGCATTCCATCTTAGTCCTCACGGGTGACAACGCATCTGCATTTTGATTCGCAAACGAGGATAGATGTAGATGTCTATGGGCCGCAATAACCACTTACCATCAGGTGGACTGTGTGCTCGTTTGCTTATCCTATAAAAAAATAAAAAAAAACTCAGGTTATTTACATCGGTTAGGAACTTCTGTGCTGGTCATAGTTGTAAGTAAACATGTGACTAATATACCTATACGTTTGTAGCCAATCCCAATCCAAGTTTAATTCAATTTATATTAGGGCGAATAGAATGCAATCATTTCGCTATTAACATCTTACAAAAATGAATACTGCGCCCTAATTATAAGTTAAAATTTCGGCAATATTGTAAATAATCAGATTTCTTTCCTGTATAGGTAAAAGATACAGGCGCTCGTCGCGTCGTCCGATGTGACCATGATTACAGTAAACTGCAGAATATTTAACTCAAAGATGTTTTAAAAACATCTTTGATTTAACTATACGCAACTATATGTAACTAAAGCACAAAACAATCAAAACCATACAAAAACGTCGACTATTATACGAGAGTATTCACTATAAAACAAGATAAAAAAGCATTGCCTTCTAGGCCCTCTCAGCATTATAACATCAATTAAGATTTTGATGCTTTTTATAGCATTTTGGGAACGAAACTGGTGATGGAAAACTTGAAACCCGGTTTTGCTATAGATCTGCAATAAAAGTAATTTTAAAACTTATCTGTTGATATTCTTAATTGTATGTAGGCATTTTACTATTAAAATGATTAGTTTTTTGTATTACTTTTTATTTTAATTACTTAAAAGAATTGAAGAGTAATTACTTAAAATAATTGAAAATACAAAAACTTGTATTTTATACATATTGCACCTACTTTCTGTTTTTAAATATTAGGTATTCAAGAGTCAAGACGACCTAACACACTACGCAAAGCTGAACTAAAAAGCTAAAAACTGATCTTCCAATTGCAAGCTACCAAACTAGATTTGTTTCAAAATTACTTTATAAACTAGTATTGTAATATTACAGGTAACATAGTTATTGTTGTCAATTTAGGTATTTCCTGCTCAACTCCGTTTTTTTATTACTTATTTCTGATCTTGATGAAATTGCCAACCCGATTTCAAAAAAGGAGGATTCTTAATTTAACACATATTTTTTTCTGAAGTGTATATTTATTTTTATTTTCAGTAAATAGGCTGTACCCCAAGCGCTAACTCAACTTTTAAATTTGAAGAAAAATTCCACTCCTAAGGGTTTAAACATAGTAGATAAAATTTATGTTGTATGTTATGATTTAAATGACATTGTAGAACTCCGTAGTCCACTCAAAAGATAACTCAAAAACTCAGACAAAATAAAAATTAGTCTTATTTTGTCTGAGCTCAAAAAAAACAACTTTAAAAAAGAAGTAAAAAGAAAAGTATAATCAATAATGTTATATACCTAGATAATTTAGCATGAGGATTCCATAAAGGTCCTAATTTAGGTATGTATGTACATAGCTGTATGTACCAGTTATTTTTTTGTAATTTTGTATTTCGTTGATTCCGCTTTTGTCCACATGGAGCGCTGTAAGTTTTTGCACCGCTTCCGTTAAGTAAAGCGTGGCGCTAGTGTCATTTTCTTTAGTATGTGATATCTGTCAATATACGAAAGTAGAGTAGAGGTTATGTTGTTATAAAAATATAGTCAAAGTGTTTTCAATTATTCCTTTTTCATAATGGAGAAAAGAAAAGAATCTTTAAGTGCACTAAAACTGTGTAGGTTTTGTTTGACACAAAATGAATCGCTGGGGAGCTTGTATGACAGGCATCATACACCAAAGAATTCTGTCGATCTTCCTTTAAAAATCTTATCATGCGTTTCAATTGAGGTAATTGTTCATTTTAAAGATATTTTTTTAGTTTCTGTGTCTTAAAATTGCTTTTATTAACATATTTACTAACTGGACGCCACCTATAATAGAAAGGGGTTCTTGTCTACTAGCTTGGCATAATGGCGCCGAACCGAACAAAATTGATAAAACAAAGAAATATTTACAGTAGTTTCGTACCTTACTTATGTATTCATTTCATTTATTTGATATTTTCAAAGGCGTAAATTGTAGTTAATTAAAATAATAACAAAAAGATATAACGTAAGTTTTATATGATCACTCCTTTAATTCTCGACTTACTGTTTTTATTACAATAAGCGCCACCTAGCGAATTAAAATGATTATTTTTGCTTACTGTTGGTTTATTTATATATGTAAGTATTGATGTAAGTATTGAAATTGTTTTTATTTATTTATAAACGCTCGATTATGTATAGATCTAGAGATAAGAAAAATATAGCTGTTTCATTTTTAAAAATAATAATATTAAAAACAATAATTATGTGTTATTTTCAGGTCTTCCCCTCAGACAAAATGCCATCTTTTATATGCAATCATTGCAGATTTTTTATGGATCTCTTTTATAAATACAAGCAGATATGTCGTCAATCTGATGAAAATATATTACAATACATTCAGAATGGTACACCCTTGGAATCTGTCCCTTGGCCTCCTTCTCTTATTCAAGTAATAATATTATTTTTTGTGATTTATTTACAGTATGTACTAACCAATGTCATGTTATATATGTAATTGTTATCATATTTTAGGCATATCAAAATTCAGTAAAACATGAGGTAGTAAAAACTGTAGTTGAGGGGGGTGCCACAGTGCAGGTCAGTACACAGGATGTCTCCGACAGTGATTATGAAGAGGAGGAAAATGTTTTCAATGTAACGGTACAACTTGATTAGTAAATCAAATTGAAATATAATACAATTTTACATTCCTTTTTTATAAAATCGAAATTACAAGTGAACTAGCAGTTCACTGCTGGTAAGTGGCCACTACAGCCTATGGACACCATTAAAAAAAAAAGAAGGCTACATATCTGTTGTCACCATTGAGTATAGGTGGTATGTCTCTTAGCCTGTAACTATACCAGCTTTCTATACCCTTCAGACTGGACCAGCTGCAAAGCAGCTTGGCGGCAGGTATAGGAATAGGTAAAAGGATAGGTTTATATGTGATAAAGCCATGCTGCAGCTATATTATGATTGTAGCACAAATAGGTTGGTTTGGTCAAACAAAGACCACACTCACAGAATACCAGTATGGTGAGTGTAAAAGGCCAACTGGAAACAAGACATTCCCCATTAGTCCTCAAGGGTGAGAACATAACTGCATTTTTAATTCTTAATTATGATAGATATAGATGTTTATAAGCCACAGTACCCACTTAGTATCAAAAAAATTGTGGGAACTGTCCAGATGGACTCTTAAAATAATTCTATTCTATTTATTGTTAATTTGTTTAACATTTTGATTCAATATTATTTTTAATTTTGTTTTTAACCTGATTAAATATTTAATTGACCATTTTCACTTCAATTACTTATTTGTTACAAGGTTAATTGAGTAAAAGGATTTACAAGTTCTACATTTGCAAATAATTTTCAAAATTGAAGCTTATATTAACAAGCATTGCAATGTTTACAGATTGCTGATGGTTTTGATGAGGGGTCTAAAGGTGTTTCAACTTGCATAAAAGTAGTAACCAGCAAAGACAATCAAAATAGCCCTAAAAATGTTCCGAGACAAGATAATAAAGGTAAGTTTCTAAAGTTATAATAATTTTGATTTTATTAATACATAGTTTTAATTTGCAGTTTTATTTAAAATTGAATATTATATTAAACATGCGTGTGTTCATAGCTTCTTGTAATTATTTCAGTATTTATGTATTATACTATTTAAAAAAAGTTGTGTTATAAATAATTGTAAATAAATCTGAGTAATGCATTTTATTTACTCTTGTTATTATGAGCCAAATGCATGTTTTTTCCATTTTTATGAACTTATTTGAACCAGTTAAAAGAAGTGTTGATAAAAGAAACTAAAGTATCAAAGTAGAAGTTGAAGGCTCATTTATAATCACAACTGAGAATGTCTAATAGTGCATGTATCAGAATTGTTTAGAAGTTATGAGTTCATTATATATTCTCTTATTATTTTTTAAATGTGTTGTGGTAAGTCAAAATAGCATACACATCATTTATTGTATGATATGCTCAGATAGCAATATTATAGAGCCCAAGGATAAAATACTCAGGCAGAGTGAATCGGGGGGCTTAGAAGATGGTTGCTGGCCGTGCAATGAATGTGAACGTACCTATCCCCTTCAGCAACTTTTAGAATTACATAAAAAGCAAAAACATAGAGAGAGAACTTTCCCATGTGACCAATGTGATGCGTAAGTAATATTTAAAATAAATGTTTATAAAGTTCCTGTCATTTGGAAATGTAATGAAATGATTTTTTCAGTAAATTCTTTACTAAATATGATTTGGGTACTCATCAACTGCGCCATTCGGATGAAATGCCATTCCAGTGTGTTGCATGTGACAAAAAGTTTAAACGTCTTATTTTGCTAAAGCGTCATGAAAAGGTATTTTGTAAATGATAAAATTTGTTTCTTGTATTTTATTATATTCTATCTTATATTACACAAATTTTCAGATAGTACATTCTGATTTACCACAGCAAGCTTGCATCAAATGCCCAGCAACTTTCCTAAGTGTAGAGGAACTAGAAGCTCACCAACAAAAACATACCTATGAGCCTAGAAAACGTTTTGGATGTGCATGTGGCAAAAAGTAAGTAGTATGTAGAATACTACAAGAAGGAGTGTGTTGCTGTTGTTTCAATAATTTATTTATTTTTAACAACAGTGCTGGCAACTTTGTACACTTATAATTTAGAATTATGTGTTATCTTATACCATGTAGTGGTGGTAAAAGAATTTCGCTACCCCTATCATCCCGTGGGTGTCGTAGGAGGCGACAGAAAGAAACAAATCATGAGGTAGGCATCTGTCTTCTTAATAACGACTAAAATTAAAAACTGCAATTACCAAGCGTGGGAACTATGGTAAATATTCCCCATATGAGGCAATCTATGGGGGAGGCCTATATTCAGCAGTGGACTTTAATAAGCTGTAACGGTAACGGTGACAATGTTATCTTAAATGAACTGATCTATTTTTTTTAGTTCTACCGTTCGTTCTTTATCAATACATTTTTTTGTCTGATGTAGGCACATATTGAAAGTAGAAAAAGAGTTACCCCAATGATTATCTTGGTTGGCCAAGAAGCATTGATTTAAATTACTCTTTCATACAACCCATCTTTTAGCCATTATCATTGTTTAGTTGGGTTGTACCACCTTCAATTGTGTTCAGATAGTTTTACCTATATGTTTGCTAACAGGTAATACATATTTTAGCTGTGTTTACATTCGTTACACTAATTTATGTATGCGAGAGAGGTCTTCGATTAAAAAAAAATTAAAATACAGGTAGCGCCATCTATATTGAGTGGGTATTAACTACTGTTTAGCTTCGAACGTAAATTATTATTTAACAAAAAGTATTTTGGTATTCCACATTGCATTTGTATAGTTACTACGTAACGCAGATAAGTAGGCTTCTTCGATATACTAAATGCATTTAAGCAAATTTTTAAGAACACCTAAAAATCGCATGTCTTGATTCCGATGATTCCGGTTGCCTTCGACTCGCCGGCTCCACCCAAGTTGTAAATCGCAATTTGAACTGCTACTTTAACGACTACGCGAACATCAATCATTCGCCAACAATATTGGGAGAGGGCAAAGGACTATATCTTATTCTAAAACACTCAGAAATGAAACAAAAATACTGTGCTCAGTTCTGTGATATACATAGACTGTAACTTTACACTATACGTTTGTGCTACTTTGGCGAATACATTCTTAGTAGTAGATAAGACTTCTTGTACTAAATAAATACTTTAAGTTGATTTCTGAAAACATAAAATTTAATCAAGCGAACCGATTAGCACTGCAATTGTAACTAGCAAAAAATACATTACATACAAATACATACTCCACGTGACATCCAATGTACCTTTAAAAATTTCGTCGGAATTGTTTCTATTTTTACGTGATATGGGATCAAAAAACCTAGGCAGAAAAAACTTCCAAAAAAAACCATAGTCCTCAGAGACGACATACCTGTAGCCTACTTTCTTTGAAGTTGGCAGTTGTCCATGGACTGCAATAACCATTTTACCTTGGTGGACTGTAAATTTGTTTGTCATTTCAATTTTATGTAAAAAAGACAAATTGCAGCCTCTAAAATAATTATTATTCAATATAATGTGCTACAGTAGCAGCAATTAACACTATTTGTACTGCTAATGTGCGTTTTAATCTGAAGTATGTCGTCGTGTCCTTTCGCGTTTTAAGATTTTGATTAGAATTCGGGCGAATGTTTCAATCGATTAAAAACAAAAAATAATTAAATTTTAATTATGACTGTAACCATCAAACTATAAATTTATTGCACTACTTTTCTAGACTGACTGAAGACTGAAGAGTGAGTTTTGTGATTTACCAACCTTTTGTACCTATATAAAAAAATCTATAGGTCTATCTTTAAGTTAAGGTTTCATTCAATTAAAATAAGTAAGCTTTTTATTCAAAAAATCTATAGATCTATCTTTAAGACTTCAATTTTAATAAATAAGTTTTTCATTCAAGAAGTCTATAGGTCTATCTTTAAGATTTCAATTAAAATAAATAAGTTTTTTATTCAAAAAGTCTATTAGTCTATCTTTAGGTTAAGATTTCAATTAAAATAAATAAGTTTTTCATTCAAAAGGTCTATAGGTTTATCTTTAAGATTTCAGTTAAAATAAATAAGTTTTTATTCAAAAAGTCTATAGGTCTATTATTTATTTATTTAACAATTTATGTACACACAAAATAATGTTACAATGAAGAAAAAAAAAGATATTTTGTACAAAGGCACTGCTTATTTCATATTGAAATTTCTTCCAGCAGGCCTGATACTGGACAAATTAAAAGAGAAGCTGATCTAGTGTGCACTCTCATAATAAAATTTTATAATAATAATATACTTAACATAAAGTAAAGACATTAAAAACAAATACCCATGTAAACATACATATAACTAAATACCACTATAAATACATATACACACATACACACACACATATATATAAATATATATAATATATATTACATATAAATATAATAATATATTATATATATAATCATTGGGACGACAAAGAAAGATAGTGCTCTTTGACTCGTCTTTTGAACACGGACACTGTTTGAGCCTCTCGAATTGCAGCAGGAAGAGAATTCCATAACCTAACTGCATGTACTGTAAAAGAGTGAGAATAGGACTTAGTTCTAGAGGAAGGGACATTAAGGAGGGTTTTTAAATGTGATCTGCAAACTGCATCGGGGGAGTGCGCAAAGTGGAATCGATCACGTAGATAGGGTGGTGATGTTGGATTGTATAGTATGTTAAAGAGGAGGCAAAGGATTCGAGTATTCCTGCGAAGTCGGATTGGGAGCCACTTGAGCTGTTTGCGCTAGGAGGAGACGTGGTCATACTTTTTTAGTCCGAAAATATAACGAATACATAAGTTTTGCAACCGCTCAAGTTTGTTTAATTGCTCCTCAGTCGCATCCAAATAACAGACATCAGCATAATCAAGAATCGGGAAAATAAGTGTTTGGACAAGAGAAATCTTCGTTGATAACGGCAGAAAATGTTGAAGGCATTTTAAGGAATGAAAAGTATAATTGATTTTCCTGCTAATTTCTGTGATATGTGCATTCCATGTCAACTTGCAATCCATGATGACGCCCAGATTCTTAATCGTTTCTGAAATGCTTAGTGGAATGCCATTAATTTGCAGAGTTGGCAGTGAAGAAAAGTCAAGTAATTTACGAGTAAACCTGGTGCCTATAATCATTGCTTGTGATTTTTTAGGGTTTATAACAAGTCCGTATGATCTAGACCACTTATCGATTTTATTTAGATCATTATTTATCGTTATCTATCTTTAAGTTAAGATTTCAATTACAAAAAGTAAGCTTTTCATTCAAAAACAGAATAGAATAATTTTCTATTCAATATTGATGACAAGTAATTCTCTTTGAAAGTTATTTATTTTACCACTGGTTCGAAAAAAATCCTCTGTCCTGGGAAGAACCAGCAAGAAACCCAGGGGGACTTGTTTTTAAATAAATTTTAAAATACAAATGATTACAAACTGTTTACAAAATTTATTTTAGAAACAGCTCGGAAGCGACCACCTCATTCTCAGGGGTTATTATCAACCATGTATTCATTTATATTATAATAACCCATTTTATACAGCTTTTGTTTAATTAAATATTTAAACTTGGTAAATATTTTATTTATACCTTGTATATTTTCTGGGACTTTATTGTAATAGCGTATACATTGCCCCAAGAATGAATTACTGACTCTGTGGAGTCGAGAGACCGGTATCACTAGCTTGTGTTTGTTTCTAGTGTTTACAAAGTGTATATCACTTTTTAGGGTTCCGAACCTCAAAAGGAAAAAACGGAACCTTATAGGATCACTTTGTTGTCCGTCTGTCTGTCTGTCTGTCTTGACCCTTTCTCTCAGGAACGCGTGGAGGTATCAAGCTGAAATTCATATCAAATACTCAAGTCTACTGTCCCTTGGAGCTGTGAAAAAATCAAACTTCTAAACCAACGCAATCAAAAGATACAGCCGTTTATGCCGCGAATTTTCGACATTCGCAAGCGAATAAAAACTTACAGGGTACTTCCCGTGAACTCAGAATCTTGAAATTTGGTACGAAGCAACGTGTTATAGCACAGATAAAGGAAAAATTGCGAAAAGCATAAATATTTAGTTACATCATATAATAAAAATATTTTTAATAATTTTGAACTTATATACCTACAGATTTGTTCGGAACCCTCGGTGCGCGAGTACGACTCGCACTTGGTCGTGTTTTTTTTTTACTGAAACTATCTTTGTTTTTGTGAATATACATTAAGTTTTCGGAAATATACTGAGAGGTCAAAGTTAATATATATATTTCTTTAAATTTTTCTCTGAGAGACTCTCGGTTAAGGTTGTAAATAGCTCTTATGGCCCTCTTCTGCAAAACTGCAAAACAAAAATAGTTTCTAAATCAGCCGCATCGCAAATTAAATAAAATCCCCATAGCAAAATGCCATAAGACATTATGCTATGGAAATAACTGAAATAAACTAATCTAGCTGTCTCGACACTAATGAGATCTCTAATCTTTTTTATAGCATAAGCTGCAGAGCTTAGTCTGCTTGCTAGTTTGGATATATGGGGGCCCCACTGAAACTTTGCGTCGAGAGTGATGCCAAGAAAAACAGAGGATTCAACTGGGCTCAGTTCTTCCCTATTTAAAAACACATTGGTATTCAGATTTTTAACATTCGTTGTTTTAAATTTAATACATTTAGTTTTATTTCTGTTTAAATGCAGATTATTAACGTTAAACCAATGCACTAATTTTGATATAGCATTATTGACTTCGTCACTTTTAAATCATAGACGTTAAGTTTAAAAATCAAGGAAGTATCATTGGCAAATAATACTATGTCATGATTATCCCCTACAAAGGAAAGTAAGTCATTAATATACACTAGAAATAGGAAAGGACCTAGAATCGAGCCCTGAGGGACACCTATCCTTACGGACAACCCAGAAGAACTTTTAACATTGATAATAACTTTCTGCATTCTATTACTTAAATATGAAATAATAAGTTTAAGCGCTGTTTTCTTGACACCTTATTACTGTAGCTTCCTGATTAATGTCTCATGGTGAACACAGTAGAAGGCCCTGGAAAGGTCACAAAACACACTCAAAGCATCCTCCGAATTCTCCCATGGACAAAAAATATGTTTTGTAAGTTCGACTTTGGCGTCGGTAGTTGAGTGACGCATTGTCAAACCAAATTGATTTTTATGCAGCAATTTATTTATATTAGAAAAACTTAACATCTGATCTAAAATATTTTTTCTAAAATTTTACTTAATGTTGGTAGTACAGAAATTGGTCTAAAATTGGCGGGGTCTAATGTACTACCAGATTTAAATAAAGGTATGACTACTATGTTTTATTAGATCAAGAAACACACTAGATTCGACACTTGTATTAAAAATTGTGGCTAGATAAGGTACTATATTATCTATTATAGATGCAATAACTTTAACGGAAATCCCCCATAAGTCTGCTGTTTTCTTAACATTAATAGTTTTAAAATATTTAACGATATCTTTGGGCAATAAGTCTAAAGATTTCAATTATAATAAATAAGATTTTTATTCAAAAAGTTTACAGGTCTATCTTTAAGTTAAGATTTCAATTACAATAAGTAAGTTTTTCATTCAAAAAGTCTACAGGTCTCTCTTTAACTTAAGATTATGTTTTTAAATTCGTTGATTAGAAATGATAGGATACTGGGCGTGTTCAGCAATGGCACGTATTGTACTTTTACTTTAATTTTAATATAAATAAATATTGTGTTTATATTAGCAATTTGTTGTTTTTCTCCAGGTATAGTGATAAGGCAGCTCTGGAAAGACATAAGACATTTGTGCGCTGCAGAAATCCAGATTTTTCCTGTGAATACTGTCCTGAGCGTGAGTCTTACAGGAAAATTTGTCATTTATCCATTACGTTAAAAAATATAAGCTATGAACATGCGCTAATTAAAACCGTATAATGTAAATAACAAACAACAAAAAAAACATGGCAAATGGCATTGTTTAATATTTTACCTTTTCTACAGAATTTACGTCGCTTACTAAACTGGCACGACACGTGCGTTCGCATGCAGGCGAAAGACCTTATCCCTGCAAACATTGTGACAAGAGCTTCATGAAGTCCCACCATTACACAAGGTATTAATGAATTATTACGGATTAAATTACATTTATTAAATTAATTTACGAGTGCCATTAAACATAAAATATACACTTAGGAAAAAAACACATTAAGAATAGAGTAACGAATTATGATAGTTAACTATTATGCCACGATACTACCACGGCTATATAACTGCAGTGCGATTGGACAACTCTGGTGGGAATTGAGTTAGGTTCTTTTGACGTTTGATTTCGATGAATTGGGTATCTGGCCGATGAGGAAAAATGGGTGATGCCTCCCGCGGGGCAATGTGTTCAGCCCGGGGATCAGCCAACGCTCCGTGTGGTAGTACTGAGCTACTATATATATACTGGAGTACTTCAAAACCGCGACCGTGAGATCAGTGACGTCAGTGCTGCCACACGTAAACATGTTAGTATCGATTATAAGCAAATATCTTATTTTAGCTTATGAACAATTATCATATCGAGAATCTTGACACAGTGCAGAGTGATTTCCATCGATAAACGATTCTCACCAAAGTTCTCAACAAAAAAAAGTGAATTTGCACTTTCCAATTATACTGGCATTCACGGCCATGTGATATTGACATATTGCTTTTAACGATGTTGATACATCAAACGAAAAAGAATTTTCTCTGTAAAAATACTTTTTTATCATCATTTGAGACTACGCTGATAATTTCGCGGGTTCTATTCCTGTACAAATACCTGTTGCAGTGACACGCAATACATACATTATACATAACGCCATGTAATAAAACGTGTGGCAATCACGTCAAAAATTAATTTAAAAAATGTGAAAATAAAAATGAGTAATTGCTACGAGGGCGGCACTGAAAATTTCGGGAATCAAGGAAGTGACACAACATTACTATTTAAAAATGTATTTATTGCTTTTCGAAGTATTCTCCGCGAAATTTGACACATTTTTCCATACGATGGAACCAATCATTGAAGCAACCATTCCATTCGGAAGTTGGGGTCTCCAAAATGGCCGTTTTGTAGGCGTCCACAGCTTCTTCAGGTGATGAAAATCTCTGTCCACGCAATTTATTCTTTATTTTAGGGAAAGTATAGAAATCATTAGGACTTAGGTCGGGGCTGTACGGCGAATGGTCTAATAATTCTATATTTTCTTGCTCTAAAAACTCTTTTGTTCTGTGTGCGGTGTGAGAACTCGCATTGTCGTAATGGAGGATGATTGATGCGGCGGTTGCAGTTCTCTTTACGGAGTTCAGAAACGACCTGTGGCAAGCAAATGCTAGCATACCATTCTGCATTAACAGTTCTTTGTCCCTCAAGAGGAATAGTTGTAACATGGCCGGTTTTGGAGACAAACGTGGTCACCATTTTTTTTGCAACACTCCGTGAACGAACAATTTTTGTTGGCTTTAACTCATTTTCGAACACCCAAACTCGTGACTGGTTTTTTGTTTCGAGCTCGTACGCATATATCGAGGATACGTCACCTGATACGATGTTGTATACAGCATTTGAGGATCTTGCGTGGAATCTTTCGAGAGTTCTGACGCACCAAGTAACGCGAGCCGCTTTTTGCTCTTCACAGAGCGAATGCGGTATCCATCGGGAAAACAACTTTTTTACACCTAATTGTGCATGCAAGATTATTTGTATTTGACTCATGCCAATGTCTAAAGTTGCCTGAATTTCGCGGTATGTCACATGTCGATCTTCCTCAATCAGCTTACGCACAGCATCAACGTTTTATTGGGTGACTGCAGTTTTTGGACGACCTTGACGGGGATCATCACTGAGCTTGACACGTCCAGGTTGAAATTCAGCAAACCAGCGATAAAACTCGCGTTACCATCCATACCATCTGGATGATTGGCGATTGCGAAGTACTGTGCGATTTAGAAGAAGTTTTCTCCCTCGCACGACTTCCTTGTGGAATCAATTACCACCAGCGAATTTTCCGAACCGATACGACTTAGGAACCTTCAAGAAAAGAGCCTACACCTTTCTAAAAGGTCGGCAACGCATCTGCAATTCCCCTGGTGTTGCGGTTGTTCATGGGCGGCGGTAGTCACTTACCATCAGGTGAGCCGCATGCTCGTTTGCCCCCTATTCTATAAAAAAAAATGTGGTTTTGGATGGGGCTTCATCACCAAATGCAGAAATCATCCGGTTAACACACTGTTTTTGTGTTAAACCACTTCGAAAATCATAATAAATCATCGCTCTTGAATTTTCTCGAGTCAATTCCATTTTCTCAACGACTAAACAAGTTTGACAAAACCTTGTGACAAGACCGAAAATCTTTTTTTAAATGAATAAATGGTATACGATTTTTAAAACCAAGGGCTTTTCAATTAAAAATATTTTAATATGACAGGAACAGTGGAAATATTCCATTCCCGATACTTTTAGTGCAGCCCTCGTATCTCCACTGAAAGTAAAAAGAATATTAAATACTTATTTAAAAGTAAAGTGCGTGCATGTATATAAGTTATAAATTACGAACTCTACATTGCTCTAAGAATTAAGACCTCACGTTTGTACCCTCGAGAAAAGTTGGGCAAATGTGACAAAAGCTAGGCAATTTCCAAATGTATGAACTAGACATGGAACGAGTAGTGATTCGCCGAGTACTCGGCCACCGGGTACTCAGCCTAGATTGGGCCGAATACTCGGCTTTAAATAAAACGCGGTAGCGAACGGCGTGTGGTTATTTCCCTTACACAGAGTTAGAGATGGAACGATACGAGTAAATACAAGTAGTTACTCGATACTTTTCTTTCTATACCAAGTACTTAGGGTATCGATACTTTAAAACTTAGTACTAAGTAGTATCGACAGAAAAGTACTTGTATCGTTACTCGATCAGTCACACACCCACGGATACTGTTGATGATTGATTAGTGATTACTTGTCAAATGAGATAACATGAGTTCATGTTCCAGAGATAGTTTTCGTTATCTGGCGCGAAAATTACTGCTTATAGAAATCGTTTTATTGGAAAAGATCTAGAAAAATTATTAATATTATAGTATGTGCCATATCGATTGAGAAAAACGGACAATGACCTCAGATATGAGCCGAGTGTCAAAAGGCGTAACTTACAAAATCTCAATTTAGATGTGATAACAATATTTAAATATTGATATTATTCCCACTTCTAGGTCAGCACATATGTTTTGTTTTTTTGTTTCTTAAATAATATTGTCTGTGGTTCCTATAAACATAGTAAAATCTTACGGTACATCGCGAAAAATGTGTTATATTTTATATTTCAATTTATGGTAAGTAACGCAGCAATTCATTTAATAACAGTTTCATATTAAAAAAATATTTGAAGCAATATAATCACCATATTGAGCTTTTGCAAATTCATCCCTTTAAAATAAACAAAACGCGCGTTACGTCAGTTCGTTCTAAAAGAAACGTGACAATGGCAGCCAGAGATGCGTCACCTTTTTTGGGCCGGTCCGCCATTTTGTTTTCATTCGTGTTCGGATAGCGCTTGCGTGTGTACGTCTCGGGTAATTCATAGCATTCATTGCATTGTTTTAGTTGAGTTTTTACTGTTAAATTTGTTATATCGTTAAGTTTTTGTTTTTTGAATCTGTTATATTAGTTTTACTGTGACGGTCGTTACTAAATCGACATGAGTTCAGGAGAATTTGGTGAAGGACCCGGTCCTTCAACATCAAGTGGAAAGAGACGTCGCCGACCCATAATAAACGTAGCAGGTACGTACAAATAGGTACAAATGCGACGACGTAGCCTTTCTATTTCTTAAAGCGCTCTTTTTATGTGACCATGTGGTATTTATTTTCTAAAACAATATGTATTTATGTGATGTAGTACTATGGTAGTATATTTTTGTCATTTATTTACAGGCCCATCTTCTGGAGCACCTTTAACGTCACCAGTAAAAAAGAGAAAACCTACCACTTTGTCGGTCGGGGAACAAGAGATTATCATTAATGTATACAAATATGTCAAAAACACCTGGCCCGAAGACGTGTATCCTTCAAACGTTAATATGGTAGAAAAGGTTTCGGAGATCTCAGGAGTCAGCAAGAGCACTATATATCGCGTATTAAGCGTGTATAGAGATTCCCATAAAATACCAGAAAAGGGAATAATTAATAAAAGAAAAAAGTCTGTAATTGACAAGTTGGACGATTTTGATAAATCGGCTATAAGAGCGAAAGTGCATCAGTTCTTTCTTGCAGGAGAATTACCGACTTTAGACAAAATTTTGCTCAGTATAAATCAAGATGACCAGTTGCCAAACTTGAGCAAAACTTCCCTGCGACGTGTGTTGCGCCATTTAAAATTCAAATATATAAAGAGAAACAGAAAAAGTGGTCTAATAGATCGCCCAGAGATAGTTCTGTGGCGTACCAGATATTTGAGAGAAATACAAATATTAAGAAACGAGGGACGTAACATTTTTTACCTTGACGAAACATGGATTAACGCAGGTCATACTATGGGAAAGGTATGGGAAGACACCACAATTGAATCTTCTCGTCAATCACGGTTAGAAGGCTACTCTACTGGCGCGAAAGCCCCTTCGGGTAAAGGAAAGCGATTAATAGTTGTACACGTTGGCAATGAAAATGGCTTTTTGGAGGGATGTGATTGGGTATTTGAATCATCATCTACTGGTGACTACCATGAGAGTATGGACGCTCTCCATTTCGAGGACTGGTTTAGAAAAGTAATAGAAAAACTGCAAAGCGGCGATGTCATAGTTATGGATAACGCTAGTTACCACTCCAGACGTTTAGAAAAAACCCCAACAATGTCTTGGCGGAAACAAAATATGCAGGAATGGCTAGAATCTAAACAGATCGCATACGTGCCCTCGGACACAAAGACCCACTTAATGGAAAAAATAAAGGCAGTTAAAGATAACTATCGAAGTTACGTCACCGACGAGATGGCAAAAGAAAAAAGCATCACAGTGGTAAGGTTACCTCCTTATCACTGTGAGCTTAACCCCATTGAACTTGTGTGGGCAGATGTGAAAGGGTACGTTGCACGAAAAAATACAACTTTCAAGTTAAAAGATGTTAAAAATTTACTTAAGATGGTTTAACTCAAATCACGCCAGATAAATGGAAAAACTGTGTTCAGCATGTCCTTAAGGTTGAACAAAAAATGCGTGGCATGGATGATAGAATTGACCAAACTGCAGATCGCTTTATAATTAATGTTACAGATAGTTCATCAAGTGAAGATACGAGTGATGATTGCACCGAATAAAAATAAAGTTCTTATATAATATTAAAAATAAAGTTTTATCTTTTGCATAAGTACGTACTTATTCGGTGTCGTTATCACTCGAATCTTTATATGTGTTATAAATTAATGTTTTTTGTTGTTAAATGAATAAAGTACTTTATAACAATAGATGATTTTTCTTCTACAGCGATCTTTCACATAACTTTTTAATAATAGTTAATAAATATATATTATATCAATCATTATAAAAAAATCATTATAAATAAAGAAAGTACTACATATAAAATGTGCCTATATATTGAAGGTTTGTAACCCCTGGTTAAACGACCGAAAGGTCATTGTCCGTTTTTCTCAATCGATTTGGCACATACTATAGTAATAATAATTTCTATTATAGATTTATATGTACGTTCTAAATATTTCTGCTGCTTCTCATGTTCCTGATGTTTTAATGTGTCTAATATAATAATAATGATAAAAACTGGCTTTTTGTCTTTATTTTTCTCTGGAATATAATTAAGGCCGAGTACTCGGTACTCGGCCGTTAATACTCGGTGCTCGGCCGAACCCTAAAAAGCCGAATCCGCCGAGTACCGAATCCAAACCGAGTACGTCCAAACCGATGTCTAGTATGAACATTTGCAACGTATAATTGTAACTTATGATTAGAAAAGAGATCATGAAGCAAACACTTGTTGTATTATAAATATATTGTCATATAATATATTAGATTAGATTTTTTGTATAATTTTACATAATAGTATTTACTTCTGCTTTCTTCATATTATCTGTGATATTTTAGTTGTACACGTACCTGAACTGTACAAAATTTTTTTTACCTTTCAAATGTAAAAACAAATAAAGTAACAGAGGTCCAACTACTGAGCTTTTAGTTACTGAGAGTGTTTTTGAACAGGAGAGTCCGATGCATGTTTTTAGACTTTACACGAACTTGATTTTTTTTATATGTAGACAAAATATATATCAAATAGCATTTAAAATAGTGATAAACAATTTTAATGATGCCGGCAAGGATCGAACACTGGTTGCTCGCGTACTATTAAATTTAAAGTAATCGCCCAACCCTCGAACTAGTTCATTATATACAGCTCCATTTATATGTAACCTAATATGCCGACTTGAGTTGGTTGATTTCGCTATTAAAATACATATAGAAAGGTTACATACCGAGGTTACATATATGGAGACGGGACATAAATATGTACATATTATACAGACCACTTTTCTTTGAAATCGTACAGGAGGGCTATGGTTGCCTCATGCGTCGCACTTGAGATCGGGTGGTGGCTGCTTGTGTTGACTGGGCTGCTCAGATATTCAATATAATTAGAGCTTTATGGAACATGCTTCAATAACTTATGGGTCTATTCTTTTAATTTGTGATAAACAATATCGCATCATTGGCATTTAAGAAAAAAGCAAAAAAAGAGGAATACCTTCGAAGTTTCTTTCACCGTTACCTCTCCAGGCCGATAAAGAAAACATAATTTTGTAACTGTAGTAGATTAAAAAAATATATTGTCCTTAGACAAAGCTAATCTTTATTTTCTAAATAGGAAAATAAAAAGTTTTTATTTCATTGACGTTGGTATTTTAGAATTATATAAAAGAAGACAATCTTTTTAGACCCACTAGAAATTTTAACGTAACTTAATTTTATTACACATAAAAAGATACAGATTTATTATAGTAAACGGCCTGAACATTTTTTTTACTTTTTACTGGAAATGAGGCATTTCATCTTAGTCCTCACGGGTGACAACGCATCTGCATTTTGATTCGCTTACGAGGACAGATGTAGATGTCTATGGGCTGCAGCAACCACTTACCATCAGGTGGACTGTGAGCTCGTTTGTCACCCTTATCCTGTATAAAAAAAAGATTTAATGAAAATCTAACCGGAATCATGAAATTTAAAAAAGTGTTGTTTTGATATCCATGTTCTGGCTAATGTAATATAAAAAAAACTAGTGTAACGAAAAACGAACTACTAAAAGCATTTTCCATCAATCTTAAGTACCTATCTATAATTGCTGAATGTACCTGCAATTTATTCTATTAATTATTGACCAGTGCACTATTTTAACTTAAAATACCGGTGAAAACTACTAGACAATCGCTTTTAGTTTGTTTATAGGTTACTGTGATATTCATATTTTAATTGTTAATTTCTCAGTATTTCCGTTAGATGCGGTAACACTAATATTACTATTGTAATCTATAGATTATAAGAAATAAATCGATATGTTTCATTAAGTTACGCCACAATTTATGGTGGGCCCATTCTCGATACAAAAAGAAATTGTCTTTACTAGACTTCAAACTCTGAAACGAATTTTTCTTATTCACCGTACAAACTGATGGATTTACAACAATTTTAATCAAGATTGTTACGAAATTAGCCTCGTAAAAATTGAAATAAACTCCTTGATTTGCAGACATCTGCGTGTCAAACATCGTGAGAATATCCGTTCCGCTCGCGGACCCTTCGGCCAAGCGGAGCAGTACCGCTGTGAGCAGTGCGATGACACCTTCTCTACTCAGGATGAATTAATTTATCACTCGGCGATCCACGCCACTCAGAACCTCACCTGTCCTCTCTGCCAGGAGAAGTTCGAGAACGTTGATGCTGTCACTGCTCATATTAAATCTCATGTCAATGGTATGTATATTATTGATACCTTGTGTGGGTGTGGGTATATATATATATATATATATATAACGTGTCCCAAAATTCAACGATAAGCCAACACCGGAGGATAGACCTGCCCCAGACTAATCGGGGAAAAAAAGAAAAAAATATATCCCAATTATATTGTAAGTTATATAAAAAAAATGAATATATGATATTTTTTTTTCTTTTTTTCCCCGATTAGTCCGGGGCAGGTCTATCCTCCGGTGTTGGCTTATCGTTGAATTTTGGGACACGTTGTATATATATTTATTGTATGAATTTTATAGAAATAGGGTGGAAAACGAGCA
This sequence comes from Parnassius glacialis, assembly GCA_033319125.1. Lineage (NCBI taxonomy): Eukaryota > Metazoa > Arthropoda > Insecta > Lepidoptera > Papilionidae > Parnassius > Parnassius glacialis. Next base: position 32,941,780 of record JAVANC010000001.1, read on the forward strand.
AACAGTCCACCTGATGGTAAGCACTTGCTGTGCCTCATAGATATCTATATCTACCCTCGTTCGCGAATCAATTTTTTTTTATAGAAGATGGGGCAAACGAGCATGCGGCTCACCTGATGGTAAGTGACTACCGCCGCCCATGAACAACCGCAACACCAGGAGAATTGCAGATGCGTTGCCGGCCTTTTAGAAAGGGGTAAGCTCTTTTCTTGAAGGTTCCTAAGTCGTATCGGTCCGGAAAATTCACTGGAGGTAATTGATTCCACAAGGAAGTTGTGCGGGGGAGAAAACTTCTTCTAAATCGCACAGTGGTGGACCGCCAATCATCCAGATAGTATGGATGGTAACGCGATATTTGTCGCGATGTGCGATGGTGAAATTGAGCGGCTGGAATTAGTCCGAACAATTCCTCAGAACACTCCCTGTGATAGCTGCGATAAAATACGCAAAGAGATGCAACATCTCTACTCAGTGCCAGTGTATCGAGCCGTTCAGAAAGAACTCGGTCGTCGACAATTCGAACCGCTGTGCGCTGGATGCGGTCAAGTGGAAGGAGCTGGCACTGGGGTGCCTCGGCCCAGAGATGAGAACAGTATTCCATGTGGGGCCGAACTTGCGCTTTGTAAAGTTGCAAGCGATCTGCCGGTATGAAATACTGTCTCGCTCTGCTGAGCACGCCAAGCTTTTTAGAGGCCAATTTGGCCTTCCCTTCCAAGTGACCACGAAACTGCTCATGTATGTAACATATGTCGACGCCAAGGATTCCGATGCTAGCTGATGCAGCAAGCGGAGTGCCTTGAAACTGAAGAGATACGACAACGGGGTTCTTTTTAGCGGTAAACGCGCAAACTTGTGTCTTCTAAGGATTAAACTGGACTAGATTTAGTCGCCCCAATCGGAGACTTTGTCCAGCAAAAACTCGACTTCAGACACAAGTTTGTTCCGGTACTCGGCGACGTTTTCCCGAAAAATATTGGCACGGCCGGTATATAAGGCATCACCAGTGCTGTCGTCCGCATAGCAATGAATGCTACCAGTTAGCAACATATCATTGATATGCAGGAGAAACAGCGTTGGTGATAGCACGCAGCCTGGTGGAACACCAGCGTTGATAGGCTTGAAATCAGAGCATGCACCGTCTACTACGACCTTGATGCTCCGATCAGCAAGGAAATTGGTGATCCATTTGCACAATTTCTCGGGAAGCCCATAGGAAGGAAGCTTCGTAAGAAGCGCTTTGTGCCAGACCCGATCGAAGGCCTTCGCTATGTCTAAACTAACGGCCAATGCCTCCCCCTTGGACTCTACTGTCTCCGCCCATTTATGAGTCAGATAGACTAGAAGATCACCAGCTGATCGACCCCGACGAAAACCGTACTACCGGCGGTCACTAATCAGCTGGTGATCCTCAAGGTACCTCATGAGCTGGCAGTTTATAATGGATTCCATTATTTTGGAGAACAAGGAAGTGTTGGCGATAGGCCTGAGCCTGAGTTGAACGGGTCTGAGCGGTCGCCTTTTTTAGGGATCGGGTGGCCTTCTAAAGCTGTCTTCCATGAATTCGGGACTACGCCTTGGGAGTAGAAGTACCGGAAAAGACGCGTTAGGACCGGTGCCAACTCCGGAGCACACGTCTTCAGCACAATGGGAGGGATTCCATCGGGCCCACTCGACTTGCTGACGTCCAGGGATAAAAGTGATTTGCGAACCGAGCGCTGTGTAAACCGCACATCTGGCATGGAGCACTCACATCGCGGAATGGTCGGCGGTGTGTTCCCCCGTCATCTAGAGTCGAGTTGGACGCAAAGAGAGAGCTCAACAGATCGGCTTTCTTCTTTGCGGCATGGGCCAGTGAGTCGTCCTCTCTGTGCAGAGATGGAAGAGATGGCTGATAGAAGTTCTCTTGGACAGCCTTGGCGAGAGACCAGAATGCTCGGGTTCCCGAAGGAAGGCGAACTAGCTTCTCGCCAATTCTGCCGATGTGCTCAGACCTTGCCTTGGCAATGACACTTTTGAAGGACCTGGAGGCGGAATTATACTTCTTTTTAAGTGCGCTGGTGTTTACATCCCGAGACGTTGGTGCGTCAGCCCAGGCCCGGTAGCACTCCTGCCTATAGCGTGATGCTATTTTACAGGAGCGACCAAACCATGGCTGGGATCTGCCTCCAATGGGCACCACAGAGGATGGAATAAAAAGTTCCATACCCTGAAGTACCACATCAGCAACAGAATCGGCAATAACGCTGGGATCTTCCGGCGAGAAGCAAACCCGCCCCCAAGGGTAGGATGCAAAAAAGACCGCATCCCGTCCCAATCGGCTGAACTATAGTGCCAAACACGGCGGCAAGCTGCAGATCGCAACTGCGATTGGATTGGTGAGTGGCACCGTACTCCGGATCAGACAATGGTCCGAAAAGCCCAGAGGGGCATCGACGGAGACCTGATATCCGTCCGGATGAGAGGTCAGCAGAAGGTCCAACAGGGAAGGTACATGGTCTTCCACATCTGGGATCCGCGTAGGCGAAGTAACCAGTTGTGTTGGACCATATGCCAAAGCAAAGTCATAGACAGATCTACCCGCATGATCGGTTAAACGAGAACCAAGCCATTCAGCGTGGTGGGCGTTAAAATCACCTAGTATTACGATCTCTGCGGATGGGACCTGTTGTAGCACGGAGTCTGCAGCCATTTGGACGTGGTCGATGAGTCGGTCTGTGTCGGCATTACCGCTATGGGACCTATAGAGGCACCCGTAGACGCGGGGATGGTCGTCGCTGTCAGGTTGGACAGGTGGTCCGTATCTTCAAGACTGCCGAGGCGTCGAAAACAGATGTCCTCTCTGACGTAAACGCAAACTCCAGCCCGGGGCACAAAAGAGTGTTCCAATTTGTACCCCGGGTAGGAGAGATATGAAGTATCAGCCGGAGAGAACACCTGAGTCTCGGTTAAAAAGAGCAAGGCCAGCTTCGCCGTCTCTAGATGGTAATGGACAGCGTTAAGATTGGAATGAAGTCAAAATTCACGGATAGCGTGACAGGGGTCGCCTTGGTTGTATTGCTCCGCTTGCCCCGAACAGCATTAGTCGCGACCGGAATCTGCCCCCCCCCCCCCCCCCCTCGAATACGTGGGGCAGCCTGAGCACCCACGCTCAGGAGTGAAGTAGTTTGGTCGTGGATGCTCAGCGAGGGATTCTCCAGGGGTGCTGGTACCCTCCTGGGTTAGTCTTTTATTTAATTCCACTACCATGTTGATGGGGGGGGGGGGAGGAATTGGGCCTCCGTCTACCTCTACTTAACGCTAGTATTCTGTGAGGTCGTGGTACCACCCCGGTTCGAACTGGCCCATCCGTGCGACAGCAAAGGCTGCCGCACTGTTTGAATGCAGATGCGTTGTCACCCGTGAGGACGAGGATGGATTCCTCTTTTCCAGTAAAAGGGTCTCCGGTTCTCTACACTGACCATACGAAACTCAGCAGCATTAAGCTGCTATTTTACGCTGGTATTCTGTGTGAGCGTGGTCCTTCCCCGGTCGTGCTGACCCATTCGTGCTACAACTATATTATAAATATAACTGCAGCTTGGCTCTACGACATACAAAATGTATTGATATATTGCTTACTAAGTAAAGTATACATAATGATAGATGCAAACTATATCAAATAGATATTGTTCTTTATATTGGTTAAAAACTTAGTAAAATTCAAATTCAATAAATTCTTTGCAAAAAAAATCCCACAAACTCGTTTGATTGATGAAAGATTTTCAATTTGCCATAGCATAGTTTTTATGTTATGTGTAATCACATGCTTCTTTTGTAGAATTATGCTTATGTCGCATATTATTTGATTTAATGAAAAAAAAGTTTTAATTGTCTATTTACGCTATACCAATATATAACCGTAATGTAATTTAAACTTTTCAATATTTTTATTTTACTCATTTCACATATTCATTTCAGGGGTAGAATTCATGTGCGATTTCTGCGAGCTAGTATTTACAACAAAACAAAAATTGGAAAGTCATGTTATACAAGCGCATGAAGACGAATTCGACAATGTAAGTTTTATTTTGTATCAGTAAGGGTTCAGAGAGCTCGCAAGCGACGACGCGCCAAATGTCATTAACGTATGTACATCAGTAGGGCTAGCCAAGACGATTTTCAGCATAGAAAACTATAAAAATGAATAAAAATTACATATCTGAACGTTAACCCTTTCACTGTCCCGTGCACTATATATATAGGGCACTGCTATTGTCGTACTATTGTGTCTGGAAACCGGACAGTGAAAGTGTTAAGACAGCGTTGTTTTCATTCATTTTTATATTTATCTAAAACGTTAACTCTACTGGAACAGACGACGCACGACCGCATGAGTAAAGAAACTGTACAGAGACAAAGCTTCTAAGCTGTAAAAGTTTTTACCTATTTTAGTAGGGTTGGCACAGAACGACAAAATTAAATAAACAAAACGTTTATCATCATTTTAATAGATACTTATGATATAATATTTTATAATGATTTCTTATATTTACGCGAACACTACACATAGAATAAAAATACTTTACGGTTATTATCGCGTTTAATTATACTTTTTTGAGGATTTTTTTTTAATTTATATAGGGCAAACAAAACGATCTATAAAACCCGTGTAAAAGAACACATAGCTGACGTCAAACACCAACGTTCCGGGAAGTCTGCAGTTTGTGATCATATCCTAGACGGCCCCCGCCATAACATTAGATTTGATAGACCATAAATTCTCGCGAAAGAACTTCGATTCCTGCTAAGGATGATACGTGAGATTAACGTAAAATTAAAAAAAAAAATATCTTAATTTCAATAGGGACGGAAGCTGGGTACTACCACCTGCTTTGGATCCTGTAATTAATAAAATTAAAACTAAACCCAAGCATACCACTGCAAGACTTCAAGACACAGTAAGTTCATTCTGCTTAGATCGTACCAAAACGAATAATTAAAGAGCTGGAGGTACTCCAAGTTCACTCTGACATCGGGATGTCAATCACCTCAGTCCTCCGTGACCATGAAAAGCACCCGAAACAATGGGAATTTAAAAATAAGTATAATTAAACGCGATAAAATCCATAAAAGTAGTTTTATTCAATATAATATTTTTTTACAAACTACGTATTCTAAATATTTTACTTTTATAGTTATTGTTATTCAACAATTTGTTGTGGCTTTTAATTAAATGGAAGTTTCTAAATGTAATGTATATTTTTTTTAATAATCTATATGAAAGCACTCGCATTTCTAAACAAATATAAACTCTTGCACACGTTTCAATATTTAACTACCAATATTTACAAAGTTTCTTTCGAGGTCAAAATATTTGTGTAATTTTTGCTCAAGCAATTCAACAAACGCGATAAAAGTGGCAGGAAGTATTATTAAAAAAAACCCGATTGAACACTATCTTTATTAAAATCCTTGGAATGGCTGAGAAAATAATATTTTCCCATATTTATAGGTTCTTCAAAATTTGTAGTTGTAAAAAATAAAACTACGTTAATAGATCTATTACCGTATATTTTTATTTTTTCAAATCAAATAGATAATTATTTTTTCCTACTGTTAACACAGGGGCAGTAACATCGTCAGGTTGCGGTGGTGGTGTATTAAAATACGACAATCTTTTGGTTTCATAAGTAATATATCGAAATCGTATTCACAATTAGTATTTTGAGGTTTCTCTAAGAAATTGGTTATAAACATATGTTGGTTCCTGGCAGTTACCACCCGCCTCTACGACTTTTTCAAAGAAATTTTCGAGACAATTTTGATTGAAACGTCTCGTAAATATAAATTAATTTAATTTCTTCTGATTTTAATTCTTCCTGAAGTTTTATTAAAGATTTTATAGATACTTGAAATCCGTGAATGCTATTTGTAACGTCTTTCTGCCTATCACTTCTTATTGATTTTAAGTTCTTAAAAATGATAGTATTTCTTCTAAAAACTCAATTTGATAACTATCGCATCAAAAAGCTCTTTTATATCTATTAGGAGATCATAGTGTACTTGAGTGTAAGAAATCAAACAAGTTATTAATTTTATTTACAAAATCAGCGGTCTCTTGCGGCAACCTCGATTAGATTTAAAGCTACGTAGGTATTAGTAAACCATATTTACACTTTTTTATATTGGTACGAATTATTCTTTAAACAACTAAATTTGACACATTATTTTGTACACAACCCTGAGTTTGAGCACTGGCTGTTTATAGCAGTTTCTCTCTGTACATGACGAAACGCCAGTGCTCACGCACACACGCGCCTCAAGCTTGTAGTAGTGTTGTATGAAGCTTTGCCTATGTACGGTATGGTTTCTTTACTCATGTGGAACGACTTGCAACATTCAGCCGTCTCAAAAATTTAAATTTATTAAAGTATTGTTCTTTAGCACTAGTTTAATTATAAATTAAAATTAAATAAAACTTTTAGCCTAGCGTACATAATGCAATGTCAAGTATGATTATACATGATGTGTTTCGTTTAGGACACTACATTATCATTCAACAGATGTGTACCATTATTTCTTTATTTGTTTATTTACACTATATAGTACATATATAAAACACCTTAATAAAAAGGATTACAAAGGACAGACTTATTAGCCTTTTGGCATTCTCTTCCAGTCAACCCGAGACGTGGAAATAATTTGATAGATACCAAAAATAAAAAGGAACATTATGATAACTCATTATATTCAAAGGATAAAAAAGCATTGCGTTAAAGATGTAAAAATTAATTATTGTCGACGGTAGTCTTTCATAGTATAGCGGGGTTAGGTTTTGTGTTGGCAATGTTAGTGCACGCACTCATGGAATGGAGCAAGGTGTTTTTCAAACTGTCTAAGACAAATCATTTAATTTTTCACGCGGATCTTACAATTTTAATTTTCACATGTTTAATTTAATTTTGTCAACTAAATTGAAAGAGTAATTAATTAAACAAAATAAAAACTTACTTCTTTTAGGAAATGGGACCGGATGAATCTTCCATGGAAATGGACGCAGAAGATGATGACGATAATAGCATAAATGGTGGGTATTACACAGTCGTATCACAGCGTTAGTATTATTACCATTAATAATAACGCTACATATAAACAAATTCTTTTTGTTTAACGTTATTAAAAAAATCATTCATTCATTAGAGCTCATCGAGTCCACTACTGGACGTGGGCGCCCATGAGTATTATATATATGGTAAAAATCATAAATGAAAATATATATTATATTTTCATACATCATTTTTATCATCTTCGCCAAAGTTGACGTATTTGCAGATGCAGATTTTTATTATTTTGAGTTATCAAGAAGATTTTTTTACAAGCTTTTATTATATGATAAGGGTAACAAACGAGCACACACTCAACCTGATGGTAAGTGGTTGCTGGTCCGTAGACATCTAAGTCTATCCTTGACTATGAATCAAAATACAGTTGCGTTGTCACCCGTGAGGTTCTCTACACTCACCATACGAAACACAGCGGCATTAAGCTGATATTTTTCGTTGGTATTCTGTGAGAGCGTGGTCCTACCCCGGTTGAACCGACCCATTCGTGCTACAACTATACTGCAAATGTAGCTGCAGCATGATTCTACCACTTAATATATATAAATACTGCTGTATATCTCCTATTTTAGTTTCCCTCTGTCGCCTCTTGCAACAGAGGGAAACAAACCAACATTAAAAATTAATTCCTCTGTTATATTATGTGCAAATTTCATATTAATTATAGCACTTTTATTATTAAGTTTCATTTTTATAAGTTTAAATTAAATTTTCATAGAAAAAAAATTGTTTGCAGTTAAAGATGAAGGGGATCACATGGTTATAGAAATTAAAAAAGCAGATGATTACATGGTATGAAATTTTTAAGTCTATTAAAAATAATAAATGTTTTCTTGTTACAACAGTTAATGTATATTTTAATCTTTCCAGTTACACAATACTCGAGAAGAATCTGAAGAAAAATGCGAAATCACAAACTCTGAAGGTAAGTTACTAGGTGATTCGTTTAGATCTGATTTTTATTTTCATAAAATATTTAAGGGTTATTTATTAATTTATATTGCTTATTAACATTGCAGACAGTGATCCAGAGACAACCTACACGGAACTGTCGACAGTCGACACATTAGCGATAATCAAAAAGGACTTACCAACCAAAACATCGACAGAAAGCCCACAAACAAATGTCACTATGGCTACAGTCACTAGTGTCAAACCTGCTGTGGATAAAAATGATCAGGCCGCCAGTGACACACAAGTATACGAACATTTTGAAACTTTATAACAACCTAATGTCCATTAACCCCGACGCAAGCAGAGGGGTGTTATATTTTTAATGTGTTTTTCTGTGTTTCTGCCTGTAGCTTCGTAGCTCTCAAACGGATGTACCGATTTAGATTTAGGTTTGTTTTGGTTTGAAAGGTGACCTGATCGAGCGTGTTCTTAGCTATTATTTAAGAAAATCTTTTCAGTCGTCTTCAGCTCTTTTGGTTTCAGGGTTCTTTTTTTAAATTTTGAATTTAAATTATTAACATATTACAACATTATTGGACAGTACTTTGTTTTTTCATAAAACTGAAGTTACAAATGAACTTACAGTCAGTTAGCAGAGGCTATTAACTTCAGACAAAGAAGGCTACAGATGCGTTGTCACCTGTGAGCACTAAGATGGAATGCCTCACAACCTGTAATTACACTAGCTCCCTATTTCACAGTGTAACGCTGCAGAGTACGCACTGCTATACTAACTATAAGAAATAAGTAAAACGGTGGCGCCTACCATAATGGACGTCTAGGCAAAAAAGGAGTCCTGCCACTTAGTAATTAGATTTTTCTGTAACATTTTAATCTATTAGCTTTCAGTTTTCGTCAACCTTTAAGTCCACTGCTAAACATAAGCCAGGCAAAGAGAAACATAAACTTTTTTATTCAATGAAGATTATAAGTAATAATACTTATAAAAAGTAACTTTTGTTTAATTTTCCACTGGTTCGGGAAAAACCCACACTTAAAGACTTCACATACTCGTACAATTAATTAATTCATCATTTTACAGACAGCCAGTATCTTAAGGAAAGCTGAAGAAGTAAAACGCAAATCAACTCAAAAAGGGAATGAAGATATAGGTAAAAATAGTATTTCTTAAAATGTTAAAGTACTACAAAATAAGAAAATCACATATGTGATAAAAATATGTAGTATATATGCTGTTCTATTTGCTTATATAAACGAAACCTAATATATAATTAATATCTTAAATTTACAGAGAAAAAAGAAAAAACAAACATCAAACCCGAAAGCAACAACAGTGTTGGCGCCAGTAATAAATCATTACAATTGTTAGAAAAAGAATTGCAGGAACTGAAGCGGGTAAGCTTAAATTTATTATTTTTTATGATTTAAGTATTATTTTATAATATAATATTATTTATTGATTTTCCAGACGAATAATACAAGATTCGAACTTAGAGCAATGGAACCGATGAGAAATAAACGCCCTCAAGTGCATACATCAACTCCTAAAACGAAGTAAGATTAAATTAATTTTTAATATAAAAACATAAGCACTCACGTCACCGTCACCCAGGGTAAGCGATACTACGGACTTCCATTTGGCACGATCCCTGACACCTTCACGTGCATATATCTCCGTAATATATGCTCGTCGATCTGTAAGACTGGCGCAGGCTTGTAGAAAAAGTAATTATACTGTTACGTTGTCCATACGCATCAATATAGACCACTCACGTTCAAGTTCGCCATCTAGTTCGCATGATGCTGCACCAATTGAAATCATAGCGTCACTAGCGACGGACGACGACGCGTTAGCAATCCTAGGCTTATTGCTCTGAATAACGGTATGCATACTTGACTGCTCATACACACATTCAAGTTTACATAAAAAAAGTTACAACCTATATACGTCCCACTGCTGGGCACAGGCCTCCCCTCATTTCTGAGAGGGTTTTAGGGCATGGAAATGTCCGCCGCGCTGCCCCATGCGTGTTGGCGAACTTCACATATCTTCGAATTTTTTTCTTATTTCACAGACATGCAGGTTTCCTCACGATGTTTTCCTTCACCGCCGAGCACGTGGTAAATCAGCACTTAAATTGCAATTAACAATTTCATTGGTGCCAGCGGGGATCGAACCCGGGTTGCTCGCCTACTGTGAAATTTACAGCGAGCGCTAACCATCTGAGCTACCATGGCTTAGCTTTCAAGTTTACATGACGCTGCAATATTGATCAAGTCAGCAGAATCGGAATTCAATTTTTGCTTCAAGTAGAGTTCTCATGTCACTGATAGACATACACTGTCAAATTTACTGGACGCCGCTTCAAGCGCGCTGCAAACTTGACGGTAAACTGGATCACGTATGGCATCCATTTATTCCCTCCTCCTTTTTAACTCCTTTTATTCTTATTCTATAGACCTGTTGAAGAAAAGAAAACTATAATAACCACGAAAACGCCCGTAATTGAGAAAAAAACACTAGAGCGACGCGTAATAACCAAAGAAAATAAGGAACCGAAAGAAATCAAGGAGATAAAAGTTCTTAACACCAACACCAAAGAAGAGAAAGAAATCAAAGAAAAGGACGTCACAGTTACGCCGAAGGTGACTTTTAAATTTTGTTTTAATTTATTAATTGTCAAAGAGATACTAGTTTTATGAGTTGCTGCGCTGGGTGCCGCGGGTTCGAATCCCGCACGGAACAAGTATTTGTATGGCCTACAAATAATTGTTCCGGGTGTGGATGTTTGTCCTTGTGCAATGTGTGTTTGTAAACTGCCTCCACGATACAGGAGAAAATCCTAGTGTGGGGATAACGTTTTTTTTTAAAAAAGAAGAATCTCAACATCAACTTCATGATACTTGATTCAGTACTGAAACTAAAACTTAATTAAATGTTTAGACATATTAACTATACAGTTTCCGGTATTTTTTATTCCTTTACATTTAATTTATCCCTTAATTATCACGTTATAAGTATAATTGATTTGATGCATTTAATTGCAAAATTACACAATGAGGCGCCCCGATCAAATAAAGCATGTTTGGCGATGTACGTATTTGGATGGATACATGGATTAACACAAGCTTAATTTTATATTTCAGAGTGTTATTAAAAACGGAAATGCCGATAAAAGTCAAACAGACGAAGGGATACGTCGTTCAACGCGACCATCTAAAATTAAAGATTACGCGAAAATGATCCGTGACAGGTAAAGAGAATGTTCGGACGGCATTCTAGTCCATTGTGTTTTTCTGTTTTCTACGTGAATAAAAAAATATAAAAAATATTATTTGTTCTAATGTATGAAACAGAGCAAATAATTTTTTTTATCGATTTAAATTCCTATGCTTCTTTTCATAAATTAATTTAATTATTTTAAAAACTAGTATTGTTTTGAAATTACTATAATTGCCTAGTTCACCGCTGTTAATAGTCATCCGGAAAATAAACCTTACCTTAGCCACAATCCTTTTTTATTTCTATTATAAAAATATTACATCGATCCAGTTTTGTAGGAGAAAACCAAGGAATAAAAGATATGATGATTTCGTAAGTTTTTTTAATAATCTGTTGGAGTAGCAGTTCTCTATCGCGTTTGACTAGCTTCGCCGTTTGGGCACGGCGAGACAACAATATATCTTTAAAAATCTATTCTTCGAATTTCCTTAGCCAGAATACCCTCTTTACTTTATTAATATTTAAAAATGACACTGATTTTCAAGAAATATAAGGATATACGGTATTACAATATATCCTGCGCCATATAAACATATTAAAGGTTCCGAAAATGGTTTAACATTATTATTATCAAAGAGAGAAAAAAGTGCTAATTTGTTTCACCTAAGATTTGTCGTTTCAAATAGTAAAAATATAATTATTTAGTAAAAAGAATGTACCTGCTAATCATATGATTAAGATCTTTTAAGACAGTTAAATAATAAATATTTTTAAACTTCAGATCTCATCCCGACGATGATGACTCCGATGACGCTGATGACGAAGAGTACAGAGCTGACAAGCCACTAGAGGTGAGATAAAAATCCCTATCGCAAATGTCAATTAAATCCCCGGATACACTAGGGGGCATTTTGTCCCGCAGCATGACGCAGAACACTCAATCTACGTGACGATGCAACGTTGCACAGTGACCCGCAACATTTTACGTGACGCGGGACATGTTGCTTGTTCCCGCTCCGAGAGCGAGCGCACGTGTTCCGCGTCAGTGTCGCGCCATTTGTTACTGGGTGTAGTCACGTGCAGAACTTGCCTTGCAACATATCAGCAGTGTGGGGAAACGAAACCGTGCTTTTACTTCTTGAGCTTTACCAGAGTCATGTTTTGTTGTGGGATACTTCAAACCACGAACTTTTGGTACTATTCTACTGATGATCAGTTGTTTCGACACTCGAAAAGGGTACGACAATGAAGCATAAGAATCAATTTCCAGTCAGTATATATGTTAATACAATGGCAAGCCTGATATGTGGGCCAACAGCGTTCCGTAGTATTGTATCCTGTTTGGCTATTAAAGATCCGATAATTTGTAAAGTTTCAAAATCAGATGTTGACATTCGAGTAAAATTCACAAAAGATACGTCAGACATTCAGAGATCACTTAAAATATTACTTTCGTTTACGTTTCGCTCCTGCAATAAGTACTATGTACTCAGCACTCATCGCCACAACTTTCTCGAGCAACATTTCTATAAGCACTGACTAGTGTGGCCTGCAAAATCTTCCGCGACATATCATATGTCTCGGGACATACCACGTAGTTGTTGAGCGACATGTTGCGCAACATGCCGTTCCTTTTGTCCCCAATTATATCCAAAGCTTTAAGGCAAATTCCAGTCAGAATTTCATTTTCCTTATTCCTGAAATAGCTAAATAATATTTATTATTTGTAATTTTTATACAAAACAAACCCGAAATTCTTCACAAATTGCCCCTACAATCCTAGATTTTTGATTTCTCAAAATGATTACTCATTTATTTTAGAAACATTGTTATATTTTTATGTTTTATCTCATACTACTAGAAGAGATATTGCTGCTCGAACGGTCTCATCAAAAACTATGACAAAGAAACGAATGCCTAACTTCATATCGTAGTTGTAAAAATATTTACGTAAATTTGAGAAGTGTAGTTGAAAAGATTGAAACTCATGCAACCTTCTTCGTCATCGTAAAAATGTAAGAATCTGTTGCTGAACTTGGGGCTATCTTACTGTCAGAAGTCATGAGATCTTTCTCATAGTCTCCTCTAACGACACCCACACGACATGAATTGAGATAATGAATTTTCTTAACCTTCCTAACCTAACTTTTTCGTTATTTTTCGTGGGAAAATCCTCATGGATAACTTTGGCTGCGGGGGCAACCGAAATGTTATGCCAGACTCCTACCGGCTAAAAGCCGGTCCCCATCAGCGTGTACGGGGGATCCCGGGATGTCCGTTCGGATCGCAACCGGGCCGCTCTCTCACATTGCTTTATTGGAAGCTCGTCCCGGGGGCAGTATTTCCTAACCTTTTTTTTTTTTACATGGGGAAATGCCTACGCATACCCGCCTCGCGGGGGCAAGGACGGGTTATGTCGGACTCGCACCGACTAAAAACCCCATGGTGTTCTACCCTAGTCGCATATTGGCAGGGCCACGGGAACGCTTTCGCACACTTCCGCGGCCCCACCTGCGCTGGCCGCCCCATGGCGGCCCCTCCTCGGGAGAGGAACACTCCTACCCCATCTCCTTCTCCGGTAAGGCGCACCAGAACACATGGCGCGCCCTCCTCCTCGGCCTCCAATTTCACATGCGCAACGGACGCCCCCGGGTCCGATGCGCGAAGGCCATGGGGCCAGGAAAAACTAGCACTCAGGAGCACCAGCCTTCCTGACCCCAGCGGCGGATCTGGTCTATGGCTCCGCCGCCAACCAAAATTCGGCTGCGGAGGGTAGGGAAAGCGGCGCCTCGCAATACCGGCACTCCTCTCCCCCCGCAGCCCCACCACCACCGCATCAACGGTGCGGCCCCGTTTGAGTCGCGGAGGATAGGGCGAGTGGCGCATCGCCATACCAACACTCCTGTTCCTCCGCGACTCCACCCCGGCTGCAGAGGTAGGGGTGGGGAGGACACCCCTCTCGCAGCAGCCCACCGACACACATCCGAAGTGGACTCGTCAGGCCCACTCGGAGTGGCCACCTCGGGCCGGCCCTACACCACGGGCCAGCCAAGGGGTTCCTCTTTGTTCACCGTGGGTGACCAAGCCACGGCTACTAAGCCCCCCCGCCACGACAAGGCGGGAACCCGTTCGGGGGGGAGTATTTCCTAACCTAACCTAACTGTATTTCTTGATCATTAGTAGAGTTAATTTAAATATTTTGCTTTGTCTTTCTGGAAATAAAAAAAAAATTGTAATTTTTACAATATTTGTTTTCTTGTTAGAAGCCAAAAGGACGTAAAAGTGCAGCTGTGAAGGTGCAGCCCAAAATGATACAAACGACACTCACAGCTACAGCACAAACCAAAGTAGCACAAACGCCCGAAGTGGCACCTCCTCCGCCAAGGAAACGTGGCCGACCACGTAAAGAGCCGCTAAAAGAAGTGTGAGTACACAAAAATATTTTATGTAACTTAGAAATTTGGCGTCAAAGTAGGTCATTAGTTTTACACAAAGTAGAAAATGGAAAACTAGAAATTAATTAATTTAATTAAATTTTACTAAATCTACACATATAAATAAAATTGAAGTCTGTCTGTAATATCAATACTTGTTCCGTGCGGGATTCGTACCCGCGGCCCCAGCGTTGCAACTCATTACTAAGCCACTGTGCCACGGAATCGTCTCTTATCTGTTTCACATTTTTTTGCTAATGTATTATTAATGAGCGAAAAGAGTGGCAATGAGAAGTGCAGCTGTTTTCAATCTCTTTCTTTTATCGACCAAGTGTTAAATAAGTCTGTAACTATGGCCTCAGTAACTAGTTACCTAATTATCTAGATCTACCTATAAATAATAATATATTACCTTTTGGTATATTTGGGAACAGTGAAGAATGAAAAAAAAGTCGACATTCCTATTGTTATTTAAGCACCCGCATGCTGAGCTGTACCTTTTGTCTTTTTGCGAGGCCATACTTGAATAAAAACTCAAAAATAAATATCAAAAGTACCTAAATACTTATAAGAGAAAAATACTATTTTGTATATGTATGGAGCGCGTCAGCTCGAGCGCGCGCGTGCCAGCCTCGCGGCATGATCCGCCGCGCAGCGTAGGTATAATTTCATTCCTAAAGCGCGGAGTGAGACAGGCCTGCTTTTATCGAGCTCAGGCAGGTTATTTACATTTTTCTTGCCATAAAGACATGACTAATCATTTGTAAAATTTTTGGCTGTCTGTCCGGGCTAATCTTAGGAATAACTGAACCAATTGTGCTCTAAAAATAATCAACGAACAGATAGAGCAAAGCATTGTAAATTTTATCCGAAAAACTTGGAAGCTTTTTTTCGTGAAGTGGATTTTTTAAAATAAATGGTTATTGTTTGTTATTTTAAAAAAATGACACCATCTGGCGAACCGCGGCGGGTTGCTAGTACATAAATAAAGTATACACTTTACAAACATAGTCCATAACACATTATTATTAAAATACATGTAGCACTACCACACTTGTTTTAAAATGCTTATATTTTATATTAAAGTATAATATTCTAAAGTACCTACCTGTTGTTGATTTTTTAACTGAGTTAGCATTTTGTTTCAATTTTAGCATTTCATTTAACATTTTAATTTAGTGTATGACATTTCAGACCTTCAAAAATAAAGAAGGACGCCAATGAAACAAATGAAGGAAATAATCAGTCAAGCACAACAGAATTGGACGAATCAAGTAAAACTAAGGATGAAAAAACAAATGTAGGCAATAAAAACAGCAATTCCATGGAAAATTCCTCTGTAAGTTTCCTAAAAATAAAATAATATAAACTTACGACTATTACCCAGAGGAAATATCTCTTTCGCTTCTTTCACATCCATTAACCTACGCATACATGATCGTTGGTTAAGTGTACCTACTTTTAATTTGACCCATCTCCAATATATCAACAATTTGGCCGATAAACTTCCGTCTAGGGCATTCTTTAGCAATATCAAAAATAACATTATATGCTAAAGTTTAGCATAAAAAGTTATTTTTAATATTGTCGAAGCAATTTGTTAAAATACTGCTAAATATAATTTGTATCTCATACTATACATCCTATTTACAGGAAGGAACAAAGACAAATACGGAACAAGCACAAACTGCAGGTGGAATGCTAGTCGCACCTTCTGGACAAACTTTAAAAAAGGTATAGCAGTAGCAAGTATTTAACACATTTATTTAACATTTTTTTCACTTATTTCTGTAATTCCTAGTTATATTTTTGTCCAATTTTGCATGCCTTAAGCGGAAAGCGCGTAGGTATGTTCTACTAGCGCCTAAAAATCAAGATAGCAACGTTTTGTCGCATAAAATCGTATCTAACAATCATATTGAACATAAAAATGATATAAAAACCACATTATCAGAAAGATAAATGATTGTTGAATATTAATATATTTTTTAAATCGATTAATTGCTATTTTTACATAAAAAAGTGGTTGTAGTGGCTCATGGTGTAAATTTATCAAGTGCGCATGGAGTGGTAAACACGATAACTTTTGAAAACATCAATTGTTTAACTCAATCTATTTAAAAGCTTTTAGAAAAATTTACTTCGCAAATATCCGCGTTATAAAATAAAATCTATCAATCTATTTTTTAATCTCTTCATCTATCATGTAGGAAGCCATGGATTGTAAATGGCAGTTTAATTTTGTTTTGTTTAGTTATAATTATTTTCTTTTCGGCTGCGAAATGTCCAAAGTTTTCGCTGTTTTAGTATTAATTTATTTTACTAAATAGACTACTGTATCGGTTGTTTGCAGCGGCTCAAAACGATCGCTGTACATATACAAAATATACGAAAAACCAAATTTTGTACATACTTGATTATTATAATCATAGATTTTTATTACAATATTTTAAAAGCACAAAATAGATAATAGTAGTATGTACTAAAAGTAAGTAGGATGTATATATTTATACCTAAATACATCTTGGACTTTATGGAGTGACCTGAATGATGATATGATGATCATGAGCATTACGTGTCGTGCACTTTTGAATTTTCCAAACTTTTTTTTTTAAATTGAAGTTTGACACAAAATTATCGGAAAACTGGAAGTATAATAAGGTTATTAGTGAAAACTTGTGTGTATTTAAACTACTTTAAAAAATTCCGTATAATCATGTTATGCGTAATTTTTTAACGCGCTTAGGGCATGCACAATTGGATTTACCAATAGTTTTTTTTCGTAAATGCTGGATTCTAAACCCAATAATGCGGTCCTCTATTTTTCTATGAACACAATATCACATACCATAGACTATTGTGGCGACACCTGTATGGTAATGATTGAATTAGATTTGCTTGATTACAATAGCGACCTATAAAAGAGCTGCACGATTAAGTAACGTGTTTAAGATAATTTGATCACAAGCATTTTAATTTGTAATAATTGATGTAAGGTTAAGACCACAGCATCCATTTCTCTTTATTAACCCTTTCGCTATCCCGTGCACTACATATAGGGCACTGCTATTGTTTTACTATTGTTTCTGGAAACCGGACAGTGAAAGTGTTAAGACTATTCCTGTTTATCACCCTTGTATAGAAATAAAAATAAAAAATAAATTATTTGTGCCTTTTCAGGTGCCAATAAAAGCGTTACCACCGGGTGTGAAACCATTACCTCTGCCCGTATCTGCCAGACGTAAGCCATGTTATCTATATTGTATTAAATGCAACTCATTTTTACAGTTATACCTAATTAAAATTTATCTGTTTCGAAATTTTTGATTTCGGTTGACAATTACATATATAAATTATTATTTGCATACATTCCAGATACTTGTTAAGTATTTGGCGTATGGTACATGGGTTCAACCTTAGATCCCTTTATAAGCTCTTTACTATAAGAGGATATTTTTAGATCAATCCGCTACACACGGTATTGATAGAAGTCAGCAACGCAAACACGGGTTGTGAAAATCACCTTTGAGACTGGCCGTCGTGACTGGAATTCGGTCTAGAGGATATTTATTATTTAATATTTAGCGAAAATGTCAGATCTCTTGGCCATCGATACACGTAAAATATACGAACCGGCAATAGCGAGATATCCAGCAATGATCTAAAAAAAATCATTTCTACGAGTTACCTAGGACAAGTTGCCCGGCTCTAACTGCGACCAAGAAGTCAATCGATAGATTTTCATCCTGTTTACCACAAAACTTAAAAAAATGTATGCATCCAAAGGTCGTTGCCATTAGTAACTCACGAAGGTGACGTGCATCTTCATTGATGGTTGAATGAGAAAGTTTAATTTTGTTCAACGAACTATACCGGGTGTTAGTGAAACGCTCCCGAAAACGAAGACAGATAGTACTAACGATATCTTTGATGATGGGTCAGAAAGAAAATCGATACCAACGAAAAAGAAAACATCTTTTCACAACTTTTATTAGCTTTATTCACGCTCCATCATGTTAGTAGTTAGTGTTAGTTTTCGGGAGCGTTTCACTAACACCTGCTATAGCTAATAAATATCTCGTGTTCACTGTTAATTATAATTCAAAATACAGATTTACCAGGCTCTATGCCGTGTAGTTAAATTTCTTGAGGGAATCTCAATAGTTATTTTCTGTAAAATAAAGTGGTCATGACCTGGCTTTATACTCAAAAGAACCTACAGCCAATGTGGAGCATAGATTTCTATAGTGGTAGTCTTGTACTGGCAAGAATGGTGTAGATGGAGTGAGGACTTGGAATTCGATCCATCTGCAATAAGATGTTCAGGGAGTCAATAAATACACATGGCTAAAGACCAATAATTGTGGGAATCTCTAAGCATTTGTCCATCAATGAACTATTGAACTATGAGGCCTGTAATGATAATGTTGACATAATATTATAATTTTCTTTTTTAGCAATGGCTACCGGCGAATTGTGCGAAATGCAAATAGGAAAGAAAATGGTTAAGGTACAGAAAATAGTTATGACGAAAGCTGAAGTAGAAGCAATGGCGAAGAAAGGACTTGTGGAAATGAAAGTGAGATTTAAATTCCCTATTAAATTGTTTGAAAATTAAACAAGCAAATGTATTAAGTGTATTATTGATTATTATATATAATTATTAATTAAAATGATTAAAAAAACCATGAGATACTAGAATTAATCATAAGATCTGTAGGTATATAATAAGGAATTAAAATGTGTTATGTTTCATTTTAAGGATGGTACCATGGTTCTAAAGCAAGGCATAAAATTACCAACAGCTGATCCCGTATCAATGAGATCTTCGCTAGTCAGTGAAGGAGGTATGTTTAGAACGAATTAAATAATTATAAGTCATTGTGATGCACAGTACGTATTGGTGGAGTAAAAATATCCACTATCGTCCGGTGGGTGTCGTAAGAGGCAACAGAGGGAAACAGCAGAAGTGGGCCGCAGCGTCTTTCCAATAACTCACTTCTGAGAGGGCTTTGAGGCAAGGAAGTGTCCGCGGACTTTACATGTCTTCGAAATATTTTTTGAGAGAGGAGAGACAATGCTAGTTGCGGCTAGTATTGTCTTTATCGTCAATATTCTTCGCGTGGAATATATTTTTGCATTTGGTATGTTTCCAAGGCTTTTAAACCGTTAAAAATATAAAAAAATATAAAAAATTAAAATTGCTACCGCATTCATCTCACTGTTGTCGCAAATTTTATTCCACCCCTATTTCAATTTAAAAAAAAAGAAAAAGTCAAATTTTTACCATGACGTAATCTATATTTCAGATGCAGTCAAAGAATCTCCGACCAAAAAGGATAAGGGTGCCCCAAGTAGATGCGAACTTGATGACGATGTATAAATTAAGTTTTATTAATATATAACTAGAAGTAATTTAGCTATTGTAATATGCACATACTTTATGTATTTTATGATTATTCATAATTATACAAAATATCAATATCATTTTATCTCATCATGTTCTTTTTAAACATGCTTTATATATTATATTATGTAATAAAATCTCTCATAATATTACTTATGATCAATTTTAAGCTACATACTTATATTAAGTAAATATTACATGAGATATAATTATTTGTGCAGAAAATGTAGCCCACAGAAATAAAAATAAACGTTATTCTTAAGTTTGTAAGATAATTATGTGTTGTTTTAACATGATTGAAAATATAATATTATATTAGTAGTAATAAATAAATAGGCGTTTTATTTCATTATTGAGTCGTACGATTATTTTATTTTATTTTATTTTATATTATTAGGGATAACAACAGCCTTCATTCTGTGATACATAATTCTTATATAATATGTCTTTACATAGGGCCAATAACAGTCATCCACTTTTTACAATTTAGCATGAATCAGAAGTAAGAAAAGAAAAGTAACAAAAACTTTGATCAAAAACAATACTAAGTTTGTCATGGCTGATCTAGGAAAATATTTATGCTTTAATAAGATAATATAATATATATATATATATATATATATATATATATATATATATATATATATATATATATATATATACACACATATACACATACAAATACATACACACACATACAAATATGTAAACATACATCAACATCACATATAATCAAATTTATTTAAATACTTATGCATATAGGTAAACATATATATACAAACATAAAATAAATAAATATACATACAATATACCCACGTACACACACATACTCACATTACACACATATACACACATTATATAAAATTCCTTTTATTTGAATTAGCGAATTGGACATCTAAATTGAGATGCTACTACGGATACCCTAAATTGAGATGCTACACGGATACCAACATAAACAATAAAGATTAATTGTCTACTTCTGTCAAAGCATGTACTATCTTTAGTTTAAATGTATTTTTTGAATGGATAAATGGGTCAATATGGGAGAATTTACTGTTAAAAATTTTAACCATTCTGGTGAGGACACTATTCCTGCCATAATTAGTATGATGTAAGGGAACACTGAATAACGGTGTATGTCTAGTCCTACGTCGGGGCACATTAAAGGAGATCTGTGAAAGCAGAACAGGGCAATCAAGTTGAGCGCGTAAAATATCAAACAAAAAACCCATGTCTAACATCTCACGACGTTCTTCTAACGTAAGAAGATTAAATTTACGACAATTATCACTGTAAGACATGAATGTTTGCGTGGTGACGTCACACCTGAAATTTAGAGATTTTAAAAACTTTTTCTGAATACGCTCTAAGCGTGCTTTATAAACTTCGTATAAAGGCGACCATACCGGACTAGCGTATTCCAATATACCTCTCACGTATGCAAAATATAACGTTTTTAATGCTAAAGTACTTTTAAACGGTTGACAGGTTCTAAGAACAAATCCAAGCATACGGTAAGCTTTATCTGCTATATTATCATAATGCATATTAAGGAGCATCTTGGAGTCAAAACAAACGCCGAGATCACGTACATCATTGACTCGTGTTAATACTTGATTATTAAAGTTATAAGAAAAAACAATTGGATTTTTCTTGCGTGTAAAGCTTATAATCTGACATTTTTTAATATTGACGTAGATCTTATTTTGTTGATAAAAAGAAAACAAGTTATCCAAGTCATATTGTAACAATCTACAATCTTCAACAGAACGAACTGCCCGGTATATTTTTGTATCATCCGCATATAATAGGTGATCAGAATGAGAAAAACAGTTCGCAATGTCAAAGATGTACGCATTGTAGAATAGCGGGCCAAGGTGCGATCCCTGTGGGACACCCGAGGGAACAGTTACATAATCGGATCTGTATCCACCCAGTACTACAGCCTGAGAGCGATTAGAAAGATAGGAGCTCACCCACCGAAGTAGGTCTCCTTGAATTTCAAGCAAATAGAGCTTGTGGAGCAGAAGGTCGTGGTCTACACGATCGAAGGCTTTTTCAAAATCAGTGTAGACCACGTCCACCTGACCACCATTCTCCATATGCAGGAGGACATAACTCGAAAACAAAGACAAATTCGATACCGTAGATCGCCCTTTTATGAAGCCATGCTGTGTTTCAGGAATACCACGGATTGTAATGGGGTAGATGAAACTGTAAACGAATAATACAGATAATACAGATATTTATATGTACACAGACTATTAAGTTATTTTCCATTACTTTTGCACATTTTCAAAATAAATTCAAGCTTTGTTTTAAAATATGTATAAAGCATAGAGCAACACGGGCCAAAAGCGGGCTGGAGGGGAGTAGCGTTCTTTTCCGATACAGAACTGTCTGTCATTTTCTGCGAGGGAAAAACTGCGCACACAAAAACAATCGTCTGTCACTATGAAACTCACAAAACAATTTCACTCACACATATATACACACTCCGATCAATCCCTCGACCGATCCGCATATTGTATGAGAGCAAGAGGTCTGTGCTGGTAAACAAATGCCAAACCACACTACCGTTATAATCTTAAATTAAAAAAAAAAAACAATAATGTGATTAAAAGTTACTTATATATGTAAGGTAAAGCCATGAAGCAAATACAAAGAGACGTTCTAATTAAATTTCACTATATTCCAATTACGAAGTCCCTTTTGACACTTCTTAGAACGTAACTCTTCGCGTTTCGCATAATTTGAAATAATAATCATTTTTGTTCATTGTCGTTAATCATCATTTAAAATACACAATCAATCTAAATCATTATACAATTAATTCACACACACACAATCAACATATTATTTTTAGACATCGTGCTCAAAATAATTAAATCTTTAAAAGATAGTAATATTTTACTGCTGTTTTGCGTTTACGTTCTATAGTTTTATTTTTACTTTTTTACATAGTGACGTGACTAAAAGAATCGTATAAAACCGATTATAGACAGATTCTTTTCGTGAGTGAAAATCTGTCAACACTGCGTCCACCTTATGATCACGACCGCCATTTTGTTTGTCTCTTCAGTACGAGTGCAGAAGCCTTGTATACGATACGCGTGTTCAGTATAGTTGATTTTGTGTTGTGTTTTTATTTCGTTCTTGTTATTGTAGTTATAACTGTTTGATAATTCTTTCGTTGTTATTAAGTTTTGACTGTTATTTGATTTGTTTTTTTTTTTGTATTTATAAACACTATGGCCGAAACTGAGACCACTAAAAGAACAGTGATGCGCAGTCAAGCGCGAGAGTTTGTAGTACGCCTACAAGATTACTTTGAAAGACAGTATCAGAATGGTGGTCCATTGTTGCCACTTTCACAAGTGACTAACCGAGTAAGTGCAGCTCTTGGTATTAGTCGAAAAACTGTTTCCCGAATAAGTAAGGAAAAACACGGTAAAGATTTAATGTAAGATAACAAATTAAAATCGCCACTTAAGAAAAAAGTTAGAAGATTGATAGTTACACATATCGACAATTTTGATAACGACGCCATTAGAAACCATATCTATGGCTACTATAGCAGGAACGAATTGTCTACTTACTTTGCCTAATTACTTTACGAGAATCTGGACTGTTTCACGGCAGTAGAACTTCTTTATGGAGAGTTTTAAAAAATGTTGGCTTTTCTTATAAAAAAATGTGATAAAAGGCGGATTTTGATGGAACGTAGAGATATAGCTTTAGCCAGATTTATTTTTCTAAGATCAGCAAAGTCCATTGCCGTTTGGAATAATGTTATATTTCTAGATGAGACGTGGCTAAACGCTAATCATACAGTTGGCAAGATATGGACAGACGACACTCCTCACTCCTCCACAAAAGTACCTAGTGGCAAAGGCGAACGCTTAATTATTTGTCATGCGGGTTCCATGAAGGGATTTGTTCCGAACTGCCTCTTGGCGTTTAAATCTAAGAAAACTGTGGAATACCACGAAGAGATGAATTTTGTTAAATTTAAGGAATGGTTTTGTACCTTATTGACCAACTTGAATGAGCCATCGATGATCATTATGGATAATGCACCGTATCATTCAGTACAAATAAGTAAGCCTCCAACTTCTAGCAGCAAAAAAGCCGATATTGTGAAATGGCTGAATGACAATAATATTGTTGCTGACATGTCCATGTTAAAAGTTGAGCTGCTCATTTTTTGTTGCTATAAATAAGCCAGCTAGACCAAAATACCCTAGAATTGATTTGGCCGCAAATTAAAGGCAAGAATTTAAACAAATCTTTTTTATAATTTATTTTTACCTATTTTAACATTTTATCTGTTGCTATATTAACACGCAAACCTTTATTTTAGGTTATGCGGCTCGTAAAAATACCAGCCCACCGTTTACTGCAAACAAAATGCTGTCATTGTTGCAAGAAGCTTGTGATAGTGTTACTGCCGCGAATTGGGAAAGTGTGGTTTTACGAACAAAAAATTTGATTTTCGCTGATTGGGACAGAGACATGCATATCGATGCCGTCATAGATAACCAAATTATAATAAATACAGGGGATTCTACAGACGATGATGAGGGTGATGACGACGATGCCGACCATGAAATATCGATTTCGGCTAGTGATGATCAATATGTTCCATCTTGATAAAAATATCATGTAATATTATCTAATTAAAATTAAAAAACAGTTTTATAAATTTTAATTTGATGCTAATCCTTTTTCTGTCAATACGATTTTAGTTTGTTCGTTATAGTAATCGAAGATCAATATCGTCAAATATCGACTATAGCGGTACTTTACTAGTACTTGATTATTGACATCTGTCAAATGGGACTTCGTAATTGGAATAAAGTATATGTAACAACGCGTGACAATTTGCGGGGTGACGGGATGCAAAGCCCCGCCTACTTTACACTATCTACATCTACCGATAAATAGTAAAACTACTCGAATTGTTCTATATCGATGTTGCAATGTAATTTAGCTACCTTGACGATAGATGGCGGCCTGTTCACAAAATGATTATAATCTATAAAAATAATATTTTGGCGATTAAAAATTCTTTAGGACTGAATGCAAAACAAATTTCAACATCTTCGTATGATTATTTTACCAATACTGAGCTCTACGTAACTTTATATTTTTAGTTCCCATGACACAGTGTCAACATCTAGTGTTGAATATATTTAATTACATTTGAAAGCTGACGCAGAGATTTTTCTAGAACCTTTTTAATAAATTAGGTATAAAATTACTTACAAATGAAATGTGATACCGTCCATAACATGGGAGTGTGTCTATTTGAGTAGTTTTTTTGTGATGAAATACAACACTTCATCCTTTTCTTCTTAATACTACGAAAATACATCGATTTGCGATTTTCGACACATATGCGCGAACGCTGACAGTATACTAAGTAAAGTTAGTAAAGCCACGCCCACTGTGATGGCGTCATGACCTAGTTAGAATCACAATGCACAATTGCTTATGCCATCGCCTTTTTAAAGGCGGCTATCTATACTAGGCAAGGGTAATATCACTTTTACCCTATATCAAATCGTACCTATGTATTGGATATGAATATCCGATATTGTATGTACAAGATGTGCCAGAACGTAACTATCAAACGAAAGGGTGTTGTAGACCATGGAAGGACTGTTCCAAAAAAATTAAGTCCTATACCCAAGTTGCGTGGTTTAAAAGAAAAAGGGTGATTTATAAATAAAAATTAAATAAATTAAATTAAATTAAATAAATTTTCCAGAAAATCAACCTTTGCGTCAATATTTTTGATGCTGCAGCTGCAAATGAAGACCGATTTTAATATTTTTTTTCTGTTTTGTTTTGTAAAAAGAATAAAATAAAATCGGCCTAATTATATGCCTACTAAACCTACCATTTCATTTTTCAGTACCTATTATGGTTTGGTAGAAATAAATACATAAAAATTCGTAAGTGTAAAAATGTAACATTAAAGTTTTATCGAGCAAGTTGGACCCTTCACTCTGTAAAAAAATTTACCCACATAGACCTGACAACTGTATTCAAAAGTTGGCGCAATTCATGTAAATTTCAAAATGGTATAATACTTGATACTTTCATTTAAATTTAAATTGCTATATTTTTTTTCTCGCAGAGGGTAAATTTTGTGCAAATAACTCAATTAGATATTTTTTTAAATAATTCGTACGTTCGATTAATGTAAAGAAAAATAATTCGTTTCCACGCTGATTTGACCGATTTCAGACCTAAAATCCATAGAAAAGTAAAAAGTAGTTCATTTTTTATCAATTTTGTTACGAGCTTGGAGTTCGAGACAATTAAAAACTGTCGATTGAATTACCAAAATTGAGACTTTAATTACGGAACACTAATTACAACTTAAAAACACACAAATAATAAAACACAATTGTATTACTGAGTACTTTAGTTCGAAGTTATATCACTTCAAAGTATTCGCTTATATCGCCAATTCAATACTGCCTCAGATAGTTTCCAGAACTTTCTACTGTAGCGACATCTAGAATGTTCGAGTAAATATCGGTCCCGAAATTTCTAGAAGGATCGTGACTCCTAGTTCTGCTACTCGACACTAGAGGGCGCTAGTGGTAACTAGTGTTGGCATGTACAAGACATTAATAGTGACGCGCAACAGTATTAAACAAAACACATTCAAAATTACAATACATACGATGCTTCTCAGCTTTAGTTGCTATGACGCATAGGAGTATGTAAGTGCAAGCGAGACTGAAGATATGGAAGTGACTAGTTCAGGTAGGTAATCCCGGTAACCCGCCCCCTTTGGTTTGTAAACTTACGAACAAAGGAAACAATAAGTGATAATAAAACCAGTAATTTCTTTATGATTTTTATTAATATTTTTTACAATAAATGTTCGAATTGCCGACCTCGTGCTCTAATACAGGCGCGGCATCTTCTTGTAAAAGAACATGTGATAGGCCGCGCCAATCTTCTGTTATTTGCTTGTTGAGAAAATTCAATTATATTTTGTCGCAGCTCTGCAATATTGGGGATTGGTTTTGAATACACCTTTTCTTTTAGATATCCCCAATAAAAAAAAATGCAATGGATTAAGGTCCGGTGACCGTGCTGGCCATAATATGGGCCCCATGCGACCTATCCATTTTCCTCGGAAATGTTCATTTAAAAAGTTTCACCGGCAAAGCGTAATGGGCGAGGCAACCATCATTCTGTAACCACATATCTCGTAGAGTTACTAGTGGTAAGTCTTCTAATAAAATGGGTAGGTCACTTCTTCATTTGCAGCTGCAGCATCAAAAATATTGACGCAAAGGCTGATTTTCTTTAAAAATTTATAAATCACCCTTTATCTTTTAAACCACGCAACTTGAGTATAGGATTAATTTTTTTTTTTTTGAAACAGTCCTTCCATAGTCTACAATCCCCTTTCATTTGATCGTTACGTTCTGGGACAACTTGTATATATTTCAACATCTATATATTTGTTGATATTTATGAACGAATTTCCATATATAGATTTATAGATATTTTTTTTTTATAGGATAAGGGTGACAAACGAGCACACAGTCCACCTGATGGTAAGTGGTTGCTGCGATCCATAGACATCTACATCTATCCTCGTTTGCGAATCAAAATGCAGATGCGTTGTCACCCGTGAGGACTAAGATGGAATGCCTCATTTCCAGTAAAAAGGGCCTCCTTATTTTTTATTTAGTATTGTTAAAGTATCTCATAATATAAAATGTAACATATATAATATATCAATAGGAATTGGCCAGCGAGATAATGAAATGTAATATTAAATTAATCAATTTTTGTTCGATAAAATCACTTTACGCCTAGAATGAAGTAGATGGCGTTATTACAAAGTATTCTTTTACTCGTTTACTCCAAAGAATATATTATTTTAACTTATTACACTTAAATTTAGGCTTTACCTCTCTAAAAATAAGGATTGTAACATTTATTTGCTAAAAAATTAAACTTTTATATTTTAGCCACACTTGTGGTTGAAAATTATCATGTTTTAAAAGACTGAAGGTTGGGGTGTATTTTGTTTTCGTTGTTTCAATACTGGTTATGGTTAGTGGTTATACCCCTACGCCAAATTATTATACGCGGAAATTATCCCATATCTATAAAGCGGGTACCTACCTATAGTTTTTCAGAATCGGTGAATTAAAATTTCCTTCATAACTTTCTCAGTTTTAATTTATATACCAAAAATAACATTCTATTAAATACAGAATAAGATCTAAAATCATTTATATTGAAAACAGTGCAACACAACAAAATATTAATAAAGTAGATCATTTTCAATGTCCAGTCTAGGATATTGAAAATGATGTGTTCTGTAATAAATCGTATGCCGCTATTAATAACGATTAATATTAATAATATTAGGCGTAAGCGTATCACCTTTTCGTTGTAAAGTAGTCGTAATATCTGTTTTACCTATATATTCTATCGCACTCACGGTTTGTTCGGTATCCGAATCAATGTATATATTTAGATATTTTACGTTTCGTTTCGAGTAGATATTAGATAATCTGCGATGACTCATATCAACACGGTATCGTAAAACCGTAATATGCAATACATAGTTAGTTTGTCGTCTAATATATAGATATTGAATATTGTACTGTATAAATTTTGTATCTATATACGATTTGTATCGCCCACTCCCTAATCTATACTGCTTACTTATATAAGTGTTTCTCTGATCTCTTTCTGTCGTATTATGCCTATCAATAACATTATCAAATCAAAGATCTGTGTGATAACATTCGCTTTCATTAGATCAGCAGGCATACCCATGAAGCAAATACAAAGAGGAGACTGCATCATAGTGGGCGTGGCTTTAGTTAGTATACTGTCGCATTCGTCCTGTGCGCTTATTTATTCAAGTTTTACTATTTATCGATAAATGTAGATAGTGAATAGTGGGCGGGGCTTAAAAACCCCTCACCCCGCAAATTGTCACGCGTTGTTACATAGTGAAATCCATGAAGCAAATACAAAGAGATGTAGTAATTAGATTTCACTATGTAACAACGCGTGACAATTTGCTGGATGAGGGGATGTTAAGCCCCACCTACTTTACACTATCTACATCTATCGATAAATAGTAAAACTACTCGAATCGATGTTGCAATGTAGTTTAACTACTTTCAAAATATATGGCGGTATGTATGAGGGCGGCACTGAAAATTTCGGGAATCAAAGAAGTGACACAAAATTACTATTTATAAATGTATTTATTGCTTTTCGAAGTATTCTCCGCGAAATTTGACAAATTTTTCCACACGATGGAACCAATCATTAAAGCAACCATTCCATTCGGAAGTTGGGCTCTCCAAAATGGCCGTTTTGTAGGCGTCCACAGCTTCTTCAGGTGATGAAAATTTCTGTCCACGCAATTTATTCTTTATTTTAGGGAAAGTATAGAAATCATTAGGGCTTAGGTCGGGGCTGTACGGCGGATGGTCTAATAATTCTATGTTTACTTGCTCTAAAAACTTTTTTGTTCTGTGTGCGGTGTGAGAACTCGCATTGTCGTGATGGAGGATGATGCGGCGGTTGCAGTTCTCTTTACGGAGTTCAGAAACCACCTGGGTTAAAATTTCCAATATGGACCATTGATTTAAATGCCCATATTTTTTTTGTAGATAGTACTCACTAAAAGAGAGCGTTTTGCAAAGTTTCAATGTGCGGAAATACGTACTTTTTGAGAAAAAAATTATTGAAAATCAGTTATTTTTGCAAATTTATGTCAATGGTACGACTTTCAATTGCTGCAATTCCGTCGAGTTGGCGGTTCATACGTACTTTTACAGAAAAGTTACACTATTATAAGCACACACACAAAGTTACAACATGCGGAAGCGCGTAATTTTTGAGAAAAAAGTTATTGAAAATCAATTATTCTTGCATTGTTTATGTCTAATCCTACAATAAAATTGACGCCATTTTTATTGTTATTGTCAGTAGGGATGTCGGTTCTTTCCAAAAAAGATCGATTTTTTAAATAGATTCGAATTGTAAGCTGATGTATCGATTCTCAAAAATCGATTTCTAAAATATCTATATTTTTTTCATGTTTGCATTTATAATGTAAATATATATCCATTTTATGAGAAAAAAAAATCCCCTTCATCATAAAATATAGGGGGACTGATTCAGAAGGATTTCTGTATCTATTTTGAGACTGCTACGTCTCCGGTAGGGTTGCCACCTTTTTTTTACATTAGTTATTAAAGTACATTGGTTATTAAAGGTAGGAAAAAAAAGTACATAGATTCATTTTGAATCTATGTACTTTTTTTTAAAGTACAATTTATTTTTCTTTATTATTATATTTAAAAACATATTTTTTATTGCTTTTTGCAGTTTGTATCAAATTACTATCTTCACTAAAAAATTGCACAGCATTTTTACAATCTAAATTTAAATTAAAGTAAATAAGTAATTCATTTTTTATCAAATTTAGAGACGCTTTGTTTCTTTCGTCTCGCCATTTGCTGTTCATCACAGAAAAAACTCTTTCTGTGAATGCTGACGTGGCGGGAATAGACAATAAAAATGAAATTACTTTATACAAGTTTAAAAAATTATCATCACTCTTAAATACTTGCTGCCGTTTTTGTGCAGTAGATAGTTCTGCAAAACTCTTAGAAGTAATTATCTGATTATAAACTTGGTTTAGTAAAGCAATTTCTCCATATAGATCATCCATATCTACATTAAGTTTTTGAAGATTTAAATTTTCAATTATGTTAACAATATTATTAAATTCAATTTTGCTCTTTAAATTTATATATCCAAGTGTAAATAACCAGTTTGTGTTATTGAAATCAAACCATTTATTCAGATACTCTAAGGCTTTGTCAACAAATAATAAAAAATTCGTGTGAATTTTTCTAGTCAGTTCCGGTGAAGTCAGTTTAATGTTTTTGCCTGTTTCATAGCCAAAGAAAAGATCTTGTTTTCTTTGTGTTAATCCGTTTCTAAGATTATCCATAATCCCATAAATGTCTAAAATTGTTATGCTGTTGTCTTCTAGACATTTAACAGCCTTATTAAATAAATTTAATAAGTGACTACAAAAATGCAAATAAATTTCAATCACATCATTCTCAGTTTCATTGAGCATCAATAAATTTTGTAAAACCATTGGACAGTAGTCTAAACCTAAAAAGTAGCTTCTTATAGGTGACCAATTTAATAATAAAGTATCAATACATGGCAAAAGAGAGAGCCATCTTGTTCCCACATGGCGTTTGATTTCGTGAAAGTCTCCATCTACTGATGCTACAAATTTTTTTAGCTCCTCTCTTCTTACAGCAGAATGTGAAAAATGAGCATAAATTTTTAAAATAACATTTTCTATGTCATGTGATAAAAAGCTCATGGCATGTCTGACGCAATTATGCACTATATGTGCGTGACAATTTCCTTTAATCAAACCTGGTACCAAATTATTCATATTGGTGAATAAAGAATGATTAACACCAAAATTTGCATTTGTATTATCTGCACTTAACCCAGATACATTACGAAAAGATAATTTGTATTGCTCTAATGACTTTTGAATTGCTTCAAACATACCATCAGCAGATTCATTACTATTTTCATAAAAATCTATTAATTTGTTTTCAATGCCATTTTTGGCTGTAAAATATTGTATCACTAATGGAAAGAGTTTTATATTTTTCTTGTTAGAAGCATCTGTTTGTAAACAGTAAAACAAATTATCTGTATTAACAGCATCTATTACATTTTGTAAAGAATATGGGCCCAACACTTCCGTAACTAGTGCTTCCATTTTTGTTCTAGCTAGATGAATTGCATTAGCTGTAGGTGAATTGGCATAAATAATTTTATTCAATTTTATAGTACAATCCATGCTATTGTAAGACAAATTATGTTTTACTGTGTGATATGTCAGGGCTAACTCAGATGCAACAACATTTTCTTTATCACTGCATCTAGACGATGTGGAAGCAGAAGAAGAGTCAAGGAATTTCTCAAGTAGTCCAGATGTTCTCCTAGTTTCATATTTTGATTTGTGTTGTTTTGTTTGCAGGTGTTGTTTAACCTGAAAATAATAAGATTAATCCCGTCACCTTACCCATCACCTCCAGTCACCATAAAATAATTATACTTTCAAAGTTATTGGGAAAAAGTGCACATTTATCTTAAATAAAATCTAATCATTTTATAGCATAGTACCTATAGTTTGCATATTTAATGCAAGCATACCAACACACACACACACACACACACTGAAAAATAAGTTTTTTTTCTTACTTGTCCTATACCTGCTGAAGCAATTGTAAATGTAATTCCACACAATTTGCATTTTCCATTATATTCGTTTTGTGGATCATTAATTAACCAATCACCATGTTCGATTTCCCACTGACTTTTATACTTCTGCATTCGTTTATTTTTCTGTTTTGTCGTATCTTTTGTTTTTAAACATTTTTTTGGTGTAACATATTCACTATCTATTTGATCCGTTTCACTATTAAAATTACGTTTTATAGGTGTATGTGGAGTATTCATGATGTACTACTATAACATGAATCTGTAAAACTTTAAATCGTATTCTTAATGCACTAAACCGCTTCGCACAAAACGATGCACAAAAAAAAACATTATGACAATGACACTGACATTGTTGACATTTGAGGTTAGGTTGCGTTCAGAAATTGTTAAAAACGAGTGGTTAAGTGATGAGGCGCTGTCGAGTGGCGAAATCCATTCAACACCAATCGAAAAATTTCGTTTAACGAAAAAGCACTTTCTCTTCATACGAAATAAAGTATTTTCGTGTACTTTATTGTTCTCATAAAGTATAGAGTACAATTACCAGAAATAACGTACAATACTTTATTATAAAGTACGGGTGGCAACCCTAGTCTCCGGCGCTGCGGGAAGAGCAGCCTCTACGCCTTAGCGTAACAAATCGCAGGCATCCCTCCTCGCCTCCGCTGCTTCGGCTTGTTGGTCGCCTTCGGCGACCAGCCTCAGCCGCTCCGGCTCGTCCGATGCCTACAATTTGTTACAGCAGGCGGAGGCTGCTCCCCCTACGCGCCTCCGGCTCTTTATAACCACTCTAGGGGTAGTACAGACTTGTACCAGGTGGAGTCGGGGTCAACCAATTCGATTCTTTGACATAAGGTGAACCTAACCTATTTTATTTGTTATCTGCCCTAGTAAAAATAAATAAATTAAAATAAAACAAATTTCAATAAGAGATTATTTACTATGGTATCTTTCTGGTTTTTCATAAAATGTATTTATATTTACATTATAAATGCAAACATGAAAAAATATTGATATTTTAGAAATAGATTTTTTTGTGAACCGATACATCAGCTTACGATTCGAATCGATCTTTTTCGGAAAGAATCGACATCCCTACCGACGATGACAAAGACAATACAAAATAGTGTCAGTTTTACCGTAGTAATTGACATAAATATTGCAAAAATAATTGATTTACAATAATTTTTTTCTCAAAAAGTACGCGTTTCCGCACATTGAAACTTTATTTTAGTAAGTACTATCTACAAAAAAAATATGGGCATTTAAATCGATGGTCCATATTGGAAATTTTATCCATTTTTCGAAGTGTTAAACCACTTCGAAAGTCATAATAAATTATCGCTCTTGAATTTTCTCGAGTTAATTCCATTTTCTCAACGACTAAACAAGTTTGACAAAACCTTGTGACAAGACCGAGAATCTTTTTTTAAATAAATAAATGGTATTCGATTTTTAAAACCAAGGAGTTTTCAATTAAACAGATTTTAATATGACAGGAACAGTGGAAATATTCCATTCCATAGGGAATTAGTATAGACTTAGACTTATTAGACTTAGTATAGAGATTAGTATAGTATAGTATAGACTTTTAGTGCAGCCTATGTACACAAAATGGTTATAAACTATAAAAATAATATATTGGCGATTAAAGTTTCTTTATGTCTGAATGCAAAACAAATTTCAACACCTTCGTATGATTATTTTACCAATACTGAGCTCTCCGTACCTTTATATTTTTAGTTCACACCATAAAGCAAATACAAAGAGGAGACGTAATTAAATTTCACTATGTAACAACGTGTGACAATTTGCGGGGTGAGGGGATGCAAAGCCCCGCCCTCTTTACGTTATCTACATCTACCGATAAATAGTAAAACTACTCGAATCTTTCCATATCGATGTTGCTATGTAGCTTAGCTACCTTGACGGCAGATGGCGGCATGTCCACAAAATGTTATAAACTATAAAAATAATATTTTGGCGATTAAAATTTCTTTATGTCTGAATGCAAAACAAATTTCATCACCTTCGTATGATTATTTTATCATTACTGAGCTCTACGTATTTTTATATTTTTAGTTCACAGGACACAAAGTGTCGCCATCTAGTGTCGAATATATTTAATTATATTTGAAAGCCGCCGCAAAGAGATTTTTCTAGAACTATTTTAATAAATTAGTAGTAAAATTACTTACAAATGAAATGTGATGCCATCCATAGCATCAGAGCGTCTATATGAGTAGTTTTTACACGATAAAACATAACACTTCATCCTTTTCTTCTTAAGGTGAAAGCTCCAGGGTGGCCCGCGAAATTCAAATTTTCTTACGTTTTTTGCAATTTGCAGGTCAGTGTCAGGTTGTATGTTTAACAAAATATGATTTGCAAGCGCAACGAGTATGTATTTACAGAATTATAATCATCAATACAACCGTCTATGTTCGTATAATTCCAATGTATGGCTATTTCCAGAAAAACTCATTCAAAGGAATTATATGAACTTAGGGGGTTGTATTGATGATTATAATGATTATAATTCTGTAAATACATACTCGTTACGCTCGCGAATCATATTTTGTTAAACATACAACCTGACACTGACCTGCAAATTGCAAAAAACGTAAAAAAATTTGAATTTCGCGGGCCACCCTGCAGCTTTCACCTTAATACTACGAACACTATGATACACCGATTTGCGATTTTGAACACAAGCGCACAGGACGAATGCTAACAGTATACCTAAAGTCACGCCCACTACGATGACGTCAGGACCTTCTTAGAATTACAGTACACAGTTGTTTATGCCGTCTCCTCTTTGTATTTGCTTCATGGGCATACCTAAAATAATTTGAATTCAATTTTGTTTTGAACTCGAACTCTATTTACAAGGTCCTAGCGTTATCAGCGATCCGCCTGGACCAATAATATTCTATGTATCAGCGCCGTTAAGCAAATCTGGCTAATAATATCACTGTCAATCCTAATTACCTATTGTTAGACATTGAGCTATTATGTACTACGTACTAGAGGCGACACTGCATTATGTTACGCTGTTCCATTCAACTGCGGCGATATTGCCGCACTTTACTCAGTCGCTCGCTAGGCGCTAGTGAGTTGACACATCATGCTTTGTTGATTTTATAAAAAAAATCTTGATAAAATACGCCATGGTGTGTTTTAGAAATCGCACAAATAATTCAAGAAATGTTAGCAAATACTAAGGAATAACTTTTCATCGGTGAGTAAAATACTTAATAAAAAAGTATTATAAATTAATAATTAATCAAACAAATTATTCAAAAGACGCCATCTCGGGTCATGAAATATAGATTATGAAATTAATTTGTTCAGATGCGACGTTTCTGTAGGTACTTAAGTCTGAGAATAATTATGCATAATATAATATGTTGTTTGTTTTTTGTAGAAACAAATGGAAGTACTCATAACTAGGCTAAATTTCTGATATTTAAATTTGCTGATTATTGTTTTATTTTATTTTTAGGTTTCCACGTCCAAGCCATGAAAACAGGGAAAAATGGACTAAATTCATCAAGTTTTTAACTCCCGCGTGCCCAGCACTTATGAACGACTATTATTCTAATTTAAATAAATACATTTGTAAATTATATGTTATATCAATAAGTTTTGTTACAAATACCTCACAGAATACCAGCGTGAAGTAGAGGTTTACCTCTGCGTTTCGCTTGGTGAGTGCAGGTGGCCGGAGGCCCTTTTTACTGGAAATGAGGCATTCCATCTTAGTCCTCACGGGTGACAACGCATCTGCATTTTGATTCGCAAACGAGGATAGATGTAGATGTCTATGGGCCGCAGCAACCACTTACCATCAGGTGGACTGTGTGCTCGTTTGTCACCCTTATCCTATAAAAAAAAATACATTAAGTATTTTTTTTATATTTTACATAGTTACCTTTTAAAATATTTAAATAAAAATATTATTTAAATGTAATTCGGAAATCAGCAGTACCATGCGATAACGTAATTATATTATTATATAACATTCCTGGGATTTTAGTTTTATTTTCTGATTAGACGACGAACGAATTTTTTGTAATGTTCAGTATATTTACGGTACTTAAGAGAGGTAGAACCCTCGGCGCGCGAGTCACACTAGTATAATATGGCGGTTTTTCAATACTGTAGCGCTTGAAGTTTTACAGGGTTCCCAAATAATTAGTATCTTTTTCTTTCAGCCAACAAAATGTGGTGAACAGGAAGTATCAGAACCGTTGTCTGAATCAATAAGCAGTTCAAATTCAATTTTTGATAATCCGAGCAAAATTGTACTTGCAAATGCCCTCTGCACATTAAGAATATATAATATACGTATATATATATATATATATATATATATATATATATATATAAATACTTATTTGTGTATTTTTATTTTAAATATATAAGGGTGCCACTGAAAAGTCAGGGTTGGGGTGCTGTACTTCTGATACATTCCAACATATCCTGAGTGGCTTTCCTTTTTAGAGCAGAGCAGCATTAACGGGTGGATTATCTTTATAATACACCTTATGCATTACTCCTTATTCTCTAGTTCTTAATTATTATTATTATTTTTTTATGTTATTGTTTGCTTTTGTGTTTTTTTTTTAGTTTAATTTTATCATATCTATAAACAAGGAGTTAATGTCCTGTTTCATGATTTCTATGTATAATTTTTTTATTTTTTTATGTTTGTTTGTATGACTCCTTAAATGTTATGTGTTTTATGTAATCCGCTTGAGTGTGCTGCATGTGCCAAATAAAATCTGTTTCTTCTTTCTTCTTCTTCTTTCAAATAAATTACGCAAGTGATGTCTCCTAAGCCTAAATTTGAGTGATATGTACGAACCCTAAGTTTTTAAATATAGTTCTACCTTAGTAACGGAATCAATAATTCTAGGTCATTATAAAAATAATAAAATATGAGCACGTTGTAATATTGTGTTTGTATTTAATAGCAAGGAATCTGCAGCTAGAAAGAAACTTACAGAGAAATTTAAGAAAATACAAAATATTTTTCTAAATAATAAATGCGGTTCTTCCAAATCAATTGGACAAAATTTTAAACATAAATTCGGTCTCAAACTAAATGCTGAGATTGATTTAATGGCTAAAGCAGAATTTGTGGAGTTACATGAATCTTTAATGAAAAAGAATAAACAGAGCACGCATTATTTATTAATACACTACATGCAGATTGACTTAAAATCGCATTGATTTTACACTATTATTCACCAGCTGCGTATAAATACGTTAAAGAATTCTAGAAAAGTAATAATAATGATCTTTGAAAATAAATTCATATTTCTATATTTTACATATTTACTTTTTAACGTATTAAGTAAAATATCATTAAAATGTAATACTGTCATAATATTATGTTATACTATATTAAATAACAAAAAATTGTACTCGATATAATTTACAATACAATCTAAATAAACAATTACTTATTACATACTGATCATTCTACCTTCGTATAATCTATGATGACAAAAACCGCGCTTGCGCGATTCTACTATTTACCGCGCATGCGCGAACACATAGAGTAGCGCACATTTTTTGTTTGGAATAGCTTCTCTAGTACGTAGTACATATAACTCAATGTTGTTAGACAATTTTTAATTAATTACAAATTCACTCCCCAATTTTTTATTGCGTTAAATTACAAGAACATTGAAATATCATTGTCGTTGGTTGCTATTACGAGCGCCATCTAGCAGCGGATATCTAAAATTCATGATCAGATCTGATCTGAAGAACAGAAATCGTATTTAGCAATGTTTTAGCTTTTAGCAAATACAAATTATAAACAATGATGGCGCTTTAATTGAACTGCTAATTCAAATACATAATGCGATTGATTTAATAATATATAGATATTTATTAAATGAATAAATAAAAATAGAAAAAAATTTACTGTATTGATGTACGTATACATTTTTTAAATTTTCCAGAGACTAAAATGATATAATAATATTATTGATATTATATAATATAGGTTCTTCAAAAACCTATACAGTGCACCTTCATAGCACGCATGAAATGGAGAATTTGGAACAATTCTTAGAGTAAAGTCCAAAAATAGTTGAAAAACATAAGCTTGTGATCAAAAGGTCTTACAACAGTGCTGGAGGAACAAAAGAAGCTAAGCCATAAGTAAAAGTAAGAGCTTTATGGAAAATACTTATCGACTCATCCTCAGCATATTATTTCTTCCTCTAATGTGCACGCAATGTGCTTCTTCACACAGATTCAAGTTGTTCACGAAGATTTAATTTGTGCCGCTATTCGATTTCACGCCAGCTTCGGTTTCAGGAGTACGAATTACCTTGAGCCTTGAGTTCGAATCAAATTCGATTGATTCCAAACTCGAATCTATCGAGAGTAAGCCTGCGTATGTAATCTTTTGTATCGAAATCACCAAGTTGGTTTGGTCAATTGTTAGTAGTTATAATTCTGACAGTGAGCTTAAATATCATCATCCTATACATCTATCCTCAAGTAAGAATTAAAAAGCAGATAACCAGTAATAAGGGTCTCCGCATTATCCCATACCGTTGAGCCGGCCTGTTCGTGTTGCAGGCATGGTACAAGCAACCAAGCAATCATCTCTGAAGCCGATACCGTTCCCGATATGACCGTTCTCGAAACGAGGTTTACGAATATGCATGCGATGTATTGAACGCAAACCATCTTTTTTTTTTATAGGATAAGGGTGACAAACGAGCACACAGTTCACCTGATGGTAAGTGGTTGCTGCGGCCCATAGACATCTAATCTACATCTATCCTCGTTTGCGAATCAAAATGCAGATGCGTTGTCACCCGTGAGGACTAAGATGGAATGCCTCATTTCCAGTAAAAAGGGCCTCCGGCCACCTGCACTCACCAAGCGAAACGCAGAGGTAAACCTCTACCTCACGCAGGTATTCTGTGAGGTCGTGGTACCACCCCGGTTCGAGCCGGCCCATCCGTGCGACAGCAAAAGCTGCCGCGTGGCTCTACCACTGTTAATTTTAAATGCGATAAAATCTTAGATGCGATTTAACAAATTCAGTGAAAAATATATTTTTATATAAAAAGATATAAATATTTTGAACCAGCTAAAATTAATGTACTGTAATATTTAGTCGTAGTGTGTAGTGGCGGTGTGATAGGGATTATCCATTAAACCAAATCATCTCGTTGGTGTCTTAAGCGGCTGTAAAGAGAAACTGAGCCGCAGCATATTTCTGATAACTATTTAATTTGAATTGATGAACTATTTAAAAACAAACTGCGGTTCCTAACCCATACTGTGGCAAATATCTTAAGGGGAGGCCTATGTTCAACTGTGGATTTTAATATATTGTTATAGATGGATAGATTGTTAAACGGCCGTGCGCTATATTCCTGGCCTGCGCAGATTATCTCCGTTTGGACTGGTCGCCTTGACCGAAATCCGATCTGGAGCTGGAGGACATTACAATATATATATGTACCAATATTTGCCTAATTAAAATAAAGGTGTACTTAAATACACAAGCAAACTAAGTAGTACCTACTAAAAGAACAAGTGAGTACGTACTACTAGCAAAACTAGTAAGTACCTAATACTACATGTATTTTACACATTCTTTTTCTTTATCATTATTCCCTAAAAGTCCAAGGAGGAATTGGGAAAGATGGTTCGCACCCTTTTCTCTGCTTCCTATCGTCGGTCTGGATATTTTACGTCTGAACCTGACATAAATACGGTGGAAATGCCATCTACCGAAAGGGATAAGACCATTTTGGCTTAATCGTCTCTTACGAGGAAATGCGAGTGGTCTTTTCTTTACACAAACGCTCTCGCCTGTTTTTTTTGTCGTTATGACCATGACCATGGCAATGAGGTAAATACATATCAATCTCTTCTATTTCCCTATGTTTTCATTCTTGATGATACATTATCTTTACAGGCACTAGAACCCTTACAAAATGCTCAAAATTGACTATTTAGACCGCTGTCAACAAAGGCCTAGTGTTCACATTTGATAACTAATACTGAAAAAAGAAAAACATATGAACACAGTGTATATCCTTCTTATTCAGCTTATGAAATATCTTTTAAATTGGTCCAATTTTGGAGGAGGAAATGGTAGAGAGCCAAGCGTCAAATTATACCTTATTACTTAGGCTATTCAATCGGATCTGTAGTTGTACTTATCGGACGCCGAGTGCTATTTTTTTTATATGATAAGGGTGACAAACGAGCACACAGTCCACCTGATGGTAAGTGGTTGCTGCGGCCCATAGACATCTACATCTATCCTCGTTTGCTAGCAGAGCGACAGCGATAGTTTCTTCAAATACATAATTTTCAGTCTCTTGGCCCGTATTTAGACACTGAAGGGAAAGGGGTGAAATACTACTGTATGTTTATCATTATAAATTGTATGTGGCGTTTAGTATTATATGATGGTATATACGTACATTTGCTAAAAACAGCTACAAAAAATTGTGATAGAATTTGTTATCTGTATAGGTAGCTAGTTATTTCCATATTGTGCGGGTTGAATTGAAGTTAAGTGGATTGTTTGGAAGTTATAACCGTTTTGTATAACAGTAAGAATTGTTTTTAGTTTTCGTTTGAATGTATTCAGAAACGTTAACTAATAAGTACAGCGCATTGACAAAGTTCTGTCTGTCTGCTCAAATTTGTCTAACCTATAAACTAAAAAAAATGGTAGAAATGAAATACCTACTTAATTATTATTTTTTCAAGATAGTATGAGTTTAAAAACAGAAATTATAACGTGAATCATATAAACTAGGTAGGTAGGTATTACAATTTTATGCTACCATGCATTTTATGTATCCATGTACATACTTAGTTCGTATTAGCTTAACCTTGATTAAATATTTTTTAGTTTTTTAACGATCTTTATCTTTCACCTTTAATTTTCAAAAATTACTATTTACCAATTATTAAGTGGCGAAGTTTGCGAAGACACTTATTGATTTCACGATGTCTGTCCGTCTGTCCCACGATTATCTCGAGAACGGTTTCGAATTTTCAAATTCTGTTTTCAGCAATCGATTACTGATCACCCAGGCATCTGAACCTCCTATTTTGAAACTGATTGCTCAAAAAAAAAAGCTGATTGCTTCGCCATTTTGCTATGCTGTTAGCTTGCTAGGTTTATTACAAATATATTTCCGTGAAACCTGACAACTTTCCCATTTTTGGAATGACTAGAACCCTTTCCGGCCTAAAGGTCTAGATACCAGGCCATAAACTCCAAAAAAAAAGAAGGACCAGATCCAATTTTCAAACATAAAAAGTACTCTCAGCCTGGGCCTCAATGTCAAATGTGATGATAGATTTGGTATTTATTAGTGACTTAAATAATACTAATATTAAATAGACAAAATACTCAAAAATAGAAAATGGCAAAGTTAACCTAACTTTCTGGTAACATTGCCATCGGGGTTTTTAATGAAAATAAACCTAGCAAGCTAACAGCATAGCAAAGTGGCGAAGCAATCAGCTTTGTAGCGGTTTCTAACGGTTGCCGTTGGGCAATCAGTTTCAAAATAGGAGGTTCAGATGCCTGGGTGATCAGTAATCGATTGCTGGAAACAGAATTTGAAAATTCGAAATCGTTCTCGAGATAATCGTGGGACAGACGGACAGACGGACAGACATCGTGAAATCAATAAGTGTCTTCGCAAGTTTCGCCACTTAATAATAGGATATAACTTCAAGGATGAAGGTACCACATAACATAATACAGAACACTCAGATATATGATTTGCTCCTCTAATTGTTTTGCAAGTAATAAAGTTTACACTACTGGCAAAGTTGCCCACCCATTATTAAATTTTTCATACAAACTTGAAAATATGTATCAGGGTTGTCAAAAATCCTTGATTACATACTTTACTTTTTTTATAGGATAAGGGTGACAAACGAGCACACAGTCCACCTGATGGTAAGTGGTTGTTGCGGCCCATAGACATTTACATCTATCCTCTATTACAAATCAAAATGCAGTTGCGTTGTCACCCGTGAGGACTTGTTACTGGAGTAAAAAGGGCCTCCGGCCACCTGCACTCACCAAGCGAAACGCAGAGGTAAACCTCTACTTCACGCTGGTATTCTGTGAGGTCGTAGTACCACCCCGGTTCGAGCCGGCTCATCCGTGCGACAGCAAAAGCTGCCGCCTGGCTCTACCACTGTTAATAATAATTTTTGAAGTAAAACTTCTTTATGATGTAATGAAGTTTAGTAGGGTAAAAAAAAACTGTCACATTTCCTTGTAGCGTTTTTTGAGTAAGCTTTATTTCAGCTACTTATGTAAAATATAAAATAAAATAAGCTTAACTTCGTATACGTCTACACAATGAGGGCATCCACGACTTTTTCTGCCATCAGGGCGGCGCCACTTTACAGTGAGGTAAAACATTTGACAGATTTCATAGCGGGGACAATAATTTCTTAGAAAAATGTAATTTTTAAGGTTTCTTTGTGTATTATTAGTTATATTTTATATTAATTACATTAGAAATGAATAAACCAAACTATAAATATAACTAAAAGCGATTTTTTTAAAAAGAGTTAAAAAGCGCAAAATATTAAAAATCAAACCACTGACGCATTGTGTTGTGTATTAATATAATACTCTAGATAATGATAAACTATTATTTAAAACTAATTTCTCAATTAACTGGCACTGTGTAACAAAAAACTTTACCTCAGTCATAACTAGCGACATCTGGTGAGTGGAATATTAGCCCTCATTACACGCACAATTTTTTCTAAATTTAAATCTTGTCACAATAATTTCTTGGACAATAATCTAAAATATATCAAACAAAAATAATCTCGTCTAAAATTAAAAATCAAATTAGTGCCATAATAAGATTAAATAAATTTTAGTATAGATAAAAATAAAGCTTGTCACAATCATTTTTACTATATAGTGATAATTATAATTTTATTACTATCAGGTAAAAAAACACAGTAATCAATCTAAAAAAACAAGCTTATCACAATAATTTTTACTAGTCATAATTATCATTTTATTGCGATAAGGTAAAAAAATAATTGTAATCAATCTAAATATATCGTTTTCCCACAAAATATCAAAACGTTCATAATCATTAAAAAAATTGCACTGTTTTTACTTTGGGTGCAAATTAATATCAACACAGTTGAAAATATCTAAAACACTGAGTAGTAACAATATTATTAATTTTCATTCACTTTTGATAAAGATGAATCGATTGACAACTTATTAGGTAAACTCAGTCTAATAGGCTGGTACGATGAAACGTTTATACAAACATACATACATAGAATGTCAAGTATAGAATCCTTTTTGTGAATCGCCGTAATCAGTTAAAAATATAGCTTGAAAGTGACAACCTTTGCTTGTAGCAAAACATGGCAAATTAACCGTCACATCGTGGTATCACTAGTATAGTAACTGTCAAGTCAGTTTTATAGATATATATTAAAACCACCATGTTAAAAACGCAATATCACATTTCCTAACCACTAATATTCCCTTATTATAAAGATATAGATAGCTAAATCAGTATTTAAAACAAAATCAACATAATATAATATTAAAAATTTTGTACAACTGACTTCAATATAAATTATTAAGAATCACTCAAAAACTATTGGTCAGACCTAGATCAT
This sequence comes from Parnassius glacialis, assembly GCA_033319125.1. Lineage (NCBI taxonomy): Eukaryota > Metazoa > Arthropoda > Insecta > Lepidoptera > Papilionidae > Parnassius > Parnassius glacialis. The sequence continues at coordinate 32,985,895 of JAVANC010000001.1, forward strand.
ATTTATATGGGACCACATGTGAAGCACCAGCTTTCAAATAAAAAAAGAATCATCAAAGTCGGTCCACCCAGTAAAAAGTTATGAGGTAACATACATAAAAAAAGCATACAGTCGAATTGAGTACCGTCTCTTTTTTGAAGTCGGTAGAAAAGTTCTGGAGCACTGAACAAAGTGGTGACGTTGTAGACACAATTCCGCGTTAAAATAAAAATAAACAAACCAAGAAAAACCAAGAAATGGGCAGCCGCGTCTTTCTAACAACAACCAAAAATTAAAAACTGATTGCCAACCTGCCTACCAAGTGTGGCAACTATATTGAATATCCCCTTATGAGGCAATCTATGCGAGAGATCTATGTTCAGCAATGGACTTTTGAGAGTGGAGACTGAAACGTTTTACTAAGATCTTCATAATAATATTATTGAACTTCTGATTAATTATTGACTTGTACAAACTTCCTTATTGTTATTGTGATATTAAAGAGGTTTGATAATAAATGCTATGTTTAATCATTAATTTAGTTCACTACTCGACAATAGATGTCTCGTGTTACACTAAGCCTTATATTTATATATTACTTCAACAGATGTCGCTTCCTAATTTCAGAACGAACTCTGAACAGGAAATTAGTTCCACTAGGCGGACAGTTCAAAATCTACAATTCAAACAACAACGCTGACAAAAACACGCGACACCAGACGTGAGCGACGCTTGTTTATATAATAACGCGAAAAATATTATATTCCTATTATTTAACTGCTTTATGAGTATTGAAATAGTAGTGTAAATATTGTGCTTATCTTTATCTAACGAATAATTACGTGACCAACTTTATTTTAACGGTCTTACAGAAGTTTTCAGTCAAAGTAAGTAAAGTAACATTAAATAACTTTTCTTATATTTTTGAAATGAAAGATGCGGAAAATTCATTATTATGTAATACTATACGAGTTATAAACAAACTACAGCGATATAACATTCGCGTTTTTTTAAATTATGTCAAATAAATATCAGTCTATATTATTCATGTTATTGAATATAAAATTTTGTTTGAAAGTTGGTTTTTACCTTGCTTTAATATAATGGATTTCCGCAAAGTAACGCCTGATTCTAATAATTAGGATTTTGTTTGTTTTAATTTTTTACCAATGTTGTACAATTCGGTCATGGTTTTGTTTTATATTTGATAAATCGGATAAGATAAGATAATAGTCACCAAACCATTTAATGAAGGCAGCAAAGAGGTTTCTTTCTCCATAAAAACTTTAAATACTTAACATTACTTACTTTGGAAAACGTGAAATGTAAAGGGTATTCCACGTATTCCATGTATAAAATTAAAGATTTTTACTTTATGTACGGTTTTGTTATACTGTATTAAGAAATTTATTCCATAATATACCTAATTACTTATTATGATATGACTTAATTTTAAATATTAAGAGTACTAGTGTTAAAATTTTACATTTACATTTTTCATCCCAATTGTATAAATACGAAGGTTCATTATATAATATTTAATACAGAGCTGAGGAATGGTGTAAATTCTTTTCATTTAAAACAAAAATACACAATTACGTAACACTTATTTTAAAATAAAATGCTACATGTTTGCTAGTCAATTCGAATTCACATGTCACAACACATTAATTCACAACATGCTTATGTTAAAAATTAGAAGCTTGTCCCAAAAGACGCTAAATGCCTATATATTTACTGTGCTAAATGATAGTGACGGAAATTCGATTGAAATGAGATTCTGTTACCTTTATGGCAAAGACTGTAATATAATTTGCAAAGAAATAATAATCACTATGTACATTTTTAAACATTTTAAACTTGGACGAATTATCGTCCAAGATTTCAAAGGTTTCAAAGGTACCACAAAATATTATTATTACAATTACAGCCTTATTAAAAGTTCACTCAAGTTCAAAAGGCCACCTCAAAAATTGTCTCTTAAGGTGGGATACGAGGCAAATTGTAATAGTTCTTTTGAATAAAAAGTAAAAAGTAAAAAAAAAAGGTTGAAGCGAATTTTGATGTGTAAAGAGATGCGATTTTGTATATAAAATGTCTACCTCTGTGAAGTATTAGTGATGAAACAAGTGCTCTTATAGTCATTTGACCTAAAGTTATTTTGTCCACTTAGGCGCCTTGTAAACTTGAGATAGGTACTAACGTCATCGACTGTCTGGTGGCTTTAGCTGCAGCCAGTCGATGACGGCTCGAACCGGGGTGGTACCACGACCTCACAGAATACCAGCGTGAAGTAGAGGTTTACCTCTGCGTTTCGCTTGGTGAGTGCAGGTGGCCGGAGGCCCTTTTTACTGGAAATGAGGCATTCCATCTTAGTCCTCACGGGTGACAACGCATCTACATTTTGATTTGTAATAGAGGATAGATGTAGATGTCTATGGGCCGCAACAACCACTTACCATCAGGTGGACTGTGTGCTCGTTTGTCACCCTTATCCTATAAAAAAAAAGCCAATATCTCCCAAAAATTTTGCACTGTGACACAAAAAAGAAAAGAAATATAATTTGTTTTCTAAAATTTCATTACTGTTCCTAAATAAATCAGAAATAATAAATGGTTTTGTTAGCGGATATGAGTTTGTTGTTTTTAGAGCAAGCAGGTTTTATTTACGAAATATACTATCGTAATTACTATTACTACGTGGTACTTTTTTACGTGGTAGTGCCAAGCTGCAGCTATATTGGGTCGGCTCGACCGGGGAAAGACCACGCTCTCACAGAATACCAGCGTAAAATAGCAGCTTAATACTGTTGTGTTTCGTATGGTGAGTGTAGAGAACCGGAGACCCTTTTTACTGGAAAAGAGGCATTTTATCGTAGTCTCACGGCTGACAACGCATCTGCATTTTGATTCGCAAGCGAGGAGAGATGTAGATGTCTATGGGCCTCAGCAACCACTTACCATCAAGTGGACTGTGTGTTCGTTTGTCACCCTATTTCTATAAAAAAATACTATGTGTAAGCCCTATATTATACAAAGCAAGTTATTTGTAATGTAAAAATTATAAAAATATTTACATTCAAGAATGACAATTCATTACAGGGCTTTAGGATAGCCTGTGATCACCACACCACACCACAGAATAAATAATAGTATTACGTACTTATACTTACAACTTACAAGTGATTTTATAGTCCTTTGTAATTTTGCTCTGTGAGTGTCCGTGACATTCACTTAAGAAAACTTAGACAACGACAACTGTAAAAACTATTGGAAAAACTACGGAAGAGTTCTTTAGATTGTAATAGTACCTAGTTTCCTGGCTCAACTGACAATCAGCGTTCATTTAATTTTTCACATTATTGGAACAAAGATTTCTGTATTCGTCCCGTGGGTTTTTTTTACAGGATAGGGTGACAAACGAGCACACAGTCCACCTGATGGTAAGTGGTTACTGTGGCCCATAGACATCTATATTTATCCTCAATAAAGAATCAAAATGCAGATGCGTCGTCACCCGTGAGGACTAAGATGGAATGCCTCTTTTCCAGTAAAATGGGTCTCCGGTTCTCTACATTCACCATACGAAACACAGCAGCGTTATGCTGCTATTTTGCGCTGGTATTCTGTGAGAGCGTGGTCCTACCCCGGTCGAGCCGACCTATTCGTGCTACAAATATACTACTAATTTAACTGCATTGACTTTGTACAAAGTCAATGGGTGCCCTGACTGCGTTTGTCAAAAGGAAAGGCGTAGTGAAGAGTGCACGCCTTGCAATACATAACGCAGTATTGGTACCGACTTTGTTATATGGCAGCGAAACCTGGGCATGCCAGAAGAAGTAAAAAAGCAAGTTGAATGCAGTAGAGATGCGATCTCTTCGTAAAATGTGCGGCGTTACCATGGCCGACCGAAAGCGAAACGAAGAGATTCGCAATATGGCAGGTTTGAAAGATGACCTTATCACAAAAATTGATAAGGGCGTGCTTCGATGGTTTGGGCACGTTGAGCGAATGAGTGAAGACCGAATGGTGGAGAAAATATATAGCGCGAAAGTTAATATTAAAAGGTGTCGAGATAGACCGAGACTAGCTTTCGAAGACCATGTGAGCAAATTGCTCAAAGAGGGGAGGGTCAAGAGTACTCGGATACCTAGACATGCATGTATGAAGAAGATAATGAATCTGAAATAAGCGAAGAGGTATGTAAGGATCGTGACACTTGGCGAACTGTTCTCTCTGGCTACCCCGTCAGGGATTGTGCGTGAAGATAAGTAAGTAATATAACTGCAGCATGGCTCTACCACGTGGGTGTCGTATTAAGCCGCGTATCCACCAAAAATGTTGACAACAGTTATGTTTCCAACTGTTTCCAACAAGCGTCTCCACCGAGGGAACAAACGTTGGCAACTAGCGTATTCCTTTGATGTTGACGCCGAAAATGGAAACAAGTTTTGTTGGAAACTGTTGTGTTGGCAACAAAACTTTGGTGAAGACGCGGCTTTAGGCAACAGAGGGAAACTAAAACAGGAGATGAGCAGCAGCATCTTCCTAATAACAACTCAAAATAATAACAAACTGCGGTTGCTTGCTAAGCGTAGCAACTATGGCAAAATCCTCACTATGAGGCAGTCTAAGGTAGATACCTATAGGTAGGTAAGGTAGAGGCCTATGTTCGGCAGTGGACTTTTATAGACTGTAATAGAAATAACAATTTAAAAATAAGTTAAAGTAAACGCGAAATGAGAAAATATGTAATTCCTCGTTGTCTTCAACGACTTCTAGGTTACTTAATAGTTGGTGGTAAGCTTACTTAGTAGTAGAAAGTAGCTAGCTACTCGTACCAGGTGGAAATTTTGCCTAAAATTTCGTCTGTGTGGGTACCAATCTGTTACAAATTTCTACGGCCAAGTTGCAATGCATTCTCTGTTATGTTCCGGTCTGAAAACTATGGAGGGTCAGTATGTAACTAAACAGTCGGCGAGATAATCTATTTTATTATTCAGAGGTGACAATGTAAACATACGTTATTAAAGCCTTATTTGCTTAAAGTTAGAAGCAAGTGTCCATTGGCTACAGTAACCACTAAACATCACTCGAATTAGCAGCTTGTTTGTTACTAATATAATGTTTAAAATGTATGATTAATAAATTAATAATATAACAATTATGTCACATAAAAATCGTCAGTATATCATCGATTACGATCTTACGAAATTGCTTTTTTATCCTATGATATGACAAACACTTGTGGCCCTAAACGCAACCATGTGATGTGTGATAGATAAATAGGCGAGCTCACGAATTGCCTAGATCGTATCTGTGGCTTCTAGGGCTACCATTCGTTCGAGTTTAAACTTTTTTTTCGCTGGCGAATTGAAATGTAGGTAAGTAAATGAAGGCTGAGTCAATTAGAGATCCTTAATTTTTTAACACCGATTTATCACGTGTTTGGTACTTTTACTTTTTACTTTCCCTTTTCTGAAATTCTTCACTGTTCGGCAATGAAACAAGGACTGTTCGCAGCATGTAGACGTGATTTATATGACTAACTATAAGAAAATAAATATATAAATGTTGTTTTTTAATTTTTATAATATTATATTTTAATTGTTATTATATTTTACTATAACACACGACCATTGCATAGGACCATAATAATAAGTTGTTACGCCTTAGGCAGCCCTACTGTACATTATACTCGGGGCAGCCATAACGTGACAATTGCAAGGAGAGCACAATGACGAAGATTTAGTTATACAACGTCGACCCGCAGCTGTAACGAATCAACCCCATTTACACACATCGTGCCTCTTACTCTACGTCCTCCACTAATAATAGAATGACCGTGTTAAATCATTATCTACCTGCGTCAATCAATTTAATTTTTATTTATTACCGAAACCACAGAACAGATAATAGTACAAGTACCGAAACCCTGAATAAGATAGAGCATTTAAATTTCTAAAGTTAGATAAGTTTATTTACGTACTGAATTGGGATATAAAAATAAATATTGGTAACATTATACTAGTGGATGCTTATATTGTTATAATATAATTTATCATGACGGTTAAAATTTAAAATACTTTACGTTATGTTTATTGGAAGTAAAGATTAGTTGGGGGGTGACTCGAACTTTAGGCCTAGTCAGTTTGAATAGCCTATCATGTAAAGGATATCATGGGGCTCATGGTTGAATAGGGGCAAAAAGTTCTCCTCATTACACTCCTAGGGGGTCAAAATGGCCAAAAAGCAAAAAAAAATCTAATTCGGCTATAACTCCTCCTCCTTCGGAGGTTCTTACGCAGTCTTTACTACCCGCATCACACTAGTTACTATATTCTACATTTTCTTTGTCAATGTCATTTTTATTTTGTTCAAGGTTTATGTACATAACATGATTGACATGGTGTTCTTGCAGATTAATTTCAATTTAACATAATATGGCGTATATTTCTGCCTGGAAGGTGAAACCGAATTTCCTCAAATTTACTTAATTTTCCTCTAGTTTAAATTGGGATCGTTCCCCTTCAATTCCAAATACTACGTCGAGGACCATTTTTGACTCATCGGTGAACCATATAATGATGCCAAGCTTACAAATAACTTGTCCATTAAGCTGGTCTTCTCTGTAGTGTAGTTGCACTATTTATATTAAACATTTTATTAAAAGTATATAGTGAATGCATGATATTTGAAATCTCTCGAAAGTAGTCCTGGTCTCCCTGTCTATATTAAGATCAAGGGGCGTTAGTCATAGAAATACGTTAAGAGCCGCTCCAGGCGAGATTTTCGTACCGGTCTAGTTGCCATTAAACAGGCTGTCCTTTGTATGCTATTCAACTTATCTGCAGTCTTCTTTTGGTTAGCTTTATTACCTTACAATAGAGGCGCAAGTTACTAAGTCTCTATATGCTGCTATTTAACCACAGAATCATCCTTGGATGTATCATGTATGCTCCAGTTTTAGTCCTTACCTTACGACGCCACGTACCTGGGGCAGTTATTGCATTGCAGCATATTATAAGACACCCAGGTGAGAGTTCCACGTTTGTTTTTGATGGACTGTGACGCTCAAGTGTTTAACTTCAGTGGTTAATGATACTTCTTTACCATTTAGTTCGTATGACTAGTTTTAACCGTGTAGTGGCGGTGTAAGAATATCCACTACCCCATATCATCTCGTAGGTATCCTAAGAGGCAACAGAGGGAAAATAGACCGCGAAATGGGCAAGCAGTGCAAAGTGACTATGTTAAATATCCCCCCCTCCCCCTCCCCCATAAGACATTTGGGTGAGGTGTGTATTCAGCAGTGGACTTATGATAGTATGGATGATAGAATGACTAATTACCTAATCGCCGCTATTTGGTAATGTAATGGATTATTTTTCGAAGTAAGAAATTAAAATGTCGTTTGTCAAACGTTGTGTATTTAGCTATTTAGTCTACTACGTCTCAAATACATACATGTAATATATGATAATTTTTCCAAGTATGTATATTATAATCATAATTCGTCCAAATAATAATCTATACTACTACAGTTTATAATGAGGTTTCTCTGCCCCAAGGTGAAACGGCGGTTTTTTAAGTCTTTAAAATGCCAATGATATCGTCTTCTTCATCAAAAATAAAAAGGAATAGAGCTATAGCTAATCAAAACATGTTCCATAATAAAATCATGCAATCAAAAAATATTCAAAATTAAAGCTAAAATGTGTTGTTGCGAACCCAATCAAACCAGATCCGACACAGGTAAAAGTGTTACAGTTTTATCAGCAATAACTGATAAACCGTTATCCCGATATCGGTTATCTATGGTGTTTGGGGCTTTTTGTATAATTGACGATAGGGGACTTTGCCATAAATCTCTTGAAATGACCACAAGGTCATTGACGTAGCCCAGTATGTCAATACTACAAGTATTGGTCAACCGAAAGTCCAATGAAGGGGTGACAACTCGTTGTTGATATCTTCTAGTAGTTGTAAACTCATTCGAGATTTGCAGTACCAATATTTAGCTTTTCTGTTTGAGAGCATCGACTGTATCCATTCGGTACCTTATCGGTTTAAATGACTTTTGCAAAGCGTAGTCCTTTTTACTAGCATTAGGTATAAATATAACTTTGACAACTGTCCACCTTTCTAGAATGTACCCAGCAAAACTTGGTCTTATTTTCTTTCCAGCCCTACACCAGTCCTCATTAAAATCCTTTTTAGGGCGTTGTAAGAATTTAACGCAGCCTTCTGTGACTAAGAAACGGGGAAAGTTTGATATGATTAGGTTTAGCCTTCGATGGCATTTTTTTAATCTTGCACTACGAGTCAAAGACTAAACTTTTTTTTTTATAAAATAAGGTTGTCAAGCGTGAGTCCACCTGATGGTGGATGCTGTGGCCCATAGATATCTACTCCCAACCTCAATTGAGAATCAAAATGTAGATATGGTATCACTCCTGAGAACTAAGATAAAATGCCTCGTAATCAGTAGTCTCTGGGTCTCTACACTCATCATGCAAAACATAGCATTATTCTGCATTTTCACGCTGGTGCTCTGTGAGAGCGTGGTTCCACCCCGGTCGAGCTGACTCATTTGAGCTGCAGCTATAATAAAGCTGCAGCGTGACTCTACCACGTCAAAACTTTCTCGTGAAGCTTCCTCCACTATGCTCTGTTAGCTTTCCTAATTTTTATTTTGATCATGCCAGAGATCTTATACTTGTAGTCCACTGCTGGATTTTGACTTTAATAAACTTAATCCGTTTCTAAGTGCAACGAAACCTTCGTATTAGTGACACTGCTGCACGCCATCGGTATGTGGAATTTAGTTTCGGCGTTCATCATTATCATCATTACAGCGTCAAGTTCACTGCTGAACATAGCATAATATATTGTCTCTTAGGGGGAATATTTCCCGCAGTTGCCACACTTGACAGGTTGTTATCAGGAAGATGTCGTTGCTTATTTCTTGCTTGAATTTCCTTCTGTTGTCTCTTACGACATAAACATCATGTAATGGGGTAGTGGAGCGTCTTACGCCGTTAGTAAACGTTGTATTTTTGACATTAATAGTGGGTAAACCGTCATTTGTCGATCACCAGAACCTCATACTTTATTTAGCAGGGTTCCTCACAAGCAAGGTTTAGAATCAAAGAAAAGAGTTATCTAGTATTTGAAAAATGTAATCCCACTGTAATCTGAATATTTTAAATTTTAAAAAAATCGGTTGTCCCTTACAGTGATAACTCTTAAGTGTAATATTATCATATTAAAGGGTTTTTTTTACTTTAATACCCTCCTATGTCTACACCAAGAAAAAGCGATGGACAAGGTTTTCTCTACAATGTTGACTTTGCCGAAAGTGTAACAAAAACAGGCTTAGACGTTCAAATATTTACTCTGTTATCACTGAAGACGAAAGTTTGCTGTGATTACAGTAGTGATACTGGCCTCGGTGCAATGTCGGTAGAAGAACGACGGCCTTGTTACTTATTTTATATAATATTCACCCAAAATTTTATGGACAGTCGTTGTTACAACAGCATATCCGTTTTATTTACGACGTATTCAATGCAATGCATAACATCTGACGCATTCTTGGTGTCAGCCATGACCGCTTAAAAAAACAACAAAGAAATGAGTGCGTTTAACCTTTACGCGCGCTTTTACTTCAAAGTTCAAGATCTACTTCAAGCTTATTAATTTTATTAATATTAATAATTTTTTCTATCATGTTTCATATTTATTGTCAATTATATATTAATCGTTTTGATTTATCAATTTTTTTACTAATTAATAAAATATTTATATGATGGTTATAATATCCGAAAATTGTCCATATACGTATTTAACACATAAATATACTTAGGAACCTTTATAAACATATGGAAACTGCGTAAACGAAGGTAGATCGTACAGCACGTTACTTCCGTCCGAAAAAGATTTGAGTAACTCTCAAGTCGCACCTCTATAGTGATGTTTCGCTTCAAAAACTGTTTTTTTCTTTATTTAATTTTGTAACGATTATTTTCGACAGACGTACAAATCCCAATTTATCTTTAAGTTAGCGCACCATCCCGCATATTATATCCCGATATTCAACTATGGAAAATTAAACAGTGCAGAAAAAATTCGTAACAAGATGTACCGTCAAGAAAATTAAATTAAACGCATAGCTCCCAGATATCTATCAGGCATTAATTAGCGTTAATAAATTGGCGCGCGTCATAGAAGGCAGGGGCTTGCCTTCCAGCCTTAAATAGAACTATGAAAATGCGGAACGGATATCCGGCTTTCCTACAGTAAGCTTTTCCAGCAATGGCCTTGGCCTTGTGCCGCTCGTTCGCTTGAAAAATAATCAAGAAATTTGTTTGTGATTTTTTTTTAAATAAGATATTTAGCATTACATGTCCATTATTTATTTTGACTAAGAACAAAGTGAACAAAAAAAACTAAATCGAATGTTTGTATTTTAACAAATAACTTGTAATAACTATGATGTGTAAAATCCAAATCAGATTATCTGTTAAGTCATCATCATCAGTATTACAGCCCTTCATAAGTCCACTGCTGAACATAGGCCTCCTCCAAGGAATGCCACAAAGCACGGTCCTGAGCCATCTGCATCCATCGACTTTTCCTGCATGTCTTACCAGGTCGTCACTCCATCTAGTGGGGAGTCGCCCTACACTTCGCCTATCGGTATGAGGCTGCCACTCGAGAAAGGTTTATTCTCCATCGGTTGTCGGTTCTTCGAGCTATATGGCCGGCCCATTGCCACTTTAGCTTACTAATCCGTTGGGCTATGTCGGTTACTCTGGTTCTACTGCGGATATCCTTATTTATTTTATTTTATTTTTATTTTATCACGCAGAGAAACTCCGAGTATACCCCTCTCCCTAGCTCGCTGAGTGACCTTGAGCGTCTTCATACGGCCAGCAGTGAAGGACCACGTCTCAGATGCATAAGTCATTACTGGCAACACGCACTGGTTGTACAGTCTCGTATTTTAGTTTTGAGGTATACCTGACGAGAAGATGTGTTGCAGCTTCCCGAACGCTACCCAGCCGAGTTGAATCCGTCGATTGACCTTTCGGTCGAAGTTGGACTTACCTAGTCGGACTATTTTTCCCAGGTAAACATACTCAACAATGGTCAACAACTTCGAGCTTAGTGCTCCCAACAACTACCGGCATAGGTGTGACATGGACATTAAACATGATCTTTGTTTTGGCCATGTTCATCTTAAGACCTGTCCGTTGGGAGACACTATTGAGGTCATTGAGCATAGTGCGTAGGTCCTCCAGCGATTCGGCCATAAGGATTAAATCGTCGGCAAATCGAAGGTGAGTGATGTACTCCTGTAATCCTTTCCAGTCCAATAGCTTGAAAACGTCTTCCAATGCAGAGGTGAAGAGTTTCGGGGATATAACGTCACCCTGTCTTATACCTTTCTGCAGTTGGATAGGTTTCGTACTCTGATTCTGTACCCGGATAGCCATCGTAGCCCTACTGTATAAAACACTTCAGCACTTCGATATACCGATAGTCAACTTGACACCGCTGTAGGGACTAGCACCGCCCAAATTTCGACGGAATCAAAGGCTTTCTCATAGTTCACATACGCAAGGCAAAGTGGCAGATTATACTCTTTTGTCTTCTGTACAATCTGCCGAAGGGTGTGTTTGTGGTCTATGGTACTAAAGCCTTTTCGGAAACCGGCTTGTTCGGGAGGCTGGAAGTCGTCAAGTCTGCATGCGAGACGATTCGCAATGACTATCGAAAACAGCACGTAGACGCGACACAGAAGGGAAATCGGTCTGTAGTTCTTCAAGAGAGCGTTTTCGCCTTTCTTGTAGAACAAGACCACCGCACTTCTGCTCCACGCTTCCGGAGTAGTGCTACCATGGAGGACGGAATTAAAGAGCTTTTGAAGTACTTGAAGGTACCGATTATCCACCCACTCTCAGGAACTCCGCTGTAATTCCATCCTCACCCGGCGCCTTGCCGTTTTTAAGGTGCTGGAGAGTCGGTCCGGGATATCTTCGGAATAGTGTCGGATAAGACTTGCTCTTGAATCGTTACTCACACTTGCATGTGGCTCCAACGATGACATGTACAGCTGCCCATAGAACCTCTCAATCGCTCTCAAAATCTCAGGTGTCCCGGAAACGATGCTGCCACACTCAATCTTCAGCTTTGACAGTTGGCTCTTTTTGGCAAACAGATCTCTGGCAAAGATTTTGGAGCCTTGGTTACGCTCGATCGCTTCTTCAATACAAGGTGTATTGAAGTTGTGGAAGTTCCGCCTGATTCTGACTGCTCAGTTGCTTTGTGTTCTTCTGCGGCCGGTCTTGCAGAACTTAGCTCCGACCGCATGGACAGTTTCCACGAGCTTATCATTCCTATCGTCCACTTCGTTGCAGTCGTCTAGGCACTGAAAAGGTTTTGTAACTCGAGCTGAAAGGTTTCGGGACTCTGGACTAGAGCACGAGGGGAACGGAGCGTTGACTTCATTAGACGAGACCTCTCCAACTTAAGGTTTAGGTTCAGTGTGCCTCTAACCATTCGGTGATCGCTACCAGTTTTCACCTTCGCGATAACTGAAACATCACCGAACAGTTGTCGTCTGGTCGTCATAATGAAGGCAATCTCGTTTTTAGTGGAAATGTCTACCAGCTCGACCAGGTCCATTTCCTGTGGGGCCGCTTTTGGAAGAAAGAATTCATCATAAAGAGTCCCTCTTTCTCCATGAAGTCGGCCAGCTGCTGGCCCCTTGGGTTCAGTTGCCCTGTTCCAAATTTCCCTACCTTCAGCTCACCGTTATCTCTTGTTCCTAGTTTTGCATTGAAGTCTCCCATTATCACCGTTTAGTGGGTTTTGGAGGAATGCTATAGATATATCCTCATACATTTCCTCCACCTCCTCATCGGGATGTGCCGAGGTTGGTGCGTAAACCTATATGACCTTCAACGCATACCGTTTGGTGATTCTGAGTATAAGGTACGCAACCCTCGTCGACACACTCACAAACTTTACAAACGTTGTTAACGAGAGACTTGTGGACGATAAATCCGACACCTCCTTGGAACAGATGATCGCCCTCCCGATGATAGAACAAGTTGCCGGATTCGAGGATTACCGTGTCCTCCCCCTCTCTTCGGACCTCGGATAATCCTATAATATGCCAGCGTAACTTGTCTATCTCTTCTTACAGCTCCACGATCTTCTCGTCAGTCCTCAGGGTGCGTGCGTTATATGTTGCCAGGTCGAGTCGTCTTAGGTGGCAACCGAACCTCCACCGGAGATTTTTAGCATCCCCTGCCCTGCCGTTAACATGGTCGCCACCGTAGCCAGGAATAGCTGGGTCGCCTGGAACTGCGGGCCGTCTCTTTGTTGCTCTAATCATTGGGGGGTATTTGCCATAGTTGCCACGCTTGGCAAGCGGGTTGGCAACCGCAGTTTTTTATTGTAATATTGCTGTTATCAGGATGATGCTGCTGCCCATCTCCTGCCTGTTTCCCATTGTTGCCTCTTACGACAAAATATGGGGTAGTGGATATTCTTGACCGCCACTACACGGCAAGTCTACACACTATCTGTTAAGTATTTGACGGCAATTGTAGAGTTATGCCCGAATACAGAAACGTCCCTCAAATATTTAACGGCTTGTCAAACGTTTGAGTAGCTCATAAACCCTATATTCGTCTCATATTTAAATTTGAAGAAAAAAACTAAAACTAATAATTATGATAGAGTCCTACTCCCCGCGGTATCGTGGCAAGAACGCTGGCTGCATTTACCCGCTGAATGGCTATACTTAGCCTTTGAGCGAAAAAAGGACCAGCCCTCTTACCACCAGCAGCAGCGACCAGCCGCGGATGGAGTTCCTTTAGGAAGTTTACCGCACGTTGACCCCACGGACCAATAGTCTCTACGGCAAATGGCACAAATATGTAGTCATCTCTCAGAGTTTCATATTTGCGCCACTTACTCAGTTCAGCTGTCTCTGATGCCGCCCCGGCTCTAAACGAGGTACCCCTGAAATGAGAGGCCGCCAAAGTATCTACGCAAGTAGCATCCCACACTAGGGCTTTACCTCTTTCCCAAGGGACCAATGTCATACCGTCGGGTCTCTTGCCATCGTCTCTAAATATTCCACAAGGCTCTAAAACCGAGGGAACATTTATTATAGGGACAAGAGCCCTTCGGATGACATCGTTCTTAAATTTAAATTAAGTGTATTTCAAATTGAGTTGCGCTTAAACACTACTCAACAAAGAATGGTAATATAATGAAACATCACTCAGCGCGTTTTAGGTCAAATCAAATGTCAAATTGATCTGAGTACTTGTAAACAACTTAATTCATTAAACACATATTCAAAGAATTCAAGCTAATTATAGTTATATCACTAAGATTTTTTTAAACTTTATTGTTTCTAATGGACTAATTAAATATACATTAGATGCTATATAAGTACTCGTATGTTGACCCTTCATAACTATTTTTAGTTCTTATGGTATTAAATTTTTTTAAGATTTACAATATTGTACTCGTATTGTCTTGTCTTGTATTTGTCTTTTATTAGCTACTATACTAAAATAAAATAATATATTAAGTAGTTGCAAAATTCTACTAAATTAATAATAAAAAGAATAGTGAAATGGTCTCTTACTTTTTAGCATATCGAATGGAAATTTGACATTCTATCTTATCAAGCCATAAAGGACCGGAAAAATTAGCTAATTTCTGAATTGATAAAGGTTGAGTAAATAATTCGCAAAGAGCCGTTCCGTTATTTACACGTGCTGTTATGAAATACTAAAACAAACAAAACTTTATCTAGTTTAATAAAACGATTGCAGGACACAGGCCTTAGCAAGAATTTTTTTTTAGGATAAGAATGACAAACGAGCACACAGTACACCTGATGGTAAGTGGTTGCTGTGGCCTATAGATATCTACATATATCTTCGATTAAGAATCTAAATGCAGATGTGTTGTCACCCGTGAGGACTAAGATGGAATGCCTCGTTTCCAGTAAAAAGGGTCTCCGGTTCTCTACACTCACCATACGAAACACAGCAGCGTTAAGCTGCTATTTTACGCTGGTATTCTGTGAGAAAAGAATGTGCCAGCGCCAACGTTTGACGTCTAATTTTGTTTATGCTTAGGCATGCATATGCTTCGGTAGCAAACACATGCTTAAGCCACCGATGGTTCTTTTTGTTACTTTATTTTCGTATATTATTTATTATTATTATTACTTTTCTTTGAAAAATGACAAAATATAATTTCTGCGAAATTTCATTGTTTCTTCTCGGGTCAAATAAATGTAATTTTGTAACCATAAAAGATTAAAAAATACGTTGGACAAATTTTATTTTTTTGCGCGAAGTAATCAATATATTTCATCTCATTCCTTATCACGTATAGCGGGCGGGTTGGTGAGCACTGAGCCAGCACTGTAATGTTATCGCCCATCATCAGTCTGTAAGATTTAAGCATGGCATTTAGAATGAATTTTATGCCATCATTTCACGCGATGAAACCAAACGTTAGGCCTCGTCTTTAATGCGTACCTACTTGTAACATAATTTGCCAACGTCTTTCCGTCGGATTACAATCCGAGTTTTTTCAAGGCAAGAGTAAATAAAAAGGCTTTTGTGTAGCTAAGACATTACGATTTACCGTCTAGGTCTTCATCACCACTTACCACCAGGCGAGATTGTAGTCAAGCACTGGTTTATAATAAGTATGAAAGTAAAGAATGCGTCTGATCTCTCCAGTCGTGTCGCATTTCCCCTCGGATTAAGAGAGTAAGGGAATAGAGAGTGCTGTGTTTGCTCGTACAACACTGTGCGCTATAATCCTGTCCCGCGCAGATGGCCAGTCGCCCTGGATCCGATTCTTATTTGCCATAGTTGGCGTGCAGGCGCCAGGCGGGCTACCAAACCGCAGTATTTTATTGAGTTGCTATCTGCTACTGCGCAATTAATGTACACCGGAAATTGTTAATGCCACGTTTGTTCTTATTTTTTTAACGATGAATTATCACGCCGAGCACGTGAACAGAATATTTAGAGGACGTGTGAAGTCTTCCAACACTCATTGGGGCAGTGCAGCGGACTATTTTCTCTATAACCCTATAAAAATTAGAGGAGACTTGTGCCCAGCTGTGAAACATATTAGGCTGTACCTTTGTAGTTAATACAGTAGTTTATTAGTAAGACTAGCTGTTCCCCGCGACTTCGTCCGCGTGGAGTTTACTATGATTTTATGGGTTTTAATTTTTTTGCGCGGTACCCTAATTCTTATTCTAAAATAAAAGTATCCTAAGTTACTCCTTATAATATCAGCTAAGTGAAAGTCCCGTCAAAATCAGTCCAGCCGTTTCGGAGATTAGCCGGAACAAACAGAAAGACAAAAATTTTAAAAATTGTTTTTTTTTTGTTATTGTTACCGTATATACTTTCATATTATGCATTTAGTAAAAAGCGGTTATTTTAACATTACAAACAGACACTTCAATTTTATTTATTTGTATAGATAATATGCTGTTATTATTATGTAATGGATATAATATGACGCGGAGTAAGCTATTTATGGATTACTTTAAACCACCACACTACCCTTGCGGTTAGGTACTTTGTTTCTGTGGGATATAAATTACTTACATTTAACGATATAATGATGAGCTAAATTATTTTCCAATAAATTTGTATTCACCTCTTTGTTTTTTTATCCTTAAAAATTTAGATTCAGAATAATCCTCGTGGGTTAAACTATAATCAGAATTCCTTTTAAAATTAAAATAAGAAATGATGTGTTTACTGTCTAAAATATTAATAACGTACTCGTAGAATTACCACAGAATAAATAATAGTACTACGTATTACATAATACAACGCGGTAGTTCACATAATGATTTCTTATATTTAAGCGAATACTATAGGTACATGGAACAAAACTAATTTTACGGATTTTTTATGGGATAATGGTGACAAGCGAGCACCACAGTCCACCTGATGGTAAGTGGTTACTGTGACCCATAGACATCTACATCTGGTCCAAGAGGTAGAGCCAAAAAAAGTCTTTGAATTTATTAAGCCTGGTTTTTTCTCAGGTGATTATAATCATAATCTATACAAATAAATAAAATTGAAGTGTCTGTTTGTAATGTCAAAATTACAGTTTCTTACTACATCCATATGAAAGTATATACGGTACTAATAACAAAAATACAATTTGTAAAGTTTCTGTCTGTCTGTCTGTTTGTTCCGATTAATCTCCGAAACGGCTGTACCGATTTCGACAGAATTTTCACAAGCAGGTAGCTGATGTTACAAGGAGTAACTTAGGCTACTTTTATTTTAGAAAAAGATTTAGGGTATCGCGCAAAAAAATTAAAACCCCAAATCTCACGCGGGCGAAGCCACGGAGATCAGCTAGTTTACAATAAAATGTTACGGTCAGTCAAGCGGATATTAGAACAGGTGTCTCAGGTGCGCGGTCAAACACGTCGTGACCACCACCGACATAATAAAATCAATTGCTTAAGGCTGAAACTTTATGAACTTTTGTTTCTTTATATGTAAATCAAAATTATGATAGTCAACATCCTATGGGGGCACATCTGGTTAGTCAGCTGTAATGTACGTAGCGAGGTTTATAAGGGTGCAATTCGTTTATTAAGCGTGAATTTTTTTTGGTAACTACTACTGACTATATTATATTATTAATAAATAAAATGGTCAGTCGACCATTCCGTAGAAATACGCCCGTCAGTCAGTAAATAAGAAATGAAATTAGTATATAGTCAGTTAGAATATAGTCAGTCAACATCCTATGCGGACACCATAGGATGTTGACTGACTATCATAATTTTGATTTACATATAAAAAAACAAAAGTTCATAAATAGGCTTGCCAACCGTCCCGGATTTTGCGGGACGTCCCGCTTCTGGGTCAATTTTGGACCGTCCCGCCGTAACCCCTTGCGGGACGCCTTTTGTCCCGGAAATCAGTGATTATATGATATTAGTATCTATCTCGTACCAACTAAACCGTAGCCGTAGCTTCGATACCACTTTCAAATGCATCAGTAGAGAGAGTGTTTTCTCTCTGTGGAAATGCATGGAGAGACAGTAAAAATAAGCAGTTTGTTGACCACGTCCAGGCTGAACTACAAATTAACATTAACTTTGATCAAAAATGCATGAATTTTATAACTACGTATTGGAAAACAAAAACTTGTTAAAATGCGCAAAATGGCAAAATAAGTACAATTTTAAAACAGAAAAATAAATTAAATTATTTTTTTTATTAAATGATTAAAAAATATATTATAGTGTTTGTTTTTTCTAACCAATTTGTATGTGGTGTGTTGTGTCCCGCGTAATATACCAAAGTCCCGGATGTCGAGCTGGGTGATCCCGGAAATGCCTTTTTTGGAGTTGGCAAGCCTATTCATAAAGTTTCAGCCTTAAGCAATTGATTTTATTATGTCGGTGGTGGTCACGACGTGTTTGACCACGCACCTGAGACACCTGTTCTAATATCCACTTGACTGACCGTAGCATTTTATTGTAAATTATGATTATGATTATAATCACCTGAGGAAAAACCAGGCTCAATAAATTCAAAGACATTTTTTGGCTCTGCCTCTCCGTCTAATCTATCCTCGTTAGCGAATCAAAATGCAGATGCGTTGTGAGGCATGAGGACCAAGATGGAATGCCTCTTTTCCAGTAAAATGAGTCTCCGGTGCTCTACACTCACTATTAAACTTCTATTTTACGCTGGTATTCTGTGAGAGCGTGATCCTTCCCCAGTCGAGCCGACCCATTCGTGCTACAACTATAATAAAACTGCAGCATGAGTCTATAACGTCCTTTAGACGTCCTAGTGCTAAGCACTCCCATTTTTGAGAGGATTATGGAGCAGTAATAGTAAAAAGAACCGTAGACGCTTTTAACGAGACGTCTATGGGCCACAGTATCCACTTACCGTCAGATGGACTGTGTGCTCGTTTGTCGCCTTTATTTTATTAAAAAAAAACTTTAAGGATTTGACAAAGTAACACCTAAATATATAATTAAAATATCGTAACATGCATTAATTAGGGACAATATGTGAGGTCTAGTTTGTCACTATGCCATTGTAGTAAAGTTTTTCTTTAAATCTTTATTTAAAAGTTTAATCAAAATGCGATTATGTCGCTCTATTTGACATCATTTAGAACTAAATAACATTCAATTTAGCAAGCAAACAAAAATGAAAATAAGTACTATTTAATTGATGGATCTGAGGAAAATATTATGTTATATAATTTAGCCAATAATTTTGTTTCATCAGAATGAGGATTGGATAAAATAATGTTACACTCAGCAAATTACTTTAAAATATTTTTACACTTAGCTATTCGTAAGGCAGCATTGCGGGCACACTCCATCAAGACATGCATTAAGCCCTCGGGAACACCGCATTGTTCACAGTTCGGTGACGGTACTTTATTCATAAGAAAAGCAAATTTCTTGTATGGAATGTGTCCAAAACGCAGCCTCATAATCACTACTGCGTCCTTTCTTGGTGATATGTGACTATCAATCCATGGGATTCTGAGAGGATGTGGCTGGACCGTTTTATACCAGATACCTTTTTCTTTAGAGCGTAAAACAAAATATTCCTTCCATAATTTGTAGCATTGTTTTTTGATTAACCAAATGCAATCTGTATAATAAGGGAGTACATTATATTCAATTCTATCAGTAATAGCTTGTCTAGGCAAAACATCTACCCGCTCATTATATTCAACGTCCCAGTGTGACGGAATCCACTGTAACTCTCACTTGATCGATTTAGAATTGGAGGTCAGATTTAAAATACAGTTTAGGACTGAGTAGGCTGTCGAAGTGCCTCGTAGGCCCGAGGTACACCAAGCCAAGTGTTGGAGTGCGCTTTTACAGTCTGTGAATATCACTATACTGTCTTGTAGTAACGATGTAAAGTTATTTCCGCACTTTATCAGACACCTAAGTTAATTGCTTCAATGTGTGAATTAACTGTTTATCATGATACCTTTACATTTTATATGGACGTAGTTATGCAAAAAGGATCCAACCCGCGAAAAGTTAATTTGAGTTTATGATATTTGAAGTATCCATACTTCAAGTATCATATTATATATTGTTACTTACATCCAAAAAAACATGCAGTGGAATTGAAACTTCCTACTTTTTTAAAATCGACTAATTAAAACAAACGTTATAATTAACCTACTTTAAATATGTGTGTAGAACTGCAGATTAATACGCCGCTTACACAAATAATTGGATTTGTGACTCATGAGTTTTGAGTATAACTGATATCGGTACACCACTATGCATTATACGGTAATTTCATGGTACAAACATAATTAGTAATTACATATCTACATACATCGTAGCATTTGATGATACCTCTGAAAGAATTCATTTATTCTAGCGAGAGGTTTATTTGCACATATTTTTCTTAGTCATGACAGAATTCTAGGTGATATTTTCTGCCTAGGAGTTCTTCTAGTAAGATACAACCCTCTTACCTATTTCTACCACCTAACAGCAGTTTGTGCACTACACCTGCCTGAAAGTTGTATGAGAGCCATGGTAATCACAGCCTGTGGGTAATTCCATCTTAGACGTCCGAGGTGACAACGAATCTGAACCCTTTTTAGTTTGAAGTTGGTTACAGGTGTCCATGGGCTGCAGTGGCCACTTACCGTCAGGTTTACTCTAAATAAGTTCTTGTGTGACTTCAACTTTATTAAAACATCCATTGAATGCGTATTTATCATTTTTGAACCACTTTAAAAATTTCAAAACTGTTCTCTCTTAATATCTAATAAAAATCGCCTTAATATTTTATTTTTCAATTCTTTTTTTCAATTTGTTTTATCAACTACTGACGCTGGAGTTGAGCTTATTAAACATATTTTTTGTGCATGGGAGGATTCAGAGGATGCTTTGGGTATATTTTGTGATCTTTCCAAGGCCTTCGACTGTGTTCACCATGAGACATTAATCAGGAAGCTACAGTACTATGGTATCAAGAACACAGCGCTTAAACTTATTATTTCATATTTAAGTAATAGAAAGCAGAACGTTATTATTCTCGGCCCATTCCTGTTCCTGGTGTATATTAATGACTTACCTCACCTTGTGGGGGATAGTCATGATATAGTATTATTTGCTGATGATACTTCCTTGATTTTTAAACTTAAACGTCAATCATTTAAATGTGACGAAGTGAATAATGCTATATCAAAATTAGTGCATTGGTTCAACGTTAATAATCTGCATTTGAACGGAAATAAAACTAATTGTGTTAAATTTACAACAACAAATGTTAAAAATCTGAATACCAATGTATTTTTAAATGGGGAGGAATTGAGCCCCGTTGTATCCACTCTTTTTCTTGGCATCACTCTTGACGCAAAGCTTCAGTGGGGCCCCCATATATCCAAATTAGCAAGCAGACTAAGTTCTGCAGCCTATGCTGTAAAAAGATTAGAGGTCTCACTAGTGTCGAGACAGCTAGATTAGTTTATTTTAGTTATTTCCATAGCATAATGTCTTATGGGATTATGCTATGAGAAATGCGGCTGATTCAGAAACTATTTTTGTTTTACAGAAGAGGTACATTAGAGCTATTTACAATCTAAAACCGAGAGAGTCTCTTAGAGATAAATTTAAAGAAATTAATCTATTAACTTTGGCCTCTCAGTATATTTACGAAAATTTAATGTATGTTCACAAAAACAAAGATAGTTTTAGTAAAAAAAGTGATATACATTCTGTAAACACTAGGAACAAACACAAGCTAGTGATGCCAGTTTCTCGACCCCACAGAGTCAGTAATTCATTCTTGGGGCAATGTATACGCTATTACAACAAGGTTCCGGAACGTATACAGGTTCTCTCTATTACCAAGTTTAAATGTTTTATTAAGCTGAAACTGTATAAAAAGGGTTATTATAGTATAAATGAATACATGGTTGATAATAACCCCTGGGAATGAGGTGGTCGCTTCCAAACAGTTTCTAAAATAAATTTTGTAAATAGTTCGTAATCATTTATATTGTAAAATTTATTTAAAAAAATGTTCCGCTGGGTTTCTTGCTGGTTCTTCCCAGGGCAGAGGGTTTTTTTTTTCGAACCAGTGGTAAAGTAAAAAATGACTTTCAATAAGAATTACACATGTAATGTATATTGAATAAAAATTATTCTATTCTATTCTATTCTACTAAAAGCGTCGTGCCCCAAAATAAAGAGACCATTTCTATATTTTTAGACAATTCCGTTGGTTTCATTACCATATCAAATGCGATAACATTCAGTGACATATATTTACGCGGCATGTTTTGCAGTCATGGGTTTTATTTTTATAGGATAAGGTGACAAACGAGCACACAGTCCATCTCATGGTAAATGGTTGCTGTGACCCATAGACATCTACATCTAACCTCAATAAAAAGTCAAAATGCAGATGCTTTATTTGAGGACCGAGATTCCTCTTTTCCAGTAAAAGGGGTCTGCGGTTCTCTACACGCCATACGAAACACAGCAGTGTTAAGCTGATATTTTACGCTGGTATTCTGTGAGAACGTGGTCTTCCTCGGTCGAGCCGACTCATTCGTGCTACACCTAGTATATACTTCAAATATAACTACAGCATTTTACGTGGTAACGTAAAATGCAGCACTATAAACTATACTATTAATATAGCCGCAGCATTCTGCGGCTATATTAATAGTATAGTTGTAGCACGAATGGGTCGGCTCGACCGGGATAGGACCGCGCTCTCACAGAATATCAGCGTAAAATAACAGCTTAATGCTGCTGTGTTTCGTATGGTGAGTGTAGAGAACCGGAGACCTATTTTACTGGAAAAGAGGCATTCTATCTTAGTGCTCACGGCTGACAACACATCTGCATTTTGATTCGCAAACGAAGATAGATGTAGATGTCTATGGGCCACAGCAACCACTTACCATCAGGTGGATTGTGTGCTCGTTTGTCATCCTTATTCTATTAAAAAAATGGCTCTACCACATATTAAATGGGTCCAAGAAGTGATATACAAAAGAATTAATATAACTTCAATTTCTTAAATACAAACTACTAGCGCTTGACTATTATCAAGTCCTAAACTTACATGTATTTAGTACAGTTCAATCTCTTGTCGCTATCACAAGTGGCACAATACTGATGTTTTCTTCAATTAATACAGGATATCGTTTACGACGAGGACGACATACTACGTTTCTTTAATAGTTTTTGTCATAGAATGATTCTAAATTGACGCTCTTAACGTATAAAAAATAGTATAAAAAAAATATAAAAAAAATATTTTAATATCCTAGCTAATTTTGACCATGGCAACAAATTTCAAATTCTGTTGGTAGCTATTCCCTACTGAGGAAGTATAGAAAACACACAGTCATGCATACCGCAAACGCATTTGCATTTTGATTTTTAATCGCCGGTAGATGCCTACATTTCCATGGGTTACAGCCATCCTTACTACGTCAACCTTACTCCTGTAAAGGAAACCTATTGATCGCTTATGGAATGGAATGGTTCCATATTCTAAGGCTGCTCCTTCATTAGCTGATAATGAAGGAGTGATCCAACATATGTTCGGCATAAGGTGCTGATGTTGAGCGCATATTAAACAATAGATTTCTTTAAAACGTAGTGATATATGCTCTTTGGTTTTTGGACTTCTTTAATATACGATGCGACGCGGTAGTCACATACACTATGCGTCCGCCAGCACCGTAATATTTTTGTCAAATTGTCATTTATCGTATACTATATCGGTCAAAATATTCCCTTGTTACCCGACTACACCAGAAGGACGGTAATGTTCTTGGAGAGTATGTATGTATGACTATGTGTTTGGCACGCTCTGTAGCTTAAACGGCTTGAAGGATTTAACATATGAGATGTCGTTAGATTCGTCTTAACTGTGGAAGTGACATGGGCTATATAATATTTATATATTGCATCTGCTAGCGCAAAAACGCGGTCGGGGTTTTTAACCGTTAAGCTTGTTTTATTATAAGTTATCCTTAAGAAATTGTTTGCTATGTACGTATGTCTTCAATCGCAGATATGGATAAATTCACGGTCTCGTCTTTCTTGGCATCTATTCAAATAAATAACATTGAAGTGTATGTGTAATGTCAAAATCTAAATGCATATGAAAGTATATACGGTACTTATAACAAAAAAACAATTTTTAAATATTTTTTCTGTCTGTTTGTTTCGGATAAGCTCCGAAACGGCTGGACCTATTTTGACGGGGTGGGGATTTTAGAATAGGTTTTGGTCCAAAAAAAAATTAAAACCCATGAAACCCAGTCGTAATAAGTTTCTCGCGGATGAAGTTGCTGTTATATATGGCGAATAACAAAAAAAAAATGTTGCACCTCAGTCTAAATAATATCTACAAATTAAAAACACGTATGTGTACGCGGCATAGACATAGGTAACATTTCGACTAGTCGGACATTGCATCGTTTCCACATTATTCAATCAAGACACGGTGTTGTTTTTTAACTGTACTTGTCCTTCACGTCAATTCGTAAAATGTTTGTTTTTGCTGTATAACTGATAAGGCATTTTTCGCGATATTACAATGATTTATAGCACTAAAATATTTCAGCATTATTTTTTTTACTATTTACATATAATATCTAAAACTTAATTTTTGTGATATTATGAAATGTATTTGCGTTTGACCGCAATTGCGATTGGGGTGGCCAACTTAAGCTATACTGGAGTTATGGTGAACTATATTAGAACATCTATCCATCGTCTTGTGGTTAACAACCATGGGATACGTCAAAAATAACGTGACATTTGATCCTGCTATCGATCGCGAAGAGGCCCATGTCCAACACTGGACTTCACGGGGCCAATTAAGAAGAAAAATATAATATATTACGATGAAATCCAATATGTTAGCAACCAACTACCTATCCAATACAGCCTATCAAAAGTCCGCTGCCGAATATTGGCCTCCTAACCCATAGATTGCCTCATAGGGGAGATATTTATCAAGCGGCAAGCGGGTTACAATAATCAATTACGCGGAATGTTTTTGACTTTTAAAGTATAGTATATTTTATCCTAATAACACGAACGACCACAACACAACTAGAACTGATAACGGTAGCTCTGGGTAACTATGTTCTCTAAATTAATATGTGTAATATGCGTCGTTTATTCTTACCGTAGCATGGTAGCAGCTTATAGAAAAAGATTAATTAATTAGTCGTGTAGTGGTGGCGTTATAGATTGGGAGATGGTGACAGAAAATAGTCTCCCATTTTCTCCTGCATGCCTTTTTAAGAATTGATAACTAACCCTAAAATATTAAAGATAGAGGGGTTACGAGCCCTTGCGCGCTTGCACGTCATAAACAAAATGGCTTCTCTTTGTGTAAAGAATTTTAGTATTTTTCCGTGTCATTATATTGCATGCCTTTGTAATATAACGTAGTTGGAACAAATTTAAGCTATAATAATTGATAGCATGCAATTCGCAACGGCCGACGGGGCTCAAAGGGTTACGTAGAAATGAAAAAAAAAATAGAACATTTCCGTGTTTACAAATTGCATGCCGTTGTAAAAAAATAGTTTTTTTTATCTCAAAAATACTTTACGGAAATTGGCATGCACCCCTCGTATGACCAAGGGTGGAAAATATTAGGAAAATGTTGTGAAAATTCAATACAAATTTTCCGTGATTTCAAACTACTTCTAATAAAGATAAATATTAATTTTATGACCAAATAATTACTAATGACATGCATGTTGCACATGATCATTATATTATAAATAATAACAAAAGTTGCAAAAAATTAAATAAACATTTCCGCGTTTTTTATTTGCATGCCGTTTTGTATTTCATAAAAACATTATTTTAAGTATATACCGAAAATGGCATGCGTATTAAATAACACGATCGTATTTTAAATAATAATGAAAGTTTCATAAAATATAGGAAACATTTCCGCGTTTTTAATTTGCATGCCGTTTTGCATCTCATAAAAACATGTTATTTTAAGTATATATCGAAAATGGCATGCGTATTAAATAACACCATCGTATTTTTAATAATAATGAAAGAGACTATTTTCTGTCACCATCTCCCGATCTATTAGTGAATCAAATACTGATAATAATTCAAACTGACAAAAACTGTGGTTGCTAATCCGCCTGCCCAGCGCTGCAACTATGCCACTATGGAGAAAGCCAGCTAGGAGGAAATGTTCAGCTCAATGTCATTATTTAGTGACTTTTTTTATTTAGACACTAAATATAAACAAACATATTTTTTTAATGAAAAAAAAGTTTAAATGTGTCACTCGACAGTTGCGTGGCTCTGTTCGAGCAGTAGATAAGGCACGGGATGGTACGATACGTTTCTGAAACACGCACGACTAACTTCCTGAAATTTTTATTATGTTTAGGTTATAAAACTGATAAAAATATAGAAAACATCAACCAAGTAAGTATATCACAAATACACATTTCGTGAATATCATCTATCATCTTTAATTATTAAACTAATAACATAATTATATAAAAGTAAATTAATATAATTATAAAAACTAAAGTTTGTTTGTTCGTATTTTATGCGCTGCTATGCCGTTCATCAGTGCGCTAAAACTTTGTCAACTTATTGCTTGCATTTGCGCGAAGGTAACAGGCATAGTACAATTAATTTACAGTAGGTGGCGCTCGTATAGTACCGACAAATTTATTTGAAAGCTATATATCATTCAACTTCAATGAATGTATTATCATTCCTAATTAAACTATATAGATAACTCTTCCAAATGTTTTTTTATAGGATAAGGGTGACAAACGAGCACACAGTCCACCTGATGGTAACTGGTTGCTGCGGCCCATAGACATCCATCTACATCTATCCTCTATTACAAATCAAAATGCAGATGCGTTATCACCCGTGAGGACTAAGATGGAATGCCTCATTTCCAGTAAAAAGGGCCTCCGGTCACCTACACTCACCAAGCGAAACGCAGAGGTAAACCTCTACTTCACGCTGGTATTCTGTGAGGTCGTGGTACCACCCCGGTTCGAGCCGGCCCATCCGTGCGTCAGCAAAAGCTGCCACGTGGCTCTACCACTGTAAAATAATATTTCCACTATTATTTCTTTTGTGGCAGCTACGCGACGGGTACCAGCTAGTAATTTATAAAAAATAAATAAATCGATATTTAACGATAGTAGTCCTTCATCAACTACATGTATTACAATATAAAGAAATTCCAGATGAAATATAGAATTTAAAAAGTCTATAACATGCAATAAACACGCACCTGTGTTTAAAAAAATAAAATCAGGTTTTGTTTTCGTGTCCGAATAATACCGCAAATGTATTATGCCGTCATCATGTATGTACTCGTAATGTAATATAAATAGCACTCAGTTCAATGAATTTCCAAGGCCCTTATAAATTTTTGGGCCAGTCTTATTAAAGATACTTAACGAACAAAATAATTTATTCCAACCAAGTCAAACGTATAGACAGACACAAGAGACGACGAAACTTAATTCGTTCACGCATCACATAAAACCTTGTAGTACAGGTTGCATATTAATTAAACACGACCCTACGTAAAAATTATAATATTTTTGCAATTTTAAAAGTTCCGTACAAACATTTTTGAAAAATAAGAATTTAATAGACGGCAATGAGTACTTTAGGTAAATAAATCTGAACTATTGAGTTTAGGCCTGGTTCCAAATATTTTGTTATTTTGGGAAAAGTAATAATATAAATGTAAAATAGGTTAAAATGGGATATGGGAAATTTTTCTTCAAGTGCCATCCTCATGCAGAAGTGACGAACCTCAATACTCCTATGTAAGTTTTGTCAGCAAGAATAAGCAAATCAAATATCTTTAATGACATATCTTTATTCGTGTACAATTTTAACAAATTACATAAGAATGGTAAAATTGTTATTATTATTTTAACAAATTACATAAGAATGGTAAAATTGTTATTATTATTTTAACAAATTACATAAGAATGGTAAAATTGTTATTATTATTTTGGGTTCAGATGTACCCTTATAAAGAATATCGCTAAATCAAAATACTCCTTTGGCGATTTTATGGTCTATACGTGTTATATTTTCCAGTTTATTAAATCGGATGATGTGCTAAACTGGAAGACATTAAGATCAAGAATCTTTACGTTAAAGATAGTCTTTTTTTATATAGAATAAAGGTGACAAGCGAGCTCACAGTCCACCTAATGGTAAGTGGTGGCCCATAGACATCTACATGTATCCTCGATTACGAATCAAGATGCAGATGCGTTGTCACCCGTGAGGACTAAGATGGAATGCCTCGTGTCCAGTAAAAAGGGTCTCCGGTTCTCTACACTCACCATACGAAACACAGCAGCATTAAGCTGCTATTTTACACTGGTGTTCTGTGAGAGCGTGGTCCTTCCCCGGTCGAGCCGACCCATTCGTGCTACAACTATACAACTAGGATAGCTGCAGCATGGCTCTCCACGTCGAATAGTCATTGACTGTGTAACATGCTTTCTTTATGAGGGATTCATTAATGTATCTTTTCGTTGTTTAAAAATAGATTAGCGTTAGCACTGTTCTCATTTATCAAACAGATTTGACTCATTTTGTTTCTAAATTATTTTTTTGTAAATCAATCAGATTTTTGATTTTTTGATTCGTGCAAGAATATTGTTTAAGTCGCGTCGTCAAAATTGTGTTTTTTTAGTCAACCTTAAAAACAAGATATTTAACGCCATCAAACATTACAATGTCATATGGGTTTTATTTAATATTCTGTGGAGTATAAACAAAATTGGCATGAAAACTTGATTATTCTAAATATTACACATTTAGAATAATCAAGTTTTGGCAGATAATTAGTATAATATAAGGAAAATAAGCCAATAATAGGAATACAGGAAACGCAACCAGCTAAACTCATTTCGCACTATACCACGGGGAGTAGGATTGTTTGTATATTTCAAGTTTAGGGTTTTAATTTTTTTATCATGGTAATAAATATTGTGTATTTTTTATATATAATATTAAATTGATTATGCACTGGTTTACTATTAACTCTGCTAGAATATATAATATATATCTATATATATTTCAAGTAGATCGCGGTTCATTCCTTAAATCAAGCGTTGCACGCGAGAATCTGGTGGCCGACTAATGATTATTCATCCCAAAATTCCAACCTTAAATCTCTCTGACTGGTCTTGGGCAGTATAAAACGTACAGGAGCTCGGTTGACACAAACCTGTCTGCCTGACAAGGTGGTTTTCCAAGTATTCTAGCAAGCATCAGCAACAGCAGCCTCTTTAAATCGTGTAATCTGTTGATGGTAGTGATAATTTACAAAACATTTTTTCTGGTTCATGTTTAAGATATTTGATTACGACCATCATGCATAAAATTTACGAACTTAAAATGAAGATAGCGTGGTGTCGGTTACTTTATAAAAAGAGAACGTTTCCCCCGAATGTAGTATAATCATTCGATGGAATTTTTTATGGCCCTCTCTACCAGTAATAGAGGTTCCAGATCTTACATCACGCTCGTTGTAAAGTTGTAATCAACTAAAATTGTATACCGAGAATTGGGCCGGAAAACGATAGGGTTACGCCGCGGGTCCCCTTTAGTAATTTTGTGAACAAAAAACTATTTGAGCTTCATCTCATTCTTATCGCGGCTGAGCAAACGAGATGGACTATTGATATAAATTACTTTTCACTAACAATAAGTGTTTTTGTGTTGGGACTTTGTAGGCGTGTACACAGACAGCTTTGACACGAACATCAAGCTTATAGCCGAGTACAATGCCCACACGATAGGAGTATAATTTGTTAATTTGATTCGCATGGCGCACTAACATCAAGTTCGTTGTATGGGATGTTTGCAGTCAAACTGACAAACGAGCATACAGTCTTTCCGATAGTAAGTGGATGGTGTGGATCATATGACAAACACCTACTGCGTCGCATTTGAGGACCGAGATGTAACACCTCGTTACCAGTAAAAGGGATTCCATTTCACAGCATTCGCCGTTCACGTGACGTTATTGGTACAAAACTGGCGTTGTTAATCTGTGCGAGCATTTTGCGAGCTGCACAATACAGCGTAACGAATACCTTGCAGCCGTCATCTACCACGTGCTAATCCTGCCAATGCAAAAAGTCAAACGCAAAGTATATTTAATAATATTAGTGCTTATATTGTTACTACCTCCGTATTGGTTCAGGGTCGTGCGTTGCAGCGTTCCTTGAGGAGAGTTATGTTTAGCGGCGGACTTGCGACGTACTTTAATAATTAGATGTCGAAGATGATGATGATGGTGATAATAATAATGATAACGTCCATTTGGGGAGAGAGTCCGATATAAAAAACATCAAATGTCAATATTCTCCACGTTTTGATGACCATAGAGACCGATCATACTGTTTTTGAAAGGATGATTCTGCTGTTTTTTGTGTATATTCGTTCGTTCATTTCTCCGTTTGTATATTCGTCTTTTATCAACGTTTTTCTTGGCGCATATCTCAAAAAGAAGTAATGATTTTGTTTTTTCAAACCAAGTTTATTTAACTGTTAGTAAGGTAAGAAATTCTTCTAGATTCCTTAGTTTTTTTAGCAGAAATACGTATTACCTATATATAGAAGTATATTGTGAGCGCTGACCGAATCACACCGTATAGGTGTGCATTTTATTTCATGTTTTGTGTTATGTCTGCATTTTCTTGATCCGTAACAGTCCTTTGATGGACATAGGACATTGGCAGGAAGATAGATAATCATAGTACCAAACGTTTTGTCAAAGTTGCTGCTTCCCGTCGCTGGTCTGGGTATTTTACGACTGGCTTAAACGAGATATTTACGGCCATGCGGCCACCTATTGGGAGGCTGTTTCTATAGTCACCTCTTACCACACCTACAAAACTAAACGGAGTGATGGATTCTCTTATGCCCTCACCACATGACAACACTTCCAATAATAAATAAAATAATATTTTTTTAAATGGCGGCGTGTTATTATAACCATAGAAATTTATATCTATGGTTATAACGGTGTCATGAACACAAAAATTGTCAGTAAACCTAATCCTACTCTTTTCGAACACGTTTAGTATTTGAAATTTTAATGAACAAATCACAATCGAAAATTAACAGAAGAATATATTATGTACCTTGTTAGTTTAGTGTCTCGAATTACGAAAAATTAAAAATCGGTAAAAAACCAGGCTCTACACTTCGATTGATTCTAAATTGATGTAGTCGTTACTCTAGATACTTTAGAAACTAGTACAAAATCTGTTAAGCTAAATGATCTGGAAAAACCGTGATGAATGCCCGGTCCGTTCGAAACTATAATCATGGATTAATTATTGCAATTAATTTAATCTGCAACGTACGTATTTTGTGAAGGGAAGTTTCGTCCATAGTATATTATGAGTATTACGTACGCATGCCTTTCATAATAAAAATAACCTCACAATCGAATCCGTACCATACATGATGCCAATTGTATCATTACTATGTGATTGTGTTCTTTTTCCTCGTTCTCATGGATGAAAATAAGGCGATTTCTTTGTTTGAAGTTGTAGGCGTTTTGGGGTGTAGTAGCATACGTGTAATTAAACTGCGTTTACTGTTTATAATTTTCTTTCATCGCAACCATCAAAATGCAATAAATAATCTTGTTTGAAATGATAGCATGTGTTGTAGGGTGAACATATCCATAGATTGTTATAAATTATTATTACACTTTCATAAGCATTAGATATATTATTCAAATCAATAAACAAGTACAAGAACAAGCACTTTAAGAAAGTAGGCTTATTCTGTGAAAATTATCGGAGACCCTTTTTCTGTTTTTAACAAGGTATTCCATCTTACCCTCAGGGGTAACAATGCATCTACATTTTAAAACTTCATCAAAAAAAGTTACAGCCTATATACACGTCCCACTGCTCCTCTCATTTCTGAGAGGGTTTTAGGGCAAGGAAAGGTCCGCCGCGCTACCCCAATGCGTGTTGGCGAACTTCACATGTCTTCGAAATATATTTTTTTTTCTTATTTGTCAGACATAAAAGTTTCCTCACGATGTTTTCCTTCACCGCCAAGCACGTGGTAAATCAGCACTTAAAATTGCAATTAACAATTTCATTGGTGCCGGCGGGGATCGAACCCGGGCTTCTCGCGTACTGTTAAACTTATAGCGAGAGCTAACCATCTGAGCTACCACGGCTTCTCACTAGACCTCAAGAATAGAAGTAAATGTCTACTATTAGCTATAGCATAAGTTGTAATCAGGTGCGCCATATACGCTTGTTACACTTACTTAAGACAATATATTTCGAGAAATATTAACTTCGTTATTTGTCTTTCCAAATATACTATCTCAGTGTCCATGTGGCCTTTCAAAAACCCATGGCAAATTTATGTCGGTTAATATTTACTTTCATTATCACGCAGACACTTTATCGTGACATAAATGTTTATTTAGTTCACACAACGTGATCATATTATTTCAACACCGGTACGAGACAACTTTAGAGAATTGTTATACAAACCTTCCGAATTTGTCTGTTGGTTTGTTTACAATTGTCTGTTCCATTTTAAAATTTACTAAAATATGTTATAGGTAAGCATAGTACGAAGAAAAGTAAACTTTTAATATGTTTTTTTTTTAAATAATAACTTGCATGCTTCTTTCGTATTTATCGATTGCTTTGCAATTTGTTGCAATTGCAAATTTTACGTTGCATTGTGAATGTAAAAGTCATTACATTTATATATGTTATATTATATATTTTTTATTATCTATTTTGTAAAATTACAAAATAAAATTAGTTCATCGATTATATTACTAGAGTTCATATATAAGTTGACTATCCGTTAATCTTCACAAAAATTGACACATTCTATACAAGAAAAGTTATAAATACAACGTTGGTTTTATAATAGTTTATTATGAAGGTCAGGCAGCTACTATTATATTCCATTAGAGTCTTTTTAATTTATGGAATTTGAATCCATTTATGAATTGAGTTATTATATAGTAGGTACCTACGTAGTAAATTACAACTCAATGGGTGATTATAACATTACGGGTGTGAACACAGAATATATTAAAAGGTTATTACTATATGTAGTGTAAGGCTCAAATTACGTGTAGTAAAATAGTAATATATAATAAGATGTTTCATCGCAATAATATGGCAGTTGTGTAAATAATTTATTCTTATATTCAATTTCAATGAATTAAAATTATCAGCGTCTGAATGATACACACCACACACTAGTTCTTTTTTCCTTAAAGTCTGTCGGCACGACGACGTACAACAAAAACTCACCAAGTTGTTACCACGACTGGTTTTGTAATCGACGGCGTAGAAACTTTTTTATTCAACCTTATGTTAATGTTGCCGAAAATAATTGTAGCAATAATTTAAAATACGTTCTTGTTAAGATAATATAAAGGTTTTTTTTAATTCCCACCTATATCTGCGCTTGGTTAAACAATGGACGAGGCTCTGGCGGTTGACAAATGGCGGTATATCCAATTTAAATGCCAAGCCCAAGTCTCACAGACTGATGAAAGCAAGGTGTTGAGCTCATTACCCCGACCAAGCAAAAGGAGTAGTTAGGAAATAATCTTTCATATTTATGATTATCAGTCCATAATAGTCCACTGCTGGTTATAGGCCTCTCTCGTGGTGGAGTGAATTTGCATTGATTGTCTGATTGCATTGATTTGTTGTGTAATCGCAATACCAGACATTTTTTGTAAATGACGCTGCTGTTCGTCGCCGGTTTTTTTTAAAATAAGGGTGACAAACGAGCACACAGTCCACCTGCTGGTAAGTGGATGCTTTGGCCCATAGACATCTACATTTATCCTCGATTAAGAATTAAAATGCAGATGAGTTGTCACCTCTGAGGACTATGATGAGTTTCCAGTAAAAAGGGTCATCGGTTCTCTACACTTACCATATGAAACACAGCGGCATTAAGCTGCTATTTTACGCCGCTCTAATTATATTACGCCTGGTGTAAACGATATGCTTATACTGTTATTTATCAGAATCCTTAACATTTTTCTGACTCCTATGACACTCACAGGACGAAATGGGGTAACGTATTCTTTCACGCCGCCACCGACAATTAAATGTTTGTCATCATTATCATTAAAGCCTTTACAAGTGCATTGCTACACAGACCAACGCCAAGGAACGCCAAAAAACACTGTCCTAAGCCACCTACATCAATCAACATCTTAAGTGGCTAACTTGGTCGACACTCCATCTAAACCACATCTCAATCCATATGACATCACTGCCAATACGCACTGGTTCTATGTAACCTCTTGTTTTTAACTTTTGAGGAATACTTGACGAGAAAATGTGTCGTATGTTCAGAAGACTGCCTGGCCGAGTTGAATACTTCATCGAAGTTGTACATACCTAGTCGGACAACTTCGACCGTAGTGTTCACAACAACGACTTAGAGTAGGCTTGATTACGGAAGTATTTAATAAGATAGCAATTGTCAAGAGTAAGTATCTAATTAAGCTAGATTTACTTTTAAGGTACAAAATCAAACACTAGAGCTTTTATTAAAACAACTTTTTTACATGCATGTGCGGAGAACGCTTTAGGAGGAAAATTAATTCTAAAAGCTTTATCTCGCGAAAACAATGTTACAATTAAACTAAAACGAGAATTATTGACGTTTAAGGACAATGTGGCTAAATAAAACGATGCCACTATTGTTAACTATGTTTAATTACCTCTCTAAATTCATGTCAGCTGACTACTAGAAATGTTTTCTTTGAATACCAACATAGATTTAGATATTGTTGTTCATTCATTGTAATATCCCGAATCTTTTAAAAGCCGAACGAAGTTACAGTAATTTTAATTATAAGCTCTTTACGATAGAAGCGAAATTTGTTCAACATTTTATGACCTACAATGCGACATTAGTCTACAATTAAATAAACAGTGACATAATATGCATTATGGAGGGGGAACTTATCGTGACCTGTGAGGCCCTAACTTACGCAATATACAACAATACAATAAAGTGATATTCACACAGAGGACTTAAAGCGCACTCGAGGCATTCGTACAGCCTACTTAGACTTTATTTTAAATCTAATTCCCAGTTCTAAATCTATCAAGTTACAGTGGATTCCGTTAATCGTGTAATGGGGGGGGGGGGGGGGGGGGTTCAGAATATCCACCACCTCATAGCGTCCCGCAGTTGTCGGAATAGGGTAGCGGCGTCTTCATGATAAAAATTGATAAAAATGCGTTTTCCGACCCACCTGCCAAGTATGACAACTACTGCAAAATCTTTCTACTAGGTAAACTACTGGGGAGGCCTATGTTCAGCAGTAGATTTTATAGCTTTTATTATGAATAAAGTCCCGTCCCGAAATGTGACCCCTGCAGTGCTCAATGTCTTGATGGAGCGTGTCCGCAATGCTGCCTTTCGAATAGCTAAGTGTAAACGATTGTTTTATACATGTTTTATAGAATTTTGCTGATCGTAACGTTATCAAATCCTCACTCCAATGAAACAAACTTGTTGGTTAAATTCTTCAGTATAATATTTTATAATATTCCTCAGATTAGTCAGTTCCTTATTCTGATTTTCATTGGTGCTTGTTAGATTGAATTATTAATAAACCTAGCAAGCTAACAGCATAGCAAAGTGGCGAATCAATCAGCTATGTAGCGGTTTCTAACGGAAAAAAAAATTTCAAAATAGGAGGTTCAGATGCCTGGGTGATTAGTAATCGATTGCTGAAAACAGAATTTGAAAATTCGAAACCGTTCTCGAGATAATCGTGGGACAGACGGACAGACATCGTGAAATCAATAAGTGACTTCGCAAGCTTCGGCACTTAATAATAGAGCGAAATAATCGCATTTTGATTAGGTTCTTTAAATAAAAATTTAAAAACATATTTCCGGTATCTTACCGATAGTAGTATTTCCCAGAATGGCCATATGTTATGGGACAGAGAGTAGAAAATATAAAAGATAAATGGAAGTAAGGGGGAACTTGTTTGTGAAGTATATGGCTCAACATTATTAACGTGTTAGGTGATTCCGTCAGTCATTCAATCCGTTAACTTGTTTGTTATTATTCCGCTTAAAGTGCACGTGGTACAGCCATGGAGAGCGCTATGCTTGGGAGTTCTCTGCGTGATAGACTAAAAAATGAAGATATGTGCCGTAGAGCCAGAATAACCGACATACCTATCTCAAAAAGAAGAAGATTAGTAAGCTGAAGCATTAAATAATGTTACTATTTAAGCTGAAGTGGCAATGGGCCGGCCCTATAGCTCGAACACAGATCATAAAAATAGATGCTCTGTGAGCTCGATGAACCGTCGACCAATGGGGAAGAAAAGTTCTCGATAGGCGAAGTGTAGGGCGACCCCGCACTATATATAGTGACGACCTGGTAAGACATGCACTTTACCATCTCGGGCTACATCACCACTTACCATCAGGTAGCATTGTAGTTAAGCGCTGGCTTAGTATAATATTTTAAAAAGAAAATCGACTGATATAATTGGCTCTGGACAGTGCTTTGTGGCATTCCTTGAGGGAGGCCTAAGTTCAGCAGTGGACCTGTGAATGGCTATAATTAATAATGATGATGATGAAGCAGCTGTTACTATTCATTTGCAAATTTCATCTATTTTGGTATTATGTATCATGTATGATTTGCAGTCCACCACTGTGCGATTTAGAAGATGTTTTCTTCCTCGCACAACTTCCTTGCGGAACCGATTTCCATCAGCGATTTTTCCGGACTGATGCGACTTAGGGACTTTCGAGAAAAGAGCCTACTCCTTTTTAAAAGGCCGGCAACGTATCTGCGATTCCCCTGGTTCCCTGGTGTTGCAGTTGTTTATGGGCGGCGGTAGTCACTTACCATCAGGTGAGCCGCATGCTCGTTTGCCCCTCTCTTATAAAAAAAAACGGCGTCTATGATGTTCCACTACGCGTGTGATTGTGACCGGAACATATTATTATTAGGTGTGCTCGAATTGTAATTGCGCTACGCTGGACGTGTAGTGCGTTCCTCTGTTTTATGGCTGTAATTTAATTGCGTAATCAAGAGAGCAAGATAAACATCCGCTCCCATACGATATTTTTTGAATAGCCTCTTGATGTTCCTAATAAATAAGTCATTTGTATTTAGGTTTGGCGGCATAGAACGTCGGTATGAATCATGACAATGTAATTAACGTGCTCTAACAATGTTGTTTTTAATTCAGCGCAATTACATTTTAAATATCTTATCTTAATAAAAGGTTAATGTATTAAGACTATAGAAGTTTGCAAGGGTACTTTGAGACTTAATCCTTGTATAAGTTGAATGTTTATTTTTGCCAAAAAATTATAGATGATAAAATAATTAATAGATTTTTTTAATTATTATGCACAAAATCTTGACTAAAATATCAATATTAAAAAAAATAAAGTCAATACTTTATTTTTGAGAATAATATTTATAAATGTAGGCTAGCCTGCATCCATCCCGATCCATCTAGTCCCTGTATCTCTTTTAAGTAGTCACTTCATTCTGTAATTGATAACGGAAAAATAGGGTTCAATTAATTTAAATTAACTTAGATGATGCCGAATCACATTATAATATAGGTTGGAATGATAGCCGACACACCCCCTATAGGAAAACCGTCTATTACATCATTGTCAATTGTCTCTATTACCTACTGGATAGATAAGTTGAAAATTGGTCTAGATGCAAGGTGATAAGTTGAAAATTGGCCTAGATGCGACAAAGGAATCGTTGTACCTATCAGTCGTTAAACGGTGTGGCCGTAGGAAGGAAAAGGGGAGATCTCCCGCCGGGCAAGGTATACTGCCTGGGAGCGGCCAACACCCCGAGTGGTAGTTCGGAGCTATTCTATATATATAGCTTTAATTTCGGAACTTTGTTAGCGCGATTTAGCCTTACATGTGTTTCGCTCGTGGCGCGACGACAGCGTCACCTCATCACCCCCCTGCCCAGACAGTGATATATACAGTGATAGTGCAGTCCGATTGCCGGTGCGTCCTTAATGCAGGTGGAGAAAGCATGCTGTGTGCGTAAGGGCAAGTGACGCCGGTGCGAACGATATGCCAATGTGTAATGCATGCCATACTACGCACTTACAAGTGATGCCGGTGAGAAGGATGAGTCGGAGTAAGTGCCAGGTATTGCCTTGTAGTCTGCGGTGAGTCGAGAAGAAGGCAGTAAGGCTCAGAGCCGTGCCGAACACTGTAGCGCAGAGAGTACTTTGAAGGAACAGGAAGCATTATTATTCCAGTGCTGCGATGAACCTTTGTAAAGCTAGATGGCTTTGCAGAATGTGAAGACGGCAGACAATATCTGCTCGGGGGCGAATAAATGGAGTACTTGAGGACGATGACGAAGGTTTTGAAGTTGTAGCTTGTAGTTTCCGAAGGTTGTTGGTTGCGTGTTCATATCACGTCGGGGTCACCACTGTGGCCGTAGGAAGGAAAAGGCGAGATCTCCCGCCGGGCAAGGTGTTCTGCCCGGGGAACCCGGGGAGAGGCCAACACTCTGAGTGGTAGTTTTTTTTTTTTGCGCCCGAAGCAATTTGGAAATGGGCTACCCAGGAGGGAGGCAGAAAATGCATTACGCGT
The DNA here is from genome assembly GCA_033319125.1 of Parnassius glacialis. Classification (NCBI taxonomy): domain Eukaryota; kingdom Metazoa; phylum Arthropoda; class Insecta; order Lepidoptera; family Papilionidae; genus Parnassius; species Parnassius glacialis. Next base: position 33,024,679 of record JAVANC010000001.1, read on the forward strand.
ACTACGATGGCCGGTCCATCGTGGTTATGGGGGGCCCACTGCCTACAAGGGGAACCTAAGTGATACCCCCTAAAAACTGCCTTTGGGGACTGGCAACTAGCTGTTGAAAGCTTCATATGCTGTATCTAAAGTGACCCTCTTTTGGGAAAAGAGGGCGCAGGGAGTGGTAGTTCGGAGCTATTCTATATATATTGCTTTTAATTTCGGAACTTTGTTAGCGCGATTTAAGCTTGGATGTGTTTCGCTTGTGGCGAGACGACAGCGCCGCCACATCGGTAAACACGTAGATACCTAGCCCAAAGAGTACGATATCACTACGTTTTAACCTGGTTTTAGCTTTGTTAAAGCGTCTTACAAATGAGTGACTTCATACCCAGTGTGCTAAGCAATCGATTGAATTCCTGTTTTGTTTAACGCTCCGCCACGCTCCATAATGGAATTGAAGAATCACTTTGAAAATACTAATAATAAAAATCCATCAAAATATGAAACAGCTCTGGTTTACATAATGAATGCGATTGAATCTAAAAGAATCTCTAAGTCAAGTCATCTCCGCAGGTTCAGATTATAGAACACTGTAATATGAGTCCGCTGTTGTTACAAAGTAGTATTTATTCTTCGATTCTACAACTTCTGTATAAGGAACTAGCTTATGCCCGCGACTTCGTTCGCGTAGATATTATACATCAAACCATAGGTGATCCATCAATAATCGCACTTTCATAGTAAATTCCATCAACCTCTTTAGAGGTGGTTTCCGTGATCAAAGCTATCCTATTTCCTCCCCCGGGACTTACACTATCTCGATACCAAATTTCATCTAAATCGGTTCAGTTCACGCGGCGATGAGCCATGTTTTTCTTTACCTTAGCCGCAGTACATCCGACCCCCCGCCCTACGCGCTCCGGAGCGCACAACTTTATATCGTCATTATTAAGTGGCGAAGCTTGCGAAGTCACTTATTGATTTCACGATGTCTGTCCGTCTGTCCGTCTGTCCGTCCGTCCGTCCGTCCGTCCGTCCGTCCGTCCGTCTGTCCGTCTGTCCGTCCGTCCGTCCGTCTGTCCGTCTGTCCCACGATTATCTCGAGAACGGTTTCGAATTTTCAAATTCTGTTTTCAGCAATCGATTACTGATCACCCAGGCATCTGAACCTCTTATTTTGAAACTGATTGCTCAACGGCAACCGTTAGAAACCGCTACAAAGCTGATTGTTTCGCCACTTTGCTATGCTGTTAGCTTGCTAGGATTATTTTTAAAATATTTGACCAAATTACATAGTTTAAAAGATAAAAATTATCTAGTTTGAACATCAGAAGCGATTAAAGTATTTATTTTGATAAAATCCACTAGTTACTGCAAAATGTGCATTGGAAATAAAGTATCAAATTGTATTGTATTTATGGTTTACTATTTCGGTAATAATGGCTTACACATAAATATACTGTAATAAAATATACTGTCGCTGACTTTTTTGTAGAATTATTTAGGAGAAACAATTCCACCATACATTATGTATATTTGTGTAACTTAAAGTTTTTGCATCGCACACCAAAACCAAAATAGCTCGCAGGTTACACATTTCTTCCGCCTTACTTAACACTTATCGTTATATTTTACCAATTTATACAATATAATTATTAATTATAGCCTATGTGTTGTTCTGATGTATGAGCTATATCATTGTAAAGTTTCATTAAAATACATTCAGTAGTTTTTGCGGGGAATAGTAAAAAAACATCCATACATCCTCACAAACTTTCACGTTTATAATATTAGTAGGATAATTAATACTTTTATTTCATTTTGCATAGGATGTAATTAAAACACCTATAAACAGGCTTTTATTTTGCATTACATAATAATTATTTCGTACTTAAGCAGCTGTCGTTAATGTCTTGTTTTATATTACCTTTTGTTTCTTTTTTGTTTACGACTACATCACATCACAAACCTTTTAAAATAAAACATATTATCTACAATTAGTCATTGATATAATGGATTATAGTAATTCTAGAAACTGACATTTTATATTGTTTGATATTGAACCATAGCAAAATGAATCATTTACTCAATAATTTTTAGTCGATAATGCCGAAGGGTGAAAATTATAATACCAGATAATTCTCACATTTTATAATACAACATAATAATATAAAGTATCTGATACAACTTAACAATTACAAACTTAATTTAAATTCAAATAAGTGTGACTTTATAAGTTCTAAATTAAGAACTACGAAGTTCTTTAGCACCACAAATGAGTCTGCTTGATCGGGGAAGGACCATGCTCTGTCTTTCGAATGACAAGTGAGACTGGAAACCCTTTTACTGGTAACGGGGCATTTCTATTGTTAATTGAGGATAGGTTCTACACCTATTCTCAATTATCTATTGGCCACGGCATCCACATACCACTAGGAGACTGTGTTCTTATTGGTCACCCTTATTCTATAAAACAAGTTCATGTGGAACATCAGCCAAATCCAAGAAATTATGTTAATTAATTCACATGATTGTTTTCATATGAAAAAAAATATAATTTGATGAGATCCCATTAATACCTATTATTATAATATGACCGCAATATAGTCTAAATTAATAACATAAAATTTAATTGAAGGCTACGTAGGTATAATACCCTATACATAATTTAATATGCAGTAGAAAGTAGAAACAGGCTAGGTGTGTGCCTAATGTAATATGCAGTAGAAACAGGCTAGGTGTGTGCCTGCACGTAATAGGGCCACGAAGGTTGATTTGACATCGCCAAGCCGTAATTTTTGTCCCGCGGGATCCGTTTGTTTAATTGTTAAGTGAACATTCAGTCACATTATATGCAAATAATGGATATATACTGCATACTTATTTTAACAAATTGTTTTTGGTTGTTAGTCTTGGTAGCTCAAGCTCAACCACAGCGCTCGTAAATTTCACAGTACGCGAGCAGCTTGTGTTCGATACCCACCAGCACCAGTGAAATTGTTAATTGCAATTTTAGGTGCTGGTTTACCTTGAGCTCGGCGGTAAAGGAAAACATCGTGAAGAAACCTGCATGTCTGAGAAATTCCATACAATATATTTCTAAGAAATGTGACGTCCGCTAATGCGGCAGCACGGCGGGTATTTCCTTTCCCTAAAGCTTTCTTAGAAATTGTAGGAGTCTTGTGATCAGCAGTGAATAGAGATGTGGCCTAAATTTAACTTTAATTTCATTATTGGATATTTATCAATTTTGAATGAAAGGACCCTTTAAGTTCCGGTAATATCGCACGTAGTTCATAGAACATACAGATATATTTCTTGCTATAGTAGGTAAAAAGGAAATTGCTAAGCTTGCTGGTTATTAAATATTTTATTAGTCTCTTTCTAGTCTTTCTGTTTCTAGTGTGAACTGTGTATGTATGTACCTATATAATGGTTAAGAATACAGGCTGCGAAACTAAAACGTCGTGGGTACATTTCCGCCATTCGACTACTGTCCTGAACCACTCAGGCACAATAATTTAAAGCTTACTTGGAGCGGTTAACGGAAATATAAAAAGTGCCAACAGCATTGTGTTCTAGTAGCAGTTTTATTACTATAAAAAATAAGTTAAATGAAACAATGAAAAGGATCATATCCATTCCATTCTCAAGATAATTTATACATGATAGAGCCACGTTGCAGCTACAATGTACCTGCAGCACAAATGGGTTGGCTAACCAGAGTAGGACCGCGCTAAGCCAAATTCAGGAAATTATTTTCCCTTATTCATTTAATTGTTTGTATGTGAAATATTTGATATAATTTGATGTGATACCATTAATATTATTATAATAACAGTGCAAATTTAATTAAAACCGATATAATAAATAAGTATAGTACATAATTTAATATGCAGGTTGCAAGTAACTTATTCCTGCTGGGCGTGTGGCTGCACGTAATAGGGCCACGAAGGTTGATTTGATATCGCTAAGCCGTCATTCGTCCCGCGGGATCCATTTGTTTCATTGTTATGTCGACATTTAGTTTGCATTATATGCAAATTGTGGGCATATACCTACCTACTGCATACTTATTTTATCGATTTAATTTTGGTTGTTAGTCGTGGTAGCTTAAGCTCGAGCAGTGGATGGTACATAAACTCTAAATTTAACTGTAACTTTATTATTGAATGTTTATCAATTTCAAATTAAAGGAAACATTTAAGTTACGATGACATCCGCCCAATATTAGAATCGAACGTAGAGATAACTTGCTATAGGTAAAAGTACAATGCTAGTTTTGAACTGTTCTTTAGCCATAACTGTATAGGTATGTATGTAAATAATGGTTTAAAACTATAACGTCGTAGATTCGATTGCGTCATTCGACTATAGTCGTGGACCACTCCGGGGCACAAACATTTAAAGCTTACATGGAGAAATTAACGGAAATATGTTTAGTGTTAACAGAATTGTAATCAAGTAGTAATCTTTATTTTAATATAAAAACATGTAAAATGGAAGTAGGAAAATGATCTTATCCCTATTTGGAACATACCATTATCGGTTTCCAGGAAAAATTATTATACTCAGTACTGTCATTTCCAAGGCAATTTTAAAAACACTTCCATTTACTAGTAAAATGTTTTATTTCTGTTCTGTGCCTTCGGCTTGACCTTTCGATTCGAAATCAACCGTCATACCTTATCGTTATCCTGTCTTCCGCAAATATGCATGATGCATATTGCAGGTCTCGGGCCTCGGGGCTGACCCCATTGCCCGGAATCTCCTCGCGGTGCATTACTATGCACCGGTCGTGGGAGCCGTTATGGCATTGTTGAGTTAACGCAGCGACTCGGGTTTGATTCCCCGGTCGCTGTGAGTTGGTTGTCCGGTATGTCAAAAATCAGTGTGGCTGGCGGCTAATGCCGCCAGGCGTCTGGGTTGGCCTATCTGCGGCATTGTGGGTTGTTACTCGACTCTCTAATCTCTATAGAGAGGAGTTCTCTTGGTAGAGGTCGCCCGTCCGGAGGCCGAGCGTGTAAGGGAGCAAAGTTCTGAAGGTGCTCGTGTGGCCCGTTATCAGCGCGGTCGAACATACCGCGCGCTAATCGGGCCACAAATTCTTTGATGGTCTCCACCTTGAGGTTGGCCGCGATGACGTCATTCCGGACGTAGCGACCTGCACCGACAATGGTCCGTAGGGATAGGTTTTGCTGAACCTGCAGCCGCTGCCTCTGCCGTTCGCTCAGGAGTGCGTACCAGGCCGGCGCGGCATAGGTGATCTTCGTCCTGATGTAGAGCTTGTACATTTTTAGCTTGGTCTTCAGTGGCAGCTTGGATGCCAGGATTGGGCGGAGCATTGCCCGCGCACATCTGGCATTGCGGACGACGATGTCGACGTGCGCAGTCATGCGCAGCATCCTATCGATCCGGCATCCAAGGTAAGTCACGGCCTTCTCGTACGCTATCTCCTGGCCTCTGAGCGTCAACGGGGGCGGGAGGTTCCGGTAGCGGCGGGTGAGGAGGGCGGCCGTTTTCCCAACATTCACAGCCATCCTCCACTCATCCAGCCACGGTGGCAGCAGGTCCAGCAGTCGCTGCATCTTGGTGACGGCGAGATGGGGGCTTCTGGACGAGGTGAAGTAGGCGCTGTCGTGCCAGCTCTACGTCGTCCTCCCATTCTCTTAGGTGTCCTTCCAGTGTAGGGATATCATTAGTATAAGCCGCGTACAGGATCGGCGAAAGACAGCTGCCCTGTGGTACGCCAGCTCTAATGGGTTTTACTGCGGATTCAGCGTCTTCGACACAGACGTAGAAGCTCCGGTCGGCTAGAAACGACGCCACTAGCCGCAGCATAGCCGGAGGGACACTCGTCTGTTGAATCATCTTATAGAGTAAACCAGAGTGCCACACCCTGTCGAACGCCTTCTCGATGTCGAGGAAGACGCCCAACGATGTGCGTTCTCGGTTATACTCCGCCGCCAAGTAGTGCAGCACTCTGGTCAGCTGTGTTGCTGCGGAGTGTCCGCTCCTAAATCCATGTTGATCCGCCCTCAGTTGGATACAAGGGCGGACTCTTCTCAGGGCGATCCTCTCGAATAGTTTGGCTATGTGCGGTAGCAGCGTTATAGGTCTGTAACTAGCTGCTCTACGCCTGTCCTTCCCGGGTTTAGGCAGAACTATGACCTTGCCTTTCTTCCAGTCCTCCGGGAAGTGTGAAGTCCGCAGTATGCCATTGTAGAGTCGTCCTAGCTCTACAATGGCTCTATGGGGCAGCTGTCGGAGTGCAGCGTTCGTTATCCGGTCGTGCCCCGGCGCCTTCCTCGGTTGCAGGCGGGCAATCGTCCTCCGCATTTCAGCGGGGGAGACAAACCAGTCTCCTGCAAGCGGTGGCGCGGGCGACGACAGGAACTCCCGTACGCGGCTCTCCTTTTGGGCATGAAGCTCCATGTACTCCGCACTTGCTGGGTTCGGCATAAATTGCTCCTCGAAGTGCTCGACTAGGATATCCGCTCTACCTTTGGCCTCGTAACAACGCCCACCCGCGCTGTTGGTCAGCGGGCAGACGGGGGGTCTGGTCTTGGTTAGCTGTCGGTTCAATTGATAGAGCGACGCTTCCTGGTCTTCAGCCATCCATATGCGCCGCTCCCAGGCCCTTCCTCTGTAGGGCTGTATTGCAACCGACAGCTCATCCGTCAATGCATTGAGCTTGCTTTTTATTCGTGGGCAGCGAGTACGCGCCCAGAGTTTCCTCAACGCTCGCTTTTGATTGAGCTGCACACGTAGTTCCTGTGGCAGCTCTTCTCTTCGGTGTGTCAATGGGACGATCGTAGAGGCCGCGTTGAGGGCTTCTTGGATGTTTTGAGTTATGTTAGCAGCAGCGGTCTCTACGTCGTCCGCCGTGGTAATCGGGTTGCGAACTGGAGGCCTCTCTTGCAGGTATTGCTGGTAGAGCCTCCAGTTGATCTTAGTGGTGAACCTTCTGGGCAACGTAGTCACTGCCTTGAGGCCAAGGGTTATCAGAATCGGGAGGTGCTGAGACATCAGGTCATACAGCACCTCTACCACTACCGGGTAGTTGACGTTCCTAGCGAGCACGATGTCCAACACATCCGGACACTTCCTGTGATCAGTAGGAACGTGCGTTGGTTCCTCGGGACCTAAAACGTCGTAGTTGTTGTCTTCCGCATCTTGGTATAGCTCACGACCCGGCGGGTTGATCAGTCTGGATCCCCACGCCGGGTGTTTGGCGTTTAGGTCCCCCGCGATGATGGTTGGTGCTGATCCTTCCATTATCGTCCGGATGTCTGAGGAGTGGAATGGAGTCCCTGGCGGGCGGTATGCAGCGAAGATCCTCAGTTCCTCGCCCGCCGCCTCCATTTTTATGCCGATGGAGCGCGTCGTATGGTATGACGGTAATCCGAGCTCTAGGTGGACGATGTCCTTTCTCACTAGAACCGCCGTGCCTCTGTAGGCGGTTCCTAGAGCGTTGACTTCGTCCCTCCTGTATATGTGGTAGTTGGGCATCTTGAAGTACATAGATGGCCTCAACTTGGTCTCCCCCAGCAAGATGACATGTATGTCCTGTTGTTGGGCTGTAGTGCGGAGTTCATGGAGCTTATGCTGGATACCGTCCGGGTTCCAGTAAAGCAAGCGCAGGTTGGTATCACTCGCCTCTGTAGTGCCGAGCCAGTAGTACGGTCAGCGCTCTCATCACTGCTGTTATGGGGTCGGTGCCGGTACTGATGTCTGCCAGTACCTGGCTGCCGACCTCAATAGCGATGCCCACCAGCCTCATGATTGCGTCCATGGTGGTGGTAGAGTCGGCGGTTGGTTGTCTTGGTGTTGATGTTGGCACTGGTCTCGGCTGGGCGTAAGTTTCTCTCCTTAAGGTAGAGCGCGCTCTATGTGTAGAGCGGGCTCTATTTTCTGATAGAGCCCTTTCTGGCGCTCTACCTTCTGTGGCGGTCCTCTTGCTTGCCTGCGCTTGCGAGGCTATCGTAACTGTTGGTGTCGGGGTAGAGGTAGCTGCCTGAGGAGGTGACCTTATCATGCACTCATGCTAATTGATAGAATTAGGCGTTACTTTGCGGAAATCCATTATAATGGGGTTGTTATAAATTAATTTGCTTAATTCATTTTCTTTTTTTTACGCGGAATTAAGCAAATTAATTTATAACAACCCCATGCACTCATGCTTCTTACTTACTCGGATACGTTTGTGAGCTAATAGTACGCAAGGAGTGATGTACGTTTTGTGCATGCGTCGGCAGCCAGGCGCCTGGCGCACCCGGAATTACCGTGGGCGCTGTGCTTCGTTAGTATCTATCTTCGAAAAGTCGGCAAAACCTTGCTCTGGTTAAAGCTCGGCAAGAACTGTAACATTCTTCTTCTTCCCTTCGGGATGGTAAACGGCTCTATTTTGACATTTAATAAAATAGCTAACAATAAAATAATTAATAAATATAATAAAGTTATGATAATTTTGACGTCTTCGATTAGAAATAACAACTCAGCTAAGAAAGGCCAGGGAAGGCCTATGTTCAGCAGTGAACTAATGAAATAGGCTGTAACGGTACTTGAAGTATTTACCTTTATTTTCGATACATTTCTGAAATCTCAGAGGAAGATCATACATGGCTTTGCGATAGAGCTTCGGGATCTGAACTCTACAAAGTCTATGAATGCATTTTGTATCACATTCTGAGAACAATTTGTTTTTACTTGTAGGAAACTGTCCAAATTTTAGAATAAATTGTAATCGTTTGGGGTTCGTTTTCTCAAGTACGAAGGATGACGTATAGTTTCTACCCTGCATGTCTTGTAACGTTAAAACGGTTTGTCGAGCAGTGTGAGGTCTTGCATTATCACAGAGAAATAATAGCAAAGATCAATTCGTCGTTGACGCCGCAAAGGGGCGAACCTCAATTTTTCAAAAAATTACAGGAGAGTAAGAAAACATTTATTATCCCCCGATTAAATAATTACATATTAGACTTAATAGAAATCTACAAATAAGATTCATTTTCCGATGAAAAAATACTAGTGATCGGGACACCGTGAAGAAGTGACCACCTAACAGTTAGGTACTAAGTATTATATTTCTTTGTGTGAACTTCGCTTTAAGGCATCGTTCCGGTTGGGATCAGCGTTTTTCTAAATTTTTAAATAATTTATTCAATGTTCTAAGTAATTTTAAACCGTACCGATCCCAATTCTGTGATCAATTTAATAACCTACTATAATGAAACAATAAATCACGTCATGATCACATAGAATGATAGGTAGTTAAACAATCAAAACTATTTCAGCTTTGACCTTTCAAACAAGAAGTATGTACGTATTTTTTATAGATATGCTAATATCTACTAAGTATCTTGGGCCAGTTTCTATCATGTTTCTATAAATGACATAGCCGAGGACAAAAATTGGAAGGAAAATATTATACGAATTTTGACTATCCACATCCCGTCTGGGGTGGATAGATAAACCCACTTAGGGTACACCCTAAGGGTGGCTTTTTGAGGGCGAATAAACGGAATAACCGCATCTTGCAATCCAAACAATTTCTCACCCTATCATCGAAAGTCATTATTCTAAATAATTGCATTTCTGCAGCATTAATTTTACACTCATCCTTTTTCTGCCACACCCAAATTTCACTTCAATACATTATGATATTACTAAATGTTTATCTTTGTTTTTAAGGCATTCGGGTATGATTATCATAAACAAGCAAAAATAGTCGAGACTCCATTCCCGGGATAGATGAACTACCTGCATACATAATTAAATTTATTGGGAATCTCTAAATGCGGAATCAGACTGTTAATTTTTCGTTCATTTGCGTCTTTCATTCGGTAACAGTTATTAGAAATTAAACGTTTAAACACGGAATGAAAGAAAAGTGCCGAATCAATTCATTAGTGAATCGATCCAACAATGTTGGATATTGGCATTCGGCACCATTCACTCGAACTAAAAATGTACAGTTTGAACACTGGGAGAACGTTCATTCGGGTTCGACCATTTTGTGTCGAGTCCTGTAGCAGATAACTGTCAGGACAACCATCGCGGCAAAACCACACACTTGATGAATACAAAGACAAAATACAAATACAAAGACAATACGGGCAAACGCTATGAAATCTCTAATGAATGATTTAAACTTAGTGGTTACTGAAGAAGATATTAAACATAAAATAACCAAAATAAAGCAATTCACCAAAAGTGGTTGCTCTTCTGACCATGTCTATGTATCGACTTTTTACTGGTTGCATGCAGAATTTTTAAGCAATGTAGGTGTAAGTAAATTACGAGTATCACAAATAAAACTAATTCCAAGACGCCCAGACGTCATTCGTCAACATATTGAAAGAGAAGAGCAGGTGAATGTTCTTTTCTATGCTATATAGTTTGTGTCTATGTCATACCAGCTAAGCTGTGTGAACATAGAATGAAATAAAAACTAAGCATGCATTCGAGTGAACATTCTTTCGAGTGAACCGTCTGATTTCGCCTTAAGGGCTCAAGTTCTATTCTTTTTAGTCGGCTTTAACTTTTTATTAAAATTTTATTATTTACTCTTTCGTATTTCTTAAACAGATTCTTCCATTATTTTTGTAAAGCTTCGTGCCGTAGCATCCGTTACACATTCAACAAAGGTTCGTTTTTTCTTTGAGAAATAAATATAACCTTAATTTAACTAACTTAAGACATTTAGTGACATTTACAATACCTAATCATTACGATTCTTTTAGTACGAGTACTTGTTTTTTTTTTTTATAAGACTGAAGATAGCTTCTCCTCCAGCTGCTCATTTCATGGCCATGTTTTATATAATTTAAGGCCATGACCTAATAAATTTCTCACTTATCAGGCCATTCATAAATTCCCCCCCCCCCCCCCCCTGCCTTCATAAGTCACGTAGCGTCACATTGTTTGTAACCCTCTTTCCAAATATCGTCACAAAAGCGTCGCAAATAACTAACCTAACCCAACCCTCGGCCGTTTGATCTCCCCTGTCGAGAACTTCCATGTTTGGGTTTTTATATATTTATTTATTTATTTTCTTTTATTTTATGTATGGACCTTAAATTAAAATTATTATATAGTTATTTGTATTTTTTTTTGAGCTCGGAGCATCAATTTGTAATTATTAGTCTGCTGGGCTGATCCAGTGCGTGTTAGCGAACTTCACAAGTCTTATTTTAATTTCAATATATTTTTTAAAATAAGTTAATATTTTAAATGAAATATTTTAATATTTTCTTTCATCGCAGAATTCCCGAATGAACGAATAGAATAAATATCTCACCTTCTAGTAAGCGGTGATGAAGTCCTTGATGGTAAATCGCACTGTTACCCTAAGTAATAATGTGAGGTAATATAATAAAATAATATAATGGATTCAACGTGATATAGCAAGAACAGTCCAAAATAGGTTTATTATGGCAGTTGCGATTTCTATACCTTTGAAGGAGGGACGCAAGTTCTTGGAGGCGACGTTTTGCTGAAGCACGTTGGAAAACATTACAACCTGCAAAATATATATTTTTTAATCGAAGTATTTACCCTCACTATCTATACATTTCTGCTATTCTGTGGAAAGATAGCAGAAATGTAGATGATAATCTGGATTCTGCAAATAACTCCATTTTTTACTTGCAGTTATGTAATTGTCAGAGGAAAAAAATAAAGCGGTTGCGGCTGGGTCTCGCGAGTACGGTGGATGACGTATAGTTTTGAACTGCAGATCCTGTAGTGTTAAAAAGGTTTCTCAAGCAGTGTGAGATCTTGCTTTATCATGAAGCAATAATGTCGAAATTCGATGGACGAGTCATGGCTGTTGATATAAGTTTTACCATCATCGTTCGAAGTTCTCCACGATAGACACCTGCTATTAGTGATACACCGAATCTCAAAAGGATATACTCAATTACAATTGGGTTTCGTTTTAGGGAATTGTTCCGGTATTTGACCTGGTTTTAGCTATCGCGTGTCGTTTGCGATTAACGTAAATAATCCACTTTTCATCCCACGTCAAAATACTGTGCGAATGACCATTATCTTAGCGTCTGTTATTCCTTGTGGTTTAATCTTTAAATCGAAGTTTCAACTACAAATGCGATCAAACCAAAAACTCACAATTCTTTTTATTTCTCTCCAAATGCATCATTGATAACTGATAATGCGAGCTGTCTCAGTTGCGTCAGCTGCGTTAGATCCATTCGTATTCGTATTCGAAAATTACTTTTATTTTTGAAGTGTCTAGTACTGAATGTAAATACAATTGAAATTCAAAGAATGGAATGTCATGATTTTTTTGAATTAAGAAGGTTATAGATTTTGCGTCAAAAAAGGTAGGAAAGAAAAAGGTTTAATTTCAAAATGGCCCTACTAAGAAGGCAACTTCATAATTTAACACAACTATATCCCCTATTACGAAAATTGTAATTTAGCTAAAGTGGAAAAGCTTTGACCCTACTAATGAGAGCAAATTCAAATTATAATGATACAGTTATTGGAACGGAGTTCCTTATCGCACGGTACGAATTTGACGAATGGGGGCTAGGCGAGAAAAAGTGTGAGATTTTTCCGTCACGACCCCCTTTTTATAGTGCGAGCTAGATGGAGTAATATCCATCTCCCTCGCACCTTTTCTTGCTATGAAAAATATATTATTTTAAATGACACTTCATTTTAATTACTTTATTTGTAATTAATTTATTTGTATTTGTTAATCAATAATATAATACACTTATCAATAATAATATACTCCAGAAGTAACTTCGTTCCAACCGAGTGTTCCACGATACTCACCCATGTTTTTTTTTTATTTATGGCTGGTCAATCTTCGATGAGGCCTTGTTTTTGCGAACCGGAGTAGATTTTGACGTAAACTGCGTTATAAAGCGAAGAGATTATTTATGAATGCCAAATCTCAATTATAATGAACGTACAATTTAACAATTATTATTAAAACGGTTAAAACTTTATTATTTTTTATTAATATAAATTACAAATAATTTATGTGGGTAGCACCGTAATATAGGTACATAACTCTTCATCAAGTTGAAACTATTTCTATTATTATTCAAGCTTAATGTCAACGCAATCACTAAAATCACTCATCAAAAGTTATAGGTCTCGACCCAGAATTGTGAAATTTGGCGAGTAGCAAGGTCTCACAGCAAAAAGTAAAAGTAGGAAAATATCAAAAAACCGTTAATTTGTAGCTCGTAACATCACATAATACGAATTACGATTATAAACTTATGTTTGCAGTTGGAGCATAGATGGTGATGTAGAGCGATGTCTGGGATTTTCCACTGCAATCAAATGTTAAATTTGTCCTTCAATCTGACACCGTGTCATTAGTGCAATGCACCTAACATTACCTCACATATAATTAAGTTTTTTTAATAATTTAGTTTATTTGGTACGTCGTAAAACCAAGTTGCAGCTATATTATGTTTGAATGTGTACGAATGGGTTAGCTCGACCGGGGAACGACCACGCTCTCTGAGAAATTATTACGGATCTCTTACATAAGATCCGTTGCCGCAGTGGCTTAGCAATGCATTGAGGCGCTGACGGCTGCAGGTTTGCACAATCCCAAATCTCGCACGAAACAAATATTTTCTATGGCCTACAAACAATTGTTTCGAGTCTGGATGTTTGTCCTTGTGAAATTTTATGTATGTAAACGCCTCCATGATACAGTGGAAAATCCACGTGTTTTAAAAAAAAACAAGGGACTTAATGCTGTACTTCGTACGGTAAACGTTGAGAACCGAAGAACCTTTTTATTGGTAACGAGGCAATCTACGTAAGTCCTCAGGAGTGACACATATTGGCATCATAATGAAGGATAGATGTAGATGTAATTGTACTAAAGTATCCACATACTGTCAGATGGGCTGTGTGTGTTATTATATTACAAGAAGTTAATTATTTTGGTGAAAGTATTAGTTGCCTATCTGCTATACGTACCTATTGTATTGTAAACGAGTATTATCGAACATAAAGTCTTACGCCTGCCATCCAGAGGCGTAGGCCGGACGGATTTCCATTTGGTACGATTCTGACACACCTCTATCGCTTACATGCCAGTCAGTTAATATTACCCTTAATTTGGTCCATCTTCAAAATGTTGTCAATTTGGTCGATAAACTTCATTCTGAATTCGATCTTCAGTCTAGGGCGTCCCTTACCGACTTTGCCAATCACTTCTGCGCAATAAGTTTTGTCACACTTTTCTCATTAATTCTTTCTGTGTGTTCACACAACGAATCATTCCTTTTCTAATCCTGGTAACAACATCTTGCAAACGACACTTCTCTTATTACACAATTTCTCACCCTACCACTCACAGTCACCCCTAACACAATTCTTAAGGACCGCATTTCCACAGTATCAATTTTATTTTCATGCTTCATCATGCGCACATGAATGTCACTTCCTTAAATAAAGATGTTATTAAATTAATATTTTCTTCGATTCTCGATTCCCGGGATGAATGAATAACTAATGATGGCGCGAATCCTACTTACTATGGCCCGTCTTTTTGTTTTTCTGCTTTCTTGACCGACTACAAAAAAGGGGTTTATTATGCGACTATATGTTTTGTGTATGAATTTTACGCGATATCTAAACGTAAAATGTGAACCAATTTTAAACTTCATTAAGATTATTTATTATTAAATATAGTTTATACTTCGGGAGTAGTCCCATATAAATCTGGAAAACAAACTTCACCCCTAAGGGTAGCAAAATAGGAGATAAAGTTTTTAATATAACTATTTAGATGACTGATGACATAAAATTAACTTTTAATAAAAGGTATATTCTATACACTATGTCTTAAGCATCGAATTCAGAATGTGTAATTATTTTATTGTTTTTAATTCTTTGCAGGTTTTACTCTTTCGTAATTCTTAATAAACATTAAACACTCGGTTCTTCCATAATTTTTTGTATAGCAAAACGTGCCGTAGTTATTAATTACACATTAAACATTACTAGGTTAAAGTTCTATTTGATGAAAACTGTAACCTATTTTGCGCCGACTATTTGGTGACACTAAGTAACGAAGAATTTTATTTTTCTCACCACCTCTAATCCAACCTTTGATTATATACATGTCAATCAAAGAATCCAACACAGTTATTATACTAGGTACATTATTTTTTTTAGGACTGTAGATAGTTTGTACACAATCTACTATGCTGTTGTTGCGAGCACAATCCTTGAATTAAAATTTAAAGACTGTATAAATTTAAATTATAAGCATACGCTACTCTCTCTTACACTTAAACGCATCTTTGGGGTCATTCAAAAAATACATCATCCGAAATTTCGCCTATTTGATATTTGGGCCCTTCACCCTCTTCGTCACGTCGCGTCCTATTGTCTGTAGCCCCTCGAACTTCGAACAATAAGTAATAATACTAGTAATAATAATACCATACCCTTACCCTTAGCCGTTTCGTCTCCCATGTCGATGGCTTTGGCTTTGGCTTGGGCTTCGTTTGGGCTTACATTTATTTATTTTACTATATTTTTATGTATGGTGTTATATTCAACGTTCCTTAAATATGTGTAAATACTTTTTATTACACCGTCCCAGTGACTCAGCATATTATGCCCGGTCACATCGTTCGGCGAACATGTTCCGAATAATAGAAGAGAATAATAGCATATAAATATTTATGATTTAAAATGATTGCTACTTTAAGGTTATATAATTATAGTGCGACTACCAAGCTATTATTTTGTTTTTAACCCAATTGAAAAAGGAGGAGGGTCTCAATTCGAATATATGTTTTTTGGTATGTATGTTACGCCATATCTTCGCAGATTGTGAACCAATTTTGATGATTGTTTTTTTATTAAATATGTTACTTCAAGGGTAATACATATGAATTTGGGAAAAAGAAATAAAGCAAATAAATAAATTCTTTTTAGCAATTTGAAGTCGATTTTTACTTTTTGTTAAAAGTTATAATTATCGGTAGTAGGTATAATAATATATGCAGCGCAGATCGAAGTAGTAGCAAGTAGAAACCGGTGAGTGCATCTCTCATCACCACTTTTTAAAGTGAATCCGGCACACAAGTAGATAATTTTTAAACAAACGTAATATACCTACATAGCGAAGTAATTAACGTGCAAAAATTCATTTGAATATACCTATACCATTATTATTGATGTCTATTTTGAATATATTTTACCTTTGTTAATTTAAGGTAACTCACATCAATCCTGTTAAGATCTCTATCAATGTACTCGTGAGCCCGTAACACAGCTTGATACCGCTTTTTAAATAGTTAATAGGATGTTTTTGAAATAATTATTTAAATTACACTTTTTCATTATTTTTCAAAGCAGTTGAAAATAATAACAATATTTTTGCTTTACAAATAGACTATCGTAATCATTGAGTTATATGTACTACGTACTAGAGAAGCCATTCCAAACAAAAATTGTGTCCTACTCTATGTCTTCGCGCATGCGCGGTAGTAGTAGTCGCGCATGAGCGAAGACTGATATAAAATAAGATATTGATATAAAATAAACATAAGAATTTATTATAAAATATCATCATTTAATCTAAACCAACATATTTCTAAATAAAATGTAATAATAATTATTTTATGGAATAAACAAATCGTCAATTTACACAATATTTAGTTTGTATGGACTGTAGGGACTGCACTACAGTTCAGTTGAACATAGTCAATGTTCGGAATGGCTTCTCTAGTACGTAGTACATATTATAACTCAATGATCGTAATAAAATCTAAAGGTATTTCGTTTATAATAAAAGTTAACTCTTTTTTACAGTGAGCGATTTAAATGAATAAAAAATGTAAACTTTAAGCCCATTTTGCGGAATGGTACGATATATTGTAATTCTTACATGCAAATTAATTAACAACAATTCTGACCACGCGCAAGAAATACGCAAGAGAAATACTTGTCTGCTACGTAGGTATTACTGGCATTGAGGAGCGTGTGCTAATGTCTGCTTGATTAAAATATTAAACAGGTGTAATTCATTATAATTGCCACAAAATAGGTTTTATTTCTATTTTATATTAGTCACCTAACTATCTTATATCTATAAATCTTCACGCAACATGTATTAGCCTATATCATTTACTTGCTAAGGTTTTAACGAAGAATATTTTAACCATTTATTAGAATCAAAACGAAAACAATAAAATATTACTTATGTTTTACACGCAACGGATAACAATTAAAGATAGGTAGAGGTTTTTAAGGCTTGTTTGGGGGTTCGCATACGTATATATTAAACTTTTCAATCAAACTGTAATATTTTTTAAACATATTATTATTACATTAACTATTAGTTTAAAAAAACATTATTTCGATTGTATTTCAATATCAATAAAAATACCGTACAGGGCCGGTAGCACTTGTGGATCAGGTCATATTGGATCGCATTGTGAAATTAATTATGTAGGTATTATGAATGCTTTTTGACTTAAAATCACAGACATTGTACGAGGGTGGATTGAAAAGTACGCGGCCTAACCAAGAAAATAAACACATACTAAATCAGTTATATTTTTATTTTTCTACATAATCACCATCAAGTTCAATACACTTTTGCCACCTCCCCTTCCAAGCATTTAGACCGTTGAAAAAAAATGATTCTTCCTTACAGTCAAAATATGCGTCTACAGCTGCTTTGACCTCGTCGTTTGTCGAAAATCTTTGACCTCCCAAGTGCTTTTTTAGGTTAGGGAACAGAAAGAAGTCTGATGGTGGCAGATCAGGTGAATACGGCGGATGCGGTAACAGTTCAAAGCCACAGTTGTGAATTTCAGCCATTGACTGTACTGACGTGTGAACACGGGCGTTATCTTGATGAAACAGGACTTTTCTTCTCAGCATTCCTCGACGTTTTTCTTTTATTTCCTCTCGTAAACGACGTAGTAAGGTGCAGTAGTAATCAGAGTTTATAGTCTGACCCCTTTCAAGATAATCAATCATAATCACACCTTTCGAGTCCCAGAATACTGAAGCCATCACCTTATTTGCCGACAAAATCGACTTATCCTTTTTAGGGGGTGGCGAACCAGGTCTTCTCCACTATTTTGATTGTTGTTTTGTTTCCGGTGTACAGTAATGAACCCATGTTTCATCTATAGTAACAAAACGATTCAAAAAATCATCTGCATCGGCTTCAAATAACTCCAAACAGTCGCGTGAAATAGTCAATCGCGTCCTTTTTTGTTCAACTGAAAGCAGTCGCGGAACCCACCTCGCAGACACCTTGTGGAAATCCAACTCGTTGACAATGATGTTTTGAGTTCGTTCATAAGAGATGCCTATAATCTCGGCTATCTCTCTAATTTTTAATCTGCGGTCTCCCATTATTAAATCAAGTACTTTTTTAATATTTTCGTCAGTAGTTGACGTCGAAGGCCTTCCAGAGCGGGGTTCATCTTTCACACTCTCTCTACCACGCTTAAATTCTGCTATCCATTTTTTGACGGATGAATATGACAGAGCACAATCGCCTAATGTACTGAACATGTCATCATGGATGGCTTTTGATGATAGCCCCTTCTTATGAAGGTACTTAATGACGGCACGCTGCTCGATTTGCTCCATTCGCGGAAATTATGTCCGATTACTTTGTTAATAAATTTATAAATCACAACTAATTATCGCACACGTTTCGAACTTCACACAATGAACTAGTCTGAACTGAACTAAATAATGTGGGTAGATTTGATTTTTAGAATTGAATGGATCTGTGTTAGGCCGAGTACTTTTCAATCCACCCTCGTAGCTTTAAATCTATTTCTTCTTCAAGTGCCGACCGGTTTGCGATCCTTTGTACCTAAGAACGGCGCTATAATTAGCTTTAAATTGCTTTAAATATATTTATTTATTTTATTTTATAGGATAGGGTGACAAACGAGCACACAGTCCACCTGATGGTAAGTGGTTGTTGTGATCCATAGACATGCACATTTATCCTCAATAAATAATCAAAATGCAGATGCGTCGTTACCCGTGAGGACTAAGATGGAATGCCTCTTTTCCAGTAAAATGGGTCTCCGGTTCTCTACACTCACCATACGAAACTCAAAAGCGTTAAGCTGCTATTTTACGCAGGTTTTCTGTGAGAGCGTGATCTTTCTCCGGTCGAGCCGACCCATTCGTGCTACAACTATACTACTAATTTATCGAAGATAGATGTAGATGTCTATGGGCCACAGCAACCACTTACCATCAGGTGGCCTGTGTGCCTGTGTGCCTCGTTTGTCACCCTTATTCTATAAAAAATAAACCCTAAAAATTGTTGAGCGTGATGGAACTGAGTCCCCTAATGCTGTTTGTAATCGTTGTAAACTTTATTGTTCGGTTAAACCAAATTTAAAATCATAATATATCGTAGCGCGCAAATGTTCACGGTTAAGATCCATCGTTTTAAATGAAAAGCGCGGGAAGCGTTGCAGGAAAATTAATAGAACTTTTTTTTTAATATTGAGCAATTGGCTTATGGAGTTCTATTTTTAAATAAATTTGTTTTTGAGAAACATATAACACGGGTGCGTTCCATTTTTAAATTTCGAGCATCTCAAAACTTATTGAGTGACCTACGTACATAGGTATTTATATTATTGGCCAAAGGCGTTCTCCACTTGCAAGTTTTCATGCACAATAACTTCATTTTTACTGTATGTTGTGTTGGTCTGTTGGTAATTGCATACTTTATACATTATATTTGATTTGTAACAATATTATAACTTGACAAACTTTTATAATAAATGTAAATGTAATTAAATATGGCAGGTACATACTCTTATCACTAAGCCACACGGTCGTACAATAATGGTCCCTAAAAGCTAAAGTAGATAAAATGTATGTACACAATATAATAAACATGTCCTTTACCTTGAACTGCACTAATATTTACGACTTGTATATAAATCAATTGCAAGGACACAACATGACAAAATATCATTTTAATCATAGGGTTTACACATAATAATTTTTTACGTGTTGGAAAAGCAAGGAAGACTGTCATTTAGTTAAAATAATGGACTAATATCGTAGGTACTTTAATGGCTATATCCATTATCACTTTTCTAGAACATTTTAATGATTATTTGGATACACTCTGCTTCATTAACCTTTGAACAAATTAGTACCTACAATGTTAAAAGGAAATGTGTGGTTTGTGTTGTCAATTAATGGTCAGTTTTATAAAATAAAATATACGCCTATATTAAATATCTACTCCATCTACTTCTACTTCCAACCTTTCATTATCATACAAGTGAAGGTCATAAAACAGCACACAATCACAATCCTTCCGATGAAAATTGGATAATGTGGCACTTGGATACACATATCTAACCTCGATTAAGAGCCAACGTTCAGATTCGGTTGTCTACAGGGGTAATTTCAAAGGGATAAGTTTAAATGCGAATTGCCAGCACAATAGGACTCCTGATTTGAAGTGACATCACATTGCTGCTATTTTACACTGACATCATTTGGGAGCCGGTCTTTTTCGATCGAACCCATCTATTGGTAATGGCAGCTGCAGCGCTACGCAACGCCATGCCATATTAAAATCTAGTAATTCTTCCCAGGTTTGAATCCCAGCCTAAACTAATATTTGCTGCAAAACATATTATCAGCTAATTTGTAATTTATATGCATGCATATATCCCCAAATCAATCTTATCGCATACCAAGTGGATTGACGAAGCCATAATAAATTCTATACACACACACGCACATATCGTCTTCATCGTCATCATCTTCTGTAAAACCGCTAGCATCAAAAGTTCGTAACAATCAACTGGAGGAATACCAGAGAGACCTCATACATAACAGTGCATTCGAGCTACAACCATAATATAACTGCATCGTGATTCTACCACGTATAAATGTAATTTGTTCTGGTGTAATGTTCGTGTAACTTCTGTATGAATTGACCGACTGAATTCATACTTACGTAATTTATATGTTTTTTCGTAACTATGATGCATAGCTATGCAAAAAATCAATAGGTAGCGTTGTAAACAAGTTATTAATCAATAGAAAATCGCAAAATCTGGACGC
Source organism: Parnassius glacialis (assembly GCA_033319125.1). NCBI lineage: Eukaryota > Metazoa > Arthropoda > Insecta > Lepidoptera > Papilionidae > Parnassius > Parnassius glacialis. The sequence goes on from JAVANC010000001.1 coordinate 33,045,769, forward strand.
GATTTATTAATAAATATATAATATATAAGAAAGCAAAAAATACATTGAAAATGTTGCTAATACATTAAATAAAATAGAATACTATCTAGTGTTTTATTTTATTTATTGAGGTGACGCTAAATTCAAGTCAATAACAAATTCTATATTTATGGACCAAAACGACTCATTCACAACGTATTATATTGATTTAGTGTTGAAAAATATTACCACAAAATTTGGACTACGTAGCGTTGAAATCAAGTTATTAATTTATTTTGTAATAACTATGTAAAAGTCTTCTGGTCCAACTTATATTTTAATAAAATAAATATTATACACTTAAACATATATGTAAAGGAAATTAAAAACGTATCGGAGATCTTTCAGACGTCTACCTTCCTACATTGCTGCAACGTAATGTACATAATATGTTTAACTGAATGTAAATTAATGTCAAATACAGCGTAATATACATTTCCTATGTTAGTGGCCAATTAGTAATGGATACCAAAATACCATTAACTAACACATGTTTATTTATACGATACATTGATAAATTTTCATACTTGTGTGAATTTATTACAAAAAAAATAATAATGAGGAAGCTGTCAAGCCTTACGTAAAACTTACAGAAATAATCTTGTTTCCTATAGCCTTTTTTATGTAATCGTTTTTGTGGTGATGTATGAGTATCCACTACCCCATATCGTCCTGTGGGTGTCGTAAAATGCGACAGAGGGAAACAAATTAGGAGATGGGCAGCGGCGTCTTTCTAATAACACATAGAAAATTAACAAAAAACCGCCTGCCAGGTTTTGCAACTATGCCAAATCTACCATGAGGTCCTTTAATGTAGAGGCGGCGTAAAGTGGGTTGGCACCCAGGGCGGTTTTCTATCAAGCACCCCCCAAAATAAAACAAAAAATGCTAAACATACTTACGGGGCTTTGTTTTGCTAAAACATTCTATTACAGTATCAGAATTTACTTTCTTGTCCTTTTCCATTTATAAAATGGAAACATTGGTTAGTCACGATTGGCCCACTGTGGACCTTAAGTAAGATTTTATTAATTGAGTTTTAAAAGTTTCTTTCACATGAAGCCGCCGAAATACAAGAGTTTTACGATGAATCTGAGAAACTCTAATGAAGCCCATTGAACTGTTTCTTGGGAAGAAATGCTGGCGGGATCTAAGTAGCGCCTCAGTCATAAAATCTCCAAAATTACGTCTTCTACAAACAATTCATCCTAGATTTTTGTCAGATTTGGTACACGAATAACACTAAATAATTACGGATAACACGAAGATCTTCTTCTGCTGACGTTAGCAGAATTTAAGGCTCAAGAACACTAAATACTACGAGAATATCATCCATTGCCCTATAACAACAGTCTCTGCAGCTCCTCTGGCAATGTTAGTACAGCATATCGGGTCATTTCTCCTGCCAAACGTTTTCGAAATCTCTTCCTTCCTCTTCTTCTTTCAATCGAAATGTCCAAGCCCTCAATTTTTTTGTTGAAATAGCTTTTTCCACTATTTGAATACGTTGGGTTTGAAGAAAAATTTTAGGGCTTTGATTTTTATCATTCACTTTTCCAGTGATAATCAATATGTTGTACTTTTGCGTTTGATTAACTTCTTTTAAGACTTCACACCAAAGGGAAAGATAGCATAAAAAACTGAAGTCTCACAAAGCTGGTAAGAGTGTAGATGCTGCTTCTCTTGCATCGACATTTTCTGCCGACTTCCAAAAAGGAGACGGTACTCAATTCGACTGTGTTTTTTTATCTGTTACCTCATAACTTTGTACTGGGTGAACCGATTTCGATGATTCTTTTTTATATGATAGTTGATAGTTCTCGTGTGGTCCTATATGAATTTGATCAAGGTCAGAGCAATAGCTTTTGAGTTATTTTTAAATAACTTATATTGAAATCGGCTGTACAAAATTTATAATTTTAAATTATCTCTGCTGCTGATGGGATCTCATGTATCTTCGAGTGTTGCTACAAGTTTCTTAAAAACTCAAAATTATTCAGCAGTGGTTTAACAGTGTCGAGACGAGCACTCCATCTTGTCTCTGATAGTCTTTTGGCGGACACGCATTGATGTGTGGATGATGAAAAGAACGTGTGATCTCTTTCTACTGTTAAGCGCTACCTTACCTGAACTCATTTATTTAGGAAATTAAATGATGTTCGAAAGTAAATAAAAATAAATTAGATACATATTAAAATATAATATTGTTTGTATTAACATATAATAAGTCTTTGAGGAGTAATTCTTCTGTGAGTATTCTCTGGCTGTGCGAGTGTGAGTGAGTTGTTGCCACCCCTTGGTGCTTGGCACCCGGGGCGGACCGCTTCCATCCCCCCCCCCCCCTTACGCCGCCACTGCTTTAATGTTGACGATAAATCCTCCAGCATTAGAGGGAAGCTCAAACTTGCCTAGTTAGTGATTAGAGAGGGCTTTATTTATTTAAGATCGCCAACAGAATTCACAGTTACAATTACATATTTAACTTGAAAATTTGAAATAAACTTGGTTAAATATTAAAAAGATCAGTTAGATCAATCATTTTTGCGTTTACAATATCATTGAACATGTCAAGGCTATCAGATTTGTTAGCGAGTTTAGTATAGTTTGTTCGCTTAGTCGCATTTGTGTAGCGCCGCCTTAACACGTGCCGCATCTTGTCAAAGGCGCCGACGCGACATCATCGCCGCGTGCGCCGTACACCGGCAAGAGAATTTTGCATTTTAAAACTAAGCGCCGTAGTGAAAGGTTCTTTGCTACCTAACTTGTGTTTATTATTTATATTTGTATTTCATTACAATAACCATAAGAAAAAAATAGTATTCTATTTTATTCTTAGAATAGAAAAACATTAATTTAGCAAACACAGTAAAAAATAATAAAATAAAAGCAAAATAATAAGTGCGTCCCCGGGTGTTCCGACACTATCTATATAGGTCAGTAGGGAGATACAGGTACGTAATACTATTATTTATTATGTGATACAGGCGAGTATTTGTCTAAATTAGTTAAGGAAGAATTTACTAAAAAGGGACGAATTTTCTATTTCGCCATTATACTAATTTATTTAGTAACATTTAGTTTAATTGGTCTTGACCGAAATTTTACGGTCTGAACGTAAACAGTGAATGTTTCATTTTATTTTATTTTATGTATTTGTACCACATTATAAATAAACTTTAGCTTACTGCACTCCTTCTCGATACCTACATAATTATAAACTTTAATTATCCCAAATCCCATACTCCTTCGTGCGCGCAATATGGTTAAAAAGAGGTGGAAAGTTATTTATGTACCTAACGTATTAATATGCAGGTAAGATATCACATGTCTTGGTGGTGTAAAAAGATATGTTATGTGTCAAAGCAAATTCTTTAGAATAAGTTAAATCTATATAAATAAAATGATAGAGGTTTGCAGTTGTGCACGCAGCACGGAAAAAATACTGGATAGATTTCAATTAGATTTTCTAAGTTTTATTTCTTAGACACTTGGCCCTTATCTAAAAAAAAATATTATGATATTTTCATTTAATATAAAGTTATTAAAGTTTTAAGAAACAACGATTTTGTAAACAAAGTATATTTTAGCTTGCGTTTTTTTATGTTTTTTTCCTTCGCACATACGAAAACTGTAAATATATCAAGCAACATATCCACGTGTCTTGCAAAGCACGTAAAGTCTTTTGTCCTGCGCCTGAACTCTGATAATGAGAGTGAGGAAATACAGAGTGCACCTGTGCTTGCGGCATATACGAGTACTTGGGCACTATAATCCTGTCCTGCGCCGATGGCTAGACCGAAATTCGGTCTGGAGGACATTAGGTACCTAAATTAGACAGTTATTGAATGGATTTAAAGGTTATTTTAGGAATGTAGTATGCCTTCTTTTGACTGTGATATACCTGTATCTACTAAGCATCAGTGTAATGTTACAGGCGTTTTTTGTCTACTCTAAACTCTACTACTTTTGTCCAGTTAATGGAAGTACCAGATTCATTGTCTTTCCAGACTTTGTATCTTTTTATTTTGAGATAACTCTTTGTAGTCTTTAAATTCAAAGTATTGTAATGGTTGAACAATGTACGGCCGTGAAGATCTTGCCATTTCGATAATGGGATACCACTGAGATGGACTGACTTATGGCACTATCCGCAGAGTCACCTTTATTCTGACTGTGGTTTGGAGTAAATAATCTAAGAGTGACGTTTTGCAAATGTGTCGCATTATTATCAATATAGTACAATTAAACAAAAGCGACAATAGATTATTTTATTTCGTCCCGCACATTCGTTACCTTACAAGCTGATTGATTTAGTAATCTCTACGTCATGCTTATTTAAGAAGATAGATACAGCTATGGCAATTTCTGTTGACCTACGTCTACTTTCTATTTCGGGCCACCTGATGGTAAATGGATGCTATGGCCCATACACGTCTACATCTATCCTCGATCAGGAATGGAAACACAAATGTGTTGTCCCGCTTAAAAATTAAAATGGAATTCTCGTTTCCAGTAAACTTCCGGTTATCTATACTCATCCTTTGAAACACAGCAAGCACTATTAAGCTAAGATTTTACTCTAGTATTCTGTGAGGTCGTGGTCCTACCCCGGTCGAGGCGGCCAATGAATGCATCCACGACTTTCTGTCATAGCGTGTGTGTTTTTTATCATAGTGGGGAGGTCAATTTGTGCGAAAAATGTAAAAGTTAATGTTTCTTTCTGTGGTATTAGCTATATTTTACATTAATAAGATTAAAAATAAATAAACCAAACCACAGATATTCATCAAAGTAGAAAAATTTAAAAAAGTTAATAATGTGCAAAAAATTAAAGACCAAACTACTGAGGCATTGTTTTGTGTATTAATATAATATTTTTGAAACTGATAAACTTTTATTAAAAACAAACTTCTCATTTAAATGATTTTGTGTAACAAAAAACTTTACCTCAATGTCAACTAGCGACATCTGGTGAGCAGAAAATTATTAGCCCTCATACGTGCTGCAGCCATAATATAGCTGCAGCGTGGCTCTACCACGTAATAGTCTCTGTGTTTGAGACTTTCAACACGACCACCTCAATTATCTTGATGTATGATCCCCGACTGACTAGACATAACCAAAACAATATGACAAAATTTTCAGTTTGTTTTGTTTTTCATAAGAAATAAATATTTTAAAAGCATTTTGAAAATGTGTTCCCGCCGTGACAAAAAATAATAAGCCTTTTTCAATTGATATAAGCATTTATAAAGATAAGCTTTTCTTTATCGAAATAACTGTTATGTTTATTGTTGTTAACTGTTTGTTTCGTTTCTTCACACAACTCTTCTAAATTTTTATAAAATGGTTTTGTTTTTGCGCAATAATTACATTTAGGTAAATATTCAGAGGTTAAAAAAGTTGAAAGTTACTATAACGTCGTCTTAATTTACCTGGAATTTAACGCAATTGAGATCTGTGTCAGTATAAGTACCTTGCGTTCACAAAACTTTCCGAAAACAAAAGCTTGTATTTTCCACGAGGACATGCGGTCCACTTTTATAATTGTTCGAAAATACGATTAAAGCAACTCCAGATACGGTTACAAGATCTTACAATGACGTAGATGGCGTGGATATGAATAAGCAATTCAAGGCGGTACAATGCGTCGTGATGCATATTTTTAGTATCGGTCACGGTGAACCACGTGAACCTTAATATTATGCCTCCTTACATTTTGCCAAGGTTTAATGAACAATGTCAATACTTGGGTCATTATTTATTGCATACTAGAGATCCGCCCCGGCTTCGCACGGGTGATTTCAGGATCTCGACAACAGCGCCACCACCGAGTCCAAATGTGACTAAAATGTGTACAAATATTGGTCAAGCCGTTTACGACTTTTAGCGAGACTAACAGACAGCAATTGATTTTTATACATAGTTATTGTCGTAAGTGATTAAAATGACCTTAACATTATAAAATTTACTAGCTGTTTCAGGCAACTTCGCCCGCGTGGAATTATTTTGCGCAGAACCCTAAAATAAAAGTAGCCTAAGTTACTCCTTATAACATCAGCTGTTTGCCAGTGAAAGTCCCATCCAAATCGGTTCACAGTTTTTTGCGTGATGCGTGTTTCTAACAGTGGTAGAGCCACGCGGCAGCTTTTGCTGTTGCACGGATGGGCCGGCTCGAACCGGGGTGGTACCACGACCTCACAGAATACCAGCGTGAAGTAGAGGTTTACCTTTGCGTTTCGCTTGGTGAGTGCAGGTGGCCGGAGGCCCTTTTTTACTGGAAATGAGGCATTCCATCTTAGTCCTCACGGGTGACAACGCATCATTTTGATACGCAAACGAGGATAGATGTAGATGTCTATGGGCCGCAGCAACTACTTACCATCAGGTGGACTGTGTGCTCGTTTGTCACACTCATCCTATAAAAAAAAAGACAGAAGTCATGGTTTTTCCGAATTTAAGTAATTCGGAAACACCATGACTTCTGTCGTTATATTTTGGCTAATGTACACAATATCTTTATTAATTATAGCTTATGTGTTATTCTGATGTATGAGCTATATAATTGTAAAGTTTCATTAAAATCCATTTAATAGTTTTTGCTTGAAAGAGTAACAAACATCCATACATCCTCACAAACTTTCACGTTTATAATATTAGTAGGACATGTAACAACCTACAAGTAGCTTTTAAAGCGATAATTCGATTTTTTAAACTTTACGTTTGTGCTTGGGTAGCCGGTAGTGTTTTTATATAACTATAGCAAATTATAATGATTCAATGAAAACAATGAAACATTGGAACGCTTTTAGAGAAAAAGATCTGTGACAGGTACATACCGAGGTGGTTCTATCCAATAAAGTGTTCCATTTGGCTAGGACAACATGTTATTCTAAGCTTGTAGTATGACGATATCATGAATAATAAAAAAATGTTTGTATTAGTAAATTACGTTGTATATGGTATTTTGAAGACAAATATTTGACATGTTGGCTTCGCGCAAAGAAGGAATAGAGAGGCCATTAATAAGCGACCTTACCATTTTTGGTGACGGCCACCTTTTATTTTTTAAATTTCATAATAATTTATTTGCACTTATATACCCAAGGAATTGCAATCACAGAATAAATAATAGTACAATACAGTTGAAATCCGCTATACACTTAACTTTACATTAAAGGGACCATCTAAGGATGGTTCCTTCTAAGGACCACCATCTAAGGACGCCATATCGGATAGTTGTTATAAGTTACCTAATAATATTTACGTAATTGATTTATATCGGTTTCCATTAAAATGGACAATAATTGTATAAGGAGAAATAAAACTAATTTGGGGCACGGCTGGGACTTGCCATTTCATCGCAATAACTCCGTCATTCGAAGTGATTTCGGTATACCCGGTTTAAACAGTACATCCAAGTTATGGTGCTTCATCTAATTCAACACATACTTGTACCACCGAATAAATAATATTTAATAGAACTTGTACTATAAAATTGGATTGTATTACATGTAACAGAGTTAAAAAAAATATTGTTGCTACATTAAACACTAACACACCACAAGGTCATCAAAATGATAATCTGTTACGAATTTGACTTAAAACTCTAGAATTTGATTTGAAAACGTGAAATTGGTAGAAAGTATTTAATCTTTATTTGCCGTGCATGTTAGCAAGTTAGCACCCCAAGTGTGAGCGACGAACACTTCAGAGCTAATTAACTTAATTAATTTACGCCCGTTTGCAAGTCTCAGTGATACTTTATTTTCGTATTTGCCGCTTTGTATTGTGCTTACTTATGTAATATGTACTGTAAACTAGTCCATTCTTAAGATTTTATTACAACCGCGTATGGTCAAAATTAATAAAGTCAAGCTGTTGCGAACATAGTATTTATATTGTTATTACCTATGCTTTACAAATGGAATTTTATCAGACGTAAGGCAGACAGTTGAGGTAATTATTGACACGAACGAGTTCATTTTTTATAACATGATTACTCAAAATTATTATTTTTTTTGTTTCCACCTATAATCATACTTATGATATAAAAATTTCGAGTTTTTTATTTAACAATTTCAATGCCTTATTGGCTATTAAGCACTGAAATCTATACAAATAAATAAAATAGAAGTGTCTGTTTGTAATGTCAAAATTACGGCTTTTTACCAAATGCATATGAAAGTGTATACGATACTTATAACAAAAAGACAATTTTTAACATTTTTGTCTGTCTGTCGGTCTGTTTGTCTGTCGTGGTGACAAAAGAGCACACAGTTCACCTGATGGTAAGTGGATGCTTTGTCCCATAGACATCTCTACATTTATACCCGATTAACAATCAAAATGCAGATGCGTTGTGTTGAGGACTAATATTGAATGCCTCGTTTCCGTAAAAAAAGTGTCCAGTTCTCCACCATACGAAACACAGCGCCTGCTTACACTCTGAGAGCGTGGTCCTGGCGAGCTGACCCATTCGTTTTACAACCATAATATAGCTGCATCATGGCTCTACCACGTATACAAATATAAATCGCTCTTTTTTGCTTATGTTTTCCGCGTTTAATAATTATGATGAACATCATTTATCCTTCTTCGGATGTGTATGCATCAAATAAGTCATGAACGGAATTCCCAACACTACGTCATTTGATACCTACCTACAACGTATCTGGGTCCGGTATCACAAAATATTTATTCGGAATTATCAAACCGGTTCCCATGTACAGTTTCGGTGGTTTCGGGTTGAATAAATCTTAAACAAGTGTTGATGCCTTATACTCATATAAATAGTTGTTAGCCTTGGTAGATCACTAGTGGTACGATGAAAGTGGCCGCAACCGTTTGGAAAAAATTCGTGGTATGTTCTACTGCCATCTCGAATCTACGTTTCTACGTGTATTTTATATACAAATAAATAAAAGCTATAGATATTGCTTGCTGACTATAAATGCTCGTAACATGACAATTACTGATCAATTATTTCAACATAAACTATGAAATGGCGATAAGCCTTGCATTGTTTTTCATGTTGTCACTGAAGGACTCTGAGAAATAATTCAACTAATGTGTGTTATAGTCCTGCTATATAATTTAGATATTGCATTCTGATAGAGTTTGATAGATTTAATGGAATACGACACATTATACATCAATCAGTGGTGGAAACAAACTTGATGTGCTAAGTAATATTTTATCGTAATCACGAGTTCCCGTTCATTCATAAAAATAAAAATATTTGTTAAATATTATTACTCTTTTAACCGGATTCAAAAAAGGAGGAGGTTCTATATCCGACGTGTTTTTTTTTTTACATATATTTACCGATTTCACGGAAGTGGCTGCAGAGATTCTTCAAGCAATTAAAAAATTTCGCTGTCCGCGTGAAAAAATAGGGGATGAAATTTTTATTGTAACAATTAATATTTTAGTTGAGATGATTTAGACGACATTTTAGCTATTACTTTGATTTTGTGATTTTTCTTAAAAGTCGAAAAAGGAAATGTATATAATCGTTTACACATTTTTTTTTGCAGAACGATGGGTGAAATGGGAAAAACGCTCGGGCTCGACGAGCTGACTGACGGAGCAACGAACATTACTAAAGCCTTACTCGCAGAATTCATCGGTAAGTTTTGAAAAAGTTTTATTTTATTTTGAATAATAATAGTCGTTATACACTTAAATTTTCAAATAAAATTTGGAAAATCCAAAAGTGCACACTGCGAACGGAAGGTTTTACAATAATGAATCAATTAAAAGGCTTCTTATGAATTAAAATCTAAAGCTAATAAAAAAAAAATCAAAGTTCGGTTTCTCAAAAGATATCTTGTTCACATCCATACCGACCAACTGACGTCCAAGTGAAATTATTTTCAATTTACTTTTTTTAATAATAATAATCGTAATAAATAATATCATAACTACGTCAGAAGAATTAATTGAAATCTCCTCTTGCTGTTGGTGTACTTTTTTATTATATAAGTGTAATATAAAGCTGGTGGAAGTGATTTAATTTGAGTGGATCGCAATTTTTTGCTTTGGTGACAATAGAGCACTACGTCGTTCGATGTTGCAATACGTTACTAAGTAAGAACGTAAAAAAGTCAATACTACATATAACTAAGGATCCAATCAACGCTTAATAATATAAAAAATAAAGAATATCTTAGTGAATAGTTGTGAATACAGAGGGGTCATTCAGTTAAGAAATTAGCTCGGGCTCGGCTAAGCCATGTTTGCTGTAACAGGTCTTGTGCTCTTTGAAACAAATATCTTCTCACGCTAGCTAACTGTGATGTATGATGGTGAGATTTATCAATTAGATTTTGGTTAGTATGGGTATTTTTCTATACACAAATGCTTTCTGGTGTTGTCAGGGCAATCAATACATATAGGCTTACACATTTAAGAAAGTTGGAATTTATAAAATTAAATCAAAACTCACGCATACCAACGCAAGACTTCAAGATACAGTACGTTATTTTGCGTATATCGGACTAAAATAATAAAAAAATCTGAAAAACGGTTGACCCTGCCGGCCATCCCTGGAACTTCCCGTGTATTTTCAAGTGCAACGCTCGAAAATCTATTTAATTTTTCTTTTTTTTGGTTTTTATTTTTTGAAATTATGACCGATTGACTTGAAAATCTAATCAGTTCGAAGTCTCAATGAACACTTTCGAACGCCGCGCCGTGTCGCCCGTCTCGTAGGCTTGGGTAAAAAATATCGATATATCGAAATATGGATATTTATTTTAGAGTATCGAATTCGTATAAATTTCGATATATTTTAAAATTTTGTATCGTTTTTTTCGTCGTCCAACCGTCAGTAAATAAAATTTTGGACCTTATCTTTACATTATTCAAATGATGACGATATATCGATATTTATCATGCGATATATATCGATACTGTTTAAAAATATAGATTCGATATATATCGATATATTTTTTCCCTTTACCCATCCCTACCGTCTCGATCGGTTGATTCGTTGTAAAGATACCGTAAATATATATGACCGCCAGCCCCCAGTGAAGACCATCCACGAATAGAATAGAATATATCCACGAGGCCCTCGGCTGCAGCCTAAAAAAGCCTACATATATATATATATATATATATATATATATCGATATATATCGAGTGGCAGCCTCGTACCGGTAGGCGAAGTGTAGGGCGTCCCTCCACGAGATGGAGTGACGACCTGGTAAGACATGCAGGAAGTCGATGCTTTGTGGCATTCTTTGGGGGAGGCCTATGTTCAGCAGTGGACTTGTGAAAGGCTGTAATGATGATAATGATAATGATATATATATATATATATATATATATATATATATATATATATATATATATATATATCCGCCCCTGAGTCTGCAATACGTTTCTTTCGCCGATGATGAAAATAATATTTTTATTCAATCGAAAATACTCTTACTGATTAGAGAAAACAAAAGAATTTAAAATACGTTCTTTGCATCATCAGTCGTTATCACATCCACTATGCATTCTGTTTTTTTAAGTCCTAGGTTTTTTATGAAATGTTTTCTAATGTCTTTCGTTGCTAAAAGCTAAATACTAAATACCTTTTAAGCAATTTTAACCTTGCAATTATCACTAACAAACGATTTTAGAATTCCTCAGTTCTTTTATTTTGTAATAAATATTATTAAAATTGTTTAACATTTTCATAATATACAAAAATCAGGCCAAAAAGTTTTAAATAAATTAATTTTGATTTCGAGGTCAAATCCCAGGTACCGCACGATATATGCAATAAGCTATTTAATAAGGAAATATTTGACTAATTTGCGTTTTATTATACTTATTTTTATTTAAAAATAATATATTTCATTGCATAACTTGCACTCACTAACTATGCGCTCTCCGTAAATTTCACAGTCTGGGTCTCTGGGTTCAATTCCCGCCGGCACAGATTTACCACTTGCTCTTCACCGAAGGAAAACGTGGGGAAACTTGAGTGTACGAGGAAATTAATTAAAAAAAACTAGGACTTGTGACGGACGGACTACACGCACACTGCATGCACTGCAGCATACATTCAGCTATCTATAAGGTGTAAAACAGAAGAATTCTATACTATTTCCTTCCTATTCTATACTATAACCTTTCAGAATTCAGTACTTAGAATCCTAAAAAACTCACCACAACTAAAAGTCCGGTCACCGAGTAGGAAGAATTTCGTTTGCCCCTACTGCCAGTGGTCAAAAACATTTAAGCTAAAGTGCAAATCTGTAAAATAGGATGAAAAGTAGTGTGAAACATTTTTTTTAATATATTTATTATGCTTATTATTGAGTAATATAATGAACTTATCTAAGTATATTATTTTTATATACCTAACCTTTATATAGCAACGGCTTTCAAGTTATACTTAGTCTGATGTAGATTAAATTGACAAATCGAAGAGCTGACGGAAAAAAATAAAAAATCTGAAAAATAAATTTTAAATTAGAACCACTTCCTGTTTCAGTATCTCAGGACGTGTAAGATGTCCCGCCTACGTTACATTTACGATGAATGGATTGACACTTTTATCTATTTGACTATCAAATCTTTTTTTGTACTTTTTTGACCTGACCTAGATATACACTTTTACACAAATCGAACACAATAAACTGAACTTCAAAATCTATTTAACTAAGGCCGAGAACCAATAATATGTAATATAAAAATATAACTAGCGCGCCAAAAATGAAATGTATAAAAGACTTAATTTTTGCCTCTTAATAAGCGTTGGTTCTCGATTTATTATAGAGCTTCGAGAACACACGCGCTTGCACGATATTCATGATATGCACGTCCTTCCCCATTCGCGAAAACCGTGTTTAGATTTCGATTTAATTACGCATTTTTACATCATTTGTATGTAGCGAAATGTAAGTAAAACTAGAGCCCAATGACTTCGTCAATCTTACTTAGCGGTACCATGTAGCGACATCTATGGAAATGTATTAAATAAAGAACGATGTATTTAGCGCGTCAAATTTTCATATCGATATACATCGCAACCGCTTCCGTAGATAGATAATAGATGGCGCTAGAGTAGTCAAGTGAGCTCGGTCACGGTCCTTATTGCTTTGTAAGAGAGATACAACATGTGTATGTGTGCTGTCGCTGCGTGTGAAACGTTTTTTTCGGTTGCTTTGTAAGTATGAAACGAATCTATACTATTAAATCTCATTACCGAGAACTAGGTCATCACGAGCACATCCCAAAACGGTACAAAAATACATAACAATGTCAAGGCAAACCAATGAACATGTGTATAAGAACAAGCCTTATTGTTATAGCTAAAAGGTTTGCAATACCTGATGATGGCGGTCACCGCATATGACCGAGGGCGACAGTAATATACTTTTTAGACGCGAACGACAGAAACAAGTAAGGATTTGGACGTTTGGACATTGTCACTTTGTACCAAATTATTCGTTCTCGGCGACCAGGCTTTTAATAAGTCGGAATAAAGAAATAAATTAATGACGTTCAAATTATCTAAGCGCTGGTGTATTACGTAATTCCATTGGTATGCCGGTCCATACTTCTATACTGTATCTTTTAAGAGACAAAAATAATAAGCAGCGGAGGTCTATGTATTTCAATGTTAGAAAAATATAATAAAATTACTTTTTTCAGGAAATCTATTACTAAACCTATTTGGATGTGGTGCATGCGTGAATGTAGCTCTGGGATCAACTGCGGCACCTGATATTGTCTTAATTGCACTCGCGTTTGGACTGGCTGTGTTCGCTATTATTTCTGTAAGTATTTTCTTTGTCTATTACATTAGATGGTGATATCCTGCTATATATGATTTAAGTACGGTGACAACTTCGGCTATATGCTTCTTCATCTTCACTTACTATCTGAAGCAGATATCTGGATAAACCAACGATTGTCATCATACCAGTCTATCCGCTCTTCAGCGGGCACTAGTCAAAACGCAATCCTAATCCTAAGCCTGGATTTAGTACTCGACCGACGGTGAGCGCTGACATCGGTTGAGCGTAGCTATATCAATGAAAACCTATCAACGGCTACAGTGCAGCGCTGATGAAGTACTACGCGCGTACGGCTCCGTCGCGCGTACGAGGACCGTCGCGTCGGTCGAGCTCGTCGGTCCGACGTACGTCGGTTGACTGACGCGCTATGGCGGTACGACCGTCCTTAGCGTACATTTACTTACTTGTTGGCAAATTTACCATGACATCATCATCACCAGTATATACGAGAATGGGTCGGCTCGGCCGGGGAATGACCACGCTCTCACAGAAACTACCAGCCTAAAATAGCAGCTTAATGCTGCTGTGTTTCTCGACCGTGTTGGCGCTTGGTTGTGATCCGTGTAGCCGAGACACCAAGCTCCCGCCTAGGTCATCACCTCTGTTGGGATGCTGGATTACATCCGTCTGAAACATGCTTTACGCCCTGACTCCGTCCGCCTTCTTACATTGTAACGATTTTAGTACATTGTTCAGGTGCGAGTGGCTCGATTTATTTTTTAATAACAGATATTTTAGTCTACGAATTATATTTACTTAAGTATATTATTTTTCTGTCGGAATATAAACAAAGTTAATGAATCCCTCATACGACAAAATTTTGTTTTTACTTAGTGTTTACATTTATCATTACTACTTACGCTTAAAACAGTTTTTAATTTCACTAAGCTACCATTTTTTCGGATATATTTAGATTTCAATTACCTGTCCGTTTTTATTGCTCACGAGGTATTGTTTTATTTTACCCAAACACTCGTTTTAGGTAAAATAAATCACATTTTTATTAAATGCTAGTAAATTAATTTGTAGTCTATTATCAGAATTTCATAAAGCTGTTCAAACTGAAACTTTAATTACCTACAGATTATTTTTGAACTAGACCCATAGCCCATAGATATGGTATGCACTGAGACATAAATAGATAATTAAGACTATGTCGTGCCGTAAAATGATTAAAGATGGCTATAGTGTGGTTTGAATAATTGAGAATTTATGGCTTTGAACAGTTTTATTGCCAGCTATAAACATATACGAATTATAGCAATCGCAGACGGAGATCAGTTTAATGAACCAGATTAGATTCAATGAGCGTGATGACTTGTATTTACGGTTTAAAAAAAGTTTACAAATGCCAACACGTACAGATCACCTACCTATCTATATAAGTATGGCGGCAAACGACTGTGGTAGCCGGTTCCTGTTTTACGAATAATGGTGTCAGGTATAATTTAATCCATAAAATTTTTACACTTTTGAAATAGCGCACCAAAAAAAAATCTCCAACCTTCCAAATGGGAAGTTGATGAACTTATTGAAATATTTTTAATAATATATTTTTTTACAAAACAGGCAGTTGGTCACATATCAGGGGGCCATGTCAATCCAGCTGTGACAATTGGGTTAGCGGCAACCGGGGGCGTGAAGCCCGTGCGCGCCATACTCTACATTATCGCGCAATGCGCCGGCGCCGCCGCAGGATCAGGCTTGCTCAAATCCTTCACACCGGATCGTGCTGCAGGCAACCTTAGCGTCACTGGACTTGGCACTGATGTAACACAGCTACAGGGTTTCGGCATCGAATTCTTCCTCGGATTCGTGCTCGTCTTTGTTGTCTGCGGTGTAAGTACCCTTTTCTTTAAGATAAAATAACGTAAAATTCTTCAAAAATAATTGTTATGTATCGTCTATATCGTTTCGCGGGTGACGTAAGAGACCTCTATGGGAAACAGCAGAAAGATTTTATGGCTACCGATACCGATATTTGGCATATAATTCTAAGAATAGCCTCAGAGAGCAGTGACAAGGGCAAAGCAGCGAATGATCTCTGATTTTGCGATTGCATATCCGCCAGCCAGCCGTGACAATTGCTTTGCGGGTAGCAAATGTTTGTCATCTACAATTAATGTATGTAATGTAAAATGCCTCCCAAGATACATGAGATAACCCTATAGTGGATGTAACATTTTTTATGAAAAAAATATTACAACTAAATTATAAAGAATATTTACGAACTAATGAAAAAGAAGAACGCCTTGGAGTGACATAAGAGGCGACAGAGGGAAACCAAAACAACTTATTCCTGATAACAAGTTAAAATAATCAAAAAAACTGCTGTTGCCTGCCTGAAAAGCGCGGAAACTGTGGTAATATGAGGCAATTTATGGACGAGGCCATGTTTAGCAGTGGTTATTTGATCGGCAGTGGGCATTTGAATGATGATGAATGAATATCTTGATTGTCATCATTACAGCTTATGATTATACCGCTCGATCGAATGTTTCCCATAACCGCCTGTTACGACACCCATTAGGCGAAATTAATGAATGATGAATTTTTAGCGGCATTTATAGTTCCAGGAGGAGAGTCATGGGGTCATAAGACCACCCCTCTCTTCACAAAAATTTAAATTTAGTTTTTTATGATTTTGTCGCTCCTTACACAAACCTTACATTGAGATGAAACAATGGCATCAGAAAACCAAAACCTCTCCACAATAACTCTAGATCCACACCTTTTTTGTACGTACTAGAGCCATGCTGCAGCTATATTAGTAGTATAGTTGTAGCACGAATGGGTCGACCGGGGAAGGACCACGCTCTCACAGAATACCAGCGTCAAATAGCAGCTTAATACTGCTGTGTTTCGTATGGTGAGTGTAGAGAACCGGAGACCCTTTTTACTGGAAACGAGGCATTCCATCTTAGTCCTCACGGGTGGCAACGCATTTGCATTTTGATTCGCAAACGAGGATAAATGTAGATGTCTATGGGCCACAGCAGCCACTTACCATTAGGTGGACTGTGTGCTCGTTTGTCATCCTTATTCTATAAAAAAAAAACACCTCTATGGGAAGAAACTACGCTCTACAGAATACAAACGATAAAAAAAAATATCTGTAGCACTCAATTGGTATGATATAATATAGAAAATGTATTGAAAAACTGAAGACATTATTGTAATTATATTTTTATTATTACATAAAATAAAATACAGTTGCCCGAATATTTTTCAACAATGAATTTATAAAGCAAAATACAATTCAATTTCAATAAAGTAAATGCCAGATCTCGTGACTCGGTGTTGTTAGAATCATTAGTCACAACCGATTATGCTTTGTACTAAAGCACAGTACTCGATATTTCACTCGAATATTACAAATATTGACCGATGACAACCGAATTCTATTCAAATAGTACAAATTTAAAAATAATCTAATATTAATAAGTTGTAATTCGTTTGTCAAAGATAAACTAGCTACCTACCTACTACCACAGAATAAATAATAGTGCTACTACTTACCGTTAGTTTTTGTACCCACTTTTAGTTTTTGGAAATATTGTATTAAAATGAATTCCTTTTTTACTGGGATATTACTATAGTAGGTAGGAATTGTTTTAATAGAAATAAATTACGTGGGCATTGACGGGGCAAAACGAATTCCATTACAAGCGGCGATAATGAAATCGTTAGTTACCGTTTTAATTGTTGGTTTGCCACAAGCACGACGGCGAAGGAAAGCATCGTGAGGAAACTTGCATGTCTGGGAATATAAACTAAAATTTAAAAGTTTAAAGTAAAGTCTGCACTCATTGGGTCAGTGTGGCCGATTCTTCCTCGCCCTAAAACACTCAGAAATGAGAGGAGGTATGTACCCAGAACCCCAACAGTAGAACATATGAACATGTGTACTTTACTCTTTTGCCCTTTATATTACATACGTGGTAGAGCCATGCTGCAGTTATATTAGTAGTATAGTTGTGGCACGAATGGGTCGGCTCGACCGGGGAAGGACTACGCTCTCTCAGAATACCAGCGTAAAATAGCAGCTTAACACTGCTGTGTTTCGTATGGGTGAGTGTAGAGAATCGGAGACCCTTTTTACTGGATAAGAGGCATTCCATTTTAGTCCTCACGAGTGACAACGCATCTGCATTTTGAATCGCAAACAAGGATAGATGTAGATGTCTATGGGCCACAGCAACCACTTACCATCAGGTGGACTGTGTGCTCGTTTGTCACTCGATCCTATAAAAAAAATAAGATAAACACTGCAACGATCTTACCGTGATAACGAAAGTTGACGACATCTAATGGAGGTCAATGCCATGGTAAAGTTATTGATGATAAGTCGCATTCCTTCCCCGTGGTTTCATTCACATAGGAAGTCTTTGCGATTAAGATATTAAATGGGATAGGATAGATCATACTACATAAACAGTGACGCATACGGTTTGTACGCACAATGTAAGTTGTGTGAAAGTGATAATGATAAGTTAATTAATTAAATAATTTATTAATTTATCACTTTCACACAATCTTTATAATTTCATTCTAACCCTAAAATATAATTACATTGCATTCTTTTTTAAGATCAGTTTATAGTATTTCATGTCCGGTATGTAATGGTAAAAATATAGAAAATCGATAAAAAAATATAAGATTATTAATTTCATTCAGGTATGATTTTGATTTTTTTTTAAATTTTCAGATAAATATTTTTGCTGTTTAGATTTTTTTGTATTAATAATTTTATTTTCAAAAAACCTGCATTTCTTTCATTATATATTTAATTTGAAATCAAAAAGTGACAAAAGTATAAAAACTGGTTCTCTCAATTAATCCGATTCATCAGCAGCTATGAGGAATTTTACAAATATTTGCTATTTAGAGAAAAAGTTAGTAGATCTTTTTATACCCGTACCCATTAAGTATTATACTCGTCGACGACAGGAAACTCGTTAAATTCGTAAGACGACTTGTATTGCAATCCCAGATCCGCCTGTCAAGCAATTAGGACAATTTTCTAAACTGGTAGAGCCTGGTCTAAACTGGTAGATACGAAAAAGATTTTATTAAGATCTCTGTTGCGCACCCACCGCCATCATTCTTAAAATATATTATATATGAATTCTCGTTATTAGAATTTATTCACATCTACTCTAAATTTTAAACATAAGTTTTAAATATATAAATAATGATATAACGTTATTGCAGTTTTTGAAAATACGAGTAAGGCTTTTTATTTGAAATTATCCCAAATTGAATGTGATTTATGGGCAACAACGTTATTGCTTACCGATCGAACCTTACGAATGTGTGTTTGCGCGGTAAAATCAGTTATAATAATGCATTACCACGCATTTTGAATTTAAAAGAATAAAAGGACAGAATTATTGAGATTTTTTTTACTTAATTTTTCTTTACCTTTGCCTATGTTACTTATTTTGAACCTTCTCGGCAAATTTGGCCGGTTATTGCAAAATAACCCTATAGTAGCTCTACGATATTTATGCACGCGGTACGGTATGTGTATCTTAGTTGTAATAAAGTATAATTACGAGTACCTAATTGACTGGTAGTATGGTAAATCTATATAAAATACGCGTTGTTAGACAAAAAATTATATGATGCATTAGGTATATATTTTTTTTTATTAGAAATGTTAACAATGATACAAATTTTTCATATATCTTGGAGGTGATTTAGAATGATAAATTGCACGTGGAAAATATCCAGACTTCGGACCATTATTTCTAGGCCATAAAATTATCTATTTGTTCTGCGCGGTATATTCTCTTTGTAAGTAAGTACTTTAAGCCTACTTACTGCTTAATAGAATGCAAAATACTTAATAAAACACTGCAAACATATTATAATTCACTTCTTTCACTTTAAATTCCGGTCACATTCTTACGAATAACACTGGCATCGAAAATATCCGCGCGAATTAACAGTCCGCTAGCGTGCCTTGGATTCAAACAATAGTCGAAACAAATATTTATGCCGTGCTATCACTTATTTGAGATTACTGCATAAAGAAAATTTCCATGTCACAGTATTCAACTTTTACCAGAACTAAACAAAATAATAATTAATTGGAAAAGAGAATTAAGAGGTAATGCTAAACAGATATGTATGATTGTAATCAATATTATACAAGCCATGTTGCAGTAAAGTGGGAGAGCTACAAAAATGTCGCAATTTTTTTTTATAGGATAAAGGTGACAAACGAGCACACAGTCCACCTGATGGTAAGTGGTTGCTGTAGCCCATAGACATCTACATTTATCCTAGATTACGAGTCAAAATGCAGATGCGTTGTCACCCGTGAGGATTAAGATGGAATGCCTCGTTTCCATTAAAAAGGGTCGCCGGTTCTCTACACTCACCATACGAAACACAGCAATGTTAAGGTGCTATTTTACGCTGGTATTCTGTGAAAGAGCGTGGTCCTTCCCCAGTCGAGCCAACTTTTCGTGCTACAACTATACTACTAATATAGCTGCAGCATAGCTCTACCACGTAAAAAAGTCTAAAACTTCGCTATGGTATGGCTTAACAATAGCATTAATTTTATAAAACTGAAGTGACAGACTAACTTACAGTCCACCTGATGGTAAGTGGCTTCTGCAGCCCATAAACACCTGCAGACAACCTCAGACAAAGAAGGCTACAGATGCGTTGACACCTGTGAGCACTAAGATGGAATGCCTCATAGCCTGTAACTATACTGGTTCTAAATATACTTTAGATCGGAACACAGAAGTGTAGGCGCTACTGTTTGGCGGCAGAAATAGGTACAATGGTAGGCACCACCATTGTACCCAAACGGTCTCCTAGGCAGTCGTAGCGCCTTGCACCCTAGTACATTACGGTTGCAGCACGCATGAGTCTTCTACTGGGGTATCGCCACGCATAAACTTAACATAGCAGCAGCAGCAGTTTCGTGTGATGTGAATTAGATACCCTGGTAACGAGGCAACCCATCGTAGTCCTCAGGTGTGACAACGCATCTGTATTTT
The DNA here is from genome assembly GCA_033319125.1 of Parnassius glacialis. Lineage (NCBI taxonomy): Eukaryota > Metazoa > Arthropoda > Insecta > Lepidoptera > Papilionidae > Parnassius > Parnassius glacialis. Next base: position 33,066,617 of record JAVANC010000001.1, read on the forward strand.
GGTTCTTAATAAAAGATAGATGGTGGTGGTGGACTGTATATTGGTATGTTACCCTTACTTATTTATAAATTAAAAATACATACGATATAAAGAATCAGAAGATTAGGGCCTGATTTCATTTCCTGTCAGAACTATGCAAGTAGTGTTTCGCGCAAAATGTAGATGGGTTGTCACTTGTCACTCCTGAGGGTTAAAATGAAGTCTAGTTACCAGTTGGAAGCTTAGTTACGCTAACATGTGCGAACGTAATACTTTCCCGATTGAGCCAACCTGTATTTGTTTCAGTTTGCACCTATTGTACAGCTCTTACAACTTGGCTCAACTCGCTGCATAACAAACAACTTCTGATACCAACATTTACTCTGACTACAAGGAATAGGAAACGACCAAGTCCTTGGCATCATTTGATATTGTAACAATAACCATACAGCGCAAAATATGAAAAGAATGATTGAATACATGGTACACGTACGAGTAATTTACTGTCACGGAATGGTCTGCCTGTATTTATCTTTATAAATTATCTAGATAATCTTCACACGTAGTGCCGCCGCGACACCGTTTGTCTTGCAATACTATAAATTTTGCATACTTATAATAAAAAACAAGTCTTATTTTTAAAGTTACGCGAAACTTCTTATCCTTTAAAATTTTTGACAATATAAAATATTAAATATTTTTAAGCCTGAATGCCGCATTATGTAAACTTAAACGCTACATATAATAATTACAATTAAAAGTGTAGTAACAGTTATTTTTAAAATTATTATTTTTTAAATTTTATGTTGCACTATTAAAAAAATATCAAGAGCACTAGACTTATATTTCGAAAAATAATGTTTTTGGGGTCTCAATTATTATTTTAAAACCCATACAATATGGCAAGTTGAAAAATAATATTGTATTATTATTATTAGGATGCTTTTACATGAGACAACCAAAACCCCACACACATATGAAATTACCTTAAACAGATGTTTATGTAATAAAATTTTAATATTTACGGAAGATATTAAAAGTGTATAATCATAAATATATGTATAAGTAGTACAGGCATCTTATTCTTATGTAAAGATTTCTTATATTTACGCGAGCACTGCTCATTAATTTAAACAAATTTTACGGCCTTTATCGCGTTTATTTTTAACTTTTTAATTCCATACCACTGTTTAGTGTTTTACAGTATCCACCGTAAACGTCGGAAATTAAAACGTTATAATTAAATGCGATAAAATCCATAAAATTAGTTCCATGTCCATATTATGGTGTCAAAAGCTAAGGACACAGACGACACAAATAGAGATACTAACGTATTCGGTGTTACTCTTATGCTTATAGTCGGACGTTATCTAGGATCACAGTGATCTGAGCCAAGGATACTGTGTGAAATACACGAGTCAAGCCACAGGGCACTAGAACATTCAGGTCTGAAAACCAATTATTTTTTCATGTTGTAACACAAATGTTGGCTCCTAGGATTTACGACGTGGTCTTCTTTTTTGTCAGCCCATAACAGTCCACTTTTGGACGTGGATCTCTACCGTATTATAGATGTTTTGTCGTATTTAGCATGCTTGGCGGATTGGCGGTCGCAGTATAGGAAAGATTAAATAGTTTACGATAGGTAGCGGTATAATCACGACTTAGTATGCAAGGTAAACATACCAACGTGAAAAGCTAATACATTGCAAACGGCAGCGTTACGCTACGAATTTGTAATTAGCACACATAAACATATATTTTATAAGCTCTACTAACAATACACAGAATATAGCATAGATTAGCTTGTATGCTAGTATTTTCTAATGGTTTATGTCTGAGAAACAGTAATATCCTTGGATATCGTTAGCATCTGCATGTGCATACACATCACGGATCGTTAAAATCTATAAACTCGTCCCACCTACCCAATCTTATTCGTTATCTAATAACGCGACATGATTGAAACAAATTTAGGCTACAAAAGTCAACGACCTTTCGGACGCATATTGACATTGGACACGGACTGATATTTAAATTACTATAAATTCAAGTTCATTTCTATTTTTGAAATAATTTTAACTGAACAATAATGCACAAATTACCATCATACAACTCTTTACAAGTCTACTGCTGAACATTGGCCTCCCCCAAAAAAATGACATAAAACCCGATTTCTGTACCACCCGCATCTATCGACTTCCTGCATCACTTATCTACTCTATCTAATGTGGGGCCACCCAACACTTCGCTTACCGATACAACTATTATTTATTCTGTGCCGATACGAGGCTACCACTAGAGAACTTTTCTTCCCATTCGGTTTTCGATCCTTCGATTTATAGATTTATTTTTATTTATATATATTTTTTCTAGGACATTTATGCTAGACTCTAGTTAAAATTTATTTACAATAACATTAGGTGTTAAATAAAACTATGTTTACGGATTTTATCGTGTTCAATTTTTTTATATTAATATTCATTGTGTTAAGTTTAAAGCATTGTTTATGTTTTTTATTTCTCACGAAAATTTATTATTATTGGTATTTATTGTTACTTTATGGTCGGTTTATTGCCAATTCAGATTTCTGATGCGTTGGACTATGCATAAAGCATAGCGCTGAACCACAGCTTGCAACGGTCATCAGCCGTGCTATTATTTTGTTATTGTTGTTTTGTATTATTTTGTACGTGGTAGAGCCATGCTGCAGCTATATTATGGTTGTAGCACGAATGGGTCGGCTCGACCGGGGAAGGACCACGCTCTCACAGAATACCAGCGTAAAATAGTAGCTTAAAGCTGCTGTGTTTCGTATGGTGAGTGTAGAGAACCGGAGACCCTTTTTACTGGAAAGGAGGCATTCTATCTTAGTCCTTATGGGTGACAACGCATCTGCATTTTCAGATGTAGATGTCTATGGGTCACAGCAACCACATACCATCAGGTGCACTATGTGCTCGTTTGTCACCCTTATCCTATATAAAAAAAGATTATGCAACTCTGGTAGAAATCGTTGTTTGGCTTCGTTTTGACATTTGACGTGTGGTTTCGTTGCTCGTGCAGATGTATTAACATCGATTATAAGCGGATCTTATTTCGGGTTACAAAATATCACAATAATGAAAAATTATGGCGCTATACGTCTTCATTTCACCTGTTGTGTTTCGCCGTACATTGAGCTTGGTGGTACAAGGCCATTCTTCCGTATCGGATGCCGGTTGTTTGAGCTTTGCGACTAGTCTGTTATCACTTCAGCTTACTATGTAAATGGAATTTCAGTTTAGGCCTCACCATTGTTCACTGTTACTTTTAGCTTCCCCATACGACCGGCAGTGAAGAACCACGTCTCGGTTCCGTAGTCCACCGCTAGTAATGCGCACTAAAATCTTCATAAATAGATAACATGAAAATATTAAATTAGTATTGAAATTAGCATAATAAAAAAAATATTTACAGGTGTGCGACGCCAACAAACCAGACAGCAAGGCGACCGCGCCCCTGGCTATTGGTCTGACAGTTACCTTGGGTCATTTGCTCGCTGTAGACTACACTGGCTCTTCAATGAACCCAGCTCGTTCCTTCGGATCAGCGGTCGTCGCTAACGTATGGGACAACCATTGGGTAAGTCTATCTACTATCTTCTTTTACTTAAACCTATTAAAACCCTCTGATGTATGTAATATGCTCTGAGAATGCAGTTATTGACATGCATTTTTTGAAAAAGTTTTCCATACTTCCCATACTGGGGGACAGCTGAATTGGTGAGCACCAACTCAATACTCTCCCACTTTATAAGTTTTACATTATTTTTATCAGCAACACAATTGGATAGTTTTGGAAGAATGAAATAATAATGGCATTTTCGTTTAGGTAGATAACTATTTGGGACGATATTTCATTCACGTTTTTAACAAATCGAATCATTAATTTAATTACAGCTTTCTCCATTATTTGTTCCATCCACTGAACCATTATCATTGAAGGTAGAACATTGTCTTTTAATATATCAAACGCTAATGCTATACTTTGCGTAATAGAAACTTCGTGTGGGTTGCTTTTGCCTACACCTAGTAATGAAAACCAAAAATAGAACAATAGAACATTAACAGGGGTTGACATAATCATAAGACAAATAAGACAATTCTTGCAGTGGCAGTGACTTTGTTATCAGAAGTTATAATAAGACTACACATATTTAAACAGTTACGAATATTTTTATTGGTGGAATGTTTCAAGTAAATGATAATTAAAAACAAAGAATCAGAATGCAGTGTTCTGTTCATTATAGTACGAGATATAAACACATCAACATAACCTAGGAATATTTTATATTTCATCACATTTTTGTTTATAGGATAAGGGTGAAAAACGAGCACACAGTCCACCTGATGGTAAGTGGTTGCTGCGGCCCATAGACATCTACATCTATCCTCTGTTACAGATCAAAATGCAGATGTGTTTTCACCCGTGAGGACTAGGATGGAATGCCTCATTTCCAGTAAAAAAGGCCTCCGGCCACCTGCACTCACCAAGCGAAACCCAGAGGTAAACGTCTACTTCACGCTGGTATTTTGTGAGGTCATGGTACCACCCCGGTTCGAGCCGGCCCATCCATACGACAGCAAAAGCTGCCGCCTGGCTCTACCACTGTTAAAACATGTCTAAAAGTCTATGAAGAATTTTCTGATATAGTAAATGGAAGTATGATAGGTTATTTTAGTCTTTAAAAAACAAAAAACAATTCGTAATTTTTTTTTTTGTTTTAAATAAAAATGTTAATTTTTTTTAATCGCCGTAGAAAATTAGTAATTAAAATTGAAAAAATCTTATAAAATCTAATTAAAGTAAAACTCGCTTAAGACGATTTTGAAGGGACCCAGCCAAAATCACGACTTAGCGGGAAAGTGTATTATGGGGGATAGGGAAAATAAAACATATAATTTACAAATGTATAGGTATTGAATTATAGGTATATTTATAAATTTGTTAGAAAGGTATAATATTATACATATGTATATGCACTTAAATGCGTTACATCATAGTTAATTATTATTTATAATGACATTACTTAAAGTAATCACTTATTTTGGTTTCATAAAAAGATTTTAGTGCATTACAACAACGCCAAGGCTTTCAATATAACTTACCTTTTCCAGTGCGTCTTAACTTTCCCCGAAAGAAGATACATAGCGCCTTAAAGCGTTTGAAAAAAATCGGAATTGACTCTCCTTCATCTTCATCGTCATTACTTAGGGCCTCTTTTTGGGTGTTATTCACATCTTCAATAAGATCTTCGATTTAACGGTTTTCGTAAGGTGCAACATTGTTATCAATGGAAGAATATACAGGAAAACCCTGCAGTATCGCGAGTTCTTCTTCCAACAAGACGTCGCGATCTTTGTTATTTCGAAAACCTGCTTTCTTGAAACAATTTTGTATGGTTTCAGGTTTAATTGATTGCCATGCCGCTGCAATGTTTAGGGTCGCATCATGCACAGTCAAGGGCCGTGTCTGTCAGGGTCTTCAATTTCTTTAAGATAGCGATGTAACAATCATGTTCTATAGCCTTGTTTAAGGACTTTTATAATGCCCTGATCCATCAGTTGCAATTTGCTTGTCGCATTCGGAGGTAAGGAAACAAGCTTGATGTTCTTTAGCTCAACATATTTAGGGTGAGCGGGGCAGTTATCTATGAAGAGAATTATGGGTGTTACTCGGCTCGGCTCGGGTGTTGCACAGATGGCGCGGGATGACGAATCGTATTAAGCGTGTTAAAAATGTATGAAACATGCCTTAAGTTGCAGGGACTGTTAAGAAATGGCGTATTATGCGAGAAATCGTATTAAATGTGATCGTATCAAGCTAGTTTTACTGTATTAATAATCAGTGTTGCCACCACTTACATTAATTACACATCGACATCGATTGTTCATACTTTAAACTTATATCTTGCTGCATTATGAGTTCCCATGTTCTTTGCAAGTGTTCGTAAAGTTGTTCCGTCGTCAAATTTGGCGGGAAATCTCTCAAAGCTTTTCGGTGTAACATGTCCCAGGCATGCTCTATAGGATTTTCGTCGCCGTGCAGGTCAATCCAAAACTTGAATATCGTGGTCTCGGAGAGCGGCCGACACCAGCTGCGCCGTATGGAAAGAGGCATTATCGTGCATGAGTAGAAATTCATAGCCCATTTGGATTCTGTGTGGGACAATAACAGGCTCTACTACCTCCTCGTGGTATTTTTGTGCAGTCATGCTGCCTTGGATCCAAACGTGCTGGGTTCGTCCGCCAAGATGAATTTCTGTCCACACCATGATGGCCCGCCTTGGTGAATGGATCTCCTGATTATACCGTAGCTAGCTTGTGGCTAGTTCTCCCTGGAGTTGTAGTGTTCTTCGCGAATCCGGATGAAACCCAACCCGGGACTCATCGGTGAACAGCACCAAATACCATTGTTCGTCACTTCATAGTAAAAGCTTCTGAGCCCACGAAAGCCGCCGACCGTGATTGCCACGTCGCAATGCTGGAACACGTAGCGGTCTTTGAGCATGAAGACCAACTTCGTGCAACCTCATTCGCACGGTTTGGTCGCTTACCAGCAACTGGTGGTCCTCCTAGAGCCTTTGTAGTAGTTGCATCGCTGTGATATTGGGTTGTCTTCTGGCGGTCATTTGGAGAAATCAATCCTATCTCTGCGTAGTAACACGATATCTATCCGTGTGCCGTTCAGCCACATCCCCAGTACTGCGATAGCTAGACCACAACCTTGATGTCACGTTTTGGCTGGTGTTTAGGGTCTCAGCAACGACTTCATCTCGACTCAAATGACGACGTGACATGACACATATAGCTCACACGGCACGTAAATAAACTTAAATTAAAAAAATAAAAACAACAAAAACAACCGATACGACTTAGGGACCTTCAAGAAAAGAGCCTACTCCTTTTTAAAAGGCCGGCAACGCATCTGCAATTCCCCTGGTGTTGCGGTTGTTCATGGGCGGCGGTAGTCACTTACCATCAGGTGAGCCGCATGCTCGTTTGCCCCCTCTCCTATGAAAAAAATCTAATCCCTTTTCATTAATTAATATCAGTAGAACAATTTAAATTTTCCTTGACGTAACGAATTACTAACTATGTTGCCGCCGTATTTTGTTTTTTTATTTACATTTTTAAATTTTGTAAATAAAATAAAAGAGGTTTCAATCTGTACATAAACTTTTTTTGGAAACTAAAGTCGTAAATAATTTAGTATTAAGGTATCCCTAGATTCTGTTCATGTGGGTATTTCATATAAAATTATATAGGTATATTTAGAATATACTCGTTACCTTTCATGTGTGATAACTGATAACCCATAAACTATATATTTTACGTAATAATTAAATGTATCGTTAAAAAAATTAATTAACTACGTTACGTTACGTCAGCCATATTTTTTATGCTGACGTCATGATACTATGTTACGTTACTATAGCAGTTACGAGGAAATAATTTGTTTTAATCTCTTGAGCAGCCATAGAAATGAAACTTATACGTACCATACAAAAATATTAACCTAATTTTCGGCTTCACCGTAATCGAGTAAAAAAGTATTATTGTTACAACTAATTGTATTAACAGCGTTACAGCTCGTACACCAATCGACATTTGCCGGTTTGTGATTTATAACGAATCGTTTTTACTTTTTAGTACCTAACTCATGAAGTCTCGTAAGCGTTTACACACGTTATAAGCAAATATTTGAATATCATGGTTTCTGCGTTTCACATAATAAATTCAAGCATACCTACTCGATCTTATCACACCATCGTTACAGTTGATTCGATACGATCTGCTCATTATTTATTTAATTTTTATTAAACAAAACGGTATAAGACTAATACTAAAAGCATTCTCTGCCAGTCAAACCTTAGGACAGTGATAACACTAAGACAGGGGTTACAGATACAGAATACATAAAAATATTAAAAAAGGAAACATATACATCTTGACGGTATGTAAAGAAGAGTTGCCGAGTGATGGCGGCGCAAAAGTTTATCAGGCAGGTACAGGTGTCGTTAAATGTCATCTATGGGAATGATGACAGAAAGATATCATTATAATTTTTTAACACTAATAATAAATGGAAATATTGGTTTCATATAATATGTCAGATGTGACATACGCAGATCAACGACGTAGATAATATAGATAATAGGTGGTGAGATTTCTTTTGTGCCTAGGGTTCCGTCTAGGTTGGTACAAGCCTCTTACCTATTTCTGGCACCAAGCTGCAGTAGATGAATGTAGAGCTAGTATAATGGCAGGCTGTAGGGTTTTCTATCTTAGTGCTCACAGGTGACCACGCATCTGTAATCTTTGTTTGAAGCTCGCTGCAGTACCCACTTACCATCAGATAGACTATAAATAATTCATTTGTAAATAATTGAACTGAGGAGATGTTTTTAACAGTGGTAGAGCCACGTGGCAGCTTTTGCTGTCGCACGGATGGGCCGGCTCGAACCGGAGTGGTACCACGACCTCACAGAATACCAGCGTGAAGTAGAGGTTTACCTCTGCGTTTCGCTTGGTGAGTGCAGGTGGCCGGAGGCCCTTTTTACTGGAAATGAGGCTTTCCATCTTAGTCCTCACGGGTGACAACGCATCTGCATTTTGATTTGTAATAGAGGATAGATGTAGATGTCTATGGGCCATAGCAACCACTTACCATCAGGTGGACTGTGTGTTCGTTTGTCACCCTTATCCTATAAAAAAATAATTAAAAAAATTGTTTCTTTAATTTAATATAAACAAGAGGTACGTTAAATTTCAAAACGTTTGGAGGATTTTGTACTTGGAGGATTACAGCAAATCCCTGTTGCCATTGCAGAGGAGTTCAGCTGTTGATTTATACGGGCTTATAAAGACGTAGAAATAGTACTATTAAATGAATGTGTGCTTGCGCTAATATCTATTGTGTTTGAAGTTACTCAGCATTTAGGGAATTTTGCCTCTATTTTCCAGGAATAATTAAACACCATTAAATATCATTACCTATTAAGTCAATCACACATTGGCCTCCGTATAAATTACCCCATGAGGGGGATATTTCCCATAATTGCTCAGTTTCGGCTGGCGGGCTGGGAACCGAGGTTTTTGTAAATTTTCTAGTTGTTATTAGAAAGATGCTGCTGCCCATCTCCTGGTTTATTTCTTTTGTCGCCTCCTACAACACCCACAGGAAGATATGGAGTAGTGGATATTCTTACACCGCCATTAAACTATCGACTACACGGTCTGTGTTTGGCTTTACAACAGGGTAATAAACCTGCATACATAACTACAACTACGTCATAACAGGGTAATATAAAATATATATAAATTCTAACAGTCAAGCAGCACGCCTAAGTTACTTAAGTGGTGTGTAGAGCGACTGATGGTCTTGTACACATATGGTATCAGCATGTTATCTAGGTTCTGAGGAGCAATTACGAATATTTGACCTTCTTCGTCCTAAATAGGTCAGGTGTTTGACTTACGACACAAGGCTTACGATCATGTGGACAGTCAATTCGTTAGTCACTGTTATTTTTTTAAATGTTTGAACTTCGTGACCTTGGTGAACTAGTTGGAGACTGCGTGTACTATTTAACCGCTTTGAGACAACAATAGAACTATTTGAAAATACCACAAAAAGACATTTTGTGCAAGTATTATAGGCCAGTCCCATCGACAATTAACTGAATTATTAAATAATAACTCTAAGCAATCTTTTGAGACGTGCTTCAAAACACAAGGCTTAAATTATTTAAAAACTATAATACGGGTGTTTGATTGAAAGTTTGCTTCTTCAGAAACCGTATGATTAAGTATGAAATATATTAACGCATTTTGAATAGGTCCGACTTGATACTACTTACTTAAAAAAGTATACCTACCTCTTTTAAATCCTTTGCGATTTACAAACACATGACGTAGCACAATCTAAATCTAGAGAATAATTACAAAGCCCAAAGGAAGTAAAAACACACATCTTACAAACTCCTGCAAATTCGTAATAGCATGCACGCACACAATCATATCATAACAGAACTATTATTAATACAATATAATGTCTCACATTTGTTAATCATAGAAATTACATGTAGGTTATGTTCATAGTATCATGAGGGGGAGACCCTGATGATCTATAATACAGGCTTCCGCCTTGTACAGACATCAGGTTCTCTGCCCATAAAAAAGATTGTCTGTACTATTGTGAGAGTAAATAAATATATTATTATTATAATATAAATAGATCACACAGGTCACAGTGATTAATGGTGTTGCCAGTCTGATGATAATTGCCCACACATCAATATTGTTGAACATTAATTATAAATATCATCGGAACATACTAGCAATGCTATTAATAATACCAATATTCCCTTTAACTACTCCTGGTAAGATTAAATGCTCGTGTTGGGAGTGATTCACGTATCGTGTATCAGGATTCAGGACAGTAGTCGAATGGCGGATTCAAACCCACGACCTATAAGTTCGCGGATAGACCCTTGACAATTAAACTGCTGTTGTATACAACATTAAACTCTTTTATGAAAAATCCGAGTATTTCTTTTTGGTCATATTTTTATTTATTTCATGGTGCGAGCGCACTTCATCTTTGTTACATATCGAGATTTAATCCTAAGCGTGTCTAAAGAAATACATATAAATATGTATTTATATAATTTTGCCAAAGTTCACTGTTCACCATCACAATATGACTACCTATAGTTTATAACGACAATTTATTGTCTTGTTCAATCTTGGCTCATGCCAGGACGTGATTACGTCTTAACCGCACGTCCGCTCCGACTCCGAGGAGCTCAATGCCAGTAGCTGTCATTGCGGTGATTGGATCATAGTTTTTCTGATAGCACAAGGTGTGAGAGCTGCCATTTATACTAGTTATTCCCTTCACTTTGTTATGCAGAGCGATGACTGCATTAACGAATACTCACATTCAATACAATTTATTCAATGCAATATATTCTTACAGGAATTATTATTATTATATAATAAAATATTATTATTATTATTTATATAATAAAATACCTATCCCCACGTATTTTATTTTACTCGTTAATATTGCGAGTACGTTTCAGTGACAAAATTTTTATCTAATATCGACATTAAGTACCAAATCTGCATACTTTAATTACTACACATAAATAATTATACCTGCATCCTTTTTCTAATTTTGATACGGAGTAAGATTAGAGTCCTTGAGGTTGATGAGGGTGTTTTATGAATAGAAAATTTGCTGTCACCTATTGTCTTAAAGATTCGTTCGTTATTTTCAAAAAAAAAAAGAACATTACCTATTTATAAATATAAGCACTATTTATAAATATTAGCAAATGAAACAGCCTACAACATTTACATCGTAAATATTTAATAAAACCCAGACCTAGACATTGCTATTAAAACTACATTACGACAAGGTCGCGTACACTGCGAACTTAAATGCAAACACATGATAAGTCATGTAATTTATGTGATGCAATATAGGTAGCAGGTACCTATATTGCATCACATAAATTAATATTATAAGCATTATAAAATACGCAATCTGTCTGAACATTTACTACCTAGTAATAGATCATATACGTACAGAATTCCTTTTCTGCCGTTTGATGTCTAAAAGTCTAAAATAAACAAACAATAATTTAAAATTTAAAATTTTGTACAGTGTACTTCAATATAAGTTATTAAAGAATAACTCAAAAACTATTGGTCTGACCTTGATCAAATTCATATGGGGCCACACGAGAACTATCAGCTTTCATATAAAAAAAGAATCATCCAAATCGGTTCACCCAGTACAAAGTTATGAGGTAACACACATAAAAAAACATACAGTCGAATTGAGCACCGTCTCCTTTTTGGAAGTCGGCAGAAAAATTAAAATTTAGTAATAAATAATAATCGTATCGTCAAAAGTAATATTCGTAATGGTATATTATATAATGGTGATAATTTTTTATAGGCTAAGGGTGACAAACGAGCACACAGTCCACCTGATGGTAAGTGGTTGCTGTGACCCATAGACATCCACATCTATCCTCAATAAAGAATCAAAATGCAGATGCGTTGTCACCCGTGAGGACTATGATGGAATGCCTCTTTTTCAGTAAAATGGGTCTCCGGTTCTCTACACTCACCATACGAAACACAGCAGTGTTAAGCTGCTATTTTACGCTAGTATTCTGTGAGAGCGTGGTACAACTAATATAGCTGCAGCATGGCTCTACCACGTAAAAACTGAAGGTAGCCGGGCTAACCATGACATCGGGACTTCAATCACCTCAGCCCCTCCCGTGACCATGACCAAAACGTCAGGAATTAATAGAATCCGTAAAAATTTGTTTCATTTAATGTGTAGTCTTCGCGTAAATGTAAGAAATCATTATAGTTATACTGAGTTATTTTGCAAGAATCGGCCAAATTTGCAGAGAAGGTTCAGAATAAGTAATATAGACAAATGGTGACACAAAAATTAATTAAAAAAAAAATCTCAAACATTCTGTAATTTTTATCTTTCAAAATCAAAATGCGTCTGCACAAGCACACATTCGTAAGGGTCGATCAGTAGGCAAAAACGTTGTTGCCCATAAATCACATTCAATTTGTGATAATTTTAAATAAAAGTAGGAGCCTTATTACTCGTATTTTCAAAAAATGCAATAACGGTATATCACTATTTGAACTTATGCTTACTTATGGGTACTCTTTGTAAAAATCGAGAAAACAACAAAAGAAACACATCCAAAACCTAACATAAAATAAATGACCTTTGGCTAACAATGCGTTATGAAACTCTTTGATACCTCATAAAACTCGTTAAATTTGAACAATCGGGCAACTGATTCGTTCAACACGCCCACGTTTAGACGTTAGTCTTAAAATACTTTTTAGATAACAAGTTTCACTACAAAGAGTATTGTTTATTAGTATAGTGTACACTCGTTCAACAAAAGTTGCCGGTTTGCTACCTATACTGCAACTGAAGGGGTGACCATGATTCCAAGTGGAAATTGCAGGACAAAATGCATATCAGTCGAATTAAAAAAGACTGTTCATAACTAAACTACAATAGGGTATTTTACACCATGTAAAAATAAGTCAAAGAATATATATTTATGATAGATTTTGTAAAAAGTAAACGAGAAATATTGATTTCTATTTATAAAAATGCGTTATAAATTTTATATTTCAATTTAAAGAATAATTTTTTTTTAGCTGTGCCTCAAATGTGCAAAATGATGTCCGCCATATTAGATAGCGTCGTGACGTCACTAGGTCTACTAACTAGTTAATTTCGAAATTTTTCAAGTTATCATTACGATTGTTGACTTTTATTCCAAATTTTATTGAAAAGGCGTCATGGAAGACGGATTTGTAAAAGCGAGTTTATTACTTCGCTTTTAGCACTAATGTTATAGATATTATAATATAAGCTTAGGTGAGAAAAACTTTTTGTTACATTTTTTTGTACAAACTCTCAGACGAAATAAAAAGTCACTTTTTTATTTGGTCTGGTACAAACCATGTCTTTATTCCCATATAATAGAAGAAAACAGGAATTAACTAAAACTGCGCTGCACTTGCAAGGGCTATCAAAATAGCCCACAAAAGGCGGGACGCGGGACAGACGAGCAATGAACCTAATCTATTACAAAATTTGACTTGCAATAGGTACCTATCATGTCATGGTGTTTTGTTTTGTTTAATCGATAGTTAAATATAAGTCATACTTACATCAGAGTGATCTTGACAGAAGTATAGTTTAGATTTTGTAGACAATGCCTTCGGGTCTCTTCTTGCCAGTTTTAACCAAGTATTTCTCATATTTAAATCAGTTGGCACTTTAAGCCATAACTTCCCCGGCGTTCTTATGCTCGTCTTTTTGCAATCAGGCACAACACAGCAATGATATAGATGATAACTCATTATTAAACATTCAAAAGTATCTTATTCCTTTGCAAAATTGTCAAAATTCTAGGACAGTGACGTCACGAGTTGAACAGTATGGCGGCTAGCGTTTTCACGCGAAAATTTAAAACGATAGATTAAAAGTAATTTTTATCTCACTATTCGGTTTTAAAAAAATTATATAAAAATTGTAGTGGTTCATTATCACTCTGGGATTCATTTAAAACACTTTTTGAAAATGGGTGTAATACCCTATTATAATTAAATGAATCTTAAACCGAAGGTAATATTGTGCACTCGATCGAAGTAGGTAGGTACTATTTGGAGTCTTGCACTGGTGCGAAATTCGGATGGATTTAAATTTCTCAATAAAATAATAGGCACACCTATAGGTACTAATTTTACAATAATTTATACGGCGGATTCGGAATATTCTTTTTCGACCATGTTTTTTGTTTGACTCCGATACGATCATGACATTACCGTAGTTCTATATCATCTGACGTTTTTCTATCTCTTATACGTACAGAATACAGAGGTGAATGTATGCCGAGATACAGGTACAGATATACCTGCCCAATACCTAGCCTCCGCGCCGCCCGTAATCTAAATCGACGGATCGGGCACGGACCGAAGAAGGACCGATGAAGGAACAGATGTGCCCACCCATCGTGATCGCACATACCGCGGCAGTTTTTCTAGTCATTGTTTTCTTTCTTTAATACAGATGAAACCACCAACATTTATAGCTAGATTTTGCTTTGGAAGATACATTGCAGACAACCGTATAATAATCTCGAGATAACAATGATGGGTCGCAAATTCTCGATGTCGGATACGATCTACGAGAAGTGTCCCGCGGTTAAAATCTGTACGTATATGGCGGCTATAGCGGTTTAAAGATACGGACATTTCGTTCTGCCGATGGATCTCTCACTCTATGGAAAACATTCCTGTTCCTATAATGACAGACAGCGCGATCAGCAGAAGACTCTCTCTGTCTTTGTGATACATTCCTCTCTACATTATTTCTCTTAATATACAAAACCGGATTAATAATAGTCAGGTCATAAGTATCGTCACACACTAAAAACCTTTCTTTTAGAATGCTGGCCACAAAAAAGTTTATTGAATTCGATTTTCTAATTGTTCATGAAAATAAAACTGTATACTTTTTAGAATTTTACTCATTATTAAATATGGAGTGGACGCTTAAAGAAGACCGTGTTGCAGTTATTGCGTTGCATCGTTGCGGTTACGCGCCAATTCAAATTTTTGACATACTGAAAAATTTGAATATAACCAAAAGATTAGTTTATCGTACCATCAAACGATACAATGAAGACTCTAGTGTAGATGACAGGTCAAGAAGTGGTCGCCCTCGGTCTGTTAGGACTCCAGCAGTGATAAAAGTTGTGAAGGCGCGAATTCAAAGAAATCCCAAACGTAAGCAGAAACTATTGGCCCTTCAGATGGGGTTAAGCAGAACCACGTTGAAAAGGGTGTTAAATGAAGACTTAGGGCTTCGGGCATATCGAAGAAAAACAGGACATCGTTTGAATGCTCGTCTAATGGACCTGAGACTGAAGAGATGCCGCGCTTTGTTGAAGCGGTACGCGGGAAAAAATATCGGGAAATTCTTTTTTCGGATGAAAAAATTTTTACCGTAGAAGAGAGCTACAACAAACAAAATGATAAGATGTACGCACACAGTAGTGAAGAAGCGAGCAACCGTATTCTGCGTGTCCAACGAGGTCATTTTCCATCCTCGCTCATGGTATGGTTGGGAGTTTCTTATTGGGGCTTAACAGAGGTACATTTTTGTGAGAAAGGTGTAAAAACGAATGCAGTTGTGTATCAAAATACAGTCCTGACGAACCTTGTGGAACCTGTTTCTCATACCATGTTCAATAACAGGCACTGGGTATTCCAACAAGATTCGGCGCCAGCTCATAGAGCGAAGAGCACACAAGACTGGCTGGCGGCGCGTGAAATCGACTTTATCCGGCACGGAGACTGGCCCTCCTCCAGTCCAGATTTGAATCCGTTAGATTACAAGATATGGCAACACTTGGAGGAAAAGGTGTGCTCAAAGCCTCATACCAATTTGGAGTCACTCAAGACATCCTTGATTAAGGCAGCCGCCGATATTGACATGGACCTCGTTCGTGCTGCGATAGACGACTGGCCGCGCAGATTGAAGGCCTGTCAAAATCACGGAGGTCATTTTGAATAAACTTTAGTGTCATAAGAATCTATGTTTTGTTAAGTTCATTTTGGTACATAAATGGTTACATAATGAATAAACTTGTTTCAATTATTTTATATGAAACATGTGATAGAATTTATGACCTGACTAGGTATATATAATTATATTTTATTTTATCAAAATAAAATCTTTAAGTTCCATTGAATTAACAAATAACAATTATTCAAAAAATCACACAGATTTATAAACCTATACAGGTAAAACAAAACAATGGGAGTGCATGCTTAGAGCATAATATACCCACTGCTATAATGGCGCATGAAGTAGGTAATGCAAGGAGTGCGTGTTGCAGCTATCGTTGAAAAATCATGTCATTTTTATAGTGCAATAAATTTGTCATTGACTCAGCTGAACTATTCATGTATTAATTATTATCTATTGCATTTAAAATTCACAATCACTAAATTTATGAGGTTAAGAATATGTATGGGGTTTATTAATATTAGAGTTAGGAGAAATTATTTCATACTTTTCAATCCGTTTTCACTGGTGCATTAATTTTTAACTTAAACAATTGAACTAAATCTTGCCTTGTAAACCCTATCAGAAATACTACGAGACACATGATAACTGATCTTCACGGTTACAAGATAAAAGTAAATAAATACAATCACAAGAATCATAATTTTACATAAGATAATTTATTATATATTATTATTATACATCTATATTCTCCCTATTATAGAGGTAACTTAAAACCTAACACATGGGCCGAAGCCAAGCGTGAGCAGGTGCTAGGTCATGGTGTAAGCGGAGGTGACGGATGAAGTGGTGAGGAATTTGCGTGTGAGTCGGCAGGTATTGAGAATTACAGCTTTCTGCAGGGTGTAAAGTGTGTGTTAGGTGGGGTACTTGCAAAATATCTAAACTACGTTGTAGGCTTTTAAGTATGACTCCGGTAGATGAGATAACTATTGGGACTATATGGATGGCTTCTGCTTTCCATTGACGCTTCAGTTCTATTGCTAAATCTTGATATTAAGTAAGTTTTTCAGCAATGGTGGATTGAATGTTATGGGTGTTTGGTATGGTAATGTCAATAAGGTAAGTAGTTTTGTTATTTTTGTCATACATTGTGATATCTGGCCTATTGAAGTGGATAGTTTTATCCGTGATAATGGTCCTGTCCCAGTAAATTCTATGATTATTATTTTCTAATATAATGTCCGGTTTATATTTGTAAGATAGTGTCATTTTTTGTATAAATTTGAATTTAAGCACAAGATGTTGGTGTATTATGGAAGCTACCTGGTCATGCCGGTGTTTATAGTCGGTTTGTGCAAGGACTCTACAGGCGGATGTAATGTGTTGTATGTTTTCGGGACTAGAGTGGCAATGTCTGCAAGTATCGGTGGGAAGGTTAGGTGCGCGTATTATGTGTCTCTGGAAGTTTCGAGTATTGATGCCCTGGTCCTAGATCGCTAACATGAAGGCCTCCGTCTCTGGGAATAGTTCACCGCGCCTCAGCCATGCGTTCGACGCTTTTTTGTCGACATGTGGCTGCTGCAGGTCGTGATAGCGCCTTCCGTGTAGGGATTTCTGTTGCCATGAGGCGATCTTCTCTTTTACGTCAGTGATCCGTTCGTTGCGTTGTGTATTTTGGTCTCCAAGGTTAAGTGATGTGAAGCGTTTGTCGGCTAAGGTTACTATTTCGTGGAGAGGTGAGTGTTCTGAGTGTTGATAGAAATATTGTC
Source organism: Parnassius glacialis (assembly GCA_033319125.1). Classification (NCBI taxonomy): domain Eukaryota; kingdom Metazoa; phylum Arthropoda; class Insecta; order Lepidoptera; family Papilionidae; genus Parnassius; species Parnassius glacialis. Next base: position 33,084,520 of record JAVANC010000001.1, read on the forward strand.
GAAGGCATTTGATTTGTTTGTTATGCAAGTTGAGGATATCTATTATACCTCGTCCTCCATCGGATCTTGGAAGAGTCATCCTTTGTACGCAGGATCTAGGGTGGTGCTTGCGGTGAGCCGTTGGAATGGTATTTATAATACGTTGTAGATTGATAAGGTCACCTTGAGTCCAGTTTATTACACCAAACGAATATGTCAGTATGGGGATTGCGTAACTGTTGATAGCTTTTGACATGTTACGAGAGTTGAGCTGAGACCGGAATATACTATTGAGCCGATGTTTAAATGTATTTTTGAGACCTTCTTTCGTTTCCTTTTGATGAATTTGTCGCGCTTGTTGGAAACCTAAGTATTTATATGAGGCCAAGGGCTCTAGGGGTTCAATCGTGTCTCCTGATATTAGGCTATAGCTATTACGGTTAATTTTTCCGTTTTTAACCGAGAACGTTTTGCACTTGTCGATCCCAAACTCCATATGAAATTATTATATAATTACACGATAAAAAATACAAAATCTATACTTCGTTTACGCAGTTTACGGATTTATAACTAACTAGCTGTTCCCCGCGACTTCGCTCGCGTGTTAGGGTTTTTACTTTTTTGCGCGGAACCCTAATTCTTTTTCTAAAATAAAAGTAGCCTAAGTTACTCCTTATGACATCTGCCAGTGAAAGTCCCGTCAAAATCGATCCAGCCGTTTCGGAGATTAGCCGGAACAAACAAACAGAAAGACAAAAATTTAAACAAATGTATTTTAGTTATAAAGTACCGTATTTACTTTCACATGCTTTTAGTAAAAAGCTGTAATTTTGATATTACAAACGGACACTTCAATTTTATTTATTTGTATAGATAAATAATATCTAGCAGAACTTATACGGTCACGGCGGCCAATCACTGTACGTGGTAGAGCCATGCTGCAGCTATATTACTGGTATTGTTGTAGCACGAATGGGTCGGCTCGACCGGGTCTTTCACCACGCTCTCACAGAATACCAGCGTAAAATAGCAGCTTAATACTGCTGTTTTTTGTATGGTGAGTGTATAGAACCGGAGACCCTTTTCACTGGAACAGAGGCATTTCATCTTAGTCCTCACGGGTGACAACGCATCTGCATTTTGATTCGTAATCGAAGATAGATGTAGATGTCTATGGGCCACAGCAACCACTTACCATCAGATGGACTGTGTGCTCGTTTGTCCCTTTTACCCTATAAAAAAAGTCACAACGGAGACTTGCCAACTGCACCATCTCACAGGATTATAATGCATGAGTGTGTACTACAATACAAGCACAGGTGCATTCTCTTTTCCTTCACTCTCATAATCCCATGAATCGGCAATCTGACACGACCGGAGACCCTCAGGTGCAAGACCAACGGATTTACGTACTTTCGAGGCACGGAGGTGAAAAACCGCCAACTTTCTAACTCCAGGCTACTGCTGAGCATTTCATGACATAATATTTACTTATTCCTTGCGTCATTAGCACATAATAAGAGAAGAAAACCTTGTTATTTATGAATACTATTGGTGTAAAAAAGGGGGGTTTCCTGCCACAGGCATTTTACAATGTTTGCTAGTTAAATCCCAACAATTTCTATTGTAGCAATTTCTGTAGACTATTTTTTTTAAATTCAAAATTTTGATAAAAACCCAATAACTGATTTTGATCTGACTCCGAATGCGAACCGGGGCTCATGATAAGCATTCGCGCTAACGACCACAACACCAACAAGGCGGTCAAATTCGAAATTCCGGATTTATAAAGGCAGCGAGTGTGACAATGCGACAATGGTGATTATATTATTTCCCGTATGCCCTTTCCGGTGGGCGTAGGAGGCTTGATGAGTTCCACTCCGAATTCACTCCGGCCTTTTTAGTGTAAATATAAAATTTATTAATAACTCAACCATAGCGCCATCTATCGAGTCAGAGTTAGTTTTTCTTTTTTCATCTTTTGTGTTTCATTTCTCATTTCATTGTGTCATTTTGGTTGATAAATATAGAATTTGATAATAACTTAACTACGGACTACACCTGCCACCTATCGGATTTTAGCTTATTAAAGATGGATAATATAAATATTTACAATTTGCTGACGTATGCACCTTCATTTTAAATCATTATATTTTAATTATATCTAGTTTGATACAAATAATATTTTTTTATTTCATTGATGAATATTCTATTAATAAGTAAGAAATAATAATAAATAAAAACAATACATAAATAAGAACTTATATATAAACATTAATTTATTTTTATTTTTCAAGCTTTTTTTAATAAACATCAATAGATTAATATATTTAGAGTGTTTTAGCTTTTAACAATATTTTTTTCGTCTTGCATATTATGCATTATTATGGTCTTGAAAGTGAAGTTCGTTCTTAAAGTGTTTTCGTTTTATGGGTACGTTTTTAATTCACCGCTGAATATACCTAGGTATTTTTAAGTATCACATGCATTTAGGGTTAGAGTTAGTAGTTAGGGTAGTTCAACTTTTATATTTTAAATAAAGAATTTTTAAGTCTATTAACTACAATAATATAGTAGAAGGAGATAAAATTCAAAAAAATATAATGTAATATATTTCAATATATGGAGGTCTGGTAAGCCATACATTATCAATTCAATAGACACAGGTGACTTATGGCCGTGTTTTGAGACATTTTATGTGCAGCAATATAATAGCGAAGAGCTGTAATAATGATGATGATATGACTATATTTTTTTTAGAAATGAAGTGTTCAAGTCCGTAATATAATAGGATACTATATATATATATATATATATATATATATATATATATATATATATATATATATATATCAGGGTAGGCAACCCTACATGTATTACTTCAAAGATTTGCCCACACTCACGGTGACTACTTAGCGTGCTGGACAGGTGTGTCGAAGTGCGCGGGGCCGATACCCTCGCACTGGTGGTATTGCTGTTCATCATCACTGTGTGATCTGTGGGTTTCGAATTCGCGTTTTTCTAGTGAATATGCGCAAGGAATATAAAAAGATATATTCCGCGGCTACCGTTATTTGTCGGTTATCAGTCCTCATTTATTAGTTAACAGAGTTACATTTAAAGCAGTTGTGACAACTTTTACTTACATCTCGAAGTTATATGATGATAAAAAACTTATTATTAAGTTCAGTTCTTTTCAAAACAAAAAAGGAATGCAATTGAAACCATGGCAAGTAGTAACATCCCAGATCCCAGCCAATAGTAATAAACTAAGTCTGTCTTATAAATCTTGCAAATCGATAGGCTGTTCTATTTTAATGCTCAACATATGTGAAGAAAATTATTGCTGTCTCTGACGTGTAGTAGCGGTGTAAGATAATCCACCCCATCTCATCCCGTTAATGACGTAATAGGTGACGTAGGGAAATTAAAACAAAAGATTACATGAGCAGCATATTTCTGATAGCTGCTAAAGATAATAAAAGAATCGCGGAAAATGTTACGGCCCATAGATTGTCTCATAGGGGGAAGGGTCCCTATAATGTTATAGGGATCCTCCCCTATTAGACGATCTATGAGGGAGACCTATATTCAGCAGTGGGCTTTGGTAGACTGTAACAATGATGGTGATTACTGTCTAAAAACTGACTCGTTGAAATAATTACATTCAACTTTTTAGTAATTTCAGACTTAAGGGATTATTATTATTTGGATGGTATTAATGAATTTTCTGTCTGTCTGACGACGAATTATTCCTATAAGCTATAAAATCAAATAAATAATTATCTATTATACTCAGCATGAAAAAAGTCTTCCACTTGCAATTAAATTAACAAATAGACGTAAAATAAATAAAACGCAGTAAAAGTTATTTATAGAAATTGCATAAATTGTTCAATTTCCTTAAATCTCAAGATTTACTATCTAGTGAATATTATCATTTAAAATTAACTATTAGTGCAAGTGCTCGAGCTTGTGCGTAATGAGATTCACTTTGTTCTTAGTAGGCTATCTATTATTAAAACAAATTTACGAGTAATTGTTAAATTAAAAAATAAAAACTATTCCCCTGTTATGTGTAACATATTTAAAGAACAATGGCAGACTTTCATACATAAAATTAGTTGAGAAGGAATGGTAGCGTCTATTATATCAAAACTATCTTTAAATGTTAAACGTCTGTCCCTTAATAACTCTGTCAAAGAATTTTGTCCTGAGAAGGCGTCAAAAAAAAAGATATTAAGATATAACCTTTTTAGGTTATGCCTTATGTCACTTGGAAAAAGTCATGTGTCCTGTGGTTGTTTGATGTTAGCTTAATACATTCTCAACATAATGTGCCCTACCTGCATAATTGAGTTTTTAGATTATTGTATCTCTATTATTTATTTGCATACTATAAATGTATATTTGTGGCATGGCTCCAAGGCCTTTGTGTCGTACAGTGACATTTTCAGAAGTGCTAGAACCCAGAGCCGTAAAACCAGTAAAAAAAGGGACATTTTGTTTTAGGAAGTGTTGCCATAACATTAAATGGAATTGTTACATATTACTATGATTGAGATAATGTATTATTGTACTAAGTTCTTTGTAAGAGACTTATTTACAACGATATCACTTTTATTTTTATTGTTACTGATAGTATAGTTATCTACTAATAATAACTTAATATAAAAATATTTTGTGTTTGTGTGTTATGTTGGTAGTCTTACAAAGTGTATACGAAAATAGTATGAATATAGTAAATGAAAACACTTGAATAGAGTAAAATGATTTAAGTCATTTGATTTTCCCAAAAAATGTTGTTTTTTTCTGTGGCTTTAATTAAAATAAATTTTTATTCGAAAAATCATAGAAAAACAATAAAACACATTTTATATATAAGTCATTTCTAGATGCAATCATTTTTGTCAACTATATATGTAACTTTTTCTGCCATTGTTCTTTGGATGTCTGCTAATACCTTAAGTACTTGGCTCTTATCAAAATCTAAATTAAAATTAGGATTGGCATATTTCTTAATCTGTTTGTGTTGATGCTAAAAATATTATTACGCAGATTTACTGGGCTGGTCCTATCGCTGGTGGAGTTGCAGCAGCGCTCATCTATGTCCACGGATTCTCTGCGCCGCCACCGAGTAACATCACTCCGGCCCGCTACAGGCCCGTGGCCGGAGATGAAAAAGAGGTAACTATATCGTTGTATCTCTATAATAATAGTCATGAACTGAAAAAACTGACTTTAAAAATCATTGTCATATATTAAGTACTTGTTATACATTATGTGTGCGTGGCTGTGACAACCGTTAAGTGTTTTATTAGTCTCCTGTCCGTACTGCGTCATAATATTGACGACGGGGATGGCATTTCTTGGGGATCCTTTTATACAGCGAGAACTGAGGCAAGTTTAGATATACCATCGGCGTATGTGCTGAGCAGAATAGCTCGCTCGTTTTACTCCTGCATCATTATTTGATGTTTTATGTCGTTTGCAATTAACTATTGGGTAATTTTGGTTCTAAATATTTTTCACGATTGCAATTCGTGGTTAAAAGTTGTGCATGCAGCAGCTACACACGTAATACATAACACTACTAAACACTAGATTTTAGTAGTTTGATAATCTATAATATGAATAATATAAATTATACAAGGAGTTGACTTACTTGAATCTTTGTTATTTTCGGTTAGTTGACGGTTTGTTTTATTTTCAGCACAAAACAGCAAAACAGTAAAAAGTAAGACAAGTTACAGTTATACGTCCAACAGCTAGCCAGAAATGAGGAAATGAAAGAATGCCTGTCCTTCTCTCATTTGCTAATTTCTGAGAGGGTCTTGGAGTCATCACCGCGCTGTTCTAGTGCATGTTGGCGGTCTTCACATATCCTCAAAATATTTGCATGTAGGTTTACTCACGATATTTTTTTTATATTGCCGAGCTCGTAGTAAATCAGCACGCAATATTGCAATTAACAATTTCATTGGTGCCGGTGGGGATCAAAAAGAAATTTACAGCGTCGGACTAATTGTTCCATTACCCTCTCTGAAAAGATAAGTGAAACGTGCCCAGTAGTCTGAAATACATCGGGATGTAACTTTTTTGATTTATGCTATCAAAACAAAGTAAATTCGTAACAAAAAGGATGTTGTTGCCAGCTGATAGTGGAAAAGTTGTATAATGAAACTTGATTCTTCTATCCTTTATACCTTACCTTAGAGTAATTACATACATATGTATGCATGAAGGGAACCTACAATTCTACATAATTGAGTCAATATACTTGTCTCACTGTTTCTAATTTAATTTTCAAATAAGGCAAAAAGAGAAACTTTTTGAAAGATGTTGTGTAAAATTTATGTATAGAGCTTAAATGACAAGTGTTCAGGTTCGGTGTCTTTATAATATGCCAAAGATAAGAGTAAGTACACCAAATTTATAAACTACTAACATTGGTAATGAACTGGAGTGCGCACTTAGTATAATTTACTTGGTATTTAGAGTTCGTGACATATAATACCTAAAATTGTACTTTAAGTTTAGGTTTATAAAGTCGATATTAGAGAGTTTTGTTTGACGAGAAAAAACGGTCCGAGGGTGATAGCATTGCGGGAGCTCTCTGTCCCTTTTTAATTATACCAGTGCAAGAAATATATTTACTCGGTAAGAATATTTATAATTTTTTATGAAGGATTAAAGCTGTGTATAATTGTTGTTTTCTAATGTATTTTTATTTTATTTATTTCCGCTTAATTATTCTTTGAACTCAAAGATTTATTGTAAATTTAATTTTATGAATATATAGGCAAAATATGCTGATATCGAATGTAGCAAACCTTGTAGGCGGTGGACAGTCGGCCATATTTTAATAACGTCTAACGACCAGAACATAATTACTCTCTACCGAGAGGTCTAACGTCTTAGTTTTAATGTTTGAATTGTGCTGTGGTAAGGCGTATCTTTTCGTTATATTTTTATTAATGTTGTCAAGAAAATGTTCAGGAAGTGTTGTACTAAAGGCTACAATAGTGAATCATATTATGCTGGATGTGGAATTTCTTTTTTCAAGTGGATTTTCATGAAATCATTATTTCATATTAGTGTGTAGGGTGACAATGTTATTTCTTCATGTAATCGTAGTTGGTTATGCATTCTACTAATCAGCTACTTGATATATTGAATTACTAAAAACTTCACATTCTTAATGATGCAACTCATTATAGATATCATAAAATGGTCAGTCAATCGATAACTTACTATGAATTGTTTTTATATCGAGCTTAGAAACTACTTATGATCCGTCACATTTGATCAGTTATTCATAATCTTCGCATTTGAATGACTTAGCCCTTCGCAATCATTCAAATGCGTAGATTCACATGAAATGCAAATGCTCAAAATCAAGCATCATATTATTTAAGTCTCTGTTTATTGAACTATGAAAAAAGTCAAACAGATTTTGTCTTTGATTTTTCTTTCTTTCTTTCTTGGGCAGATTCACAATGAAGTAGAAATTACATAAAACTCCAGTCATGTGTAAACAAAAATAATTTTGTATTTAACTTTTTTTATAATTACATTCCCGGTGGCGGTTGACGCGGGATCGGTGTTGTGTGTTAGGCAAGACAGATAACATCGATGAAGTTTGGCAGCTAAAGAAATTCTGGCTGTGCCCGCATCTTTCCATTGCAATTCTGAGTTTCCTGTTTTTAAGTTCTTAATAACCTTATTCTTACTAAAGCCGACAAGGGCAATACTGTTGTCAATTTGAATAATAGCGGGCACAGCCAGATGGTTAATGATGTTGTCCAAGGCGAGTTTGATCTATTGGAGTCTTTTTTTTTCCTGGGGAAATCCTCATGGATACCTCCGGCTGCGGGGGCAACCGGAAAGTTATGCCGGACTCCTACCGGCTAAAACCCCACGGTGCCTCCTCACACGTGCGTGCGGCGCCGCGGGAATCCAAATTCTTCCGCAGCCTCGCACTAGTGCTGGCCCGATCTGTCCGGGCCTCGTCTCCTGCACGGGGTAGCGAGGTGTTCAGCTACCCCCCTCCACTGCCTCCAACTCCACCTGCGTATCGGACCCCCCCCCCCCCCGAGTCCGATACGCGGAGGCCATTGGGCCAGGAAAATCGAGCGCTTAGTAGCGTCCGCTTTCCCGACCCCAGCGGCGGATCTGATCTCGGGCTCCGCCGCCAACCAAGTTTCGGCCGCGGAGGGTAGGGAGAGCGGCGCCTCGCAATACCGACACTCCTCTCCCCCCGCGGCCCCACCACCACCGCATCAACGGTGCGGCCCCGTCTGAGTCGCGGAGGATAAGGCGAGTGGCGCATCGCCATACCAGCACTCCTCTTCCTCCGCGACTCCACCTCGGCTGCAGCGGTAGAGGGAGCGGACACCCCTCTCACCGCAGCCCACCAACACACATCCGAAGTGGGCTCGTCAAGCCCACTCGGAGTGGCCACCTCGGGCCGGCCCTACACCTCGGGCCAGCCAAGGGGTTCCTCTTTGTTCACCGCGGTTGACCAAGCCACGGCTACTAAGCCCCCCCGCCACGACAAGGCGGGAACCCGTTCGGGGGGGATCTATTGGAGTCTGACCCAACCAAAAGCTTACTTCAGTAAAAATATGTATATAATACAACACTCATCATAAGTTTTCCCCAGTCACAACTTGTCTCGGAACAGTCTTGTTCCATTGAATCCTCAAGTACCCATTATAATCGGGTTACCTAAAATACATAAAGAACATATTCCTTTTCGTCCGGTTGTCTCTTATATTGATGCATCAGCTCATTTCCTGCTAAAAAAATGAAAGTTTCGCCTTCGGAAGAAATCTTAATTTCATCATTACATTGTTTTTTTGCTCTTTCCTTTAAGTACTAACGACCACATATCTAGTGAATCTTAAATTGAACAAGTACGCAACAGGTTAATGTCAACAGTACCCTCTTATAGTCTTCTTCAACCCAAGATTTACTCAAGGAATTATTTCTAGTTTCACTATATTTACTAGACATAAAAACAGAATTTACAGTATTATAATACATGACATAAATATTAAAGCCAACAAATAGTTTACTCAAATCATTGATTGGATGTTTTTATCATTACCAAGGAATAATGTCTGAATAACTTTTATTTTGTTGTCGCCCACCTGACAAGGACAGAAGGCTTCTGCGGCGCTAGCACCCTCGGACCGCGTTTTAGTCGAAGGTGCACATTCCAGTTACTACGTTAGTAGTATATAAATTTCTTGGAAAAAGGCAACCTTGTAAAAGAAAGAAGGTGAGATTGTTATGGCTATCTTATTTTGTACTACAAAAAACGTCATATGCATGAAGAGTTCTACTACAAGAATTTTGTTTTTATTTTAGGATTCCCTCTATGCTAGTAATTACTCTGAGACTAACCGTATTATAGTCACATTTTAATTAAACCTGATGTTTATATTTTTAAACTTTACAAGCGTACTGGACGCCAAGCACCTACAGCATGGACGGTTGAGCAAAGTGTAAGATAATATATTATTATCTTCGTTACAAATGCAAGTGCAAAAAATATATCAATATTTATCGTATCGATATTTTTAAACAGTATCGATAATATATCATAAATTATTGCGTGATAAATATCGATATATCGTGTTGTTTTGCATGATTTAGTAGTTTTTGATGAACTCTGCGTTTTTATCATTTACAAATAAGCAAAATGATTCTTAGTTTTTAGATGAGTGGCCAAATTGATTGTATTACCGCATGTTTTGTACGACTTGCTGCTCAAAGCTGCCTGAAGCTGACTTACTGTTGCCTTCTGTTTTGATAAACTTCGACATACAAGATTAATACTTTTTTTAAAACACTGTACACAAATACTAATCATTCATTTGCTTTTGTTTACTTTTTAAAACATTTTAAACAAAAGCTAATGAATGATTTTGTTTTGTCTATGGTCTTACTTGATATTAGATTTGATGACGATTATTGTTTTTTTTTAAATAGACGATGCGCGAGGATCATGCAGGGAGAATCTAGGTAATATTAAAAACGAAACCAGATTTGCGTTTTATTATATATTGAAATTGATATGAATTCGATACTCTAAAATAAATATCGAATATTTATATATTGTGATTCAGAATTTCGACGATACATATATATATATATATATATATATATATATATATATATTACCTGCAACAGTAAATGCAGATATATATATATATATATATATATATATATATATATATATATATATATCGATATTTTTTACCTAAGCTTATCTGCGTTTATAATATTCCTAAAAGAATAAGTTAACCGTCTGCTAATTTGAATCCATATTTTAAAGGACATTAACATAATTATTATTAAACCAGTACAGCCAAAAAATGTTACCTGCAACAGTAAATGCAGATTTTTCACATCACGTAAGATAAACGAAACTTGACTCTCAAGTATGTCTACTTGAGTGCAAGTCACAGCACAGTATTCCTAAGTACAGCGTTTTGAGATTCTGTTTTTATGTGTTTGTTAATTAGCAACGATCTTAAGATGCTGATATCGTAATGATTGCTCACTTGAGTTCGTCGTTGAATAACGTTTATTAATACGGACCTAAAAGCGATATGAATACTTCAAAATCTTTGTTTATCACCACATTATGCATCGAAAATTTCAAAACTGATTTTAGTGATACAATATTTTATCTATTATCTTGTACTTTTTGCAGTGACAGTTCCGTAGCGAAGTGGCTAAGAGGGTGTTCAAATATTACGTAACGCCATTTGGGGGGGGGGGGGCTTATAAAACGTTTTACGATGCGTTACAGGGGAGGGAGGGGTTCAAACAACGTGTTACGTAACATTGTTTTATATATATATATATATATATATATATATATATATATATATAAGCAATGTTATATAACCCTAAATTAATCCTTTATATATATATATATTTATATATATATATATATATATACTAGCTCGCCAGGCAGATGTTGTTCTGCCCTTTCCAACGACCCTTCTTACAAAAATCCATAAAATTCGGAATAAAAAAGTTTGAGGGTCATTTATCGGGATAAAAACTATCCTATCTCTCAAGTTGGACCAAAATGCACACAATGTGCAAAATTTCATTGAAATGAGTTCAGTAGTTTAGGAGTCCATTGCGGACAAACAACGTGACACGTAATTTTTATATATAAAGATATATATATATATATATAAAGATATATATATATATATATATATATATATATATATATATATATATATATATATATATTATAACCCTTTTCGTGTATGTTTTGCGGAGACTCCCTCGACTGTATTGTACGTCATTTCTATTATAAACAATGGGCTTCTGCGTAAGTAAACACTAACGAATACTGGCAAGTGACAACGAAAATGTTTACTTACGCAGAAGCACATTGTTGTAGTCAGTGTTTTAACATATTTTAAAGCAATTAATTACATTATGTATGATTGCTTATTCAATAACAACATGAATAAATTATGTAAATTATCAATATACGCATGTAGTACGATTTAGAAATCTCTTGTTTTATTTATTGTGTGTCCTTGTGCAATTTATGTATATAAACCGCCTCCACATTATATCCTAATGTGAAAGGAGTTTGACCGTATTTAAACAAAAATGGGAGTAGATCACTTTTTGCGTTATTGATAGATGGCGCTATATGTGTTCAGAGGTTTCTACGTGCCTAAGCTAAAATGTCAAATAATGTTTTTTTCTTTTCATTATGTACAGAACATTCATGATAAAATTTCAAGACAATTATCATTTTAGAATTTTATTATTATACTCAACTTTGTCATTTGTAAACCAATTCTGAAAATATTTGTGTACAAAACTGTTACCTTAATAGTCGTTTTTAAAGACCTGTCCTAAAATTATAAATATGATTCATTTCAGCTCAAGAGGTTGGACGGTAACGGTGAAAACATTGCCTGAAACCGCGCATCCCTGGCGTCGCACCTTCACGGGACTTATCGCGGATACGGAATCTCCGTGCCTAGCGACGTTCGCCTGCCCGGACCATTGGCATATCGCCACAGATCATATTATCAAAACTTCAATTCGAACAATAACATTTAATTCATGATTTGTAAGCACCTATGATAAAAAAATATTTTGATTCTACACTGCCTCCTATATTATGCATAGCTATGCACATGATTATAATTTAAATTTGACATAGAGTTCAATAATAACTCTTTTTTAAATGTTAAGATTGAAATGTTGTGAGCTCTTAAACTCGGCTGTTTAAAGGGTTTTTACTGAATGTATTCTTCTGATGCCAAAATAACTTGAACTGATTGAATCAAACCTAGTGCATAAATAAAAAAAAATCTCATAGAATTAAAACAAGCTTTAATCACCGACTTTGAGTTACGTAATTCTTATGAATAAGATGTGTTAAAGTTAATCGCCATGTGTATCACACATGGAATAATAACTACAACAACACCTTTTGCAGTTATTGTTAACTGCTCGGATAAAAGATTAAATTTTGCGACAAAATTTAAAGGATGTATGAGACTTGTGATGTTTGCAGTAAGTTACACTGACAGCACCTAAGGCATATATTATCTTTTTAAAGTTAATTAATCACAAGCCTTTAGTTCACTATAAAATTTAAAAAAACAACGTAAATTATTCTATAATATTTATAATACTTTGTACTATTTATCATACCTGTTACATGTAAATCTGTTTTTAAGATTTATAATATGTTTAGTGTTGTAGATTTTTTATCTATTTACAAATTTTAAATATCTACTGTACTTTACACCTGAGCCCTATCTAATAAATGTTACAATCCGACACACATTCTGCAAGTATGTGTATTTTAACAATAATTATTTATCACCAGTTTGCCTGTGAAGTTAAAACAAAAATTGTTGCTACAATTCTACTATGTTGTAAATTTTCCATCGTCAAAATTCCTCAATTTTTATTATACAGAAATATGTTGAAATGTAAATCGTAATCACAAATTGTAAATTTTAGTTTTTATTACATAGTTTCCTGATCGAGCGATAATTTTTATATAAATAAAAATACCTTAGAATGTTCGAAAAAAAAATTATATGTAAGGCTATCTTTTATAAGAATAAATCTCAATTTATTAATTTTAAAGAAACTTTTTAAAGCAAATATTTTTATAATTATATGACTATTACAACACAATATACGTTTGCGTCTTATATTTTCATTGTAAATGTAAAATACTGTATCTTAGTTAAGAAAGTGAAGAAAAATACGACTGCTTTCATACATACTGCTGGCAACACCAGATTTTTCAAGATTGTAACCTTTGATTGTCAGTTGTCAGTGAACTTTTAATGTGACACCCAGATATCCAGATATGATAACTGACAAAACAAAACATTCAAGCCATCAGCGATGGTAGGGTAGTCGTAATTTTCTGAAGTGTAATAAACAAATAGTTTAATAAATATATTATTACCTACCAAACTTTTTATTTCTAACGTAAGAAATTCGTATAGTTTTCCAGGCCACTCGTACTTGTACAATTTTTTCTCGAGCAAGAAAAAAATTAAATCGTGGACTAAGGGGAGCTTAAGCTTAAATGATAAAAACAGATTTGATTTGATTCGATACTAGTATTGAAAATAATAGCAAATTGGTGTGCGATTGGAATTTTAAACAATAAGTTTAAAATTCCAGTCTTCAAACTGTAAGCCCTTAAAAAATAACTGACGACTGAATAGACGTTCAGACAGAACAATAGTCTGTGTACGGAACTAGAGTTGCTACTAATTACAGTACACGGTTACGGTGGTAGAGCCATGCAGCAGTTTTTGCTGTTGCACGTATGGGCCGGCTCGAGCCGGGTTAGTACCACGACCTCACAGAATACCGGCGTGAAGTAGAAGCTCTGCTTCTGCGTTTCGTCTGGTGAGTGCAGGTGGCCGGAGGCCCAATCCCCCCCCCATCAACATGGTAGCGGAATTACACAATAGACTACCCCAGGAGGGTACCAGTACCCCTGGAGAATCCCTCGCTGAGCATCCACGACCATGTTATTCCAATCCTGAGCGTGGGTGCTCAGGCTGCCCCGCGTATTCTGGGGGGGGCAAAATTCCGCTCAAAAACATAACTGCTCGGGGTAAACAGAGCAACAATACCAAGGCGACCCTTGCCACGCTATCCGTGAATTTCTGCAACATCAGGGGACTTAACTCTAACCTAAACGCCGTCCACTACCATCTCGAGACGGCGAAGCCGGCCTTGCTCTTCCTGACCGAGACGCAGGTTTCCTCTCCGGCTGATATTTCGTATCTCTCCTACCCTGGGTACAAATTGGAGCACTCCTTTGTGCCTCGGGCTGGAGTTTGCGTGTATGTCAGAGAGGACATCTGTTCTCGACGCCTCGGCAGTCTTGAAGGTTCGGACCTGTCCATCCTTTGGCTACGCGTAGACAGCGACGACCATCCGCGCGTCTACGGGTGCCTCTATAGGTCCCATAGCGGTAATGCCGAAACAGACCGACTCATCGACCACGTCCAAATGGCTACAGATTCCTTGCTACAACAGGTCCCATCCGCAGAGATCGTGATTCTTGGCGATTTTAACGCCCACCATGCCAAATGGCTCGGTTCACGTTTAACCGATCATGCGGGGAGATCTGTTTATGACTTTGCCTTGGCATATGGTCTGACACAACTGGTTACTTCGCCTACGCGGATTCCAGATGTGGAGGATCATACACCTTCCCTGTTGGACCTTCTGCTGACCTCTCATCCGGACGGATATCAGGTTTCCGTCGATGCCCCTCTCGGCTCTTCGGACCACTGTTTGATCCGGAGTATGGTGCCACTCACGCTCCCTTCGCAGTTGCGTTCTGCAGGTTGCCGCCGTGTTTGGCATTACAGGTCGGCGGATTGGGACGGAATGCGGTCTTTCTTCGCATCCTACCCATGGGGGCGGGTTTGCTTCTCGCCGGATGATCCCAGCGCTGTTGCTGACTCTGTCACTGATGTGGTGCTACAGGGAATGGAACTATTTATTCCATCATCTGTGGTACCCATCGGAGGCAGATCTCAGCCTTGGTTTGGTCGCTCCTGTAAAACTGCATTACGCAGTAAGCAGGAGTGTTATCAAGCCTGGGCTGCGGCTTCGGCGACTCGGGATGTAAACACCAGCACACTTAAAAAGAAGTATAACTTCGCCTCCAGGTCCTTCAAAAGAGTTATTGCCAAGGCAAAGTCAGAGCACATAGGCAGAATTGGCGAGAAACTAGTTCGCCTTCCTTCGGGAACCCGTGCATTCTGGTCTCTCGCCAAGGCTGTCCAAGGGAATTTCTGTAAGCCATCACTACCATCTCTGCACAGGGAGGACGACTCACTGGCCCATGACGCAAAAGACAAAGCCGACCTTTTAGGCTCCCTTTTTGCGTCCAACTCGACTCTTGATGACGGGGGGAAAACACCGCCGACCATCCCGCGGTGTGAGTGCTCTATGCCGGATGTGCTGTTCTCACAGCGCTTGGTTCGCAAAGCACTTCTCTCCCTGGACATCCAGAAGTCGAGTGGGCCTGACGGAATCCCCCCAATTGTGCTGAGGACGTGTGCTCCGGAGTTGGCACCGGTCCTAACGCGTCTTTTTCGGTACTCCTACTCCCAAGGCGTAGTCCCGAATTCATGGAAGACAGCTTTTGTCCACCCGATCCCTAAAAAAGGCGACCGCTCAGACCCGTCCAACTATAGGCCTATCGCGATCACCTCCTTGTTCTCCAAAATAATGGAATCCATTATCAACTGCCAGCTCATCCGGTACCTTGAGGATCACCAGCTGATTAGTGACCGCCAATACGGTTTTCGTGGGGGTCGATCAGCTGGTGATCTTCTGGTCTACCTGACCCATAGATGGGCGGAGGCAGTAGAGTCCAAGGGGGAGGCGTTGGCCGTTAGTCTGGACATTGCGAAGGCCTTCGATCGGGTTTGGCACAAAGCGCTTCTCTCGAAGCTCCCTTCCTATGGGCTTCCCGAGAAATTGTGCAATTGGATCACCAGCTTCCTTGCAGATCGGAGCATCAAGGTTGTTGTAGACGGTGCATGTTCTGACTACAAGCCTATTAACGCTGGTGTTCCACAAGGCTGTGTGCTATCACCAACGCTGTTTCTTCTGCATATCAATGATATGTTGCTAACTGGTAACATTCATTGCTATGCGGATGACAGCACTGGTGATGCTCTATACACCGGCCGTGCTAATATTTCTCGGGAAAACGTCTCCGAGTACCGGAACAAACTTGTGTCTGAAGTCGAGTCTTTGCTGGACAAAGTCTCGAACTGGGGGCGACTAAATCTAGTCCAGTTTAATCCTCAGAAGACACAAGTTTGCGCGTTTACCGCTAAAAAGAACCCCTTTGTCGTATCTCCTCAGTTTCAAGGCACTCCCCTGGTTGCCTCAGCCAGTATCGGAATCCTCGGCGTCGACATATCGAGTGACGTGCAGTTTCGTGGTCATTTGGAAGAGAAGGCCAAATTGGCCTCTAAAAAGCTTGGCGTGCTCAGCAGAGCGGGACAGTATTTCATGCCGGCACACCGCCTGCAACTTTACAAGGCGCAGGTTCGGCCTCACATGGAATACTGTTCCCATCTCTGGGCAGGGGCTCCCCAGTGCCAGCTCCTTCCACTTGACCGCATCCAGCGCAGAGCGGCTCGAATCGTCGACGACCGAGTTCTTTCCGATCGGCTCGACTCATTGGCGCTGCGAAGAGATGTTGCATCTCTTTGCATTTTCTTTCGCATCTACCATGGGGAGTGCTCTGAGGAATTGTTCGGATTAATCCCAGCCGCCAAATTTCACGAACGCACATCGCGGCAGAACTCCCGATACCATCCACACCATCTGGATGATTGGCGGTCCACCACTGTGCGATTTAGAAGATGTTTTCTTCCTCGCACGACTTCCTTGTGGAATCGATTACCATCAGCGATTTTTCCGGACCGATACGACTTAGGGACCTTCAAGAAAAGAGCGTACTCCTTTTTAAAAGGCCGGCAACGCATCTGCAATTCCCTCCCTGGTGTTGCAGTTGTTCATGGGCGGCGGTAGTCACTTACCATCAGGTGAGCCGCATGCTCGTTTGCCCCCTCTACTATAAAAAAAAAAAAAATACATAAAGTAACTCAATAACCTGAATCGTCCTCCAGAAAACAATGTAAATCTTTCCATTTAACCGGTTCAGTGCGGGTGACACGCCAGTCGTGCCATCGAATACTTTTGTGTGTGGCGTATGACACGCGAGGCGTGTCTTTTTAAAAATCGTTATAACTCGCTCAAATTGTTTTTTTTGAAAATTTATCCAGACCAAAATATTCATTATTTTGCAAGTAGTTCATGCCTGCGGCTTCGTTTCTGGATATTTTCAAAAATTGAAATTTTTAGGAGTTGACAACCTTTTTTAACTTGTACATGGTACCGTTTTTACTTTATAGGTTTTTAAAACATGTTGTGGAAAAATACTCTAATAAGAAACAAATGAACAAATAATAGCACCTATTGCGATCGCTCACAAACTCAAGTTGTAAACAAGTTTCTAGAAAACAACTCTCCTGTTAAAAAAAAACAATGTCTTTATCTCTTTTGCTTAAAATGGTTGAAGTGCCAACTTATTACTATAATTTGGCCGAATGGACCTACGAAGTACCATGTGCTCTTGTGATATGGTATAAGGTTTATTTTTGCTTGAAACAGTTTGAAACCGTTCATGCATAAAAAAAGTTCGCTAATAAATAGTCTTTTGTCAATCTGCCGCCGTATAGCGCCGGTATTTGTTTCCTTTTCAAAACACTTGTTTTGCTATTAAACGTTTTCGAATCGACTTTACTTTTACATTTGTATAACATTAAATAATATTTAACATTTGTAAATATTAATGAATCATAAACCTTATTTTTTCCCAAATTAAGGTTCTTGATTGTTTGATATTTACAAATATTATTATTAGGTGAAAATTTAATAAAAAAAACCAAGGTTTTCCAGGGTGATTTAGCTGTACCTACTTATATAAATAGTTTTTTATAAAACAATAAATAATACAAAAGGTTTGTAATCTCTTCATGAAAAAAGTCACATACTCTCAATTTCAAAGAAAACACGTAAAAAAACACGTAGTTACCCACTAAAAACAAGTATATTTGACATCAAACATAAGTTATAAATGGATGGCCATTTGTAACTTATGTTTGATGTCAAATAAACTTAATTAGGTCTAAACAAGTAAAAAAAGCATAAAAAAGAACATTACTTTTACACATGGCGGATGGCACAATAGGCGTGTCTGTGTCGCTCGACACGCCAGACGTGTCATGAAATATTTGTTCGCCGCCACAGCTAAAAGTTGTCGAAAATCGGTGCCGCAACGAATCGGTTAATAGACATTCAGACATATATATTTAAAAGATAATAGCAAAATAGTCAACAAGTATGGACGGAGGTGACTCAGGACCCCCCTAAGGCGTGTATACAAAATTTTAAGACAATACAATTAACTGCTGAGGATAGAGTTCCCTCGTGCTTGACTGTGCTCGTGCGGAGACGATTTTTACTGCTGCCTCAGGCCAACAAAGAAAATAGAAAACTATATACGTACATTTCAAGTGTAACGCCGAAAACATGCTCATCATTTTGCCTCACAATCACTTCTTTCTTCTTTACAAACTTGTAAAAATTAATTATGTGGCGGGGCTGTCGTCGCGCCACAAGCGAAACCTAAATCGCGCTAATAAAGTTCCGAAATTAAAGCAATATATATATATAGAATATCTCCGAACTACCACTAGGAGCGTTGGCCGCTCCCTGGGCAGTACATCTTCCCCTTTTCCTTCCACCCGCCACACTGGTGACCCCGACGTGACATGAACACGCAACCAACAACCTTTGAAAACTACAACTTCCAAAACCTTCGTCATCATCCTCAAGTACCCCATTCATTCGCTCCCGAGTAGATATTGTCTGCAGTCTTCACATTCTGCAAGCTATCCAGCTTAACAAAGGTTCATCGCAGCATTGGAATAATAATGCTTCCTGTTCCTTCAAGCTACTCTCTGCGCTACAGTGTTCTTTTTTTTTTATAGGATAAGGGTGACAAACGAGCACACAGTCCACCTGATGGTAAGTGGTTGCTGCGGCCCATAGACATCTACATCTATCTTCTATTACAAATCAAAATGTAGATGCGTTGTCACCCGTGAGGACTGAGATGGAATGCCTCATTTCCAGTAAAAAGGGCCTCCGGCCACCTGCACTCACCAAGCGAAACGCAGAGGTAAACGTCTACTTCACGCTGGTATTCTGTGAGGTCGTGGTACCACCCCGGTTCGAGCCGGCCCATCCGTGCGACAGCAAAGCTGCCGCGTGGCTCTACCACTGTTAATTCAATAAAAATGTTCGGCACGGCTCTGAGCCTTACTGCTCGCCTCTGCTTCACGGCACTCTCGCAGATTACTTGCCTTCTTCTCGACGCATCGCAGACTACAAGGCAATCCCTGGCACTTGCTCCGGCTCATCGTTCTCACCGGCATCACTTGCAAGTGCGTAGTAGTGCATGCATTACACACCGGCATATCGTTCGCACCGGCGTCACTTGCCCTTACGCACACAGCATGCATTCCCCACCAGCATTAAGGACGCACCGGCAATCGGACTGCACTATCGACATCCGATCTGAGCAGGGGGGTGATGTGGCGGCGCTGTCGTCGCGTCACAAGCGAAACCTAAATCGCGCTAAAGGCCTGATTTGAAGGGCTAATGACCGTTATTATTAGACATGGCATATTAATCTTTACGAACGAAAGTTACTTCATCATCAAGACAATTTTGTGAAGATAAACTTTGTTCTTTATACCATGTTATTTTGACGCATAGTTTAAGAGATAATGTAAAATTAAAATAATTCGATCCTTGGCTGGGCGCGCGAACGACCCTTAAACCCTAGCCGTTATAAAATGCTTGACCTAGATCATGTCGCGCACCTTGGACACGTGATGACGTGGGTGAAACCGCGGGGCACAGCTAGTCGTTGATACGTCTGATACGGCGGTAGCTACGCCCCTGGTAATGATGATAGTAATTGTTATGCGGGGTATCTATATAGTTTTCTCATCTGGTTGGCCTCTTTAAATATATAAATGTAAATGGAGATGATACATGATTAAATGATAAATGATACATAAATATCAATAAAATATAATAAAAACATAATGTACATAAATAAATAAAAATCCAACCAGAAGGAAGCCCTCGGCAGGGAAGACCAAACGGCCGAGGGTTGGGAAGAAAGGGAAAGAAACCGGCGGACGGTGCGTGCGGTATCGAGGGGCACTGCCTTCTGCATCTGAGTCCGGAGCGGTCCGTCACGGAGCCCCAGTCCCCTCAAATGACCTGAGAGGCTGACTGGGGTTAGCCTGTTAGCAGAAACAACCACAAGAATAATTTCGGTCGGCAGACAATGTTCTAGAAAAATATAGACCTTTACTCCGTCTAAAAAAAGTCCGCGATACCATATGTCTATTTCTTATACATAAGCCATAATTTGGTATTTTGTGACAAAAAAATATTGAAAATTTAAAAGTGATTTATGAGCGTTATTATTAGGCATGGCCTATTTATCCTTACGAACGAAAGTTACTTCATCATGAAGACAATTTTATGAAGATAAACTTTGTTATTTATACCATGTTAATTGGACGCATAGTTTAAGAGATAATGTAAAATTAAAATAATTCAATACTTGGCTGGGCGCGCGAACGACGCTTAAACCCTAGCCGTTATAAAATGCTTGACCTAGGTCATGTCGCGCACCTCGGACACGTGATGACGCGGGTGAAACCGTTGGCACAGCTAGTCAATGATATGTTGCGAACCACTAACATTCATTGTTATGCAGATGGTGCCCCTGGTGGCTCTTAGGGGTTTTGAGGAGGACCCCAAGAATGAGGATGTAATCAGCGGCCTTCACGAGCAGAACCTTAAAAGTGAAAGAAAACTGCAGGATTGCTTTCAAAAAGTCCTGGAGAGGTAGCAGAAGGACAACCGTGATCCTTCAATGTTCGGCAGCCTTGAGAGATATCTTGATCGGATATACGTCGGCTGGGACGTGGTTGAGCCGTGTGATTACGTAGACGTCACGTGCTGCCAGAGGTGTCAACAGTATGGGCATCCTGCGAAGTACTGCCGATCGAAGGAGGTCGTATGTGGGAAATGTGGAGAGGCAGGACATGAACGTGGTGCCTGCAAGTCCACGGAGGAGAAGTGCGCTACGTGCAAGCGATTTGGTAGAACTGACTCTGGCTCGCACGTGACCATGGCGAGGAACTGCCTAGCAAGGCTGTATGCAGAGCAACGCTCCGTGGCCACCACTCAGTACTGCCGATAAGGGCAGCCCCATAGTTAACCAGGAAGACAAGGCAATACGATTAGGACAAATCAACCTGGGTCGAGGGAAGCTCGCCGCGGCTGAGCTGCCCATCCTGGCGCGTGAACTGCACCTGGACATTGTTCTTGCACAAGAACAGTATTCCCAGGTTGCGGGGATCGTTCAGGTGGGCTGTCACCCGTGGGCGGGCATCTATCTTGCTGACCCAGCAATTGGGGTAGCAGTGCTGAGCCACCTCAGCAACGAATTTTGTGTGGTGTGCCATGTTGACCGATGGGATATCTATGTGGTGTCAGCGTACTTTAAATTTAGCGACACCATCGATGACCACCTGCACCACTTAGAGGTCGCCCTGAGTTGCCTTAAGGGCAGAAGGGTGATCATGGGCCTCGACGGCAATGCGCACTCGCCACTCTGGTATTGTGATCGCCGACACTACGTGGGAAGAGGACAAAATGTAGAATATCGAAGGCAGCAAATGAAGGCATTTATTATCACACATGCTCTAACGTTGGCAAATATGTCTGACCAGCCCTACACCTTCTCTGGGCCTAGAGGTGAGTCCAACGTAGACCTGACCCTCTCCACTGGGGACGTCTACCTTGCCGAGTGGCGAGTGCACGAGGGGGTCTGCGCCAGCGACCATAACTTAATAATTTACACGGCCACTACCAGCAGGCCGACGACGCGCGCAGCACCCGTTAGGGATCCCCCCCCGTTTTCGTGACCGAGGGGTCGATTGGGAAAGGTTCCGGGCGATTGTCAAATTACGAATGGGATGGCTGCACGTAGAAAATCCCGCGGCTCTCCTGGCGGAGGAGTTCTCAGGGGTCGTAATCCGCTCTGCGGAGAAAGGTCTAAGGGAGCGTCGCCCCAGGGGGTCGCGGGGGTATGAATGGTGGACATTTGAACTGGATAAAACTCGGAAATTGCAATGCAAACTTAGGCGTGCTTGGCAGAGTAAAAGGCATCTGGGAGGTAGGTCTGAGGAGTTAGCCAGGATACCTTTCCATAGTGTGCGTGCGAGATATAGGAAGATGATGGTGGAGGCGCAGCAGTCGCAGCACAGGAAGATTGCCAACTCTGGCAATGAGGACCCATGGGGCCTTGCATACAGGCTAACCAGCGGAAGGGTACGTCCGCCTGCAAATGTGATCAATGGGATCGCATTTGCGGGTGGACACCCGGACGGTCTGGAAGCAGCGATGCATAAATTAATGTCTGCGCTCTGTCCGGATGACAGCACTGACTGCGACTCGCCTTATCACCGGCAAGTTCGTCTGCTGGCGGCTTGTCGGGTAGAGCTGCGCCTCCACTTAAGGTTGAGGACCTGGGTGGTATAGTCAAGGCCATGCCCCACACGGCTCCGGGTCTCGATGGAGTGAGTGCGAGAATCGTGAGGAATGTGTGGATTGCGGCACCGAGGGAATTTCACTCGGTTGTTGCCAAGTGTGTGGAAGAGGGGGTTTTCCCCAATGTATGGAAGGACGGAAGACTGATTGTCATTCCCAAGGGTAATGACAAGCCGCTCACCGACGCCAAGGCATACCGTCCAATAACGCTCCCCCTTTTTTTGGGAAACTTATTGGAACGAGTAATTTTAAGATGTGCTCCCGCGATTAACCGAGGGATATCCCAGTACCAGCACGGATTTTCTCCGGGGCGGTCTACAGTAACAGCGCTGCGTGTACTGCTCAGCACGGCAAGGTATTCTCTAAGATGACAGAGGAGAAAGAAGCAGTAGCAGCATAATCCTGATAGTTTTGCGGTTGCCAATTCGCACCTTAACTAATTTGTCTACACAATTCAAAGTTAAGCTAATACTTAGGTTCAAGTGAACTCTTTTCTGAGAATTGAGAACCTAATTTCAAAAAATATGTCAAGTTCGTGTATAGCAATATCAATGGACGTTTTAAAACGCGGTAGAGCCATGCTACAGCTATATTAATAGTACAGTTGTACACGAATGGGTCGGCTCGACCGGGGAACGACATCGGATCGGATCGGAACGATATCACAAAATACCAGCGTAAAATAGCAGCTGAATGCTGCTGTATTTCGTTTGGTGATTGTAGAGAACGGGACATCCTTTTTATTGGAAAAGAGGCATTCAATCTTAGTCCTCACAGCTGACAACGCATCTGCATTTTATTCGCAAACGAGGAAGATGTAGATGTCTATGGGCCACAGCAATCACTTACCATCAGGTGGCCTGTGTGCTCGCTTGTCACCCTTACAAAACAACGTATCGTCATATAAATAAATATAACATACAAATAAATGAACTTTCTTCTTACGCGCTATATTTTGGAGAAAACATTTTTCATTATGAATTGTCAATTTTGGTTCCTAATCTTAAAATTACAGACTATATACTTCCCACTGCTGGGCACAGGCCTCCTCATATCTGACGAGGTTTTAGGGCAAGGAAATGTTCGCCGCGCTGCCCCAATGCGTGTTGGCGAACTTCACATGACTGCGAAATTATTTTTTCTTATTTCTCATACATGCAGGTTTCCTCACGTATGAGAAATAAGAAAAAATAATTTCGCACGTTTCCTTCACCGCCGAGCACGTGGTAAATCCGCACTTAAAATTGCAATTAACAATTTCATTGGTGCCGGCGGGGATCGAACCCGGGTTACCCTCGTTCTGTGAAATTTACAGGGAGCGGTAACCATCTGAGCTACCACGGTTCGTAATCGTACCAAAGTCTAGTTAATCTCCGCCTCTACACGTTGGCCAACACGCTGGCGAATGTGTTGGCCAACAACGATGGCCATCGTGTGGAGCGGGTGTTTAAGCTACGTTGGTACGTATTGGGACGATGGCCCACAAGTTGGCGCGAGATCCGTCTGGTGTCGGTTTTTTATGCCGCCTCTACACGTTGGCCAACACGCTGGCGAATGTGTTGGCCAACAACGATGGCCATCGTGTGGAGCGGGTGTTTAAGCTACGTTGGTACGTATTGGGACGATGGCCCACAAGTTGGCGCGAGATCCGTCTGGTGTCGGTTTTTTAAAAAGATCAAAGGGTTGTGGCAGAGCATTGGCCGCCGCGTCCACACGTTGGGCGCACGTTTAGTTTGCTACGAGCTCTCAGAGTGATCGCACGCACGCACGCTTAAATTTTATATGCACGCATCGTAACTAGTGTCTACATAACGGTAGTAACAATGACCAATGAATAAACTTTTCGCTTTATAGAGCCCTACCAAGCTGAAAATTGTTTGTAAAACACAAGTCTTTTTAAAAAAAAATGTTATTATACACAGGATTTTCTCCTGTATCGTGGAGGCAGTTTAGAAACATAAATTGCATAAGGACAAACATTCAGACCCGGAGAAATTATGTGCAGACTATACAAATACTTGTTCCGTGCGGGATTTGAACCCGCGGCCCCCAGGGCAGCAACTCATTGCTAAGCCACTACGCCACGGAGCCGTCAAGAAATAAAATTTCTTTTTTCCATTTCTTTTTGATCACCCTTATCTTATACACATTCACGTTGTAGTGATTGATGTGTTCATTTATTTATTGATGTATTAATGCTATATTATAGGTAGCATACTAAAATCAAATTAAAAAGTAGGATACTAAAATCATGTTTTTACTGTCTTTATTATTCCCTATTAGTTTCTTTATTTCGTTAATAATACTTTAATTGCCGTATAATAAGAGCCGTGGTAGCTTAGATGGTTAGCGCTCGCTGTAAGCTTCACAGTACTCGAGCAACCCGGGTTCGATCCCCGCCGGCACCAATGAAATTGTTAATTGCAATTTTAAGTGCTGATTTACCACGTGCTCGGCGGTGAAGGAAAACATCGTGAGGAAACCTGCATGTCTGAGAAATAAAAAAAATATTTCGAAGATATGTGAAGTTCGCCAACACGCATTGGGGCAGCGCTGCGGACATTTCCTTGCCCTAAAACCCTCTCAGAAATGAGAGGAGGCCTGTGCCCAGCAGTGGGACGTAAATAGGCTGCAACTTTACTTTACTTTACTTACTTTAATTTTTAGCTATGAAAGAGCGAAGCTACCTGTTACAGGCATTATTTTGCTTACTAGGTGACCTCGATCACTGATCGTATAATGTAACTTTAATGTTTGACAAAATAAATTATTTATTATTATTATTATTTAGTTTTATTCTATAATTATATAATAAGAATAACCCTTTTTAAAAAGGCTTTGTTTAATAAAATTTTACAACAGTTTTATAGACAGGCTTCGAATATTTTCCAGGCTTTAGTTGTAAAAGTGTTAATTATACCTACGCCTAGGTGTGTTAATGTTTATATAGTTTACTTATCTGTATAACGTTAGTGTATAATAAAGAAATATTAAAAATTTATATTAAAAATATTAAATATTAAAAATAGTGCAAATTAAATAAAAAACCAGTGGTATGCTGTGAATAAATAAACCGCAGCAGCCGTTAGCGCTTCAATAATCATTTTAATTCATTCGTCCGCACATTGGCCTGAACCGAAGCAAACAGGGTACTAGTGTTCTGTGAAGCAAACTGAACGATCTTCCAACGTGTGGACGCGATCACAATTTCTTGGCCAATATGTTGGCCAACACATTCGCCAGCGTGTTGGCCAACGTGTAGAGCCGCCATATTATCTTTAATTTTGAAAATACCATAGAGACTAAGGTGTTGAATAAATCTTCACGTGCGGTGCAGTTTATTATGGATGCAGCACGAAGAGGTCGGCTATAGTTAAGATCTATCTACGTCTTTGATTGCGCGCTGTACGCTCTATAATAATAATAATATTTATTGACAAAACAAAATATGGTACACACTTATTATCTTATCCTTAAGATTAAAGTTTCGGGTAGTACAAATTTTTTTTTTTAATCAATAGATACTTGGATAAATAAGATGTTGTTTCATTCGAACAAAAAACAAGTTTCACTACTAAGACTGTGAACATTCATTTGAATGTAATTTATGTTGTGTATTTAATTATACAGGTAATTGAAATTTTATTTAATAAAATTTTAATATTTGGTAAATTGGAACGAAAAGTGTACACTAAAAGATAAGAATTGCTAGCATTTAAACTAGGCCAAGCCTGTGTCTTAAATGCTAGTTTCTTTCTTAAAGTAAATTAACATAGGATATACACTTATATGCTTTACAAATTACCACTCTTTGATATCGTGCTAATATGGTGCTTATAATTATTTAAAAGTGTTTTATTTTAATTTAAGTTTTAATTTTAGAACTCAGCTCATTTTATTATTGTAAATAGATCTTCAATGTCATCATAGGTTTGTGATTTAAGCCAAACTGACAATTTTTTTTTTGCAATTGTACTTATTAAGGGGATGTATATTAATCATTCGGTTAATTTTATTATATAGAAAAGGACCAATAAAACATTGAAACTTTTTAATAAAGTAAGTCCTAAAGGGACACACTCTGTCCTTTCTTCGAGTTTCGGGTTGCTTTGGGTCATAAGAGACTTTTTTATGTTGGGATAAGATCGTATCAACTACGTACAGTTGTCTTACCGTCAGCACATCACACATAGCATACAATTCAACAGTAGGAAATCGGTAGGGTTTAAAAGTGATAACCTTAAGTAACGCGCGTTGGGCCCTTTCAACTCTTATTATATGAGATTTTTTAGCACCACCCCACGCTCTTATGCAATATGCTATTACGGATTGGGCCATGGCATGGTAGACTGATTTTAGAAGTTCAATATCGGCAACATGCCGCAACGTTTTGAAAATATAAATCAGTTTACGAGTTTTTCCTGATATCATTTTCATTTGTGGTATCCACGTTAAGGTTTGATCCAAAATTACACCAAGGTACTTTATTGTGGTTGTACGTTCTAATAATATACACTGACATGGTGTCATATGTGGATGAAGTTTATTGCAAGTATAGGCTTGAATGTGTATTTTACTAGGAATGTTATTTTGTGCTATACCAAAAGTAATGAACTTAGTTTTTGACGCGTTTAGTGTCAGTATGTTTTTCTGAAGCCATTGTGTTGCCTGTTGCAATCCTATTTCTATTTCTGCCTTGATTCTAGTTTCCTCCCAAGTTTTACCATGAAAAACTAGCACTGTATCATCGGCAAATGTAAAGATCTTACAATTATTCAAATTAAGATTACATAATTCATTTATATATATTAAGAAGAGACTAGGGCCGAGCACGCTGCCTTGTGGCACGCCATAAGTGATGGGAGAATCTAGACTAGTCAGGTCTCCAACCTTTACCCTTTGCCGTCTGCGAAAAATATAACTTTCAAACAGGCTTAATGGTTTCCCGCGTATACCAACTTTATGCATTTTGTCTAGAGGTATAGGAGTAGAGACCGTATCAAATGCTTTCGCAATATCTAAGAATACACCTATACATTTGTTTTTCTTATCAATTTGCTGAGCAATATAATCTGTTAACCCAGTAACTGCATCAGAAGTACACTTTCCAGCTCTAAAACCATATTGATTCCTTGATAGAAGAGCATTCTTTTCCAAAAAACATATCAATCTTTTATTTATTACCTTTTCTATAACTTTTGATAAGGCTGGTAATACTAAGATTGGGCGATAATTGTTGATGCAGTTTCTTGGTCCAGATTTATGAATAGGATAGATAATAGATATTTTAAATATTTGTGGAAATACACCTGAGGTTATACATAGGTTAACAATATGTGTCAAGACGGGTACTATATGATTGTTACAAATTTTTAAAAGTTTATTGGGTATTCCATCCCAACCAGTAGCGCTGTCATTTTTAAGCCCTATAATAATGGCTTTAATTTCTTCACTAGTAGCTTCAAGCATGGTCATGGAATTTAGAGGAGAGGGTACATTCAAGTTAGATGTGGTTCTTTGGTACGATCATTAACTAATAATTTATTTGCTTGGTTTTTCCCAATATTAGCGAAAAAGTTGTTAATATGCTCAACAGAACTTTGAGGGGTGTCACAAATACGCAGTAGGTCTTTGGGTATAGTTTTTTGTTTATTTATATGAACAATACTTTTAATGATATCCCAGGTCTTTTTAGGATTATTAGAATACTTTTTCAGCTCATTTTGTTCATATGTTCTTTTTAATCTCTTAAGCAGATCGTTGCAAAAAATTTTGTACCTTTTATATATCGTTTGCATCATCTCATTTTTGGGCTCTGCTTTACATTTAGAGTGCATCCTGTCTCGGTTTCTGATGCAACCTAGCAGCCCTGGTGTGATCCAGGGCTTAAGACAACGAAATCTACGGGGTACTAAGATTCTAGTTGAATGGCTAGCTAGGTAATTTGAAAGAATATTTACGAGTCTCTCAGCAGCCCAATTTGCATCCATGGACATAAAAATTTCTTCAAAACTGGTTGCATCCAAATCTTTGAGAATCCCTTCGTAATTGACTTTATTCATTTCAAAGTCCCTTTTTTGGTAGTTTTTAGATGTTAAATCCAAACATGAGATGACTGCTGTATGATCTGTGAGCGGTGTATTTAAAACCAAAGTAGTTACTGATCTTTTAGTACCGGCCATAGAATGGTCCAGGCAGTTTGCTCCTCTAGTTGGGTAAGTATGACCAATGAGAAATCCATGGCTAGCAAGTAAGTTTAAATAATTATGAGAATTTTGATCCTCATTGTTAGGCTTTATATCTATATTTATATCCCCCGTTATAATTATATTTTTATAAGACTTGTCCAATGATTCGATAAATGGAGCAATATTTCTATAAGATGGAGATCTATATAGGGCAATTATGAGTGTATCAACATTTATTTTTATTATTAGACAACTAGCACCATCGAAGCATGGTTCTTCAACAGTACAAGTAAGTCCGTCTTTAGTATATACAACTAATCCATCATTTTGGTTTATATTATTTTTAGTATAAAACGAGTCGTAGTTTGGGATCGTTGGAAAATAGGAAGTAATTGTATTCCAAGATTCAGTTAATATATATATTTCACAATTTAAATTAATCCTGGCAAGTAAAACTTTAAAGTTGCGATTTACACTTCTAATATTTTGGGTCAATACTTTAAAGGTTTGGTTACTAGAGGTAGAAGTTAATATTGGTTTGCAAGACTCTGGGTCACATAAATAAGATTTTCCGGCTATAATATTATCCACGTCGTTTGTTATGTACAAATTATTTATCCCTTCGAATTTTATTATTTATTTGCAATGACACAAATATCGGCAGTTTGGTGGAAATCAGTGAGTTAACTTTATTAGACTTTCTAGTATTTAAGTTATTTTTAGACGATAAATTAGCTGAGTTTACAAACATTACTATAAATATGATATTATAATATTTTCTGATTAAGTATGAACCAAAACTTAAACTAAGGAGCATGCAAGTATGTAAAACAAATATAAGTAAAGATAAAACATAACAAAATTTAAAGTATGTGTAGCAGAATAATATTAATAATTGTCATTCCGTGTTTTTAAGTTTTACCAGATCAGCTTCACACTTTATTTCAATGTGCGGCGATTCGTCGGTTTTGCGGAGAAAAACTTTCCCGTTGCTGGTCCAACAATATTTAAATTTGGCAGTTGAAGCAAAATCCCGCGCCAGGTACAGCAGTTTGCGACCTTTATGTGTAAGACTTTCGGATAAATATAAAGGTACAGATGGTCCACTTAGACCTATAAGAGTCTATGACATGTTGCTTCATCTTAAACACGCTTTTTAGCGGGAAATAAAGTTTTCACGAAATGAACTCAAGCATGATGATGCGTCTCACAGAATACCAGCGTCAAATAGCAGCTTAACACTGCTGTGTTTCGTATGGTGAGTGTAGAGAACCGAAGACCCTTTTTACTGGAAAAGAGGCATTCCATCTTAGTCCTCACGGCTGACAACGCATCTGCATTTTGATTCGCAAACGAGGAAAATGTAGATGTCTATGGGCCACAGCAAACACTTACCATCAGGTGGACTGTGTGCTCGTTTGTCACCCTATACTATAAAAAAAATTAACCTCCAATGTAAAGAAAAAAATATACAATACAAAACGAAGTTTTTAAAATATAAAAATTAGAAACTACGAAGAGACGCATTTTTAATTAAAATGGTGATAAAAAATAAAATAACTTTTTATAAAAGAATTATATAATTTCAAGGTAATTTTTAGGTACATTTACATATTTCATATGTCTACCACTCATGGGCATACTCAGGTGAACGCAACGAAAGAGGTTGACATATATTCACTACTAAGTGTGACCGCTATTTTATACGTGCAAAGAGGAAATTTGTTTTATCTACGGTTAATCTTAGAATAAAGAATAAACTTAAGAATTACCGGCTCGTTTACAATAAAATTTATTACACTTAGCCGGATAATTTATTAATTAAATAAATATTCGGCACTTACCCTGTATGCAACGCTAGCAAACTAAAAGCTAAAACTAGGTATAGGCCTAGTTTTAGCTATGCCACGAATAAATCGAAGTAAAAAGATAATGTTGGCGTATTACATAGACATTTAAATGATCAGACGCTTTGTCTAGCTAGTTGTCTTTTAAGTGTTCCTTTCCCTTAGATCTACGCTATTACAATTTTTTGGTTTACAAGATTTGTTTTGATCGATAATTCAAACTTTTTGTATAGAAGAAAGGGCAAACGAGCATGCGGCTCACCTGAAGGTTAGTGATTGCCGCCACCCATGAACATCTGCAAGTGTGATGTGCGGAAACAACACATTAGCTTTCCTTATTGAGAACATAATTATATAAAAGTTTACCTCCTCTTTTGTTGCGTTCATCTATGTACATAATATGTATGCGAGTATTACAACTAAACACTATTCGATATCGAAGCACAATCATTCTTTCAACTTTTCAAGGCAAATGATATACAATTTCGCTTATATAACACGTAACAAAGGATTTTCAGCTATGAATATTGAAATTTAAGATATAATTCATTTATTATTAGTAGAAAATTGTATCAGTCTTAAATAATATTTATATCGTAAAAATAGATAAAAATATCGCCTGTCATTATGAGAATGTTCATTTTTGTTCAAAAAAATGAAAATGATCGTCCTCCCGCTGAATGTCCTAAGTTATGAATCACGAGGGACACACAAGCAGTAAGATAATTGAGTAGATCAAATCTAAAACCAACAACTTGCGAAATAAATTATTAGCTGGTGGAGGCCCTAATGCTAAGTCATTCATCATTACAGCCTATCATAGACCACTGCTGAACAAAGGCCTTTCCCATAGATTGCTTAATACATATGGGGATATTTGCTATGGTTGCCGCGCCTGGCAGGCAGCATGGCAACCGCAGTTTTTTATTTTTGTTATTTGTTATCAGAATTGCTGCCCATCTCGTTTCATTGCTCTCTGTTGCCTTTTACAACAGCCACTAGATGACATTGCGTAGACGATTCTCCTTCGCCACAATTACATGGCAAATTATTTGCATTATGAGATAGTAATGAAACGGAAAGTTTTTGTCGCGCTACTTCACATCTTTGAACTGTATTGTTTGAACATTTCAGTTCCCTCACAACGATGAAAAGGGAATTCCTTTACCGGCACTGATGATAGAATCAGGCTCCTCACGTGGTAAATTAAAGATAAGCGTCCTATTTCTGAGTTACCACTGCTGTGCACAAATGATTATTTTTTAAATAATTGTTGCATCGACGCTGGCTGACATTTAAGCCTCTGACTATTTAGCCACGCAGTCATTAAGTAAAATAATTAATACATAAATAATAATTATAAACGGCACTAAATGATATTAATCTTTTGACCGCCACGCCGAAAACGCATTACCGTGTCCAGTATGCCAAAGCGAAAAGTAAACAAAAATACCTACGAAAATTATAGTGTTGCCAAGAGTTGATATATATCTATACACAAAATAACTTGTTTTTGTTGGTTTTTATGCAATAAATGACTCTTTATAATCTGGTATGTTTTATTTAATTTTGTGCTGTCTTCCACTCTTTTTATATATGTACTTTGTACATAAATAAAAAACAAACAATAACAATAAAATAGTAGTAAACAACAGCACTACTCTCCATCGTGATGACGTCACTGTCACGGCTGGACGACAACGGCGTAGCTGACCTTCCTTTTTGAACCTTTCTTAGAGATGTAGCCGTGTCGCACGTTGTGTATCGATTTCGAAATCGATGTATCAAAAATATACAGACATCGAATCAAAATACGAGATGTGTCGGGGGAGGCGTAGGCCAAGTGAAGCACAGAAGAAAAGTCTTATGCTCTTATGACAATGGGGTTTTGATATGACGCTGATGCTGCCAGATGATTTTGAGATTGAGAAAGAAAATCGCACAACACAAAATGCATAATTGCTTTTCATACGTTAAGTAAAAAAAAAACACTTTTATTATTTGTTTTTTTAATATTATTAAAATAAAATTAAACATACATATTTATTCACTAATCAACAATTGTATATAATTATTCGCACTAAATCAATCGGAATCGTTCATGTTGCACTGCACCACTTTTCCCGCTAATCACTTATGACGTCATCAGGGTGTCGTCTATTTTTGACCACGGCGCCCAGTGAATTGATTTTTCGATGACGCGCTAAGGATGCGCCAGAGTTGAGATATTAGATTTATTATGCGAAGATGATTTGATAATATTTTTTATTCATGTAGCTAATTATAGTTATATTATGTTTCTAACCTTTTGTTTTATTCAAATTTTTTTTTGTTTTATATGATAAGGGTGACAAACGAGCACACAGTCCACCTGATGGTAAGTGGTTGCTGCGGCCCATAGACATCTACATCTATCCTCTACTACAAATCAAAATGCACATGCGTTGTCACCCGTGAGGACTAAGATGGAATGCATCATTTCCAGTAAAAAGGGCCTCCAGCCACCTGCACTCACCAAGCGAAACGCAGAGGTAAACCTCTACTTCACGCTGTCAGGTCGCGGTACCACCCCGGTTCGAGCCGGCCCATCCGTGCGACAGCAAAAGCTGCCGCGTGGCTCTACCACTGTTATCAATAATAATAGAAAAAAAATAACACGTTTGAGCTAAATTTTGGCTAGTTTTCAAAAATCTATACCTCCCGCGCACGGCACTAGCGGTCAACTATAGACGACTTTGGCATGTTGGACATAGTATTTGCTTAGATAAAAATCCATTTTTTTAAGTTCAATGTTTCTTAGTACTTGTGGGTCTACGAGACTTGTTTTTTGTACTCACATGCTGCTGGGTTATTCTATTTTGAGGAGTGTGGAATTAAAATACCAGTAATAATTTTCCAATATCTATATTTCAAATTTTTGTGGGTCGGGTTTTTGTCAACTATAGACGTTGTTGGCGCTCAGGGCCCGCAGGTGCTGGTCAAGTATAGGCGACTTTGGAGGTCAAAAGGTTAATAAAAATACCTTTTTATTTAAATTTTAATCTTATATTACCCTTTTTGAGGGTTGGTTTTTCAATCGTCAAATACTAAATTATTTAGGATAAAATACAACACAAAAATATTAAAAATTACAGTTGGGTGGATAAAATATTTTTAATTATTCGACTTTTATATTCTCCGTATATAATTTATTTCATGGATGACTTTTATCAGCTGGAAAAATCATTCCTAAATCACGTAATTATAATATATTATTCAAAGTACCTGAATATTTTTTTACGTTTAACTAATCTTTGCGCTTTCAAATATTTATATCCCAAAATCATACTGAGTATAAACGCTGTACAAATATAAAAAATATGTTTAAAAAACAGCACATAATAAATAAAATCCAAAAAAAATCTGTACCTTATTTTAACGATTACAGACATTCACATTGGCGACACTTTCGTTATATATATAAAATACTTTGCAACAAGTGAAGGCACAAAGGGAGTTTCCTCGCGTAGAATGCATAGTTACTTAGAGGGAATTAGCACGCTCTACATCTTCATGGCCAAATCAGTAAAGTAACGCAGC
The DNA here is from genome assembly GCA_033319125.1 of Parnassius glacialis. Lineage (NCBI taxonomy): Eukaryota > Metazoa > Arthropoda > Insecta > Lepidoptera > Papilionidae > Parnassius > Parnassius glacialis. Next base: position 33,118,898 of record JAVANC010000001.1, read on the forward strand.
GACGGTGGACTATATGGTAGACGCTAAAATGCACCGTCGATAGTGCTATGTTGGTTACGTTTATGCATCGCATCGTGTATGCGCTCTTGTTGATATGAAGCTAAATAAAATATAAAAAAGAAATTACTTACTTAAGGTAATATTTATTATATGTACGAAATAAAATATTAAATAATTCAATTCCAAAAACACTTTGGTTTAGGTCATTTGAAATTATTTTCACAACTCTGGGGACAACTTGGGATGCCAAATTATTGTTAATATAATAAGTTTTATATACAAAATCATATAATTGCAATATTTTTACATGTATATATTACGGCTAAAAGCTGAAGCCGGCTACATCTAGATGCAGCTGAATGTGGTCGGTTAAACTTAGGTATATTCGATTTATTCATAGCTAAGACTAGGTGTGGCCGATTGCATTCGAATAAAACTAAGTACAGTAAAGTTCGAATAATTATTAAAACAACTACCGGTGACTTATTAACTTTGTCAGGCATACGAAATCATATATGAAATCATATCAGGAAAAGCAGGTTAATGTGCAGCTGGGGTAACCTTCGGGCCGTATGATAAATATATTTTATTTGAACTTTACTCAATTCTCTCCTAGGCTTATTTCTACTGGCATCACGCGCACACACCATGAATAAATCGAATAAATATAAATATGTAGTGTTGTAATTGAAATTGTTATACTATTTTCTATACTAAATATTACAGATCTATGTTTCAAACTCTCTTAAGTTTGCAAAACAAATCTTTTCAGCACCATTCAATATACGTTAGCAGACATGATTTTCATTTACCTAATTTCTACACATGATTTACCAAACAACAAAATGTTAAGACTAGCACAAGTAAATTATTACTAAAAAAAGAACTTCACTTTAGTGATCTACTATTATTAACAAATAAAATACGCGTTTGTCAGACAATAAGCAATCGCTTACTAAAGTCCGTTACGCGAGAGTTGATAAAAAAGCAGTGTTCCTAAACTCATTATAAATTTTTGTTGATACATAATAAAAGTCACCGCGTCGCCTCGGCTGCCCGGTCTCGCTTGACAACAACAGTTATGAGCCTCGTGCCACAAAACTCTGTGCTTGTGGCGATAACCGACGCCCGTCACACAGATCGTTTTTTTTATAGAATAAAGGTAACAAGCGAATACATAGTCCACTTGATGGTAAGTGGATGCTGTGGCTCATAGACATCTATATTTATCCTCGATTAAGAATCAAAACGCAGATGCGTCGGCGCCCCTAAGGAATAAGATGGAATGCCTTGTATCCACTAAAAAGAGTCTCCGGTTCTCTACACTTACCATACGAAATACAGCAGCATTGCTACTTTACGTTGGTATTCTGTGAGACCGTGGTGCTTGCCCGGTCGAGCCAACCCATTCGAGCTACAACCACAATATAGGTGCAGCATGGGTCTACCACGTAAGCGCCTGTCACTATTGCGAGACGTTTTTATATTTATCAAGTATCCGATCAGACCTTATGTTTGTCTGTAACAGTTGACACTGAGCAGCCCGGAGACGTAGTCGAATATAATGACGTCACGCATTTCAACAGCCATCAAGACATATATAGATAAATACATCTGTAAACATCAGTACACATCTGGGAAACATTACCCTTGCTCTGTAAGTCTAAAATTCTCTAATTTGGATAAAAAAATTGCGAAATTGCAACTAATCACATTGTGTAACATTCCTTACAAATAATTATTTAATAACGGAAATCACTTCATTTTTCAAGCAAATCATTCTATTCCATCACATTCAAAGTAGTCACCAATATACAAGGCGGTTCACAATTTCAAATCCTCAGGAAAGCATGGTTATAATATTAGTCAAATAGACATATTACAATAATAAATTGACTAAAACAAGGCAAAAAAAGTCTCATATAAACTTGAAACATTTCTGCTTATCGTGAGGTATCCGCGTCTTGAAGAGAACGGAGTCGGCTCTGAACTGTGTTGACAGCAGAGGTGTGTAGCCCATAACCTGGAAGCAGAATATATGCGTAAAATTATTCTTAAAACTGCAACTACTCTAACGATTCCAACCAAGGTTAGGATTTGCGATTGCAGTACTAGACATTTCGGAATTTGATTGTGGCGGCCAAGCATTCACAGCGACGTTACTTTTCTACCAATGGATTAACGGACGACGACTCTTCCTGTCATTACGAAGCAAAATACCTCTAGGTGAACCCGTTCCGGCTCCCCTATACATGTAGAACTAATATCTAAGTTTTATAGATGTAGATCTAATACCTAATGACATCATATAGATGAAGAACTAATAGCTAATGATGTCCTATAGATGATAATTGTAGGACTAACACTTAATGATGTCATATAGGTGTAGAACGAATACCTAATGATGGCCTAAAGATGTAGAACTAATACCTAATGATGTCTTATAGATGTATAACTAATACCTAATGAAGTCCTATAGATGTAGAAATAATGAGATGTCATCAAAAACATAACTTGTAAAAAAACCAAGTCTCGCAACTCAGTTCTTCTACCATAAAAAGTTGTGAGATCCATGTAATACCAAGTCGGTTAATTTATTGAGTCCCTACTTAAGGGTCCTTCTGTCTTAAGTTATTACGTAATTAGCTAACCTAATAACATCTTATAGTGACCATATCAATATATGTTTTAAATAAATAGATTGACTTGGCCATCGCGTGAAAACACAATGTATCTCTCAAGTAATACATGTTATATTAAATTAGATTGTTTAGTGCGATTTCCAAGTCAATTTATTTATTTAAATCATAAAAGATTTTTAATATTGACATGCTCACTATAAGATGTTATTAGGTTAGCTAATTACGTAATAACTTAAGACAGAAGGACTCTTAAGTAGGGATATACATGGATCTCACAACTTTTTACGGTAGAAGAACTGAGTTGCGAGACTTGGTTTTTTTACAAGTTATGTTTTTGATGGCATCTCATCTCTTTTGTAGATACTTATATCTAGGTACCAACTACACCTATTATTTCATTATATTATACATATTATATAGGTACACTGATTCATTCACCGCAAATGTAACTTTGTAATCCTATATATTTATATGGGATTACAAAGTTATCTATGCAGTTGGTGTATCTTGAAAACTGGACCGAAATTGCAAAATACTTTAATTTTTCGTTGATTTATATATTAAACAATAATTGTACTCCAAATTTGAAGCTTCTATGTCTGCTAGAAGTGCCTTAAGAGTTTTGATGATCGGTCAGTCAGTGAGTGACAAAATTATGAAACTTTGACTAGTTATAATTCTTAAACTACTGGTTCAAATTTAATAAAATTTGAAACATATCGAGTTTATACAATTCCTACTTGGTTACTGTAAATTCAGGCTTCTAGTTTTATCCACAATGAAGTTATAGGGTTTCGAAAATGGCCTGAACTGCTTCGAGAAAAGGATGGTACGGCCGTTCCGCTTTTTTGCTCGATTTGGCGGGGGCACTGCCGTGCCTCCAGATACCTAATAATGTCTTATAGATGTAGACTAATTATGTCCTATAGATGTAGGACTAATAACTAATTATGTCCTATAGATGTAGACCTAATTCCTAATGACGTCCTATAGATGATAGATGTAGGACTAATACATACTGATATCTTATAAATGTAGAACTAATACCTAATGATGTCCAATAGATGTAGAACTAATACCTAATGATGGCCTATAGATGTAGAACCAATATCTAAAAATGTCCTATAGATGTAGATCTAATACCTAATGATGTCCTACAGATGTAGTACTAATACCTAATTATGTCCTATAGATGTAGAACTAATACCTTCTGATGTCCTATAGTTATAGAACAAATACCTAATGATGTCCTATAGATGTAGAACTAATACCTAATGATATCCTATATGTGTAGAACTAATACCTAATGATGTCCTATATATGTAGAACTAATACCTTCTGATGTCCTATAGTTATAGAACAAATACCTAATGATGTCCTATAGATGTAGAACCAATACCTAATGATATCCTATATGTGTAGAACTAATACCTAATGATGTCCTATATGTGTAGAACTAATACCTTCTGATGTCCTATAGTTATAGAACAAATACCTAATGATGTCCTATAGATGTAGAACTAATACCTAATGATATCCTATATGTGTAGAACAAATACCTAATGATGTCCTATAGTTATAGAACTAATACCTAATGATGTCCTATAGATGTAGAACTAATACCTTCTGATGTCCTATAGTTATAGAACAAATACCTAATGATGTCCTATAGTTGTAGAACTAATGCCTAATGATGTCATATAGATGTAGAACTAATATCGACGGATTGCCGTCGATCTGATTGTTCTATCTATATCTAGTAAAAATACAAGATAATACTTATATCTATCGGAAACCATAAGGTATTTTTGACATTTCTTTAAGTAGCCCTAGTAAATCCCGCGGGACGAGATAGAGTAAAATATTCTCTTAACCCTCTTACTATAGGAGTGTTTCAAGTCCAGCGGTAGATGTTTACGAGCTGATGAGAACTCCTAACAACATACGTAAGTTAGTTAGTTAAAAACGTAAGTTCAATCTGCGTAGATCGGACCATAATTAATAATTAAAAAAGCTGAAGGTTAAGCTAAGGGTTAACTCTGACATCAGGACGTCAATCACCTCAATCCCCCGTGTTGCTGTAAAGTACCCGGAACGTCGGGAATCAATACAAAAGAAGTTAATTAAACGCGATAGAATCCGTAAAAGTAGTTTTATTTAATGTGTAGTGTTCGCATAAATATAAGAAATCATTATCCTAACAATAAATTAATAGTATAGACAATATTAAGAAAAGTTCCACTGGGTTTCTTGCTGGTTCTTCCCAAGACAGGATTTTTCCGAACCAGTGGTAAAAGTAAAATAAGAAATACTTATAATCTATGTTGATTGAAAATTGTTCTACTCTATTAAAAATAATAAACAGCTATTTATTAAATACATATGAAAGTATATAAACAAAAACACAATTTTTAAATTTTTTGTCTGTCTGTATTTTTGTTCCGGCTAATCTCCGAAACAGCTGGACCGATTTTGACGGGACTTTCACTGGCAGATAGCTGATGTTATAAGGAGTAACTTAGGGTATCTATATTTTAGAAAATGAATTAAGGTTCCGCGCAAAAAAAACCCATGAAATCCAATCGTAATAAATTCCACGCAGGCGTGGAACAGTGTCTAATAAATCAGTAAAAAGACGCAGAGTTTATGATACGCGAGTCGTTTGCTACTAAGGTCGCTATACGTGGTACGCTGCAGCTATATTATGATTGCAGAACGAATGGGTCTCCACGTAACCTGGGCGATCAAGCTCTCACAGAATACCAGCGTAACATAGCAGCTTAATGCTGCTGTGTTTCGAATAGTGAGTGAGGAGAAACGAAAACCCTTTTTACTGGAAACGAGGCATTCCATCTTAGTCCTCACGGGTGACAATGCATCTGCATTTTGATTCTTAATCGAGGATAAATGTAGAAGTCTATAGGCCACAGCACCCACTAATCATCAGGTAAACTGTGTGCTTATTAGTCACCCTTATTCTATAAGAAAACAGCCTTCGCAATATTATTTATCAGCTTAGAAGAAAATCTCTAATCAGTAGAAATCTAGAGAACTGCAGGAGCTCTTAATATAAATCGTGTTAATACTATCGTCTATTTAATGAATCGAATATGTTTTTACCTGAGAAAAGAACTGTATGCATTTATGTCGCTCATGAAAATGCGTTTCATCAGCTGATAAAGTAACCGGACAGCCCGGGCATCGAAAGGTCCATCGTGATGTCACCTGAAAATAATTTTTTCAAGTTTCATTCATTTATTCATGACAGCCTATTAAAGTCCAGTGCAAAACATAGGCCACCCCATAGATTGGCTCATAAGTCAGAGGTGACGACACATCTGTAGCCTTCATTGTTTGAAATGGGTAGCAAGTGTCCATGGGCTGCAGGAGCCACTTACAATCAGATGGACTATAAATTTGCTTGTACTTCAGTTTAACATAAACATGATGGATAATAAATTGCAAAATGTTTGGTACTTCCAGGATTACAGCAAATCCCTATTACGGTTGCAGAGGAGTCCAGCTGTAGGCTGATAAAAAAACAGAAAAAAAGACTATTAAATGTATGTGTGCTAAATATCTGTTTAAAGTTACTCAGCATTTAAGGAATTTTGCCTCTACTTTCCAGGCAAAATACACCATTAAATATTATTATCAATCAAGTCAATCAAACATTGGTCTCCGTATAAATTGCCTCATGAGGGGGATATTTGCCATAGTTTCCACGTTTGGCAGGCGGGGTGGACACCGCAGTTTCTTTTCTAGTTGTTATTAATAAGACGCTGCTGCCCATTCCCCGGTTAGTTTCTCTCTGTCGCCTCTTACGACACCCACGGGACAATATGTAGTAGTGGATATTTTTATACTGTCATTACATTGTTTTAACTATTTTTTTTTAAACGAAACAATAACATTATAGCGGTTAACCGGTGGACTAGATAATCGCTCGGCTGGACACATTGTTTTTAGAATAATATTAATCATTATTTATGCCACAAAACCATTAAGGTGGAAACTCCAGGGTGGCCCACGAAATTCAAATTTTCTTGCGTTTTTTGTTATTTGCAGGTCAGGGTTAGGTTGTATATTTAACAAAATATGATTCGCGACCGTAGCGATTATGCTTTTACAGAATTATTATCATTAAAATCATCTATACAACCCTGTAAGTTCATATTAGCCCTTTGAATAAGATATTCTGGAATTTCGCGGTCCACCCTGGAGCTTCCACCTTAAAAAACATCTGTATGGGTTGAAGTGAGGTGTTTAATGTGACCTAATGGAATACACACTAAAAGATACACGGTGCAGCTTCTTTGGTTGTATATTCGTATTTGGATAGATATTCATAAATCTCATCATTATTAATTTCCTGATAACAACCTAAAATAATAAAAATCGCTTCCCAACCTGCTTTTAAAGCATGACAGCTCTGGTGAATATTCCACTGAAACAAATTGTTGAGGATGTCTGTATTCAGTAGTTGACTTTTCATAGGCTATAATGATGATCATGACAAATTGCATACAGGAATAATGAAGGGTAGAAATTTTTAACGTAGTAGAGTTACACTGCAGCTATATTATGGTTGTAGCACGAATGGGTCAGCACGACCGGGATAGGACCATGCTTTCACAGGATACCAGCGAAAAGTAGCATAGCATCTTAGTCCTTAGGGTTGACAACGCCTCTTAATTTGGATTTTTCAGATGTTCATGTGCCACAGTGTTCACTTACCGCCAGGTGGGCTGTATGTGTGTGTATGTCACCCATATTCTATAAAAAGAATGGAGATATAAGGGAGGTGTGATGTTTGACCTTGACCGGCGGCTTCCTGGTGATGTGCGCGACGAGGAAGTTCATGGCGATGTCCTCGCAGTTCATGTAGTGGTCGACGTAGTCGCGCACGGCGGCGGGCAGCGCGCGCCAGTAGGCCCACAGGTAGTAGCGGTGCACGAACGCCGCGCCCGTCAGCACCATGCTCAGCTCGCAGCTGCCACCCCAACACATACATCCGTTCACGTTGTATATATATATATATATATACACACAACAATGGTGACTTTCTGTACTTGGAGAATTTTCGCGCAACGGTCATTTGACCGGGTCACGGATCATAAGAACGCATCATTAAAATTAAAACGAATAAACAATACTATTGAAGGAAAGAGACATCCCTTTGTCGGCAAACGGGCGGCGAAGGCGACGCGCGCCCCTTACTTCATAACTTTGTACTGGGCGAACCGATTTTGATGATTCTTTTTTTATATGAAAGCTGATAGTTCTCGTGTGGTCCTATATGAATTTGATTAAGGTCAGATCAATAGTTTTTGAGTTATTCTTAAATAACTTATATTGAAGTCGGCTGTACAAAATTTTTAATTTTTAATTATTTTGCTTTTCTAGTGCTAGCCGAATTCGTGTCTTCACAGTAGTGCACATAAGTACGCCAACTAATAGTATTATGAACTTTTCCGCGAAAAAGACGCTTACCTTTTGTTTTATTTATTATTTTTAGTGTAATTAGGATAGTAATTAGATTATGATACTGCGATAAAGACGCTTTGTTTTATTTTCGTTTTATAATCTAGTAGGTACTAGAGATGAGTCGTACTAGGTAAATTATGTACTAGGGGCACTTAGTCCAATTCCGTACAAATACTCGATCCAAATACCTGTTCCACCAAGTCCATGAAGTACGCATAGTTTGGTATTGTTGGAATAGTATACACTTTAAAGTACGCTTAGTCTTTACGTACAGCCGATCCCGATACGGAAAGGTATGTAATCAACAGTCCATTCATACTTCCATTTACACAGGTTTATCAGACTGGTCAACGTTAACATTTATCTACATTCTAGATTGTTGACGTATTTAAAAGATTTCAATTCATTTTTTATTTAAAAGTCATCCAATTTTTGGCTTTTTTCGTTTTTTTTTTAATTATCTATATACAATCATTGTTTTTTACATACGCGCGAAAAATAAGTCTTAAGAGTTTTTAAAACTAAATGATATTTTACAAATGTTACACTCAGACATTTGTTGGCATTTGTCCGTAAAATGATCCCAAGCGACACTATTGCAATTTTTTTAAGCAATAAACACTTTAATCTCTAATAAAAAAAAGGTTTAAGTTCTTTAACCACATAACAAAACTTGGTTACGAAAACCTATTACTAAGTATGTCGAGTAGGTATTATTCAATACGGTGCCAAGATCACATTCGCATGAGTCCGTACTAGACACTCGACTGCATCATATGGTCTCCATTCGCATCGAGTATATACTAGTATACCTAGTCTATAAAATCTGCCTAGTATTTGGTTGAAGTCCCCGGGACTAGTCGGAACTTCAACCAAATACTAGGCGGGACTAGTCGGGTAGTCTCGATTATTGACAGATAAAGATAGAATGACTTCGGAATAGTGTAGTTAAAAAAGGACAGAATATGTTCCTGCACAACACGAGTGCGCGTCGTGTTACTTTTATACACATTGAAATATAGTTCAAATTCAAATGACTGACACACGAATGATTTAGGCAAACACGAGTGAGTGGCAAAGCAGACTAGTATCTATGGCAACAAAATGCTATCTCGCTTTGCCGTGCCGGTGCTTCTACTTCTTCGATTCAAGCTGGCCGCCGCGTTGTGCTGTGCGCCGCGTAGGCACAGTGAGACTAGGTGGATCAAGTATTTTAAAAGCTGGAACAGGTTCAACCTAGTCTCGTTTAATACCTTGTGCCTAGATCTATTCTAGTATATACGCTTCATCTCTAGTAGGTACGATTACATCTGTTGCGATACGGACGCTTTTATTTGTGTTATTAGTGCTTGTGTAAACTTGTGAGCGTAATGGCAAGTACACATCCGAACTACACAGCCGCTGAATAAGCGGACATGGTCCTAATTTACGGAGAATGTCGTCAAAATGCTGCCCTTGCGATAAGGGCATATCGCGAGAGATATGGCGATTCAAGACAATGCCCTACTCATCCTCGCACTGTTGTAGGTGCTCTTCAGCACATCCGCACACCAGCACACCAGCCAGTAGATCCTAGGTCTCAACACCCTGATCGACCGCCTACAAGACAAAACCCTATTCAAACAGTGGTAGAGCCACGCGGCAGCTTTTGCTGTCGCACGGATGGACCGGCTCGAACCGGGGTGGTACCACGACCTCACAGAATACCAGCGTGAAGTAGAGGTTTACCTCTGTGTTTCGCTTGGTGAGTGCAGGTGGCCGGAGGCCCTTTTTACTGGAAATGAGGCATTCCATCTTAGTCCTCACGGGTGACAACGCAACTGCATGTTGATTTGTAATAGAGGATAGATGTAGATGTCTATGGGCCGCAGCAACCACTTAGCATCAGGTGGACTGTGTGCTCGTTTGTCACCCTTATCCTATAAAAAAAAGTTAACTGAAAATGTGATACAATATTTCGAAGACTAACCCAAAACTAGCATCTGCCAGGGCGCTAGACATTTTCAAGTCCAGCACAGAACCGTCCATAGGATATTAAAATGTGAAAAGTGCCACCCATTCAGTTTAGAAAAGTACATACTCTGCTATCGCATATTAAATTAATAAGAATGAATTATTGTCGGTGGTTACTGAGTAAAATTGAAGAGGAAAGTGACTTTCTTTCCCAAATTTGTTGTACTAATGAAAGCACATTCACCAGAAACGGCACGTGGAACCAGCACAACCTGCACTATTGGGCACCCAAAAACCAAAATCCACGCGTTTGGCGGGAGTCAGCCCATCAGTACAGATTTTCGGTAAATATTTGGACAGCTATTCACGGTGACAACATCATCGGACCCGTATTCATTGATGGGGCTTTGAACGGATAAAGGTTTGTTACCTAATCTACTAAATGATACGGTGTCAGAATACATGAACAACCTAAACGCCCATCGATACCAACAAATGTGGTACCAATTAGATAGCGCGCCAGCACACTCTGTAACACCAGCTAGGCAGTGACTAAATGATACGGTTGGTACACAATGGATTGGTAGATTTAGACTTCGTAGGTGGTCAGCAGGATCGTTCATTTTTTTTTTTCAATTTACGAGTTATTTTATACCCTTAACCTATTAACCTGATTATAATTGTAACGGCACTAGCCCTACCCGTGTGTTAAATTAAAGCCACCATGTTGTGTATATATATATATATATATATATATATATATATATATATATATATATATATATATATATATATATATATATATATATATATATATATGTATGTATGTATTAAATCTGACTCGACTGATTTCTCCGACCGATTCGGATGATTTTTTTTTCTGTTTATTTGAGTAGAGGTGCCTGGGTGATTGTGGAATTTATTTCTTCAACGTTAGAAAATAATATTTATTTTGTGAATTAATGTCATTTTTTATATCTACTAAATATACTACATTTTCTACTATTTCGTAATGGGGTTGGAAATAGGTATCTTTTTTACATACTTAGAATAAGTTTTGAGAAATGAGCACGATGCACGGCAACATTAAGGTATTTCATCCTTTTTTTTTAAAGTAAATATTAAAAAGCATACTATATACAGAATGAAAAATGATAACAGACCGGTTGGTAACTGGAGTATCACCTACGTTATATTAAAAAAAAGAACGAATCAAAATTTGAACTTATTAGTGCACTCACTGCTAACTGAAGCAGACCAACCCCCACAAGCAGCATCCGTTAAATAGTTAGCCTTTAGAAAAAAAATAATTTTATCCTTCACGGTAGTGTTAACCCGAAGGCATAGAGCCAGAAGTGGTATTTTGAGAAAGGTAATATCACTCTATTGAACTACTGATACAGACGTACTCGTATTTCCCTTCTTCGCCGCGTCAACACATGCTGTTTTCGAGTCATTACTAAAACACAAAATAATCGCAACTAGCCGGTAACAACAATATAAAATTATATTACATATTATATAAATGCTATATCGTGCTTGTAAACAAAATTTACCTGTAGTTTGAGTTATAGAGGAATCCATTATTAAAATTGAGATCCCATGCGTGGTACCGCCCAGGGAATCCGACAATTCTATCGCGATTCTCCCGCCAAACTCTGTAAGAAATAAAAAAAAGTTTTTAGTATACAAGCCGCCGGATTAACAAAAGTAATAACACCACATTTCTGCTAAAAATAAAAATAAATTATATTATAATCACCTTAACTTAGAAATGAGGATATCCGCAGTAGAACTAGAGTAACCGACATAGCCCAACGGATTAGTAAGCTGAAGTGGCAGTGGGCCGGCCATATAGCTCGAAGAACCGACAACCGACGGGGAAGAAAGGTTCTAGAGTGGCAGCCTCGTACCGGTAGGCGAAGTGTAGGGCGACCCCCCACGAGATGGAGTGACGACCTGGTAAGGCATGTAGGAAGTCGAAGGATGCAGGTGGCTCAGAACCGTGCTTTGTGGCATTCCTTGTGGGAGGCCTATGTTCAGCAGTGGACTTATGAAAGGCTGTAATGATGATGATGATGATATAATCACCTATGAATTTGCTGTTTTATTGTAGGTACTGGTCATTTTGAACTGTAATAGCTATTATAGGTTTGAGTTCGAATTCAAAATTTAATTACATTTTATATTTAAGACATGTTGGTACTCCTTTACAAAATCAGTTATTTATTCGTTTGTTTCGGTTTTGTTCTTTCTAGAATATTGTTGTTTATTAATACGGACTCTAAGAAAAATCATGTCATAATTTAATTTACGTTCCGACGTGGAAACTGGAAACCATACGTTTCAACCGACACGCCATACCAAGGAAGTACCTATACAGACTTAGCACTAAGGAACATACTGTGCGTTATTGTCAATAATTGCAAAAGATAGTTGAGAAGCTGGCACTCAAATAATCCAGATAGGTGAACTTTTGTTTGCCATTACGTCTGCATGATAACGTCGGATCACATTTTCAATATTTCATACAAAACGGAAATTTTATAAGAAACAGAAACTTTTTTGTTCAATATAGATTATAAATAATACATATTGAAAGTCAATGTTTTGTTTAATTACCTCTGTCCTGGGAAGAACCAGCAAGAAACCCAGCGGTACCATTTTCTTTTAAATAACAGCTTACAATCATGTATGATAATTAACCACACAAAACAAATTAGAAATAGCTTGGTAGCGATCACCTCATCCCCAGGGGTTATTATCGCCCATAAATTCCTTAACTATACAAATAAATAAAATTTTAAAAAAAAATGTCTATCTGTCTGTTTGTTCCGGCTAATCTCTGAAACGGTTGAACCTATTTTGACGGGACTTTCACTGGCAGATAGCTGATGTCATAAGGAGTAACTTAGGCTACTTTTATTTTAGAAAAAGAATTAGGGTTCCGCGCAAAAAAAAAAATTAGTAAACTAGTTATACATAAAGGTAAAAAGCAATTGCAATATATAAATCAGTAGAAATGGTGAATGCGTAAAATTTTTAAGAACCAAAGTATCGTGGTAACTGAACTGGACTAAGCACTGGCCGTATATTTTATACTAGGTACGCGAGCAACCCATATTAGATCCCTGGCGGTACCTTTGAATTGTTCGCTGCAATCTATACAAATAAATAAAATTGAATGGTCTGTTTGTAATGTCAAAATTACAGCGTTTTACTAAATGCATATGAAAGTACAAACGGTACTTATAACAAAAACACACTTTTTAAAATTGTGGTATGTTTGTTCCGGATAATCTCCAATACGGCTGGACCGATTTTGACGGGACTTTCACTGGCAGATAGCTAATGTCATAAGGAGTAACTGCGGCTACTGTTATTGTAGAAAAATAATTAGAGTTCCGCGCAAAATTAATAAAATCCCAAATTACACGCGGGCGATTTCGCGGAAAACAGATAGTTTAAATAAAATAAAAATGTTCCCTCCAAAAGGTTAGCTCCATAGAAACGCTTACGGTCAAGAGAAAAGATCTGAAAAAGAACAATGCCCATTATTCACCTGACAATGTATAGAAATGAAATAAATGTTAAAATTCAGCTCATTGAATTGTAAATTAATTACGCTTATCACAATGTTAAAAGAAACGCAGGAAAAAATATTTTTACATATTTCTATAAGCTTATTCTACGTTAAGGGTAAACGTATTATATATTTTGAACGCATCTCAACTACCCTTTTTCTAGGACATTTCATTTTATACACTGCTACTTTACTTTATTTAACTCTGTTTCTGAGTTTTATACATTATTTTATGTTTAATTTAATCAGTAAGTATTTATTTATTTGTATTTGTATAGTACATATTAATATAAAATAATATAATAATAAAATAAATTAATCATTCAGTATGTCATAGAGTGCGTACGAATGAAACGGATATTTATTGACATTTGACAGTTCTGCAATTGGCATCGGCGCAGTTCTTCGTTGTTGCGTTTGCGTCTCGTTGTGTACTGTGCCATTTTGTTTGTGTTACTTACTTCTTTTTACAACCCTATATGGTATCAAGAAAATATTTCTGCTCCAGCAGAATTTCTGGATGACGTACTGGTGAGAGATTTAAGTGAAAATGATGATAATTAATAAAACATGCCACTTTAACATAGTGTTTTATTTGTTTATCCCATTTTGTTCATCAGGTATGTATGTAAGTATGTACCATAAACCAATGAAATGTGTTTGGTTGATAAGTGATCATTTTGACAATACAAGATGAACTAAATGTAGTTAGTAAGTATTTGTGTGCTGAAGAAATAGCAGATAGAGCCACTCAATACTCACTCTAGAGAGAGAGACACTCAATTTATGGTGACAATCAACGAGAGTAAGTGGTGACTTAAGGGCAGTTGGTTTCAAGAAATTCACAAAGTAAAAAAGACGTTTTAGACCATAACTAGGTAAGTATTGCTATCTTAATTTCGAGCGTAAATAATAAGTTATAGCACATTTATTTCTTTATTACCTATTTGGTTACGGCAAATCCTAACCTAAAAAGTGACATTAGTATTTTATAGGATTCGTAGCGTTTAAATCGTAAAAATGACTATATGACATTATTTTATAAGCTTACATGTAGTTTTTCTACTATACTTTATAATTATACATCAACTTTCACTATCACGTTTTTAAATGTATGGAAAGTGGGCATGATTCTTTGGGGCATGCAAAATAAAACGTTAATTATCGCTTAGACACGTTGATCCTTACTATATATATATATATATTTTTTAATAAAATTGACATCGATTTCTATGAATAGGCCCGGTTATCTTTAAGTTTACCTAAACGCAAACACGATCTCGTCGTGTCTGAGATGGGCGTCATCGTCAACGCATAGCACTGCTTCGGTCTCGATAAGGTTGTAAGGAAGGAATCTGTTGTTAAGTGAGTTCCGCGAGGCGCGCACCACGGCTACCGGCGCCCCGCAGTCCGGCCACGCCAGCGCCGGCGTCGGCGGCGTCACACCATTCCACACCACTACCACCTAAAACAGCAATCATAATCGTCTCTATGAACAGTCTACAGCTAGACATGATCATGAGCCTAGTTGGATAATTACTCGTAATCAGTAATCAGCTGGCAAGCGGGTTGGCCACCACAGTTTTGTACTTTCTAGTTGAAAACACTGCAGCCAATCTCCTGGTTTGTTTTCTTCTGTCGCCTCATACGGCACCCACGGGACGATATGAGGTAATATATATTCTTACATCGCCCCTACACGGTAATTGTTTCTTACAACCTTGACTGAATTTATTTTTCAGTAAGTTAATGTTATTAGTGTATGGACAGCTATGGTCAATGGTCATATCCCCCTCATGAGGCAATCTATGGGGAGGTCAATGTTCTGTAGTAGCCTGTAGTACCGCAGTGGACTTTGCGAGGCTATAATGAGTGTATTGTGTATTTTCTTGAATAACATATGGCATTGTATTCTCATCAATTTTCGATTTATTGATGGTTCCGTAGAGCAACATGTTGTTTTAATTCATTTAATCTATCGTGACCGTTGTATTTATCTTTTGCAAATGCTTTTCTTTAGTCGGATATTCACTGTTCATTTAAAGGGGCAAGTGTTGATAAAACGTTAACATAGAATCATTGTTTTCTATAACAACCTAGTTCTATTTGTATTTAGTTCAGTTATCTGGTAATATATACAATTTTGTTCATTCCATCTCATTTTATTTCGCGCTTGTCGGTTATGTTTATTATTATTACTTACACATATTATATATATATATATATATATATATATATATAATATGTGTAATATATATATATATATAAATAATATATATATATATATATATATATATATAAATAATATATATATATATATATATATATATATATATATATAATATATATATATATATATATATATATATATATATATATATATATATATATATATATACACTAGCTGACCAGGCAGACTTTGTTCTGCCCTTTCCTAACAACCATTTACTTTACCAAAAAAACTCCTGAAATTAGCAATAAAAAAATTGAGGATCACTTATCGGGATAAAAATTATCCTATCTCTCAAGTTGGACCAAACTGCACAGAGTCTGCAAAATCTCATTGAAATCGGTTCCATTTGTTGAATACTTACAGCAACACGTGGTGGTTATACTACTAAATTAGTGTAGCTTATATTAAACGTTTGTATTTTTAACATAGCGCCATCTATTGAATATTTACTCCATTCAATCAACAGATATCGTCATCTGACAGAATCGTTTGGAGCTAACAGAAAATTGTGACTGTCAAATAATAGACAAATAATTTTCAATAAAATAATATTGTATTGCGACTATAAATTGAGATGTAAGCTATCCTATCTTTTAAGTTGGACCAAACTGCACACAGTGTGCAAAATTTCATTGAAATCTGTTCAGTAGTTTAGGAGTCCATCGCGGACAAACAACGTGACACGTACTTTTTATATATAAAGAGATATATATATATATATATATATATTATTTCAGTGGATGTCCTAGTGTTTTTGAAAATTTTATTATTATTATTTTTTAAGCAGTTATTAATCGAGATGATAAAAGTATCGCGTGCGTTTTATAGAGGCATATTAAATTCAAATGTCATGTTGGTCACCTCTCTTATTGTAATCCATTGCATTTTCCATAAGGGAAAAATCTATGTTCTACAAGTTTTACTACGAATAGGTATATATGAAACATTCTATAGTCAACAAGAAAAATAATTATTTTTTTAATAAAATTAAATCCGACTTCTGAAGCTTTTATATGGAAATATTTTATTTAGATTTTGAAGTCGGTTTAACTTTTTATTAAAATTTTACCCTTTTGTGTGGTTTAATGAATAGCACAAGTTCAAGATAACAAATAGAATGTCGTCTAAATAGTTTCATTAAAATATTTGTTTTATTTTTTTCTACCCTTAGAGGTGGAAATTTTACTTTAAATTTATATAGCAAATAGTTTATATGGAGCACACCTGAAGTATAGCCAATATAATAAAAAAAAAGAAACATCATAAAACGTTCAGCCAATTCCGAGAAATCAGTGATCATATATAAAATAACACACGCATCGAATATACATATAGGAAAGTACAATGTTCTTGAAACTGCTGACGAGAAGATTCTTCTCGTCAGCAGTTTCAAGAACATTGTACTTTCCTATAGATTCTATATCGAACTTGGCGCCCATTTAAGTCCCAACTCTTTCATCGGCGAAGCCACCAATCCCGACTGTAATTTGTACCGAACTTTGCCCCTTTTTAACATTTATATTTTTTGGGTAGGATTTGTTATACTAAAATGGTAAGTATACATTAATTTTGTACCTTTTGTTGTTGTTGTGGACTGTGAAAAAATAATATATTAATATAAGTTAAATTGTAAATGAAACCAAAACCTACCTTATTCAAATAAGGTAGTCCGCGAAGGCGAGCTAGCGCTGCTGCTAGCACTGATTCTCGCTCATACGTAAGTATGACGATGGTGAATTGCTCCCGGGGCCGATCTCCGCCCAAAGCTTCACTGAATTCTTTGCCCGAACCACCAGCTCCAGCACCGATAGGTCTGAAACCCGCCGCAGAGCCCATAAACCTCGCCTCGGACGTCACTGGGGGATCCCATGGTAATTGCGGGTAAAGAGAAAATGGTTCACCCCACTCATTCCACATCTCGTAACCATGTAGTAATGCCAATGAGTAGTTCCGTCGATATGCTGGACTTGGATAAGGGGCTTCTAGTGGACCCAAAGTTTCTTCGGGCTCTGTATCTACTGCTGGCGGTTCTAGTTTAGGCGGGGAGAACGAGTCGTTGAATGCAGGAGTACCCATAGTCGGTGAAGCAGGAAGCGCTGGTATATTAAGCCGCGTTCGAATCGTTGCCAGCAATGAATCTACATTAGCTTGCACAGAACTCAAATATCGCTCCCACAATACTCTCCCCTGTCTTCGAAACGCTAACAAATCTGAGTCTGATAACGCTCGCAACAAAAAGTGCAGTTCGGTAACGCGCGCCTTTGGCATAGATAGAACCGCGCGACGCCAATCAAGTACTTCGTCATATGGTAATCGAATTCGATCCCCGCCGAGAAGCACCGGTATAGCTCCAGAACGTAAAGCTTCATAAAGCCTTGCTTGTAGTAAAGCTGTTGTAGTGTAACTACTGTCTCGGGGGGCCAGTATTAATACAAAAGTTGAATCTCTTAATACTGATCGTCTTGATCTGTCAGTGCCACATAATGCCCAATCACCAATAGGTACGATCGCGTGTTTTTCAACAGGCGGATCACATTCGAACTGCAAGTAGAACAAATCAGATGCAGGGCCAGCACTGGCCATTTTTTGGAGGGCATCTATTAAAAACGTGTCGTTGTCTCGGTTCATCGAATACGTCGTTGATTGAGATCCCTGAAAACTAAATGTAGCTTATGAACGTACACAAAAACTCTTACATGCGCTTTAAAAGAAAAACACAGTTTACATACCTGAGAAGATACTTCCGTCTGGCCGGCGCAATAGGCGCACAATCAGCCCATACATCTCCGCCTGGCGGCCCGAGAGCGGGCGGTGTCACCAAGTCAAATTCTGGACGAAATTGATCTAACTTGTATGTAGACTGTGCAATCATAGCCCTTCCAATCGAGACTCCAGTAAAACCATCACCCGACCCAACTGACAACTCCCGTCTAGCTAAATTTAGTAATACATGATTACGGCCATCTCCTCCCCAATATGGTAAAGTCTTTATTGCTGTCTCATTCAACATCAATTTGTATGGTTCTGTTGATGGTCTGCAATCACAATAATAGATACAGTGCACAGTTGTAACAAATACGAGAAATATTAAATAAACCACAGTAACATAGAACTTACAAAACAGATTTTTCAAAAGGGAATGATTCTCCGACCAGAACAATATACAAGCACGCTACGCTGGGGTTTTGCGTAAGATGAGCATTGTAACCGAGCGTCTGACGCAATGTAGTCTTAAGGAAGCCATCCACTTCAGCACCAGCCAAAGGTGAGAAAATATCAGGATCATAAAAGTAAATGGGAAAACCGGAAGTCAAGGAGCAACGGGAGTAATCGAAACAGGAATGCATACGGCAGTGTATTTCGGAGGAAGATTTTATAGACGGAAGAATTGATGGTGGTTGAGTAGGAAGTATTTGAGCAGGGGGAGCTAGTTCAGGAGTATCACGACGTATAGCCTCTAACTGCGCAAGCCGAGCTTGGTCTGCAGAGACACGAAGCCGCTGTAATTCTGCTGTAGCCCGCGCATATTCGGCCTTGACATTATCGGCCTTAGCGCTTGCAGCTGCAGCCTCCCGTTGTAATCTACCGCGTTTTTCCTCCAATTCTCTGAGTTCAGTCGACACAGAAGCCTGTTGCAAGAAGTGTTTTATTTATTTACTTAAAATATAATTAAAGAAATGTGAAACGGGCAACTTTATCCAAAAACAAACATAAATACATATATCTTATATATCTTAGAGCATTTCTATAATAAAGATTGCATCACAACTACTAATTTGAATGTGAGATTCAAGGTAGTCACCAGAGTACAAGATCGTCCATAATTTTGAATCCACAAGAAAGCACACAGAATACCAGCGTAAAATAGCAGCTTAACACTGCTGTGTTTCGTATGGTGAGTGTAGAGAACCGGAGACCCTTTTTACTGGAAACAAGGCATTCCATCTTAGTCCTCATGGGTGACAACGCATCTGCATTTTCAGATGTAGATGTCTATGGGCCACAGCAACCACTTACCATCAGGTGGACTTTTTTTTTATAGGATTTACTGGAAACGAGGCCTTCCATCTTAGTCCTCACTGGTGACAACGCATCTGCATTTTGATTCGTAATCGAAGATAGATGTAGATGTCTATGGGCCACAGCAAACACTTACCATCAGGTGCACTGTGTGCTCGTTTGTCACCCTCATCCTATAAAAAAAAGCATGGTTAGCAAACCACAGGTACTAGTTAAATAGGGAGGGCGCCACCTTGTAACTGTTGATATCGGGCTCGTACTAAAATAAGTTTAAAAAATTGTAAAGTGTCTATTAAAGTTTTAAAAAGTTGTGTTTAAAACTAATTAATTTACCAGTGAAAAAACTAAAAATAGTGTGAGATTTTAACTTTAAAATCATAAACCGTTATTTATAAAAATTAAATTTTACAGTGAAAATTTCATTAAATTACTGAAGAAAAACTAAATATGTGATAATCCACATATACTATTTATTGTCAATAGGAAGTGTCTTAAAGATCTAATTTCGTTTGAATAAACTTCTCATTTGTTTCATAACCTAAATCTGTGTTAAATTCAAGGAGGTTGTAAAATATAGGGAGTGCGCACTTCATACTAGAGAAACGTTCTTAAATCAGTGACCTTGAAATGAATGAAAGGCACCGAGTTAAGCGTTGCATTTCTTTCTAATAGAGCGTCCATGATACAATATTTTGAGGATAATATTAGTGTATACATTAGTTTTTCACGGAATACGAAATGCGTATTTTTTCAATATGGAAAGTGCTGAATAGTGTTATAAGTAAACTCCGTTTAATATTTTGATTGCATTATTGCTGCGCTACAGTATCAAACTTTACGGTAACTAGTGGCGGCGCGGCGTAGCGTGGGTTGACACCCAGGGCAGTTTTCTATCAAGCACCCCCCCCCCCCCCCCCAAATAAAACAAAAAATGCTATACATGCTAACGGGACTTTATTTTGATAAAATATTCTAATATATTATCAAAGTTTACTTTCTTGTCATTTTCGATAGATAAAATGGAAAGATTGGTTAGTCGCGTTTGGCTCATTGTGGACCTTCAGTAAGATTTTATTAACTTGAGTTTTGAAAAGCTTCCTTCACATGAAACTTAATAGTAAAAAAATCTTAGACACGGCGCTAGATTCGGAACAGATTCAGAATAGCCCAATTTTACGAGAAAAGCACCAATAAAATGCTGGCAGCTTTCAAGTCGTAAAATCGCCAAAATTATATATCCTGCAGAAAAAACATCGAAGATTTTTGTCGGATTTTGAACTATTACACGAAGATCTTCATCTGGTGACGTTAGCAGAGTGTAAGGCTGAACAACACTAAATGTTACGAGAATATCATCCATTGCTCTGTAGCGATGGTCTAGTTCCTTGTAAAATATGTCAAGACATTCTAACATAGCTCTCTGCAGCTCCTCTGGCAATATTAGTCCAGCATATCGGATCATTTCTCACATTTTTTGTTACGTAGGAATAGCTTTTTCCACTAGTTGAATACGTTGACTTTGAAGAAAAATTTTTGGGCTTTGATTTTTATCTCATACGTTTCCAGTGATAATCTAGTTTTAGGATTTTACACTTAAAGGAAAGATAGCATAAAAAAATTGTAAGATGTAATTTAAAAATAATGTCCCACTGGGTTTCTTGCTGGTTCTTCCCAGGACAGAGGTGTTTTTCGCACCAGTGGTAATTAAACAAAAGAGTGACTTGCAATACGTATTATTTATAATCTATATATAATAGAAAAACTTTCTGTTTCTGTTTCTGCAGTATGTACTGTAGGGAAAAACAAAACGTGATAATAATATATTGAAATGAAATTGGTGATATACCTTTTGGGGCACTATAGATATTTTGTAAAGTAAGGTAATAATGTAGTAAAAAAGTAATAAATTATGGTGTATACAAGGGACCCCTAAAGCAATTTTTTTTAAATCACATTTATTTAGGATTTGTTACTTTGCCACAATACCAAGCAAATAAATGCTTTTTTTTAACAAGTTACTACCACATGTACAGCGGTAAAACAAAACATTGTGAAGAAAACTGCATCTTTGAGAATATAGGCTGTGATATTTTTTACTTTTACTTTGTAACACTGTTATCTGGGGGCACGGTAGTGCCCCCGCCAAGTCGAGCAAAAAAGCGGCACGGCCGTACCATCCTTTTCTCGAAGCAGTTCAAGCCATTTTCGAAACCCTATAACTTCATTGTGGATAAAACTAGAAGCCTGAATTTTCAATAACAAAGTAGGCATTGTATAAACTCAGAATATTTCAAATTTCATCCAATTTGAACCAGTAGTTTAAGAATTATAACTAGTCAAAATTTCTTAATTTTGTCACTCACTGACTGACCGATCATCAAAACTAAGGCACTTCTAGCAGACACAGAAACTTCAAATTTGGAATACAATTTTTGTTTAGTATATAAATTAAGGAAAAATTAAAATATTTTGCAATTTCGGTCCAGTTTTCGAGATACACCAACTGCATAAATAATTTTGTAATTCTTTATAAATATATAGGATCACAAAGTTACATTTGCTGTGAATGAATCAGTGTACCTATTATGTATAATACGAGGGTGGATTGAAAAGTACTCGGCCTAACACAGATCCATTCAATTCTAAAAATCAAATCTACCCACATTATTTAGTTCAGTTCAGACTAGTTCATTGTGTGAAGTTCGAAACGTGTGCGATAATTAGTTGTGATTTTATAAATTTATTAACAAAGTAATCGGACATAATTTCCGCGAATGGAGCAAATCGAGCAGCGTGCCGTCATTAAGTACCTCCATAAGAATGGGCTATCATCAAAAGCCATCCATGATGACATGGTCAGTACATTAGGCGATTGTGCTCTGTCATATTCATCCATCAAAAAATGGATAGCAGAATTTAAGCGTGGTAGAGAGAGTGTGAAAGATGAACCCCGCTCTGGAAGGCCTTCGACGTCAACTACTGACGAAAATATTAAAAAAGTACTTGATTTAATAATGGGAGATCGCAGATTAAAAATTAGAGAGATAGCCGAGATTATAGGCATCTCTTATGAACGAACTCAAAACATCATTGTCAACGTGTTGGGTTTCCACAAGGTGTCTGCGAGGTGGGTTCCGCGACTGCTTTCAGTTGAACAAAAAAGGACGCGATTGACTATTTCACGCGACTGTTTGGAGTTATTTGAAGCCGATGCAGATGATTTTTTGAATCGTTTTGTTACTATACACGAAACATGGGTTCATTACTGTACACCGGAAACAAAACAACAATCAAAACAGTGGAGAAGACCTGGTTCACCACCCCCTAAAAAGGCTAAGTCGATTTTGTCGGCAAATAAGGTGATGGCTTCAGTATTCTGGGACTCGAAAGGTGTGATTATGATTGATTATCTTGAAAGGGGTCAGACTATAAACTCTGATTACTACTGCACCTTACTACGTCGTTTAGGAGAGGAAATAAAAGAAAAACGTCGAGGAATGCTCAGAAGAAAAGTCCTGTTTCATCAAGATAACGCCCGTGTTCACACGTCAGTACAGTCAATGGCTGAAATTCACAACTGTGGCTTTGAACTGTTACCGCATCCGCCGTATTCACCTGATCTGGCACCATCAGACTTTTTTCTGTTCCCTAACCTAAAAAAGCACTTGGGAGGTCAAAGATTTTCGACAAACGACGAGGTCAAAGCAGCTGTAGACGCATATTTTGACTCTAAGGAAGAATCATTTTTTTTCAACGGTCTAAATGCTTGGAAGGGGAGGTGGCAAAAGTGTATTGAACTTGATGGTGATTATGTAGAAAAATAAAAATATAACTGATTTAGTATGTGTTTATTTTCTTGGTTAGGCCGAGTACTTTTCAATCCACCCTCGTATAATGGAATAAAAGGTGTAGATAGGTACTTAGATATAACTATCTTATAAGGGTCCTTCTGTCTTAAGTTATTACGTAATTAGCTAACCTAACAACATCTTATAGTGAACATAGCATTATTAAAAACTTTTATGTTTTAAATAAATAAATTGACTTGGTCATCGCACTAAACAATCTAATTTAATATAATATGTATTACTTGAGAGATACATTGTGTTTTCATGCGATGGCCAAGTCAATCTATTTATTTAAAATATAAAAGATTTTTAATATTGATATGGTCACTATAAGATGTTGTTAGGTTAGCTAATTACGTATTAACTTAAGACAGAAGGACCATTAAATTGGGGCCGAATAAATTAACCGACTTGGTATTACATGGATCTCACAACTTTTTACGGTAGTAGAACTGAGTTGCGAGACTTGGTTTTGGAAGTTGTGTTTTTGATGGCATGAATTTATGTCTTGTTTATAGGAAATTACTTGAAACACATAGAGAACACAAAGATCACATGTTTTTTTATTAATAAAACTATTTTACACAGATCCTTTCTAAATACCGCCCCTTATAGTTTCATTTTAGTTTTAAAGAAAATATTATTTGAATATTTAGGGAAATTCTTAGTAAATTAGTGTGCTCGAATCAATTTTAAGAGCTACTTGTCTATACTAATATCTTAGCTGTGAATTGTTTTGGAACGAAGTTCCTTATCGGACAGTACGAATTCGGCGGATGGGGGCTAGGTGAGAATAAGTGAAGGTTGTACACTCAGTTGGAATGAAGTTCCTTTGGTAGTATATTATTATTAATAAACATGTTTTTTTTTATAGGATAGTGTGACAAACGAGCACACAGTTCACCTGACGGTAAGTGGTTACTGCGGCCCATAGACATCTACATCTATCCTTGATTACAAATCCAAATGCAGATGCGTTGTCACCCGTGAGGACTAAGATGGAATGCCTCATTCCCAGTAAAAAGGGTCTCCGATATTCTACACTCACCACACGAAACACAGCAGCGTTAAGCTGCTATTTTACGCTGGTATTCTGTGAGCGCGTGGTCCTTCCCCGGTCGAGCCGACCCATTCGTGCTACAACTATACTACTAATATAGCTGCAGCATGGCTCTACCATATATAAAACGTTGTGAATAATTTGATGTAGAAAATGAATGATTTAGAAAAAGAAGAAGAAATAATACAATTTTATAAAAAAAATGTAAGTTTGTTTTTTAATATTTTTGTATACCACTCCCTAAATAAGTCTGCTTGGAAAATAAGTCCTTCAGCTACCATCATCCTATTTGGGCCGATTTTTAGTTGTTATAGTATTGTTAGTTTTTAATTCTTTAGCGGTAAACCGCAAACTCACTTAATATGGTCATAGTATCAAGAAGGCACCTTCAAGTTCATATATATTTAATCTGGGGTTCGTCGCTACCGGATAAAAAATACCACAGATGTAATAAAACACTAATATCTTTTTTTATACGTAATTTAGCGACTTAACGTTTTAGATACCTTTCAGCATAGAAACAAAAGACGTGCTCCCCGCGCGGCTGTCAGTTGGCATCGTGTGATCAGTGGCAGCAGATGTGAGAAGTGAGTATGGTTGAAAAATACCCAGTAGCGACCGTTCATGTAACTACTTTTTTTATAAACTTTAAATGTATTTTTTTTTTGTTTTTGCACTTTATTACCATGAGTTTTTCAATGAGAGATAGCACTATAGAAGAAATATTGCAACAATATGTTAAAATGAGGCTGAAATTGTATCAGAAACCGGGGATTATGAGGAGCATAGTAACCATGACAGCTATACTGAGCAGGAAGTGGATTCTGATGATTTCCCTGATATTCCCTTGCATTTTGAAGAAGAGCGAGAGCCAACATTACCTGTGCAAACAAACCAAAAACCCCAAGGGAAGAGTATTTGGATGATGTACCATTGAAATATATCAGATGTGGGAAATTCGTTGGTTGAAATGGAAGAATTCAATGGCTTGTACAACAACCACCACAGAATATACGTAGGAGGTCTCATAATATTATTAGGGTCTATATGAGTAGCCGAAGATTGTTTCACCATTTTAGAAGCTTGGAATTTGATCTTTGCAGATGAATATCTGCAAAAACAGTTGATTATACAAACATTTATATTGAAAGTTTGAGAAGCAGTTATTCAAAAGATCGAGATTGCAAAGGCACAGATTTTGTGGAACTGCGAACACTGTTTAGATTATTGTACTTTTGTGGCCAAAATGCGAAGCTCGCATCTCAAAACAAATGATATCTGGGCAAAACATGGTAGCGGTTTTGACTTGTGTGTAGCAGCTATGTCACATAAAAGATTTCATTTCTTATTGAAATCTTTATATTTCGATAATATGCGTACACGAAAAGAGCGACAAGCAGAGGGTAAATTTGCACCTCTTCGTGAGATTTTTGACTTGAATGCAAACATAAAAAAGCATTAATCATTTGGAGAGAATGTCACCATTGACGAAAAACTGGAGAAGTTTCGTGGCCGTTGCTCTTTTATGCAATACATTTCTAGTAAACCTGGAAAATATGATATCAAAACTTTTGTAATGGCTGATGCTCAGAGTTTCTACACAGGAAACATGGATGTCTATGTTGGACAAAACAATGGACCTTTTCAGAAGAGTACTGCAGCAATTGATGTTGTGAAACGGATGGAGGAACCAATAAAAAATAGCTACCGGAATGTGGTAATGGATAACTGGTTTACTAGTTTTCCACTTTTCCATGATTTATGGTCTAACTGCATTAGGAACTTTTAAAAAAAATAAAGCTGAGATTCCTCTGATATTTACAATCACCCAAAATTAAGATATACCCAGCTCTATATTTGGGTTTCAAAAAGATTGCACGTTGATCTCGCATGTGCCAAAGAAAAAGAAAGTCATGCTGCTTGTTTTCACTATGCACCATGATGGTAGAAAATGTTCTAGAGAAGTGAATAAACCCGAAATGATTCTTGATTATAACCAATTAATTCGGTGTCAATGTCGTAGATGAGCTGTGTGGAACTTACTCAGTGTAACGTGGGACTAAAAGATGGCCTTTAGTTATATTTTATGGACTTCTCAATGTTGGGGGTAATCAATGCCTATGTTATTGTCAAAAGTAATAAGGAACACTTAGGAGCTACGATTAGCCCGAGAAGGGATGAGTTCAAATATATATATAAAAAGGATTAGTGATGCCTCTTATACACTGCAGATTGTTAATTTGGCACAGTCCAAAAACCTAAAATAAAGTTTATTTTGGGTGTAGACGAAAACAACCAAGACAATATTCCAAGCTCCTCAAGGTCCTGACCAAATCCATGCATGTCTCCATGTGAAGAGTGCAACTGGAGAAAAGACCGTAAAACAAAGATAACTTGTGAGTTTTGCCATAAAAAATATGCTGAGAACCTACGGTACCTATTTATGGCAGTTGTTACCAAAAAGTGAAATATAATTAATTATATTTATAGTACCAATCACAAAGACTTAGTTTTTTGAGACATTATTTTTTGTGATTTTTGAACTCCATTTACTACAAGAAATTTTATTATAAAAGTACAATTTATTTTTGTTAGTTTGTAAGAACATAGTGTTTTGTTATATTATCTGATCTTATCTTGCATGTTTCTAAAGAAAAAAAATTGTATTTGTTGAGATTTCATGATTATAAAGAAAAAAGTTCAGTTCTTTGTTCTCTTTATTGTAAGTGCCTTAAATATTAATAAATAAATTTTTATTATAAATGTTAGTTTTAATTTATAGCTCTAGCATAGTACAAGTAAACATATAAAAAAAATTATCAATGTATTTAAATAGGGAGCTATGAATAATGTGGTAACTTTAACCCAGTAGCGGCTATTTGTGTTCGTAATTGCCTAGCGACGAACCCCGAGTTAAGGGCAACTATGGAGCCCTATTGTATGTGGCCCGACCCACACTTGGCAATTTCTTTTTAATGAATAAGGCTCCTAATAATAATAATAAAATACAGAGAACTCACTTTAATTCTAAGCATTTCTTCAATTCTCAGCTTAAGATCAACAACATTCATTGTTGAAATATCTCCAAGAGCTTCCAAAGTATGCCGCACAGAACTACTCCCTAAGGAGATGGATGATGTTTCATACTAAAAGAAAATGCAATAACTTATTACTTAAGTGCTAAAATATGAAATTAGGCGGCCGGTTTAATCCATAACCAATGAAAATAATTCTTTGATGTACAATAGAAATTATAATTACACAAAAGTTTATTGAACATAAACAAATTACTACATAACAACTATGTCATTTACGTTTAACATAAGGGTATTTCATCTTATATATATTTTACCTTAGATAAATAATAGTGAGTAAAAAGTGGCACCACAAAAAGTATCACTGAAACCATAACAATAACTCGAGATAATTTTAAATGGCCCAACCATTGACAAAAACGTTCGTAGAAAAACATTGCTTCTGCTTTTAGTCTTTATAATTTAAAATAAATAAATGTGTTTATTGCCGATTATTCATTTTAAGCAAATATTCGAATTCAAATGAAAATATTCCAACATTCACCATCAACATCAACATCAAGATTGTCTAATGTCTAGTGTCTACAAAATACAAATGTCAATTGTCATTGTCAATCACTGAGTACCAAAGAGTTTTTTTTGGAGTTTATGGCCTGGTATCTAGCTAGACCTTTAGGCCAAGTCTTGAGTATTTTTATTCGGTTAATTATAATTTCCCCACTGTATTTTTGATGAATTTATATAGAGGCACGTAATAGGATTTATTTTTTAACATATCACTCAGGCGGCGGGAGGGATCTTGCACTGTCACTTGATTTTGCACTATGTTACTAATTTCACTGACAAGAATCAATCTGTCAAATGAAAAGCACTCACACATAAATATAAAATGTTCGATATCACCAACAGAATTATTGCAGAAGGTGCAGTAGCTGCTCTCCACCATGCCCAACCGAGACAGGTGGGCCGGGTGGAGTGACCAAACGCAGTCTGTTTATAGTCGTAATAAAGTCCCGACTGGCCATTTTCAGTTTGTTGTATCATGGTGCTACAGGTAGGATTTCTTGAACATTTCCATACCATTTACCCTTCAGTTCTTGGTCTTGTTTCCAAAATTCGACTCATAAATTATTGACCTGGTTGTCAATAGATTGATAACAGTCGGTCAAAGGTACTTTTACTATGGAGCTAACATCCAACATGTTGGTTCCATCACGTGCAATTTTATCTACTATCTCATTTCCTATTATGCCCCTATTTGATGGAATCCACATGAAAGAGACCTATACCCTTTTGTGCATAACTAAATAACTATCCAATGATCCAATGACGAACGCACACTGGTTAAAAGATATTTCTCACAGTGTGAAAGCCAATCGCGGGATATATCTTTTATGTCTAGCGGATATGGAGTGTAGAGTACAAGGAGGACCATCTCTATTTAAGAAAAGTGTTCCTAAAAACGCGTCCAATAAGGATGGCACTGCAGTAGCATAGGATACATTTAAAAAAAAGCGCCTAAAGTAATTAGAATAAGATGGAGAAATAAACAAGTACCGACCTTTGTTTTGTACTACGTAAATAGTTGAGATTTTGTATACTGGCATTTTACTAACTACTTTAATCTTGAATTTTTTTAAATATTTGAATTCAGCTGACTTTACTCCGTTCACAACAGCTATCAGCAAACAGCATTATATCGTAGTTTTTCAGACGCCAGCGCTATTGTGGTAGGTTTTGAAACCTCTATTTTCAGTAAATGGTAGGAAACTTTTTCAACTTTCGCCCCTTATAAGATGGTTCTCCTTGTACTCTACACTCAATAACTCCCATAGATATAAAAAAAATAGGGGATATGGCATGTGGTCACGTGATCTGAAGTCAAGTGTTTCTCAAATATAGCGACGACTCCACCCACAAGAAATAGCGTTGTTTTTGTCGATATTTTCAGTATCGATGCTATATAAATTATGACGTATTGTCCATCTCATAGGTATATAATATTAAATAAACAAATATTAGATTTAAACACTATTGCATTTGGTTAATCCTGTAATAATAGTTGTATTGAGATGATAAATAAATAAATCTTACGTTCAACTCAGAATAGGAAAGTTTTGAAACTGTAATTGCTTTAAGATATGGTGAAGCAACAGTCAAAAGTGAGCGAAGAGACCAAGGAAAGAGCACTTGATTGGAGCTTTAGCTCCCTTTTTTTTCAGAACACGTATACGACGTGCACCAGAATATTATACTAAGTTCGTGCAACGAGCTAACGTTTTTTCGTAACGACGGCAATCTACACATAAGCACTCCATCCGTGCGTCCCTGGGTCGATGCATGTTTTTTTTTCTCCTCTGCAGAGATTAACGAAACCACCACTATAGGCAATGTATTAGGCTTCGCATGATTTTTTTGTCCAGCCCATGCTGTCCCACTACTAGGCAGAAGTCTCACCTAAGTTTTTCCCAGTGGTTTTGTCCTGCACCACATCGAACCAGCCCCAACGGTATGCGTCCAGGTTACGTGAATTATATCATATATATAGACTTTATAGCGGCTGGGGAGTTAGTTGCGAGCGCAACTCCTGTACCTTCACGCTTCGCTTTACGTACTGTGATCTGAGACACCATCAAGTTTTCTTTCAACTATATCTGCACGGACTAGCGCTCGCTCTTAACTTCCAAGCCGCCATAAAGATTCGACAACACCTTTCTTTCGTGGTAATGGTCGGTTACCAGTTCAAGTCACCATGAACGTGCAGTAGACTGACCTTTATCTTGATTTATTTAAAGTTTGTGGAGCATGTGTTCTTTCATACATGGTTACTAGCCGTCGTCTCTCTTTTTTTGATAATAAAGATTATTTATTTATTTATCTCAGTAATCTAATCGAGTTGAGCAGCCCCTTTCTAACCATACCACCATTCACACAATCCATTAATCATTTAACTATCCTAACGTATTCCTCAATATTCAGCATCCCATGTTCATACCATATGACAACCAGTTTCCATGCAAAATTTCGATCAATTGGGGTGGCTGCGTCACTTCAGACTTCCACTTCCATACTCATTTCTTATTATATCCCATTTGTGTAACACCACAAAATATCAATTTTATAGTGTTTACAACCTGCAAGTTGTAATGACTTCCACCAGTAGCGTAATTGGTGGTGGATACTGGAGGTAAACGAGAGAATAAGGATTAAAAATAAATAAAATAACAATAATGTATACTGATTAACATCATTTATTCGTGACGAAATAATATTATTTAGTCAGAAAATTTATTTTAGACACATGAACCAAATCACCCTTAAGCCGAACTACATCCAGCGTTCTATTTATACATTCTTTTTCAAATGCAAGGAGAATATTCTTCTTACTACTGCAGGTTTTATGTTTTCCTGGCCTATATTATCAATCCACAATTTTTGAAGGCCTTCATTTTTTGGCAACCTAAAATAAATATTATGCATTCTTAAGTACCAATCAAACATAACCTTAACATCATCAAATCTTTTGACTAAAAACTATTATAGAAAATTAACGATTTACACTATTTTCAAGTTCTTTTCTTAAGTGAAAGGCTCTCAATCGATCGTTTGATTAAATACACAGTTTACGTATCTAATACGTTATTTGATCATAGGACTACATTAATATTATTGTTAAAATTTATATCGATAATTTCAAAACATGACAGCACGTAAGGGCAACACTATGTAAAAATGTAAACAATCAAGAGTTTTGGCGGAAACTTGACCTGCGGCGGTTTGTTGCACCTGTATTATTGTTTAAATATTAGTTTGAAGTGGACTTTGATATATAAAAGTGGTGCGATTTTGTGTATTAAGTGTCTGCGCATGTGAAATATTAGTGGAAACTGTGAAACAAGTGCTCTGATGGTGATGGATTCTCAAGTTAGCTGTTTGTTTGCATAGGCGCCTTTAGATACCATCGCCAACTGTCAGCTGCCTGCTGGCTCAAGTTGCCGTAAAAATCTCCCAAGGGCTGCACAATGTGACGCATCAACATATTGGGAAGCAGTGAACTATGAAGAAATTATAATAAACCGAATAAAAATACTCAAGACTTGGCCTAAAGGTCTAGATACTAGGCCATAAACTCCAAAAAAAAGTAAACAATCAAAATGTTTATAGTGCCACCAACTTATCTGTTCAGGTGGACAAAATTAGAACTAAATCCGCCATTTTGTAAATGACATTTCGCTGTCAGTTATTATTTATTCTGAGCTATCAGGTGAGTGTTTTTAAAAAGTGTAAATAAAATGCCTAAAGGTCTTAAAAAGTGATGCGCGATAGATTATCCTAAAAGTTTAATATTTTATGAAAAAAGAGAAACGTGTACAAGTCCCAACTATACTATTTGAAATGCTGTATGAACGCGTTGCTGCCATAACAGGTTAGTATTGCCAGATATGGAAAATTAAAATCACCAAATAATGTACTTGTGAAACATAGTATAAAAATTAACTCAATTTACTGCAATTCATCTAAAGTATCTAGCTTTGTAGTTTGTGTTGCTAATGTTCTAATGCCCCAATTAAATAAAGATTCATTTCATAAAATTACACCGGTGCAGTAGAAAAACATTTGTAATCATGTAGAAGAAATTGAAAATGAATACAGACTAAAAGACGCGTATTTTAATTAACCCTTTATTATAGAGTTTCAGAGCGGTAGTGAAAGCGATTCCAGTGACTTAGAAGATGAATTATTGGAACCAGTAGCTAACGCGGGTACATTTTTTCAAAACAGAAGTTCCTGGAATTCGACTGCTTGAACTCCGAGATCATCCACAATTATTTTTATAAACTATAAATAATATATATAATAACACTAATTCTCACTAATTTTAATATATTATCACGAAATTTGTTTTATTTTATATTATGTGTAATGAATACCTATTTCCTCGGTGAATTTCTTAAATGGCAATAGTAAGCACTCCACTAGCGACGCTGTCAACTAAACAGATAAGTTGGTGGCACTATACTTGTTTAACATTTACATGATAATAGTCACTGGAAATTCTAGATAATAGCGGGAAACACGATTTAGAACCCATAACATGAACACTAAACGCAATTCACACGAAAAATATACAATTATGGAAAAAAATTACAACTAATCTGAAAAATGACAATCCTTCTTCATTTTTACGAGAATTTGAATTACATTGCACAACACTGTCATGTTGTTTTTGCTCAATTACCCTTGTTAGCAAATAATACAATTTATGTTACAGCATATCACTTTTATTTCATCCGTTTATAACTCACAATTTATTTATCGTACAAATTATCACGTCTACTCTTAGTACCTTCACTATATCTTTACACAAAACAGTCAAGTCTCTTAAGTCTTAATACCTTAGAACTGAATGCCTAGCTTTTTTTTTCTGAAAGTGTATACTGTTGGCCCTGCGGCCTTCACAGCTTCATTGAATTAGGTTCGTAAGTGAGGACTTACGAACTATTGAGTGCAACGACTCTGCCGTCGGCGAGGCACCCCTGCCCCTGCTTTCGGAGTAAGGCTCCTCGAGCTAGGGGGGGCTCGATGCGATTCAAGGGCCCCTCTGAAACAATAAAAATCTTACCGGAAATTCAAAGCCACAAAAGCGGAAATCCGATTTACATTTATTAAAGTTAGATGTATATTTCAAGAGATAACTACATTAAAATTAGGATCATTCAATATATTATGCTTAATTGTTCTTTATATTTAATTGCTAACAATCGGCCTTTCCTGACATTTTCACGTCCCGTGAAAGGAAAGTATAAAATGTATTATCATATAAAGTTAATTACAGTTTATTTTAAATTAATGAAATAACAACGCAAAAAATATTGAAGCCCTATTCATGTCTTCAATATTCACCTGCATGAGACCACTTCATGTTCTCAACAGGTAGGAAAGGAGTAAAGAATACTGAAGCCCCATTCATGTCTTCAATATTCACCTGCATGAGACCCCTTCATGTTCTCAACAGGCAAGAAGTAAGTAAAGAATACTGAAGCCCCATTCATGTCTTCAATATTCACCTGCATGAGACCCCTTTATATTCTCAACAGGCAAGAAATAAGTAAAGAATACTGAAGCCTCATTCATGTCTTCAATATTCACCTGCATGAGACCCCTTCAGGTTCTTAGCAGGCAAGAAATAAGTAAAGAATACTGAAGCCCCATTCATGTCTTCAACATTCATTTTCCTAATAAATGATGACATTAATATAATGTACTATAATAAACAAAATAATTATAAACAAATTCAGTATTGTTTTTTACAACTAAAAATATTTAAATAGTAACTAACTAAATGAAAAAAATATTATTTATTTCTAATCATTACATAAAGAAAGAAAATGATCCTTGAAACACTAATAACAAATTATTTGTAATCATATACTTATTCATTCATCGGTATTACTATTTGAACTTTGAGTATCAGATTCATAGTTTCGTTGATAAACCAACCAAGGATGAATTTTATCAACGGAAAACATACCACTAAAACGTCTGCCCTTGCGTGATATAGGTGTATCTTCGACTACATATTTATCGTTATCGAGAACCTTACATATACGATAAGGACCGCGAACTTTAGAAATTAATTTTCTGCTTTTACCTGTTGAAGGAATCTCTCTCTCTATTCTAACCAAATCACCTACAACGAACTTTAAGATTTTCCGCTTCTTATCAAAACGCTCCTTTTGTTTTGTTTGGTCAATTTTAATTCGTTGCGATATTTCGTTCCTAATACTGTCAATATTATTAGTATTTTGTGCATTTTCATTATCGGAATCACTTAAGACATTAATCTGCACCAAAGAATCATTGGTTCCTATTGTTTTAATACCAAATAAAGCTTCTGCAGGAGTTTTACCAATTGTTTTATTTATTGTATTATTTAATCCCCACTGAATGTCACTTACACATTCGTCCCATAAATGTTCAGGCTTACCAAAATTTGACGCTGTTAAAGAAGCTAATACTGTGCGGTACTTGTGCGGCGGCAACAGCATTCAGCATGATCTGGACACCTAACGAGTCTAAATATTCATTGAACCGTTTAGATGTAAATGAGGTTCCTCTATCAGAAATAAGTCTTCTCGGGACGCTAAAAGTGTGAAGATAATGTTTTATTGCTCTGATGGAATGGATTGTTTTCGTGCTTTTTACTGGTATTAGGATAATAAATTTAGTGAATGCATCTATTATTAGCAACAAATAAGAGTTTTTCTTTTTACTGCGCACAAAGGGCCCTAAATGGTCTATATGGATAGTGTCAAATGGTCTATTAACTTTTGGTATTGAATGCAATTCCCCAGCTTTCTTGCCAGCTGGAATTTTGCCGTGAGCACATTCAAGACAAGAATTCACATACTTTTTTACAAATCTCCGCATTTTAACAAACCAGTATTGAACCTTGATCTTATCGTAAGTTTTATCAACACTAAAATGACCAATATCATCGTGATTAGCCTTTAATACTTGCCATTGTACTCCCTTTGGTACAACCCAGCGATCGCCATCTTGCGTTTTTCTATACAGCAGACCTCTTTTTACAACAAAGTTGTTTTTTTATTTCTAAAAGATTACTTGTATTGGGATCCTGTAATATATTTACAATTCGTTGTAGTTATGAATCGCTCTGCTGTACAGTAGAAATCCAGTTCGAATCAATTGTACAAACATCAACGAAATTTTCGTTATACTCGTACTTAACCGGATTACGACTAAGAGCATCGACGTGTGACATGGACTATATATTATGTTAAAATCATACTCTTGTATTATATTCCACCATCGAGCAACTCTAGGCAACATATCACGTTTTTCAAACGTTGCTTTTAAAGAATTACAATCAGTAACTATTGTGAAACATATACCTAATAAATATACACGAAACCGCTGCAATGATGTGACAACTGCTAACGTTTCCAAGTCATAAGCTGTAAAACGACTCTCCTCAGGTGTAGTCTATCTACTGTAATAAGCTACAGCATTAAAAGGAGATTCCTTGTTGGGTCTCTGCAACAAAATGCCTGCAATACCGACCTTAGAAGCGTCAGTGTGAACTTGTGTTTCATATGACTGGTTATAAAAAACAAGGACAGGGCGTTTAACTAATTCTTCTTTTAAAGATAAAAATGCTTTAGTTTCTTCCGTACCCCATCTCCACTTAGAATCCTTTTTCAAGAGTTGTGTTAATAGTCTTGCAATAATAGAAACTCCTTTTATGAATCTACGAAAAAAACTAGCCAATCCCAGAAATTGTCTAACATTGTGTTGGTTAGCGGGTTCAGGAAACTTTTCAACGGCTTCTATTTTTTCTTTCCAGGTCGCACGCCATCTTTACTTATTTCAAATCCCAAGTAATCGACATTTTGCATGAAGAATTGACATTTATCCAATTTTAAAGTTAAAAGCCTACCCTTTTGAACAATATCAAAGTATTACGTAGTTTTTGAAACCCTTCCTCAATTGTTTTTGATGGAACGTCATCCATATACGCAAAAGCTTCTTTAAATCTTGCATTGCCCAAAATCTTGTTAATAGTTCTTTGGAAGATAGAAGGGGCGTTAGCTAGCCCAAATGGCATCCTATTAAACTCATAGTGTCCATCAGGAGTAATAAAAGCTGTGAGATGTTTTGAAGATTCAGACATAGGTACCTGATAATAGCCAGATGCAAGATCTAAAGAAGTGTAATATTTAAATCCAGATAAATTATCTAATTGATCATCAATTCGCGGTAAAGGGTAATGTTCCTTTACAGTTTTTTTTTGTTTAAAGCCCGAAAATCTATACAAAGACGATAATCTACTGTTTTCTTTTTAATAAGGATAATAGGTGACGCGTATTCTGACGTAGACTCTCTGATAATTCCACAGTTTTCTAATTCTTCTACCATAGCTCTAACACGCTCGCGTTCTGGTTGAGACAAACGGTACGGTCTATATACTACGGGATTATTGTCATTTAATTTAATATTCATTTCTGAACCTTGTACGCACCCAATTTCATTTATTGCAAAAGCAAAGCATTGTCTGAATTCGTTTAGAAGATTTAGTAATTTAACTTTATCACTATGGCCCAAGTCTTTATCTATATTCCTTTACTAATGAACAAAAAAGCTCCAAAATAGTCAAAATTCACTGTAACACTGCAGAATAACTCCGAACAAGGCTTAGATGACAGACGAACTACCACTAATGAACGTCATCCTAAAATGGCGTCATGCTTCAAGGTGGAGCTTAGTGAAATTATGAAAACTGTCAACAGAAAATTTAAGTCTAAGATATGTACTTATCTTTTTTTACATTTGAAAATCATAACGTGTGAGAATGAGACAGATATATTTTTGGATAAAATTTCCAATATGGACCATCAATTTAAATGCCCATATTATTTTGTAGATAGTACTCACTAAAAGAAAGCGTTTTGCAAAGTTTCTATATGCGGAAACGCGTACTTTTTGAGAAAAAAATTATTGAAAATCAATTATTTTTGCAATATTTATGTCAATTCCTACGGTAAAACTGACACCAGGGGGGGTACACTTTCATACTGTAAGTAGGGATCCAATAATCTGCAAAGACACTAGTGCCATCTTATACGATATCCGCATAAACTTTCGAACATCAAATTCTAAAAGGTGCGCTAGATGGCGACTACACCAATACTAGTTATTGGGTATGGAGTTTAATGGAATTCTCTAAAGTTGTAACATAAATATAAAAGATTAATAATTATACGGGCATTCAAAAACCTCTTTCAAAATATATTGAATAAAAATATTTATTTTGTCGGTCTGAGATGCAATAACTTTCTCGTTTTGGCAAGTGGCAACTTTATTACTTTATCACATAATGGCTACCGGCGTGTGAGCAAGTCATTGTTTTCACGAACGCTTTTGCCATTTATGTAATTTTCGGTTGTTGTTGCTACTCGTATTTACAATAAGTTTGGTTGAGTTGAGATTAGCCCTCATCCCGTCTTATCGTTTAGTTTTTCATGCTGGAACCACATTGTATGTACATATGTGTAGTGTTGTGCGAAATATTTAACAACAAATATTTAATTTGGTTTGGTGCTGTATTGTGCGGAATAGATGCTTTTACATCTTGTTTGTTAAAATGCCGAGGACTTGTGCTATTGGATGTACATAAAACAAAGTCAAATCAATATTTCATTGATGTTATAAATAATATACGTTTTCACGAACTATTTTGTACTTTATATAATTTTAGGTTGTTGTAAATAAATGTTTAAATGTTTCAAATAAATGTTTAAATTACTGAAATCTGTAATACTTATTTAATAGAACCCTAATACCTTAAAATATAAATATAACTGCCTATAGTATAAATAGCTGTATATGCATAACTACATATAACTATCTATAGTCAAAATATTGAGATTACTTCAACGGATATGGTACCAGACGGCGACACTGTGCCACTATTTGTATTGGGTGACAAAAAAGCGTAGAAGCTGGCTCTCTATTCCGGTATACATTACTCTACTCTATGACTGACACTATTTTGTATTGTCATTGTCATCATGGGTAGGGATGTCGATTCTTTCCGAAAAAGATCGATTTTTAAATCGATTCGAATCGTAAGCTGATGTATCGATTCACAAAAAAATCTATTTGTAAAATATCTATATTTTTCATGTTTGTATTTATAATGTAAATATAAATTCTATTCATGAAAAACCAGAAAGATACTATAGTAAATAATCTCTTATTGAAATTTGTTTTATTTTAATTTATTTATTTTTATTACGGCAGATAACAAATAAAATAGGTTAGGTTCAACTTATGTCAAAGAATCGAATTGATTGATCCCGACTCCACCTGGTACGAGTCTGTCCTACCCCTAGAGTGGTTATAAAGAGCCGGAGGCGCGTAGGGGGAGCGGCCTCAGCCTGCTGTAACAAATCGTAGGCATCGAGCGAGGAGGGATGCCTGCGATTTGTTACGCAAAGGCGTAGAGGCTGCTCTTCCCGCAGCGCCGGAGACGTTGCAGTCTCAAAATAGATACAGAAACCCCTTTTAATCAGTCCCCCTATTTTATGTCTGATGAAGGGGATTTTGTTCTCATAAAATGGATTTATATTTCCATTATAAATGCAAACATGAAAAAATGTCGAAATATTAGAAATCAACTTTTTTGTGAATCAATACATCAGCTTCCGATTCGAATCGATTTATAAAATCGATCTTTTTCGGAAAGAATCGACATCCCTACTGACGATGACAATAACAATATAAAATAGCGTCAGTTTTACCGTAGGAATTGACATAAATTTGCAAAAACAACTGATTTTCAATATTTTTTTTTCTCAAAAAGTACGCATTTCCGCATATTGAAACTTTGCAAAATGCTTTCTTTAGTGAGTACTATCTACAAAAAAAAATATGGGCATTTAAATCGATGGTCCATATTGGAAATTTTAACCATATTTTTCTTGGCAAGGTTCATGTTTGCATGATATTTGTATAACCAAAAAATATATATGCAATTTACTGCTTATCCTCTTTTTCTTATATCAATGATAACTCCATACTAGCGGAGAATGTCAAATGTCAATTCAATCGCTGTCAATGTCAAACATTTAACCTCAGCCATAGACATAGTATCTTATAAACTATTATAAACAATAAACATTCAGTGACGTCATCAGCGTGTGAAAATAATGCACGTATATAGTAGTCACTTACCATCAGGTGAGCCGCATACTCGTTTGCCCCCTCTCCTATAAAAAAAAATCAATAAGCGGTAACAAAATAAATAATTATCATCAAAGTTCTAAGTCGTTTATGATAGAGCTTCTGTGTAAACGACGTTAGAAGTAGGCTTAGCCGGGGTGTACACAAAAAGGTTACGGGGGCTACTAGCGCGGAATAAAGTAGCATAGAGTTGGACATGTACAAAACAGTCAGAACTGAGGTGCGCTCCTACAACTACAACGCGTAAAGTTTGACCTTGCGCTTTATTTACGGTCATCGCATAACACACGGACTGTGACTGGGAACTGAGCTGACTGACAGAACGCGCTTAAAACTGAAAGAAAAGTTATTTCTTAATAGAGGGATTTTGGGCAGTACTGCCAGATCAAAAAACTCATTCAACGCTAGGACAACACAAAAAGAGCTAGATTTCATGAAAACAGCACTTTAAAAAAGCCCTAGATTTCACGCTAAATTAACTACAAACAAAGTATGTGTTTTTATTATAATTTATAATTCAAGAAAATATAATCATAATAAAGAAAACAACCTTAAGTTTTTTTCTGGCAATATTTTTTTGAAGTATCAATACTTCGCAGGACATTGACTTATAATTATGGCAATTGCTGTCAACAGTAGTTAGTACTGTACGAACAATTAAAATGTCATTAATTGCTTCAAAGTGCCATGTATTTCGCAACTTAGTTTCAGATGTCAGCATCTGATTGTGGTTGCTACACAGTTTATTTGTGTTGTAACTTCTAAGTAACTTTTAACTTAGCTGTGCTCTAAACAACTGACTGAAACTGAATAAAGCAAAGTAAATGCGTTGCCAAAACCATGAACGAAAACTTTAATAAAGGGGATTTCCCCGCTTATAGTCGTCGGTAAAAAAATCAAGTTGATCATCCTAAAGGGGGAGCCGCGAGGTCCATAGCACAGGATATCCTAGTTTGAACTCCTCTCCCATGCTCTTTGTTTTGTGAAAAAAATATGTTTGAAAAAGATAAACTGCATTGTACTATTTGTGGGAAAAAAATAATAAAGGTCATTATTATTATAATCGGTAATGTGGACTAACAGTGCTACTATAAAAGAGTTAGATATTAGATAACCCGCTAGTCGCTACAATTTTGAAATGTGTGCTAAATACACCAAAAAGCGCTGGATTAAGCGCTAGGTTAGATAGCTATTCATTATTTGAATGAATGATGAAGAGTTATCGTATCACAAAGCCATGTATATGCAAGTTAGGCTGTAGTTTTTGAGTTATAAGAAAGTGACCATATTAAACGGATGACCATATTACCCTCACGTACTTTATATTTAAAGAAAGATGGCGCTGCTAACATCAATTCTAAAAATAAAAGAGATTAATTGACGCGATTGATACATTATATAAAATTTAAAAGAACTTATAAATCAGTGCCTGCACAGTAAGCAAAAAATAAAGTTTGATCCTCGCCAAAATTCTTTTAAAAGCTCTTTTAAAATTTGATATTTAATACGTTCTTTAATACTTTTGTTTAGTTCGTTTTAGATATACATAATTATATCATTATAGAACATTATTTTACATCATTTAATTATGATTTACGATATGATATTAGTTTAAAATGCACTTGATGACTCAACCAAAGCCAACGTTAAGCAAATTCGTACCTATACTTCCCTACGCTTACTTCAGAATATTTATCATAACTTTTAATGGAATGAAGTGATTTTAATGAAATAAAAACAAAATGTAACCCGAAGATACACTTTATAATTTCCCTAACAATTATTATGATATAAATTAGTACTTTATACGTGATACGTCAACAAACAAACAGACAGACAGACAGAAAATTCTAAAAATGGTAGAAATGTATTTAGTTACTTATTTTTAGTACCCCTCAATCACTTTTATTACAAAAAAATATAAAATGTACAGACATCTGCTATTTACATTTTTATTATATGTATAGATTTTTTAAGTACATAACTGGTTTCTCGGAAACTAGCCTCATGTACCTACTATTTGGGCAAAATCTGTTACTTAGATAATGATTTACTTTATCTACAAATTAACTTTTAATGCATAAAATATTTTTGTATTGCCTAATATAATGTATTTAAAACATAAAAGATTTTTAATATTGATATTATAGTCACTATATATGTAAG
Source organism: Parnassius glacialis (assembly GCA_033319125.1). NCBI lineage: Eukaryota > Metazoa > Arthropoda > Insecta > Lepidoptera > Papilionidae > Parnassius > Parnassius glacialis. Next base: position 33,160,691 of record JAVANC010000001.1, read on the forward strand.
ATGTTGTCAGGTTAAATAATTACATAATAACTTGAGACAGATGGACCATTAAGTAGGGACTGAATAAATTAACCGACTAGATATTACATGGATCTCACAACTTTTTACGGTAGAAGAACTGTTGTTGCGAGACTTGGCTTATTTTAAAAGTTATGTTTTTAACGGCATCTCATTTCTTTTTGTAGATAGTCCTACTTTTTTTCCTTTCCGGTACCATATACTTCTGGAATAACAACTACGGAATTTCGGGCAATTTAGTCTACTTAATACTTTGCGAGATTTTGGTACAACTTCATAAGACATATCCTATTCTTGCTTTTTTCATTCCGTTGACCATTTTACAAGTTACCTTTGAACATAATTATATCTAGGTAACTATCTACATCTATTATTCCATTATATTATACATATATAGGTACAGTAATTCATTCACTGCAAATGTAACTTTGTCATCATCATCATTACAGCCTTTCATAAGTCCACTGCTGAACATAGGCCTCCCCTAAAGAATGCCATAAAGCACGGTCCTGAGCCACCTGCATCCATCGACTTCCTGCATGTCTTACCAAGTCGTCACGCCATCTAGTTGGGGGTCGCCCTACACTTCGCCTACCGGTACGAGGCTGCCACTCGAGAACCTTTCTTCCCCATCGATTGTCGGTTCTTTGAGCTATATGGCCGGCCCGCTGCCACTTCAGCTTACTAATCCGTTGGGCTATGTCGGTTACTCTGGTTCTACTGCGATACCCTCATTTCTAAGTTTATCACGCAGAGATACCTCGAGCATAGCCCTCTCCATAGCTCGCTGAGCGACCTTGAGCTTCCTCATACGGCCAGCAGTGAAGGACCATTAGCTCCGACCGCATGGACAGTTTCCACGAGCTTGTCATTCCTAAATCATCGACTTCATTGCAGTCTTCTAGGCAAGTAACAAATAATAGCACTCATTGCGCGATCGCTCACAAACTCAAGTTGTAAATTAATTTCTGGAAAACAAGTGTCCTGTTAAAAAAACATTGCGTTTCTCTTATTGTTTAATTTTGCTTAAAATGGTTGAACTGCCGTCTTATTACTATCATATGGCCGAATAGACCTACGAAGCACCATGTGCTCTTGTAATATGGTATACAAGTATAAAAAGGCCAGCGTGGGCTTAGCCCACTCCACACATGTTATCTTTAAAATCAGTAGAAATACTAAAAGTAAATAAGATATATGCGTTTCGGCCTAATCTCGTCTTAGCGAGCGATCCAGGCAGCCAGCTTCACTTGTCAATTATGTTTAGAAGGTTTATTTTTGCTTGAAACTGTTTGAAACCGTTCATGCATAAAAAAGTTCGCTAATAAATAGTCTTTCGTCAATCCGCCGCCGTATAGCGTCGGCGTTTGTTTCCTTTTGAAAACACTTGTTTTGCTATTCTTACTAATTAGACGTTTTCAAACCAACTTTACTTTTACATTTGAATAACTTTAAATAATATTTAACATTTGTAAATATTAATGTATCATAAACCTTATTTTTTTCCAAATTAAGGTTCTTGATTGTTTGATATTTACGAATATTATTATTAGGTGAAAATTTAATTTAATAGGAAAATTTAATCCAAGGGTTTCCAGAGTGATTTAGCTGTACCTACTTATATAAATGATTTTTTTTATAAAACAAAAAATAGTACAAAATGTTTGTAATCTTTGCATAAAGAAAGTCACTTACTCTCAATTTCAAAGAAAACACGTAGAAAAACACGTAGTTACTCACTAAAAACAAGTATCCTTCCGTTTGTAACTGATGTTTGATGTCAACTAAACTTAATTAGGTCTAACCAAGTGACAAAAGCATAAAAAAGATAATTATTTTTACGCCTTGACACGCCAGTCGCCACAGCTAAAAGTTATCGAAAATTGGTGCCGCAACCATTGAACTATTATGTACTAAAGTACTAGAACAGACACGTACAACAAAAACCGCGCGCCAGTGGAAGGATGCGTTGTCATAGAGCAGCCTGTCGCGGACAGAAGTGACAAATGGTGATATGTGTTAAAATAGTTATATTAACTATTTTATATTGTAAATTGTTATTATTAAGTAAATTTAGGTATATGGAAAATAAAACTACGCAAATAATTCAAACTATTATAATTAACAATATATAAATTAATGGTAATTTTAATTTCCTTTACATAATATAAGTTTTGTGAGCTTTTGCCGTTTGCTCGTGTAATCATTCGTTATCTTTGCCTCGTGGTGCAACCTTACAGTTGTACCTATATTTATTTATATAAGGTGCAAAGTTCTAAATTCTTTCCATAAGGTGAGGTGTTGTCAAACGCATTCAAATTAGTAATAAATAAATATATATATATATATATATATATATATATATATATATATATATATATATATATATATATATATATATTATAACGTTCACTGGTCACGCATGATAAATGAAACGTTACAAATAATACGAATGCACAGTTTATTCACTTATATAGGAACATATAGGCAACTATTGACACGTAAGTACATAAACAACGTCTCGCGAAACGCAGCGCGAGCGCGGGAACAATCAATAATTAACACAGGTATAGCGCGGAGCTAGTCGGGCAGCCTACTGCCTTATAGCGGCGGTCAAGGTTCGGACGAGTGGCGTGATCCCGTGGCGGGGTAATCGTACGAGAGGGGATAGTGAGACATCGGGTGACATAGGTAAGTATCGGCACGCTACATACTCCCCCTTTTGACCAAGAGGGAACATCACGAATGGTCAAACTAACAGTTAGCGCATAGCTGCGATCCTTACGCGGACGACCCCTACGACGCTTAGGAGCAACCGGCTCCGGACATTCTTCACCACCCCTGTCATGGTATTTCCGTAGATCCGACACATGATACTTACCAACGACTTCACCAGTCTTCCGCGAAGTTAGAATGTAAGTAGTTGGACTCACCTGTTTGGAGATCACATACGGACCATCCTGCTTCGGGATGAATTTAGAAGTAACACCCTTAGCAGCATTACTCAGGACATGTGACTTCATGAGAACGAGATCACCTTCTTGTAACGGATCCGAACCACGGCGATCGGAATCGGCTTGGAGCTTACGAAGATCCTGTTGATGTTCAATGTTCTCCTTAGCTTCCGAGAGAGAGACAGCAAGCTTCAAAAGGTAAGGCGTAATCTGAGGGACTAAGTTTTCAGACTCGATGACCGCCCGTAGATCAGCCTGAACCGACAAAGGAGAACGGAGCTCACGTCCAAATGTCAAGAAAGCCGGAGTGGTACCTGTAGAAACGGTGACTGAGCTATTTAGAGCAAATCGGACGAAAGGTAATACTTCAGACCATTGCTTATGGTCACCCTCAACAAGAATGGCGAGGTGAGCTTTAAGGTCCCGATTCTTCCGTTCTACGGGATTCGCTTCTGGGTGATACAAAGGCACCAGGTTCTGCTTTACACCTAGGACAAACAGAGCCTTCTGCATAACATCAGCCACAAACTGGACACCGTTATCGGAGATCATCCGCCTAGGAAGTCCATACCTCATAAAGATTTCACCAACAAGAGTTTTCGCACAGATTTCGGCTGTGGCCTCGGTTAGAGCAAACAGTTCGACCCACTTACTAGCAGTGTCCTCCACTATCAAAATCCACCTTTCACCCTGAGGTCCTTTGGGTAACGGCCCAAAAAGATTGACGGCAATGACCTCGAATCGTTGAGCCGGTACCGGAGTCTGGAGTAAGCCAGGCGGTTTCAAGTTGGAAGACTTATACCGCTGACACTCAGTGCAGGTCTTCAGGTAATCGGTGATATAGCGTCTCATACCAGGGAAATAGAACTGCTGGGATATACGATGCAAAGTCCGTTGAATACCTCCATGAGCAGCGGTTGGCGAGCCATGACACTCAAACATAACTTTGCCCCGCAAACTCTCAGGTACTACCAGCTGAGGCTCCTCAGTATCGGTGTCGTCCACGTACCGGTACAAAACACCTTGGTTTACTAGGTACCCCCTCTCCGACCACCGATGAACTGACAGCTCATCAGAACTTTCCAGGTCCTTAAGTATTTTGGCTACTTCTGGATCAGCCAGCTGGACTTCACGGGTTGAAGTAGCGTCCCAACGTGGAACATCCACAGACACGGGGCAGACACCACATTCCGTCGAAGTGCTATCGATGACTGGACGGCTGAGTGTGTCGGCTAGCACATTAGCCTTCCCAGGAGTGTATTCCATTTGTAGACCGAAGGATTGTAGCTTTAAAGCCCAACGAACAAGTCTACCACTAGGCGATTTGACAGAAAACAGCCACTTCAGGGGTTGATGATCACTTCTGACCACTACCTGGTGACCATCAACATACCCACGGAATCTTTCCACGGCCCAAACAACTGCTAGCGCCTCCCGCTCCGTAGTGGTATAATTTTCTTCGGCTGATGTGAGGAGTCGGCTCGCGTACTCGATTGGGTGTTCATCCTGTGGTGACTCCCCCTGGAGTAAAGCTGCACCTAGGGCAAAATCGCTGGCGTCCGTCCTAAGGATGAATGGTTTCGAGTAATCCGGCTGAACAAGAATGGGTGGTGAAGTCAGAAGGGACTTAAGATGTACAAAGGCTTTGGCCTGATCATCTCCCCATTGCCAGATCTGCGACTTTTTGGTAAGGCGCGTAAGCGGTTCAGCTACCTTCGCAAACTCTGGTATGCACTTTCTAAACCAGGAGCAAGTTTGCAGGAAGGTACGAAGTTGCTGGAGGGTCGGTTCTCCGACAATATCAAAAACGTCAGAATACTCACCTAATAGATTCGCCAGTCTAGACCTCTCCGACTCCGATAGCGCGGTGGCCTCGTCCTCCCGCAACACGTTCAATGTGGCAGCGCACTCAACAGGTTCGCGACGAGTTTCCCATGACAAGGCGTGAAATGTCCGGGGCTGATCAACTGTACGCCAATTCCATTTATCAAAATCAATAATCATTCTAGCCTTTGTTATAAAGTCGATACCTAACAAAGTATCGTTGTTAACGGCATTCGGTAAAATAATGAACTCAATAGGTATACTTAATGAAGCAAGTTGAACATTGACCTCCGTGAGTAACACCTCACTATTCCTAATAGTACCGTCCGCAAGCTTTACCGACATGAGTTCGGTACGAAAGTTTAAACCGATACGTTTCATTAACGCATAAAGTGAACAACTCGCAACACTACGACGCGCGGCGGTATCCAACAACGCGGTACCCGAGTATCCCCCTATACTCACTCGTACGATAGGCCGACCTTGCTCCTTACAATCGGATTTCGAACTCGAGAAGCAATTATTAACAAAGATGGACGAAAATACATTTTCAACTTTAATGTTATCATTAGAAAGTCTACTTTGTAAACATTTAGGGCAATTTACTCTAATATGACCTTTCTCGTCACAATTATAACAAACAATACCTGAATTAGAAGAATGAGATCTTTTACTTAACTTATCACAGGAGTCACGGACGTGTCCTCGCGTTTTGCAGTAAACACAGAATAGCTTTCTCTCACCATCACTATTTTTGTTCACACACTGATCACTACGCGGCACAGGCACGCGGTCACGTGAAGACTGCGAAGCGGAGTCGGGGGCGCGCAGTTGCGGCGCCGTCGAACTCGAACCCGAAGTACTATGTTGAAGTCCCTTTGAAGCCATGCCTGCGGCTAGGTCTCGCGGGCACGCTCAGCGGCGACGCCAGCGGTTGTGGCGGCGCGAGCGGCGGCAGCGCAGCGTTCTCCGTCAGCGACTCCTCTATAGCTCGAGATCTTTCAATGAGAGATTCGATGTCATTCACAGTATCTCTCGACAGTCGTTTTCTGATTCTCTTATGTAGAAGCCCGTAAATCATATCTAATCTCGCTTCCTCTGGTAACTCATAGGGTAGTTTCGCCAACAAAGCCCTTATCTTTACGACGAAAATATCGGCACGTTCCGATCCTTGCTCGGCGGCAAAAACGTCTCGGTACAACTTATATGCAGGTCGTGGAACTCCATACATCGATCGCAGGCGTTTCACAGCATCCGACCACGAGTGTACTTCATTTCGAATTCCACGCCACCACACTGCTGCATCTCCTTGAAGTAACATAGGAAGGCCGCGAAGTGCCATCTCATCACTAACTGATGCACAATCCTTATACATTTCCACCGCGTCAATGAATGCTTCCACTGCTTCCGGGTGTTGAGACGAACCGTCGAACCGTGCAGTGCATTTTACGAATGTCCCTGGGATAGATGACGACCGTGGTGACGTGACAGTGGCCGCACCGGCAGCGCTAGGCTCGACATTCGGCGGCGCCCCTAAGTGCGATGACAGAAGAGACTGGACGAGCTTCTGGTTTGCCTCGGCTTGTGCCGCAGAGAAGGCAGCCAGAAGCGACGACAGCTGGTTCTCGGACATAAGCACAGGTGCTGCAGGTGTCGGGTTTATAGGTGCCACAGGTGTCGGATTCACCGGTTCCTCATCCGAACTGGTGTCATTATTACGTGGTTTTCGCGGCGGCATTATGACTGAGTCCTTGTAGTTCGCGTCTCAATATCAAACGATAAACTCGTAGGTACACTAGGCACACTCTCGCGTACGTACTTGTGCACTAGAAACTTCGAGAGCCACGGTAGGTTCCTTCGTGGCCCGCAGTTGGGAGCCAATATAACGTTCACTGGTCACGCATGATAAATGAAACGTTACAAATAATACGAATGCACAGTTTATTCACTTATATAGGAACATATAGGCAACTATTGACACGTAAGTACATAAACAACGTCTCGCGAAACGCAGCGCGAGCGCGGGAACAATCAATAATTAACACAGGTATAGCGCGGAGCTAGTCGGGCAGCCTACTGCCTTATAGCGGCGGTCAAGGTTCGGACGAGTGGCGTGATCCCGTGGCGGGGTAATCGTACGAGAGGGGATAGTGAGACATCGGGTGACATAGGTAAGTATCGGCGCGCTACAATATATATATATATATCACTTATACTTACTATATGGTACATAGATAACATTATTTTACAAAGTAAAGTTGTTAATCATAAATTGTATCACTTCGTAAACTACGCTTGAAATAAGATCTATTTTTTTTTTGTATTATTGTACTATTGTTTTACTATTTAAATCTTTGAATAAACTGATAATGATAACTGAACAACAAAATAAAAGTAGGTACAAATGTTAGCGTATCTGCGTCTTCTATTTTCATTACTCTATAATTTGTACTGCAAAATGGCGTCCGCGGCAACTCGCTTCTCCTGGGCGTTGTTACATTGCGAAAAATATTCTATCAAAAAGTTTTAAACGTATTTAAACCATCACTTTTTTTTTGATGTTCTCGAGTATTTAGAACAGTCTTTAAGCACACAATCAGGCATTTTAAGATCGTACAAAACACGACTCCATGCGACGGGCGTTAGATACTCACTGGAAAGTTGCGGTACGGTACGGTGTACCGCAAGTCGTTGCGCAAAGTCATGCTTTGCGGTGTCCTCTCTAGTACGTTAGTACATAATACCTCAATGGCCGCAACGAATCGGTTAATCGACAAAAAATTTAGCAACAAACACAGCTACAAAACATTTATGTGCTGATGTCGTTTTTTTTCATCATCCAACCGCCAGTAATAAAATTTGAGCTTTATCCTGGTTCATCATACAAAACATGACGATAAATTGATATTTATCAAACATATATCAATACTGTTTAGATACTTCGATATGATATATTTTTCATTTCCATTTTATAAAATTCACAGAAAGATTAAATATTTTTAGTCTCACAAATAGGTAAATAGTGATAATAAAATATCATTGAAAAAAAATACTGTATTTAATTTTTGATATTACTTATTACTAAACACTTAACATTTCCAAAATAAAAATTGTTCTAAGGGTACTAGCTATCTACTACTTACTACTATACTATGTACAACATAGCTTGATCTTTTTGACAGGTGTCAAATTTGCAATCGACATAACTTTACAAGGACGAATATAATCTTTTCTTATTTTAAAAATCTTGAAAATTGTTAAAATTTTTAAAAATAGACACAACACATATGTATTAAAGATTGAAGCATTTTTCGAAAGTCTTGGTGGTTTTTATTGCTTCAAAGTAAGATTTAAATAGAAAAACTGAAAACAATGGACGCTCGTGCAATGTTACATCGGTCGGTCGGATGGGACACAAATAACAGGCAGTAACTGTAACAAATATCAGTTACAAAGAAGCCTTAATTAAAATCATTTTACCGATGACGACTTCGAGGATGAAAATGTTGGTTGTGCGTCTCTTCCCTATTAGACTATTTTTTAAAGCGAAAATTTTATTTTATTTTTCAACCTTGATTTTAATTGAATATTATATGAATAATATAAACCATCGTCACTTACCTACCCAATATTTTTATATGTCTAGTGCAATAAAGTTGATTGTGAATGAATTAATTTATTTTGAATAGTTTAAAACATACATACAGTCACACCATCTCATCACAGTTACAAGTACCTATATAAAAACGTTATTTTTTGCAATACTAGATATTTTCTGTTTCCCATCATTAGACCCATCTGTCAAAAAGATCAAGCTATGTTGTACAGGGTATAAATAATTGTTAACTAAAATAGGTTTGAATGGAAATGTATAGATGTATGTCTGAAGTAAATATCTACTTAAATAGTATGTCCTTAAGACATACTTCTATACTCTTACTACTTACGGTGTATCTTCGTCTTTCGATACCTCAATTATATCAAACTTATAGACAACAGCCTTATTTCCGTGATGCGCAAGCATATGAGTAAACAGTACATTAGGACTAAATGTAAGACCACATTTTGAGCACTGTTGTCGTGAAATTCTATTTTTTGCACCACATACATTAAGATGTGCCGTAACAGAATTATCCAGGAAATGGAGACCACATGAGCATTTATACAATTTTGCCGTTTTTTCTATTATTGGAGAGTCTATAAATTTATTTTTGATGTGTAAATTACTGGGTGTAGAAGGTAAAACCTTAACTGGTTTACTTGGATTATCAGTTATTTTGTCTTTATCAGTCTTACTTAATTTAGATGTTTTTGCCAAATCAAATGTTTCTTTCTGAGATTTAGTATTATCGAAATCGTTTATTGTTATATTGTCAGTTATAAAATTACAATCTGTCTCGTGTAATATATAATGATGCTTTAATTTTCTAGCTTCGAAATAAAACCCACAGTAAGAACATTTTGATTTAGGAATTTCAAAAGAACAATCATGCTTTAGAGTATCCCGGGCGTTTCTTATGCATATTTGGCACTTTGCGCATTTAAAAAGTGAATAATCATACACTTTTCCATTAAACGATGACAGTAAATTATCATCTTTTATGTTTTTGTAGTCATCGTTTTCAATTTTCTTGCCAATCAAAATTACTTTTATATTCTTTGAGTTAAAGCTTTCGAATTCTTTATGTTTAGAAATATGCGCATTATACTCTTTACTACATAGTAGTAATCCGCAGTAAGAGCATTTTTTTAAGTCGTTTTTATTACATATATGATGTTTATATTCAGTTTTGCCCACAACACCTTCACAGTTTCTACATGTGTATATAGTAAACCAATTTCCTGAACGAAGAGCATCATTAAACATTTTGTCCTCGTCCCTGTTAAAGAGTACTATTCTATAAGATTTTAACCCCTTGAATGGTCGTTTATGTATAGCTTCATGTTGCACTTTAGATGTAGCTGAAATAAAAGGTATTCCACAAATTCTACAAGTATGTTTTCGTAGAGATAAGCAATTATTTCCGAGATGTTTGTACAAAGAGTATGGATCAATGAAACAATGGCACTTATCACACTTATAAACCGTTAATTCCGGTGAAGCTTCTTGAATAACTTTCATTTTTATTTTATTCTCATATTTGTATATTGACTTGTTAATAATTTTCTGCATCTGTTCCTGGGGTAAAGAATCAAATACTCTTTTTATCCACGCATCATAATCGGTCGTAAAATAAAATATGTCAAATTTAATAATTTTAAAATCTTTTTTGTTAAAGTTACATAGATGCACCTTTTCGTGGTCTTCATAACATCCAACATCAAATATTAGATCACAGATTTTACATATTTTCGTAAACGACTGTATACTTAAAGGATTGTAGTGCCTTTGACAATGTTCTACTACCAAATCGTAAGCATCTACACAAATATGGCAGTTTTTACAAGTATAAATAATAAACCTCTCACATTCTTCTACATCGGAACGCGGCATTTTTGGAGTTAAATTTGATTTTATCTCACCAATATTTTTAGCTTCAGTTTTAGACCCACTCTTGGATTGTGATAGATGTTTTGAATTAATATTACTATATTGTAATCTGTAATTATGATAATTCATGTGCAATTTGTAACCTAACTCAGAAAAGTTCATATCGCAATCAGAGCATGTAACATAATCATCAACACCACATTCATGTCTTATTTTCGCTATTTGATTAGCAAAATATATTCCACAAATACTGCAATGTGGAAATTCGGGTATCGGAGGAGCTATACGCTTTCTACTCTTCAGGTCATAAAATTTGAAATCCTGTAAAGTTAAATTCTTTTTTCTTTGATGTAGCCTTCCATGTGAAGAAATACTTGTCTGTGTTATTATAAGACCACAAAGTTTACAAGTTGCTGGTGCAACATGAGTGCACTGTGATTTTTTATGTATTAGTTTTGTAGTATCATTAACAAAACATTTACAAGTATTACAGTAGTATACCGTAAAAAGGCAGGCCAAATTATTATTTTTTAATTGTGATTCATAAGAATTAGAATCCACTGTCACTCTTGACTTTAATTCTCTTTTTTTCTTATTATATAGATTCTCATCAAGGATATTATTGTGTATGACTTCTGTTCGAACAACAGTAAAGTCCTTATAATTTATAGCTTTGCTTCTATGTTCATTTTCATGTACACTTTTAAGATCACAGTCAATTAAAATATCACAAAATTTACACTGTATGTGATTAGGAGCAACAGTGTCACAGTTTAAAAAATGTTGAATAAACATATTTTCATCAAAGTGCACAGTACATTTTAGGCATTTGTATAAAATTAAAGATTGTGTAGACTCACATAAGCCATATACAGTAAAATTATTTGTGACCAAATGTTGTTGTCTATGATATAATTCATCATTTTTCTTGAAAATCCTGTTACACAGTGAACATTTCCAATTGATCAAAAATTCCATATGACTGGAATGATCAACCGCAATTCGTGATTGTAGAAAATGAATATCACATCTATTACACCTAAACAAGGCAGATTTTAAAATTCCACCTATGGCAGACTCGTTTGCGCTCATAGTGGAAGTTTGGCTTACGTTAGGAATTTCTTGCAATATTGGGTCATCTTTAGAGGATGATATGTTATTTTTTATTGCATCTATTTTGTTTACACCATTTGCTTTTGAAGGTTTATTTGAAGATTTGGTTTTGAATACACGTGACACTAGATTTTTATGTACTTTATGTAAATGCCCATTGTAAGACGAAAGACTCCCAAATTCAGATGAACAAAATTTGCATTTAGGATCATATAGAACTTTTTTCAAGGGAGCCTTTTTCGCAAATTTATGTTTTTTTAGTAAATGTGTTAAACTAAATTTAACATTATTAAAATAATATGAACACAGTGGACATCTGTAAACATAACTATTCAAATTATTATTAGAGTTTTTCTTTCTCCTAGCCTTCTCAGCTTCAAATTTCTGTTGATGAAGTTTTGAATTGGAAAAAATATCCTTTACATGAGACTTATGCATGCCTAAGTTCTTTTTGGTTTTTGAATGTTTTTTGTCCTTCTTTGTTTCAAGCGTGTCATATAAATGCTCAATAAGGGATTGCATATTTGGAAATACTCTATTACAATGAAAACAAGAATTATTGGAAGTCAAGGATATTTTTTCTTTGTTATAACCACTAGCAATTTTTACTGCCACATTTCTCGTTTTATTAACTTTTCGTATTTTAACACGAGTGAAATGAATATTTCTTCTATGTTTGTTTAAACTTGAATGTGATGCAAAAGTTTTATGACATATATTACATTTCGGTTTATTCACACATATATTTTCAGATTGTTTTTCCAGATCAATTTTAGGTATATCAATATGTTTCTTTTCATTATTTAAGCTACAATGTAAACATTTCTTGTGATTATCCAAATTTTTACTGTTTGGAAAAAGAATAAAACAAATTTCACAGTACTTATTACAATTATCTAAAAAAGGTCTGAGATTTTTCAAAATAACGGTTGCAGTATTTAATTTGGGATCACTTTTACAATCTAAATTCTTTTGTATGGGTTTGCTACTAGGCTTTGATCCCAATATTATCTTATTTTTATGAAGTGCCACAGTGCTTGATTCATCCACAGCAGGTACTTTATCGTTTATTTTTCTTTTTTCTCCAACTCTTAACATTATATCCCCGTCAAAAGATTCCCGATCTACATTTGGAACTGATATAAAATTAATATAATTTTCTGAATTACAGTTCAGACTTTCCTTCTCTTCATTTAAGGTTTGTTCTATTGTTGATGCTGAAATAAATTATTTTTTTAATAAATATCGATTAACGTTACGTGAAACTAGTTTATTCGCAATATATTCATTTACTTTTAGATCATTCTGACAGCAATTCATTTATAGTCAGTCTAGCTATATGGACAGTTCTCCCGGTGCAGTAATGTGCTTGTTTGCTGATACAATCAAACTTTTTAACATGCAGTTCTGTAATGACCACTGCTCTAGCTGCACTTGATAGCCGTTAAAAAATTAAAGGGTAGTACAGTATTTGGTTGGAAGTAAAAATTAATTTAAAATATTATTTAAAACTGTATAAGTGCAATAATAAAAGGTTGCATGTGATGAGCCGTGGTAGCTCAGATGGTTAGCGCACGCTGTAAATTTCACAGTACGCAAGCAACTCGGGTTCGATACCCGCCGGCACCAATGAAATTGTTAATTGCAATTTAAGTGCTGATTTACCACATGTTCGGCGGTGAAGATAAACATCGTGAGGAAACCTGTATGTCTGAGAAATAAGAAAAAACATATTTCAAAGACATGTGAAGTTCGTCAACACGCGTTGGGGCAGCGCGGTAGACATTTCCTTGCCCGAAAACAATCTCAGATTCAAAGTTTGTATTGTACAATGTATGTAGTATGATGTATGATTAGAGATTAGTTTTAGAAATTTTCCGTACCTGAAATTTAATTTAAATTTTTAAATTTTTTAGAACTTAAAACACACTTATAGCCTTATAATGAGGACATTGATAATCTCCAAACAACCTATAAATGTTTCAAGTATTTTAACTACATAATTTCCACATAAATTATGTAACTGGTCTGTTACACAACACTGCGACAATTATTTTTAAATCTTTATACATAAAAAAACCAGGATAAATTCCTAATTAATCTGGCAACAATAACCAAGATAGATTAGGTAGTGGCGTTCCTAGGATCTTGATATAGGGTTAGTTCCACTTTTTTTCCGATGCTGCCCTGGATATTTTATAATATCTAACATAAATACAAGATGATAAAACCGCAATCTATCGGAAGCCATAAGAAGCTTCTTGAATTTCCTATTGTCTCTTCCTATTCTTGTTGCCGTATTACGACACAATTTACATAAGAACTACTAATTAAAATATCTGAAGATTACGCTCAATTGTTATATATTGATAACATATAGATTTTCAACAAAAATAACATAATTTGTATGAATTATATTTGTAATGGAATTAATGTTTTGAATTTTATCACTAAATATTAATAATTTCTTTGGACAAGCTCTTGTTGCACCAAATCATTCACATTACCATTTGGACGCGCCAGTAACGTGAGTTTCTTCGATAAAAATTTGTGGAATGTATTGGTACATACAACAAGCAGAGCTAGGAAAGTGGATAAGAGTGGAATGCACGCACCAACCTTGTGAGGGACTGCCTCGCCTTCTTCCTGGAGTATCAGCTATCACAGCAGGCCCGCTACGTGGATAAGCGTACGAACACATATATCAGTTCCAGGATATCACACACTCTTCAACTCTCGACTTATTGTAACCGCGGAAGGCGCGTCACATTCGGGAAATTACTAGGACTCAATGTCCGGTGATAACTAACCGGTTCAGTGCGGATGCATCGATTAATTTTGCGTGTGGCGTATGACACACGAGTCGTGTCTTTTTAAAAATCGTTATAACTAGCTCAAATTGCGGTTTTGGAAAATTTACCCGGAACAAAAAATTCATTATTTTGCAAGTAGTTCATGCATGCGGCTTCGTTTCTGGATATTTTGAAAATTTGAAATTTTTAGGGGTTGACAACCTTTTTTTAACTTTTTACTTTGTGGGTTTTCAATCATGTTGTGGAAAAATAGTCTAATAATTAATAAATAATAGCACTCATTGCGATTTCTCACAAACTCTAGTTGTAAATAAATTTCTGGAAAACAAGTCTCCTGTTAAAAAAAAAACAATGCGTTTCTCTTATTGTTTAATTTTGCTTAAAATGGTTGAACTGCCGTCGTATTACTATCATATGGCCGAATAGAGCTACGAAGTACCATGTGCTCTTGTGATATGGTATAAGGTTTATTTTTGCTTGAAACAGTTTGAAACCGTTCATGCATAAAAAAAGTTCGCTAATAAATAGTCTTTTGTCAATCTGCCGCCGTATAGCGCCGGCGTTTGTTTCCTTTTGAAAACACTTGTTTTGCTATTCTTATTTTTAAAAAGACTTTATTTAAAAAAATATTACTATTAATGTGCGATACATTACTTATATACTACTTAATTAATCCGCGATGGATTCTAACTTAAAACTACATGTCCGATACATGTGAGAGCCTAACTATGACTATCCTAATTCTTATTCTAGATCTTTAAGCTAAAGAACAGTTATCAGTATTCACACGAAAGACCACCCGTCCTCCAGACGCAATTCAGCAATCTACTTTTGTCCCTCGTGTGGTTGCGGTTATTAATCGATTGCAACTTACTGTCGCCACGCAACTTGCGTCGCCTTCAACGGCTGTACGTGCATATAGGAAGGATTAAGGAAGAGAGGGGTTAAAGATATGTACCATGTATTTTATTAGATTTATAAATTAAGTTGTTAACTGGCGTTACCAACATTTACTCTTTGAATAACACTACATAATCATTATTGTCAATGCCCGGAAAATGTTTGGAAATTTCTTTCAATAGAGACGAGATATTAGATATTATAATTTACTGTCAAACAAAATTACAAAAGAAAATAATATTATCCATTATGTTTTATGGTATTTGGTTATTAATAAATTATTTTGCTATAACCAGTAGAATTCTAAACATTCTTCACATCATTCGAAATAAAAACATGTAACATAAACTTGATAAACAACTAAATATAATGAAGAGATTCAACAATCCAATGAATTTACATGGATCTTTAAATTGTTTTTCACGAGTGATACACTTTTTCCTACTGGGTGAACCATTATTCTTAAGCCCCAGCCCAGGGATGGGAACAGTATTCTATGTGAGGCTTAACCTGCACCTTGTAAAGTTGCAGGCGGTGTGTCGGCATGAAATACTGTCCCGCTCTGCTGAGCACCCGAAGCATTTTGGAGGCCAATTTGGCTTTCTCTTCCAAGTGACCACGAAACTGCTCATTATTCGATATGTCGCCGAGGATTCAAATACTGGCTGTGGCAACAAGGGGAGTGCCTTAAAACTGAGGAGATACGACAAAAGGGTTCTTTTTAGCGGTAAACGCGCAACCTTGGTTCTTCTAGGGATTGAACTGGACTAGATTTAGATGCCCCTAATCCGAGACTTTGTTTAGCAAAGATTTCACTTCAGATACAACTTTGTTCCGCTACATTTAGACCAGAAGATAACCGCTGATCGACCTCGACTATTGGCACTCACTAATCAGTTGGAGATCCTCAAGGTATACCGCATGAGCTGGCAGTTTATAATGGACTCCATTATTTTGGAAGGCGATAGGCCTATAGTGCCTTTTTTAGGGATCGGATGCACGAAAGCTGTCTTTCATGAATTCGGGACTACGCATAGGGAATAGAAGTACAGGAAAAGACGCGTTAGAACTGGTGCCAACTCTGGAGCACACGTCCTCAGCACAATTGGGGTGATTTTGTCAGGTCCACTTGCCTTGTGAAGTCCAGGGAGAGGAGTGCTTTACGAACCGAGCGCTGTGTAAACCGCACATCCGGCATGGAATTCTCACACCGCGGGATGGTCGGCGGTGTGCTCCACCGTCATCGAGAGTCGAGTTGGACGCAAAGAAAGAGCCTAACAGATCTTCGGCTTTCTCCTTTGCGGCATGGGTCAGTGAGTCGTCCTTCCTGTGTAGAGATGGAAGAGATGGCTGACAGAAGTTCCCTTGGACAACCTTGGCGAGAGATCGAAATTCACGGGTTCCTGAAGAAAAGCGGGCTAGTTCCTCGCCAATTCTGCCGATGTATTCTGACTAATAAAATAAAAAGTTCCATACCCTAAAGTACCACATCTAGTCTAGTAGAATTACCAACAACGTTGGGATCGTACGGAGAGAAGCAATCCCACCCAAGGGTAGCATGCAAAAAAAGACCAAAAAGAAAGAAAGAAAAAAAAAGACCGTATCTAGAAAATTCTCCGAAAGCCAATCGGCTGACCTATCACGGTGGGCCAAACTCGGCGGCAGCCTGCAGAATGCAACCGCGATATTAGCGTGAGTGGCACCACACTCCAGAATAGACAATGGTTTAAGGAGCCAAGAGGGGCGTCGACGGAAACATGATATCCGTCCGGATTCGACATCATCAGAAGCTCTAACAGGTAAGGTGCATGATACTTCAGATCTGGAATCCGCTTAGGTGTAAGAAACAGTTGTGTCAGACCATATGCTAAGGCAAAGTCGTAAACAGATCTCTCCGTGTGATCGGTTATACGTGAACCGAGCCATTCGGCGTGGTGAGCGTTAAAATCGCCGAAGATCACGATCTCTGCGGATGGGATCTGCTGTAGCGAGGAATCTGTAGCCATTTGAATGTGGTCAATGATTTGTCTGTTTCCGGATTACCGCTATGAGACCTATAGAGGCATCCGTAGACGCTCGGTTGGTCGTCGCTGTCTACGCGTAGCTAAAGGATGGACAGGTCCAAACCTTCAAGACTGCCGAGGCGTCGAGAATAAATTTCACAGTACTTATTATAATTATCTAAAAATGTTCTGAGATTTTTCAAAATAACGGTTGTAGCATTTAATTTGGGATCACTTTTACACTCAAAATTTTTTTGTATGGGTTCGCTACTAGGCTTTGATCCCAATATTATCTTATTTTTATGAAGTGCCACAGTGCTTGATTCATCCACAACTGGTACTTTATCGTTTATTTTTCTTTTTTCTCCAAATCTTAACATTATATCCCCGTTAAAAGATTCCCTATCTATATTTGGAACTGATATAAAATTAATATAATTTTCTGAATTACAGTTCAGACTTTCCTTTTCTTCATTTAAGGTTTGTTCTATTGTTGATGCTGAAATAAATTATTTTTTTAATAAATATCGATTAATGTTACGTAACACTAGTTTAGAGAATAGATTTCCTCTCTGACGTATACGCAAACTCCAGCCTGACTGCCTGAGACATTAACAGTGGTAGAGCCACGCGGCAGTTTTGCTGTCGCACGGCTGGGCCGACTCGAACCGGGGTGGTACCACAACCTCACAGAATACCAGCGTGAATTAGAAGTTTACTTCTACGTTTCGCCTGGTGAGTGCAGGTGGCCGAGGTCCCAATCCCTCCCCCCCTCCATCAACATGGTAGCGGAATTAAACTGAAGACTACCCCAGGAGGGTACAAGCATCCCTGGAGAATCCCTCGCTGAGCATCCACGCTTAAGCTATCCAACTTTTTCTGAACGAGGGTCCTCAGGTTGCCCCGCGTATTCTGGGGAAAGAGAAATTCCGCTCAAGACGAAACCTGCTCGGGACAAGCGGAGCAATAAGACAAAGGCAACCCCTGCCACGTTTTCCGTGAATTTCTGCAATATCAGGGGCGTTAAGGTTTGAATGTAGTCATTCAAAACTTAACGCCGTCCAGTACCATCTGGAGACGGCAATGCTGGTCTTGCTCTTTCTAACCGAGACGCAGGTGTCCTCTCCGGCTGATACTTCGTATCTCTCCTACCCGGGGTACAAATTAGAAAACTCCTTTGTACCCCGGGGTGGAGTGTGCGTGTACATCGGAGATCTGTTTTCGACGCCTCGGCAGTCTTGTAGGTATAGACGACCATCCCCGGTGTCTCTATAGGTCCCATAGCGGTAATGCCGACACAGACCGACTGCTCAACCACGTCCAAATGGTTACAGACTCCGTGCTACAACAGGTCCCATCCGGAGAGATCGTGATGTTCGGTGATTTTAACGCCCACCACGCTGAATAGCTTGGTTCCCATTTCATCGATCATGCGGGTAGATCTGTTTATGAATTTTCCTTGGCATATAGTTTGATGCAACTGGTTACTTCGCCTACGCGGATCATAGATGTAGATACCTCCCTGTTGGACCTTCTGCTGACCTCTCATCCGGACGGATATCAGGTCTCCGTCGATGCCCCTCTTGGCTCTTCGGACCATTGTCCGATCCGGAGTACGGTGCCACTCACGCTCCCATCGCAGTTGCGACTGCAGAATGCCGCCGTGTTTGGCACTATAGGTCGGCCGATTGGGACGGGATGCAGTCTTTTTTTGCATCCTACACTTAGAGGTGGGTTCGCTTGTCGCCGGATGATCCCGACGTTGTTGCTAATTCTGTCGCTGATGTGGTACTTCAGGGAATGGCATTATTTCTTCCATCATCTGTGGTGCCTATCGGAGGCAGAATTCAGCCATGGTTTGGTAACTCCTGTAAAACTGAATCACGCTATAAGCAGAAGTGCTACCGGGCCTGGGCTGACGCATCAACTTCTCGGGATGTAAACACCAGCGTTCTTAAAAATAAGTATAATTCCGCCTCCCGGTCCTTCAAAAGTGTCATTGCCAAGGCAAAGTCAGAGTACATAGGCAGAATTGGCGAGAAACTAGTTCGCCTCCATTCGGGGACACGTGCAATCTGGTCTCTCGTCAAGGCTGTCCAAGGGAACTTCTGTCAGCCATCTCTGCCGTCTCTGCACAGGGTGGACGACTCACTGGCCCATAAATGCTATTTACAGCGCTCGGTGCGTAAAGGACTCCTCTCCCTGGACGTCAACAAATACTACTACTCCCTAGGCGTAGTCCCGAACTCATGAAAGACAGCTTTGGTGCATCCGATCCCTAATAAAGGCGAGCGCTCAGATTCGTCCAACGACAGGCCTATTGCTAGCACCTCCTTGTTCTCCAAAGTAATGGAAACTATTATTACCTTGAGGATCACCAGCTGATTAGTGACAGCCAGTACGGATTCCGTCGAGGTCGCTCAGCTAGTGATCTTCTAGGCTACCTAAATCACATTCTATCTTAGTCCTCACGGGTGGCAACGCATCTGCATTTTGATTCGCAAACGAGGATAAATGTAGATGTCTATGGGCCACAGCAGCCACTTACCATCAGGTGGACTGTGTGCTCGTTTGTCACCCTATACTATAAAAAAAAACTATATACATATTATGAGGCAGATCATAGAAAAATCCCATGAATACAACCAATTATATTACATGGCATATATAGACTACAGCAAGGCTTTCGACTCTTTATTTCACAATAAGATATGGCAGGCCCTAAAAGAACAAGGTATCGAAAGCAAGTACATAAGGATACTGAGGAAGATATACAAGGAAAATACAGCATGCATAAAGTTAGAAAAGAAAGGAGAACCATTTAGCATACAAAAGGATGTGCGACAGGGCGACCTGCTATCCCCAAAACTTTTTTCTGCGGCCCTTGAAATTATATTTAAAAGACTAAATTGGTACGGATATGGAATCAACATCGATGGAACTTGGTTAACATATTTAAGATTTGCTGACGACATAGTTTTCTTTGCAAAAACGCCACATGAACTGAATGTCATGGCAAATGATCTGGCATTAGAAAATCATACGGTGAGATTGAAAATGAACATGGAGAAAACGAAAGTAATGACCAACGGACCTAAGAATGAAACCATCAGGGTTGGACAAAGTGAGATAGAATACGTGGATAAATACATCTACTTAGGCCAAATTATCTCACCCACAGAGAACATGGAAAAAGAAAGCAACAGGAGAGTAGTAAACGGATGGAAAATATATTGGAGCATGAAAGAAATAGTGGAAGATAAAGAACTGCACATATCTATTAAATCTAAAGTATTCAACACATGCATTCTCCCTGTATTGATGTACGGATGTCAAACATGGGCCCCCATCAAATATAACAGTAAGAAATTAAACATATGCCAGCATTCGATGGAGCAAAGCATGATGGGAATTAGGAAAAAGGATCGAGTCAGGTTAGAAGACATTAGGAAAAACACAAAGGTTCGGGACATAGCAACGAATGTCAGAAAACTAAAGTGGATGTGGGCTGGGCATATGAGTAGAGGAAAGGTGAAATGGAGCAGGAAAGTCACAGAATGGTACCTCAGGAATGGCATAAGAAAGAGGGGAAGACCTCGCCAAAAATGGGAGGACGACCTGTTCAAATATTCGGGTGTGACCTGGAGCCGGGTTGCCAAGGATAGAAACGAGTGGAAAAGGTTGGAGGAGGCCTTTCCCGATTGGCAATCAGCAGAAGACAACCTAGATTTTATATAACTTAGATATTAAGAAATTGTATTACGTACTGTTGAATAAATGGATCATCCGCTCTCGTCAGAAAATAATTACGGAGGCTGCACACTTCGCGATTATGCATGGTAAGTGCGCTTAAAAAGCCGCGCCCACCATGCTTCCGCGGCAAGTACAGCCTCATTACTGACGATCTCGGATGATGCATCCTGTGCGACGTCATTATAGTGCGGACTTTTCTGTCCAGAGCGTTCAGTCCGCTCTGAGTCCACCTGAGTATGCCAAAGATATACATAAGAACAGGCATGATCCAACCGTTATATGCGTGCGTCTTATTCACACCGGACAAAAGGCTATTAAGCACTTTGATCAAGTGTGCATAAAACACATCGCAAACTGACCGTTTCATACCCGCCTCATCTACACCGATGTTCTGTGACATACCCAGGTATCGGTATGTTTCAGCCTCGGAAAGGGTCACTGATGGGCATATAAGTCTATGACCTCAGAGTTAGCAACCCTTCCCCTTTCGACAGAGGATCGCACACTTATCCGTCCCCAGCTCAATTCCAATAGAATTGCTAAAATCACAAGTTATGTTTAGCAATTCCACAAGATGGGAGCGACTGGAGGCGAATAACTTGAGATCATCCATATAAAAAAGGTGGGTCACTTTTGTACCTCCTTTCCGAAGCCGAAATCCCCTCCCGGAACTTCCCAGTAAGGTACTGAGAGGGTTCAGAGAGAGGCAAAACCAGATTGAACTCAAACAATCGCCCTGGAAGATAACCCTTCTTTTCCTTATGTGGTTCTCCGCAGCCGTCATCCGCTGGTCTAGATAACAAAAGATCGTACTCCTCTGCCCCATACACTGCCCGAGGAAGTCTCGAACTGTATAGTCAACCTTGTACAGCTCGAGGACCCTCTTAAGCCATGTATGAGGCACCGAGTCGAATGCCTTTTTGTAGTCTATCCAGGCGGCGGAGAGGTTCCGACGGTTGCGTTTAACCACCTTGCCAATGACCGCGTCAATGAGGAGTGGTTCCTTGGTACCACAAACACCGCCCCGACATCCATTTTGAGCGCGCGACATCACCTGATTTGAGTTCAGGTGACGAATGATTCTCGCGCTCAAAATGGATGTTAGTGTCTTGGATATGGTAGGTAGACACGTTATGGGGCAGTATTTGCTCGGGTCTGTGGAATCCCGGTCTTTAGGAACCAAATGAGTGATCCCAGTAGTGAAGAAGCTCGGAAGCGACTTTTGGTCGAGAGCCTCTTGAAACTGTCAGGCGAGCACAGCGTGACACACCACGAACCCCTGCAGCCAGTAGTGATGCAGTCCGTCGAGTCCCGGACTTTTCCAGTTCGGGGCCCTACGGACCGCCTCAGCTACGTCATCCGGCGTTATGATGACGGGGTCCATGGGCGTAACATTCGCACACTGACTCACCACAACTTCCATCCAAAGGCCCTCGCTGTGGTTTTCGGGCTCTGACCAAAGGCCGCGCCAGAATGCGATAGTGTCGGCCTTATTCGGTGCTGGGCCCCTTCCACGTACCGTTGTTCGCTCCAGTGATTCATAGAGCCTTCTCTGGAAGAGACGATTCTGGTTGAACTGTGTCGACCTCTCGGTATATCGCCGAATCCGCTTCCCCCAAGCAGCAATTCTCTGCTTCAGGACGTCTATGCGCTCCGTCAGTTTTTGCGTTATATCCGGCTGGGACAAACTGATATTTGTCCCAGCAAACGCCATCCTGACGGTGCGCACAATTCTCAGCCTATTATTGCCCGACCTGAAGCTTACCAGTCTGCCGATGAAGACCCTTGCCTTTGCGATACGGTCCTCAATCCTTCTTCTTTAGGCTGGGATGGCGCTACTTTGTCTATTAGTGAGTCCAGCCGTGGGAACTTTGACGCCAATAATGCGGCAAACTGCCAGTGCGGCGCCAAAAAGAATTGAGTCCGTCTCGCAAAGTTCCCGGCTGGCTTCCAAATAGGTCACCAGCATTGGGTTGAGAGCCCTCAGGACAACCCGATTCCGCTTGCTTAGGGGCATGCGCGGGAGTCGCGGTCGATTTTCGGGAGGCATACTGCGCGTTTTCAAAATAGCCTCTTCCAATGTACTTTTCATTTGCTCTAGTTCGAGTTCCTGGGCGAATGTTCCATCATCGTCTGAACCAACCATAACTGAAAGATTCACGGCGGCATCCACGTGTGCTGGTTGCTCTGCAACTTATGGCACCGCATCCTCAGTCATAGCATTGTCATCCGATGAGGGCACAGCCTCACGTCGTAGCCATTCGAGTTCGGTGCTATCGAATATGTTTGAGCGCAAGATATATCGAACTCGGTCTGCCAGGTTTTGCTCGGTGACGGTTATAGATGGCTCCAGCTCATCAAAAGTCGATGCATCCTAGCCCGATACGCAAAACCTCCAATTTCTCCCCCCTTCGCCCTAAAATACGCCCGCAATGCATTGCTGTTCATCTGCATTGACCAACGCATGCGGCGTACTCCACCAGTGGCGGGTGCTGATTGCTGGGCCCGCGAAGACCCTGCCAACACCAAGCCAGCTGGTGGGGATGATTGATGCGAGGGGATGATTGATGCGAGGAGATGCTAGGTGATCGTGCAGCACCTCGCGCTCGGTTGGCGGCCCGCATGCTGTCGCGTCCAGCGCCAGCTCCAGACGCACCCCGGTGAACCCCAGGAAGCGGCCCTATACGCAGTCTATTTCTTTCCATCATCCATAACTTGGCCCGGCACCGTTTCATGATTTGGCCGAAAGCACAAGCGGGCCCAAATAAGCACCCTCAATTCTGCCGAGGCACGTCGCTCACACCTCTTGGCAAGGTGCTGACTGACAGCGCTGACGTAGCAGTTTTGTCACATAACCGTTACGTCAGCGGGCGATGGGGTCGTCACTTCCCTACACCATTTCATTTTCATTATTATTATATGGGCTGGTGCTGCAAAATGCCAGCTAGCAGCTTTGGATTTAATGGAAACATGTGCTAAGAGGCTTATTGGGTACGACTTTCCATTGACTCCCATCGATTTGGGGGTTGATACGTAATTTTACAGAAAAGTTACACTATTATAAGCACACACAAAGTTACAACATGCGGAAGCGCATAATTTTTGAGAAAAAACTTATTGAAAATCAATTATTCTTGCATTGTTTATGTCTAATCTTAAAATAAAACTGATGCCATTTTTTATTGTTCTTGTCAGTAGGGATGTCGATTCTTTCCGAAAAAGATCGATTTTTTAAATAGATTTGAATTGTAAGCTGATGTATCGATTCTCACAAAATCGATTTCTAAAATATCTATATTTTTTCATGTTTGTATTTATAATGTAAATATAAATCCATTTTATGAGAAAAAAATTCCCTTCATCATAAAATATAGGGGGACTGATTCAGAAGGATTTCTGTATCTATTTTGAGACTGCGACTTCTCCGGGGCTGCGGGAAGAGCAGCCTCTACTCCTTAGCGTAACAAATCTTAGGCATCGGACGAGCCGGAGCGGCTGAGGCTGGTCGCCGAAGGCAACCAACAAGCCGAAGCTGCGGAGGCTGCTCCCCCTACGCGCCTCCGGCTCTTTAAACCCACACTAAGGGTAGGACAGACTCGTACCAAGTGGAGTCGGGGTCAATCAATTCGGTTCTTTGACATAAATTGAACCTAACCTATTTTATTTGTTGTCTGCCCTAATTGGAACTGTTAAAATAAAACAAATTTCATTAAGACATCTTCTTTCCATCCGATTACAATGTGGGTGTCTTCAAGGCAATAGTGAATAGGCTTTTCTTAAGTCAGTGTGTTTCACTGTCTTAGGCTACATCACCACTTAAAATCAGGTGGGATTGTAGTTAAGTGCTGGCTTAGATTAATATTTTTTTTAAAAAGCTGTATCTGCTGTGGTGTAGTGTTGCTTTCTAGAGGTTAACATTGACATTGCCTTATACAAAAGCATTATGTAGTTAATGAACAAGCTCTGGGATTGGCTGCTACTGATAATCCTACAGCAGGCATAGAGTATTTATAATATAATATACAATAAAAATATTTAACACCAAGCTGTTCCACAGTACTGCAGTAACAATCTAGTAACACTTTTCATAAATCTCAATAGAGATATAGGGGCCTGAGTAATAATTTACTCAGCTTATTTTCCCGGCAAGAAGTCAGATCCTGCCATCGAGTTAGAGTGAGTAGTGGAGAATATCCAAAACACAACTCCAAACGAATAATGTGATTAGATCCAAATACTCACCACACAGCCTTGGGAAGTAACAATTTAAACAAAGGTGAGTTAGGCTAGAACCTAGAGAAACAGGCTTCAACTTTGGGTGTAAAACAACCTTTGTAAAGCTAGCTAATCAAGGAGTTTTAGATATAGCCTTTGCTACTAATAACATAGGCATAACTGACTGGTAGGTTAAATAGTGAAAAAAAAATTGTCAATAAAAAGTAAAGACATCAAGTCTGATCACAATCATATTAAGTTTGAGAAAGAAGCATTGTAATCCTATGTTGCTGAATAATATTTTTCCCCTGCATACGCCGTGAGCTGCCCTTCATGCCCTCAAATTTTCTCAGACTTTCACACTTAAAAAGTGCTTATTAGCATGTAACCTTCCTTCACAGGAAAGCCCGTTCCCTCCCGCTCAAAATAGATTATAGGTTTCAAAGCTTATTCAAAGCTAAAAGGTTATTCAAAACAGAATAAGGGATAATTCAATATCAGAGGCACTAGACTTACTTTCATCGTACTCGTCCAAAACTTCCTTTTTCAATATAGACAAATCCGGGAAAATGTTTCTTATTACAGGATTATCCATTACATCATGTTCTTCAATGTCAATATCATCAGCCATTATTTCTCTGAAAATCAAAGTAGCAAAATTATTTTGGTTATCAGGCAAAACCGAAACTTTATTAATTTCAAACAGTTTTTTACCTAAAATATTTACAAAATCTTCGAATTAGCTTTTGCTTTCGTTCAATTCAATACATAGAAATTTCGTAGGAAAGAAAACCAATGTTTTATTAATTAGTGTATTATTGAACCTAAAATTAACAAAAACGTAATTATATCAAATATATCTACTATAAAATAGTAAGCATCGATAAATAAATATGTAGGTAAGGGTAAATTAATCTGTCAAGCGTCGGCACTCGGCAGGCTCGGCAGCACAGATTACTTTACTCTATATTAGGCTTGGGTAAAAAATATCGATATATCGAAATATCGATATTTTTTAATAAAAATATCGATATATATCGCCGATATTATAAATCGCGATATATCGATATAACGATATTTATTTTAGAGTATCGAATTCGTATCAATTTCGATATATTTTAATTTTTAATATTGTATCGTTTTTTTCGTCGTCCGATATAAATTGCGATATATCGATATTTATTTTAGAGTATCTTGTATCGTTTTTTTCGTCGTCCAACCGTCAGTAAATAAAATTTTGGGTCTTTTCTTTACATCATGCAAATGATGACGATATATCGATATATCGATATTTATCACGCGATATATATCGAAAATAATATAAATGATTATATCAACCTTTCAGTATTCAGCACTCACTGAAAACAACTTTACATACAGTATTAGGTCTCCATTATTAGTCGGGAAATCCCTAAGGTAGGTTTAGCATAGTCAAACAAAGACGTCTAATTACGTTTTTGTAATGTGAGAGAAGGATAGTGCTATTTTGACATAAACCGGGGAATTTGCCGACAGGTAAAGAGGGTTGCTAATATGTATTTTCTAAATTCTGCAAGATTTGATAAATGTCACTAAAAGTCATGAAATAATTTTTTAGTGATTTTTATTTTCAGAATATCACTAACTATCTCCAAAAAATCACTAAATCTAGTGACAAAATCACTAAAGTGGCAACGCTAATACTCTTTGCCACGGAAGTCGAAGTACTTGTATTTCCATGCTCTTTGCTTTACTCAAAAGAGTTAAGTAAGGCCCTTCTTACACGAGTCGTAAGCTTAGTCGTATCGTAAGCGTATCGTTACGACGCAACGCGTACGAGACCCGCAGTGTTCGGTCCTTCGCACATGAGTCGTAAGCGCAGTCGTATCGTAAGCTTATCGTTATGACGCAACGCGTACGAGACCTGCAGTGTTCTGCAAACGAATCGTCGCGTAGACGTATCGTTTTGTAAGATCTCAGTTGAAATCATGGTGTCCACGGTACCAGCTAAATTGTGTGAATTTATAGATTATCTTACTTTCTCTTTAGATGAAGGGAATTTTTATTGTTTGATTATGTAAGATGGTAGAAAGCGATATTTGTGACGATATTTCTGCCCAAGCTTTATCCATTTCATCTTTCCTTGAATATTCACTTAATGAATGATTATATAGAAAAGGGAACGCTTCACCCAGTTTCACGAATTTAATCACTTTTTCAGTCCTATTCATACCTATTGAAATTAAAATCGGAAGAAGTTAAAACAATTTAAATTCAGTTAAATTTTTAAAGAAATTAATGAACAATATTTTTTTTACGCTCGCTTTTTTACGCCAGTGCACTACGACTATCGTAATGACAGTAGACACCTCCTACGATTCGCTGCAGCACCGCTTCGTGTGCGGACTTGTTTGAACATGTACGCGCTCGTATTGCTCTCGTCCTACGCCCGTATTACGATACGCTTACGATACGACGCCGTGTGCGAAGGGCCTTCGAATCGTCGCGTAGGCGTATCGTTTTGTAAGATCTCAGTTGAAATCATGGTGTCCACGGTACCAGATGTGTTGGGTGAATTTATAGATTATCTAACTTTCTCTTTAGTTGAAGAGAAATTTTTATTGTTTGATTATGGAAGATGGTAGAAAGCAATATTTATGACGATATTTCTGCCCAAGCATTATCCATTTCATCTTTCCGTGAATATTCACTTAATGAATGATTATATAGAAAAGGGAACGCTTCACCCAGTTTCACGAATTTAATCACCTTTTCAGTCCTATTCATACCTATTGAAATTAAAAGTCGGAAGAAGTTAAAAAAATTTAAATTCAGTTAAATTTTTAAAGAAATTAATGAACAGTAAATTTTTTACGCTTGCTTTTTTATGCCAGTGCACTACGACTATCGTAATGACAGTAGACACCTCCTACGATTCGCTGCTGCACCGCTTCGTGTGCGGACTTGTTTGAACATGTACGCGCTCGTATTGCTCTCGTCCTACTCGCGTATTACGATACGCTTACGATACGACGCCGTGTGCGAAGGGCCTAACTGTCCTGTACAGGAATCCTTGCTCGGCAGTCGTCATCATAAATAAAGCTGAGAACAAACTATCCGTCAGCCGCGACAGAGACAGACCGACGCGGCTTAGCGGTGTGCACGGTAGTCGGGACGGCGTCTTCGAACGCCTCACTTCAGTCATTCTATAAAGGTTTTTCAATCGAGAAACATGACAAGCAGCGACAGCGAGGACGAATTTATAGAGCCAGCGGCAGCTCACTTATGTTGTCTTCCAAAAAAAAATTAAACGGAGTGATATGATATTATTAATGTAAATGATGATAATATTAATGTAAAACGACTCGAGTATGGTGAATTTCATACATTGTATCCAGACTTACACAAAGATGATAAATGTTACAAAATGTACTTAAGAATGAATGAAGACCAATTTAATGTTCTGCTTAGTCTGATTAAAAATAATATCTAAAAAGAAAGGACCCAGTTTCGGAAACCGATACCTGCAAAGGAGCGTCTAGTGGAGATAATGTAGCATTTTTATAGTGCTGCAGTTTGTGACTATCTAGGCATTCGTGGCCACGAACACATTCAATAAATTTTTCTTCATTAGACATGTCGCGAGCGCGGTTGGTTCGTTTGTGACACTGGGGAACGTCCGCGGACGCGTCCCGTGCCCTGTTCACACCGTCCGCGGACGCACAAACATCCAGCCGGCTAGATTCTGTTCTAACGTCTGAACGCTCAAGAGCGACGCAAGGTCACGTCCGCATCTTACGACCGATAGTTTGCACAGTATAGTATTAAATGTACTGGCTAGATTTTAATATGCCGCGTCTGTGATTCGCTGCTGACGGACGCGTCCGATAGTTTGTTCTCAGCTTAATATACTTTATACACAAATTAGTGATGGGTCAACTCGTAGAGGGAGTATGTACAATAGAGTAGTCCTTTCCGTATACCTAAGCGGGATAGCAATAGTTTAAGGTTAGTACTGCCAATGATTCTCTATTTTTATTTTCTTGATTTTTGGGAAAAGTAAATTCTGTTTACTAATTATAGGTAGAATCAATACACAGTGCTTAAAATATGTAAGTAATTCATTAACATTCTAAGATATATCTTATTAGGTTAATAGTAGTTCATTAGCTTCCTAAGATATATATTAAAAGGTTAATGTACTAAATTCAAAAATAAAACGAATTTTTGATTATATTTCAAATCGCTTTATTTTGCGTTTTGTCTTTTCCTTGTTATTAATAATAATAATAATAATAATTTTTATTGACAAATAAAGCCTTAAATTTAATACAAAGTTATTGTAGATAAATTGTAACAAGATGGCTAGCCTAAATAACATAGAAATAAGTTGATCCCCTGACTTTCATGCTAGCGTAACCTGTGTTATGAAAGTCAGTGGTTCGGCTCTTTATAAGATATTCTTTAGAACAGCATAGCGAGTTGATTTAATTGGTGATTACATTATGGTAAGAAGTTTAAGAACAGGCAGTTAAAGAAAAATAATAGTTCGGTGATGGATATATATGGCATAATATGTGTGTGTGTATGTTTGAAAGTAATTATTATAATCAGTTTTTTTATATGTTTTGCTATGTATAACAGATTACGCAAAAACACACAAAAAACTATAATATACTTGAAATTAAATAGTTTAAAAACTTACCTTTGGATATATTATTATCTACCGATTTTTTATCGGTAGATAATAATATTACGCAGGTATGTATTCAATTTCGAATGAAACAACAGAAATAATATATAATATTTATGTGAATATTATTTAAATAAAAGAAATAATTGAAACAGCACTAGGAAAATTTTTGTACATCTTTACAGTTTTCGGTTGGTAACGCATGCTTGAAAACTAAAGGATTCTAAGTAAATATTTATTCATCCCGTTCAGTCTGTAACACTAAAAAAGAACGGGCAAGAAACTTTAGGGAACTGTTTACAATCAGCTAAACTTACATACGATTACATGTTTATTATTGCAAACATTTATAATTTTTACGAACAAA
Organism: Parnassius glacialis; assembly: GCA_033319125.1. Classification (NCBI taxonomy): domain Eukaryota; kingdom Metazoa; phylum Arthropoda; class Insecta; order Lepidoptera; family Papilionidae; genus Parnassius; species Parnassius glacialis. The sequence goes on from JAVANC010000001.1 coordinate 33,190,814, forward strand.
CGAAAAGCGATGAAGTCAGTAACAGCCTTTTCAGAATTATAATCGGGCAGCCATTTTGTCACCAGGAGCATTTTACACATGAGACGTGTGTACCACGTCTGTTTCTTGAAACGGTGTTTGGACGGAGACGACATTATTTATTGCTTCTTACCTGAGAATAAAGAGACAATTTTTAAATACTCAATGTAAAAAAAACTATTTTTGTATAATATAAGCGATCCGCCCCGGCTTCGCACGGGTGATTTCTGGATATAGACTCACTCAAAGCACACAAAGAAATTCATCAAAATCGTTCGAGCCGTTTTCAAGTTTTAACGAGACTAACGGACAGCAATTGATTTATATATATAGAGATTAAAGTGACAAACGAGTTCGCATGGTAAAAAATTATTGCAACCAAGTACAAACAAAAGGAAATTCTTGTGCATTGTCGTCTCTGAGAGAGAATGAAGATGAAATACACGTATGTACACATGTAATTATACCTACTGTCCCTTTCTTCAAACTGAAAAATAACACTGGAATCATGACCGCTTGGCGACAGAAAGGGGTGGGAGGGTAGTACATATTTAAACTAAAAATGGGGGTGATTTTACAATTTATGATGTACTATTTTCATTTTTATAGCTGTAGGTTTTAATTAAGATATAAGACTACATAAGTTTATAGCATTGCTATTGAATGTTTCTCAAAAAGATATAAAACTCATTTAATAAAATGTTTACCTGTTTTTGTAAACACAAAACGCGCCTGCTAGCTACCACCTAGTTCAAAGTAACGTGAAATAATGTTGCGTCTGTAATAATATGAAACCATAGGTTTAGTTAGGATAAGTGTAAATACGATTTCTGAACAAAAATATATATAACATTTAATTCTGTTTTTCTTTTTCTTTTGTGAAAAATATCGTATGACACTCGTTCGCTATTAAAAATTACGTGTTCCGCTGAAAATTAAGCACTCGCCTGTGGCTCGTGCGGCACGAGCCGCAGGCGAGTGCTTGATGCCCAATGTCAGCCTCATACATAATTTTCAACTAAGCGTAATTGTACCATAATGTATGTATTATTATTTTACCTCAAGTCCTAGTTCCACGATTTTCACAGTAGTACAAGGTCGCTTATCAATAATATCCTGAAAAATAAATATTGAGCATGTAGAAAAAATATCCCTATAAAATTCAAAATTACAACAATAGTTAACAACACAAATTCAAAACCGAAATAGGTTACTCACTGGAATATAAAGTGTTGGAATCGCATTCGGCAACAAATATGTCCTCTTGTGCGTTTCATGAAAATAACACGACTCAAAATGTTTCGAACATATGCGGTCATTCTTCTCAGGTTGCCATTCCTTTCTCCCAGTAGCTACAATCCACATATTTATAATGTTTGCTTCTTTAGTAAATCTAAAATAAATAAATTATATTGGTAATTAAATTAAGGTTAAAAAATTTGTTCAGAGTCGTTAAGAAATCCAGGAATTTTTGCCAAGCACTGGTATCCCTGTAGTGATTATACACCAAATTTGAAACGACAAAAAATAAATGGCGACCTTTAAATAAAAGAACGCTTCTTAATTTAGTCGTATAAAACGAAAAAAGTTGTAGGTTATTTTAGTAATTTATTGTATAGTTTCTGATAATTATACACTAGAGATAATGAAAATTAATCAGCTAATCGATTTCTGTAGGCAATTTTACTTTAAATAAACTTACTTACTGATAAAAGGTTATGTTTGGTATTTTTCGTTCTGGTCTGTTTTTACAACCTAACACACAACAACGCACCATAATTTCACATAAACTCTGTCTAAAACAAAAAAAACTTTAAACGTCACGTAACTCAAACGTCAATAATTTAGCAAATAATCACATAAAACCACTAAAAAAATTGACGACAGCCGTTTGTTTGGAACATAGTACCTTTGTTCCAAATAAAGGAAATCACATACGGTGAAAGAAACAATTTGTCAACAGTGGTAGAGCCATGCGGCAGCTTTTGCTGTCGCACGGATGGGCCGGCTCGAACCGGGGTGAATACCAGCGTGAAGTAGAGGTTTCCCTCTGCATTTCGCTTGGTGAGTGCAGGTGGCCGGAGGCCCTTTTTACTGGAAATTAGGCATTCCATCTTAGTCCTCACGGGTGACAACGCATCTGCATTTTGAATTGTAATAGAGGATAGATGTAGATGTCTATGGGCCGCAGCAACCACTTACCATCAGGTTGACTGTGTGCTCGTTTGGCACCCTAATCCTATAAAAAAAAACAAAAACAATTGTTTGGCTCGCTCGCTCTTAACGTAACACAGATAAGTGTGTTTCTCTCACGCATTTCCTGTCATTTTAGTGACGCCTCTATAGTTTATTCTCTTTCTACGGCATCAAGTGAGCCAGCAAATGAGTAAGAGCGCGATTCGTTCATTGTGTGCGCGCTTTGTGTTTCAAAGAGTATTTAGCTACAGACAAAACAATTTGTTATTTAGAATTTTATAATAGCTAAATTATGTAATTACATTTCTTTTATAATTTTGATAAGTTATGATCAATATAGTTATGTAAGTCAAACATTTTATTCTACGTGTAGCATTCGCGTAAATATAAGAAATCATAAAATTTTTAATTTATTTAAGAATATTTTGACTGTGATAATTAAACTATTATACCGCTTATGTATCTATATCTTAAAGCTAAACTATATAATATTGTTTCGTGAAGACTGCTATATAGCTACTTTTGTTGTTAAATACAGATATTTACCATAACTAAGATTAAAACCAAAAATACATATTAAGTATGTGATATATATACTAACCATAAGTTTTTATTTCAATCCTACATATTCGTAATTAGTTTGATAATTACAGTTATCCCAACTCATCGTGGTAGAGCCATGCTGCAGCTATATTAGTAATATAGTTGCAGCATGAATGGGCCCGCTTGACCGGGGAAGGATCACGCTCTCACAGAATACCAGCGTAAAATAGCAGCTCAATACTGCTGTATTTCGTATAGTAAGTGTAGAAAACCGGAAAACCTTTTTACTGGAAAAGAGGCATTCCATCTTAGGCCGGGTCCAGACGAGAGTAACGTGTAATGTAAGATTATTTCGATCTCCTAAAAATGCCAACGCCGCGTAAGCAAACCATGTACTTTTGTACGTTTCATCCCCACCTGTAAAATAAATTACAAGAAATAAAACAACAGTTTTAAAAAAGACAAGGACGGAAGATCATACAATAGAAGTAATAATTGTACTAATAGCAAGTAAGTGATAATACCTAAGTAACAACTAAATTAATAAATAAAAGTATGTAATATGTAAAGCAACAGAAATTTATAATAAAACATACCTTTTCCGGAACTATGACTCTTCTTTACTTTTCCTTTTTCTCTACGATGTGAAGCAAGCAAACTAATCATTTTGTTTTTGCATTCTTCCACATCTCTTCCCAATCAAGGAGCGATTAATCGATAGTGTTTACACTATCGAGTCTATCGATAGTCTGGTTAACTATCGATTGTCTTTTTTATCGTAATTTTTGTCTATAGTGGATGTCTCCCTTTAGTCTAAGATCAGAGAAATCCCTGTAAATAAACTGTGTATGTGTGTGTGTGTGAATAGCAAATTAATATGTGTGACGCTGACGTAAGTCGCTATTTGTTTGAGTGCCAGAACAGGCGGTTGATCTTGCGTTTTATAGTTTACTGCTTTGTTTTGTATTTGACTTTATAATGAATCGAAAATTTATTCTAAAAAGCAATCATTAATGTGGGTGTTATTTCTAGATAAAGTGTTAAACTTTTATAATTAGGAATATAAGCCTTTAGGAAATACTACCAATCTAAGAGATCACCTGAAAAGAAAGCATGCGGATAAAATAGATAGGTTAGAATTATAATAGAGATCAGCGTCTGAACATCAAGTTCAAGATGAAGTGCAACCAAAAAAGTTCTTCTTAGAATTAGAACTTAGAATTTCTTTTAAGAATTATTTTAATAGAAATCAGTTATTGAAGACAAAGGCTATTATGACTTTCCTTCACAGTTCTACACTAGCCAGTGACAAATTTAGTATTTCTCAAAGACGAGTAAACAAAAAAATACAATAATTACTTATTGTTGTTTTTATTTGTGATACCTGCCCAAAGACAATCGATAGTCTATCGATATATCGATGATTTTATAAGAAACTATCGATTACTATCGAATACTTCAACAATCGATGTTTAATGAACACTAGTGTTCGGAATGGCTTCTCTAGTACGTAGTACATATAACTCAATGGTATAGGTCCTTACTCGATGTCAATAAAAATTTGTAGTAAATTGCCGGACTAAATAAAAGCCGAAACAAATATTAATAAATTCATAAGATCTTTAAAAGATATATGTACTTCATAGAATTATTACGCAATTCATTTCAATTCATAGAATTATTTGCGTAATAATGCTATGATGTACTTATTAAAAAAAGTTATTATTCAATTAATGAATACATTGAGGAAATGAATTTTTAAGTGTCTGCCCCTCTCCTGTACATTGCTATGCCTTTCGAAGTGCATGGTTAGAACTTGCATGTTTTTGTTTTGCATAATTGCGTTACATGTGACAAATTATTTGTGAATAAATAAATAAATAAATAAAATGCACCTCCTAGTTTTTAGGGAAAGAACATTCGTGTGACAGAAACAGAAACAGACACTTTTTATTGCAATACAGAATAAACAGCAAGAAACCCAGCGGGATTTTTTGAAATTATCATTTCATCATCATTACAGCCTTTCACAAGTCCACTGCTGAACATAGGCCTCCCCCAAGGAACGCCACAAAGCACGGTCCCAAGCCACCTGCATCCATCGACTTCCTGCATGTCTTACCAGATCGTCACTCCATCTCGTGGGGTGTCGCCTTACACTTCGCCTACCGGTACGAGGCTGCCACTCAAGAACCTTTCTTCCGCATTGGTTGTCGGTTCTTCGAGCTATATGGCCGGCCCACTGCCACTTCAGCTTACTAATCCGTTGGGCTATGTCGGTACCTCTGGTTCTACTGCGGATATCCTCATTTCTAAGTTTATCACGCAGAGAAACCCCGAGCATAGCCCTCTCCATAGCTCGCTGAGCGACCTTGAGCTTCCTCATACGGCCAGCAGTGAAGGACCACGTCTCAGATCCGTAAGTCATCACTGGCAATACGGACTGATTGTACAATTTCGTTTTAAGGTTTTGAGGTATGTCTGACGAGAAGATGTGTCGTAGCTTCCCGAACGCTGCCCAGCCGAGTTGAATCCGTCGATTGACCTCTCGGTCGAAGTTGTACTTACCTAGTCGGACTATTTGTCCCAGGTAAACATACTCGTCAACAACTTCGAGCTTAGTGCTCCCAACAACTACCGGCATAGATGTGACATGGACATTAAACATGATCTTTGTTTTGTCCATGTTCATCTTAAGACCTATCCGTTGGGAGACACTATTGAGGTCATTGAGCATGGTGCTTACGTCCTCCAGCGATTCTACCATAAGGGCTATATCGTCAGTAAATCGAAGGTGAGTGATGTACTCGCCATTGATGTGAATACCGTATCCTTTCCAGTCCAGAAGCTTGAAAACGTCTTCCAATGCAGCGGTGAAGAGTTTCGGGGATATAACGTCACCCTGTCTTACACCTCTCTGCAATTGGATAGGTTTCGTACTCTGGTTCTGTACTCGGATAGCCATAGTAGCCCTACTGTACAACACTTCAGCACTTCGATATACCGACAGTCAACTTGGCACCGCTGAATGGACCGACGCCCAAATTTCGTAAAACTTGCCGTAGGGTATTTATGTGGTCTATGGTGCTAAAGCCCTTTCGGAAACCGGCTTGTTCGGGAGGCTGGAAGTCGTCTAGTCTGCGCGTGAGACGATTCGTAATGACTCTCGAAAACAGCACGTAGATGCGGCTCAGAAGGGAAATCGGTCTGTAGTTCTTCAAGAGAGCGTTGTCACCTTTCTTGAAGAACAAGACCACCGCACCTCTGCTCCACGCCTCCAGTGTAATGCCACCATGGAGGACGGAATTAAAGAACTTCTGAAGGACTTCAAGTACCGGTCTTCCACCCGCTTTCAGAAGCTCCGCTGTAACTCCATCCTCGCCTGGGGCCTTGCCGTTATTAAGGTGCTGGAGAGCCATTCTAATCTCGCTCAGACTGACGTCCGGGATATCTTCGGAATAGTGTCGGATAATACTCGCTTTTGGATCTTTACTCACACTTGCGTGTGGCTTCAACGATGACGTATACAGCTGCCCATAGAACCTCTCAATCTCACTCAAAATCTCAGGTGCCCCGGAAACGATGCTGCCACACTCGCGTCTTCAGCTTTGACAGTTGGCTCTTTCTGGCAGACAGATCTCTGGCGAAGACTTTGGAGCCTTGGTTCCGCTCGATCGCTTCTTCAATACAAGCTGTATTGAAGTTGCGTAAGTCTTGCCGCATGCATATGGAGATCTGTCTGTTCAGTTGCCTGTATGCTGTCAAATCTGTTGAAGAATGTAGTTTCATCTTCCGTCTAACAGTCTTAAGATTAAGAGTGTGATTGGAGTGTTTTTGTGTTTGCGGCGGGTCTTGCAGAACTTAGCTCCGACCGCATGGTCAGTTTCCACGAGTTTGTCATTCATATCGTCCACTTCATTGCAGTCTTCTAAGCACTGAAAACGGTTTTGTAACTCGAGCTGAAAGGTTTCGGGACTTTGGAACAGAGTACGAGGGGGACGGAGCGTTGACTTCATTAGACGAGACCTCTCCAACTTAACGTTTAGGTTCAGTGTGCCTCTAACCATTCGAAGATCGCTACCAGTTTTCACTCTCGGGATCACGGAGACATCACTGAACAGTTGTCGTCTGGTCGTCATAATGAAGTCAATCTCATTTTTTATCGAACCGTCAGGGCTCGACCAGGTCCATTTTCAGTGTGGCCGCTTCTGGAAGAAAGAGTTCATCATAAAGAGTCTCCATGAAGTCACTCTTTCTCCATGAAGTCGGCCAGCTGCTGGTCCCTTGGATTCCGTTGCCCTGTTCCAAATTTCCCTACTTTTAGCTCACCGTTCTCTCTTGTGCCTAGTTTTGGGTTGAAGTAGCCCATTATTACCGTTTATTGGGTTTTGGATGAATGCATAGCTCTAGAGATATCCTCATACATTTTCTCTACCTCCTCATCGGGATGTGCCGAGGTTGGTGCGTAAACGTGTATGACCTTCAGCGAATACCGTTTGGTGATTCTGAGTATAAGGTACGCAACCCTTGTCGACACACTCTCAATCAACGTTGTTATCGAGAGACTTGTGGACGATAAATCCGACACCTCCTTGGGACAGATAGTCGCCCTCCAGGTGATAGAGCAAGTTGCCGGATTCGAAGATTACCGTGTCCTCCCCCTCTCTTCGGACTTCGGATAATCCTATAATATGCCATCGTAACTTGTCTATCTCTTCTTCCAGCTCCACAATCTTCTCGTCAGTCCTCAGAGCGCGTGCGTTGTATGGTGCCAGGTCGAGTCGTCTTAGGTGGCAACCAAACCTCCACCGGAGATTCTTAGCACCTCCTGCCTCGCCGTTACCATGGTTGCCACCGTAGCCAGGAATAGCGGGGCCGCTGGGGACTGGGGGCCGTCTTTTTGTAACTTTTGTCATGGGGGGTAATTGCCATAGTAGCCACGCTTGGCGAGCGGGTTGGCAACCGCATTTTTTATTGTATTTTTGCTGTTATCAGGAAGATGCTGCTGCCCATCTCCTGCCTGTTTCCCTTTGTCGCCTTTTACGACACCCACGGGAGGATATGGGGTAGTGTATATTCTTAACCGCCACCACACGGCATTTATATAACATTACATATGACATTTTTAATGTTGTCCTTTAAATCTTGTGCTTGGTAAGAGTATAAGCATTTATGGCTAGATTTTATGTGATATTACTAAATTGCCTTTGCAAAAATTCAAATATTCAAGGTGCTTGGCAAATATATTCTTATGAGGAAAATTTATTACAAATTAAATTATCATTTTAAAAGATAAATAATAAAAGCTTCAACTTATTCATTTTAGAGTGACAATCTTACTTACCCATCAAACATGAATACAGCAGTGAGTACTCTGCCAATTACACTGTAGAAATAGGTGAGAGGTACTTGTGAGTTGCTTGCCATATCTCACAATGTCTGCTACAGTCCACAGAAAAACAAAAACTGCTTTTTACAAGCCTTTTGCATAATTTTTACTTAACTGCTTGTCGTTAGTTGTTATAAGAAATCATGTTACATAACTTACAGCACATCAAAAGCCATAATGTCCAGTGCTGGCGTTCCAATAGTTAAGGGTTACCACTTCACCGGTCAAAGTATTGAAAGGCTACAAGCTGAAGCACACAAGATTGGTTTTTCTTTAATGATAAAGGCAGTACGTGGAGGAGGGGGAAAGGTATTGAATAATTGTATATGATTTTAATTGATCAACCCGTGTTCGATTCCTATCCCACGGGAAGATATGGGGTAGTGGATATTCTTAACCGCTACTACACGGCTGTTTTTTAAAATAACAGCTTACAATCATGTTACACAAATTAACAACACAACAAATTAGAAATAGCTTGGTAGCGATCACCTCATTTCCAGGGGTTATTATCATCCATATTTTTTTAATATTATAATAAAACTTTTTATACAAACTTAGTTTAATAAAGTTTTTGAACTTTGAGCAGGTCAAATTTTGTATATTTTCTGGAATTTTGTTGTAAAAGCGTATATATCGCCCCAAGAATGAATTACTGACTCGATGGAGTCGAGTAACTGATACTACTAGCTTGTGTCTGTTCCTAGTATTTACAGAATGAATATCACTTATTTTTGTAAAACTTCTTTTATTTTTGTGTACGTACATTACATTTTCATAAATGTATTGAGAGGCCAAACTTAATATATTAATTTCCTTAAATTTTTGTCGCAGCGGCTCTTTAGGCTTTAAATCATAAATTGCTCTTATGACTATCTTCTGTAAAACAAATATAATTTCAGTATCAGCTGCGTGCTTAGAGTATTAAACTAACAGGAGAAGACATTGGAGAGCGTTCCCCTCTGTCAAAAGTACGAGAGCGCGGATCATTCCCGTTATATAAAACTAGTTGCGCCGCGTACGGCATCAGTTAACATTTCCGGTATATATTACTCTACTCTATGGTTAACATGTAGTCGTAAGCGTGAGTTGACCTCCAGAAAAATGCCGAGTTGCAGTGTGTTTTCTTGTAAAAAAAGATTTCATCTTTAAGTATTTATTTTGATTTCAATAATTAATATAAGCATTAAATCACGAAAATATAATAAACAGTGCAAAAAAAATATATTTTAAACAGTGGTAGAGCCACGCGGCAGCTTTTGCTGTCGCACGGATGGGCCGGCTCGAACCGGGGTGGTACCACGACCTCACAGAAAACCATCGTGAAGTAGAGATTTACCTCTGCGTTTCGCTTGGTGAGTGCAGGTGGCCGGAGGCCCTTTTTACTGGAAATGAGGCATTCCATCTTAGTCCTCACGGGTGACAACGCATCTACATTTTGATTTGTAATAGAGGATAGATGTAGATGTCTATGGGCCGCAGCAACCACTTACCATCAGGTGAACTGTGTGCTCGTTTGTCACCCTTTTCCTATAAAAAAAAAATTCTGATTAATATAGCTGAGCAGGGTGTGTTGCCAACTTAAAGTATTAATACTATAGTAGGGACTTTTGCACCACTAGGACATAATAAAATTTTGCTTAATTGTAGACAAATGTCGTTTCTCTTTGTTCTTATTACACAAGACAAAATCGTGTTATTGAATAGTCTTAAATTCATTAATATTATTGTGATCTATTTGCAAAACTATATTATTTCAAACAACATTAATAATCTTTAATTGTTTTTAACGAAATGAAAACATCAATTTAAATTGTTTTATTGTATATAAAACATTTTAAATAGATATTTTCATTTCATTATGTTACGTTATGAAACGAAAAGAAGGGTAATTTCGAGTATATAAAATGGTATCATCAAGGCAATAATAGTGATGTTCACTCTAATCTTTAGTGTCGATGTTTTTATTTGACTATAATTAATACCTTGATATATAATACCAAGGTGTTATTTAAAATTCTTTTTTGTACAATGTTTAAAAAAGATCTTTGGTTTTACAGTTTTCCAAAAGATCCTTACAGGCGCCAAGTTTGGATAAAAGCATGTGGCAATCATATAACCTGGGTACCTAAACGAACAAGCACTATTTGTTCCGAGCATTTTGACCAATCGGTTTTCGTAATCCAATCAAATAATAAAAGGAAACTAAATGAAACTGCTGTACCGACTTTGAAATTATTGGAAGTAAGTTTATTATTCTGCTACAGGTTTATTTTACATTATGAAGGATAAAATTTAAAACATGTAACAAATCGAAATGGAAGGTTTAGTGAATGATATTTATTCATGTTAAAATGTTATTTATAAGTATATCGTCTTAGATGGTGTCAACCAAATTGTTGTTTTCAGATGAGACAGGAATTATTAGCGCTTAAATAAATAAATATGGACAAACAAATAATCTCAGTGTCATATTTATAATCTATTATTATTAAATATATACAGAGTACTACACTTTTGTACTGTAGAACACAAAATATAACCACGTTTTACGACGACATTAATTATTTTCAATCCTAAGTAAAATGACGAAAAAGAATATGTTTGGTTAAGCGTAAACTTCGGCCAAGAGATAGCAAATGTTTAATTTTTTTTAATTGCTCCATTCCGTTGCTGCGTAAAGGAAGGACAAAAACAAATAAACAAAAAGTCACACTTTCACATTTATAATATTATATTAGTATGGATTGTCAAGAATGATAGATAAACTTTTGAAACCGGTTTATCATCGGCTTTTTGAGGGTGAAACTATACACTCCAGCTCTCTTTCTTGCTCTAGTAAATAACGTTTCTGAGTGACCAAAAAGGATAGAAGCACAGGAAAGTGCGATTCCGTGCTGCCAGATGTAGTTCAACCATAAGCCTTAAAACGGTTTAACTCTATAGGTTGGGTAAAATCTATAAAATTAGACCGTTTAAAACCCCTATACAGATAACATTTCCGGTTGATCATGACATTAAAAAATGGTAAAAATATTTCATAGACTAGGCATATTATATATTTTTAAGTATACAGGAACATTATTTCGACAATGATTACGTTCCACATAACATTGAACTGGCAAACTTGGTGATAGAAAATATGCAAGCACTAGAATTAGCTACCTCGCAAAAAAAGAGTGATGCCAAAAAGTGTATTCGTCACATATATACCAAACTTATTCACTTTAAAAACCTACTACCTACTTTTTCAATTTGTTTAATTTTGGTAATTTTGTATTATTATTTTGTACCCTATGTTTTTTTTAAACTTACTTTGAATGTAATATTACACATTAAACATTTGTTCATTTTTATTTTATTTTATTTGCTAACGTAACTTGCATAAAATTTCATCGACATATCCATATCGACAAGGCCCTCGCACTAGTTGCTTATGGCTTATGCACTGTAACGATGAGACATTTATGAGAGATTTTCAAGGTTGTGTGCGTTTTTCTTAATCGTGTGCTCATATTATGCTGTGTGCGTGCGTAACGACGTGGCCCAATGTTTACGATTTGCTTAGTGTGCGTTACCTCGCCTCCCGCTAGAAGTGACAGACTTTTTTGTTTGGAACTTTATGCGCATGGCGTCTCCTGTTAGTTGAATACTCTAAGGCTGCGTGTCCCCATAGCAAAATACCATACGATGTTATGCTATGGAAATAGCTAAAGTAAACTAGTCTAGTTGTTTCAACAGTGGTAAGACTTCTAAACTTTTTTTTACTGTATATGCTGCAGAGCTAAGTCTGCTTGCTAGTTTTGATATATGGGGGCTCCGTTGAAGCTTGGCATCTAATGTGATTCCAAGAAAAATGGTGTTATCTACAAGTCTCAGTTTCTCTCCATTTAAAATTACATTAGAATTAAATTATTTCACATTTGGAGTCATAAATTTCGTACATTAAAGTTTTAGTGTTTTTTTTTCGTGTTACTTAATAATAAGCTTAATTAAAATACAATATGGAATATACCAACTATGATTAGCGATAAAAAACGTTTCTAAGAAGTTTATTTTAACATCCAAGTTAAACATGAAAGTAAACGTTTAACTTAATTAAGTAAAATTTATATAAGGAACTTTTAGGAATCAGTCAAATAACACATTCTCACGGAATACCAGCTTAAAATAGCAGCTTAACGCTGCTGTGTTTCTATGGTGAGCGTCACTCTCCGCTTCTCTAACCGGAGAACCTTTTTACTGGAAACCAAGCATTCCATCTTATTCCTCATGGGTGAAAACGCATCTTCATTTTGATTCGTAATCTAGGATAAATGTAGATGTCTATGGGCCACAGCAACCACTTACCATCAGGTGGACTGTGTGCTCGTTTCTCACCCCTATCCTATAAAAAATTGTTCTGTTTAAAGGGCAATAAGTTACTGTAAACAATTTGTTTAAAGTAATCATTTTGAAATGTTTTGCTGGTAAAATAAAAAACGGAGACACAGAGTATAATAACACATTTTTATTAATACATTTTTTTTGTGTAAGTTTATCATTTCTTTCTTGATCTTGTGATTTCAAAGGTGGAGGGGTTATGTCGCGATTAACATACGATGAGGCTACTCTCCCTTTCATCTGTCCCTGTAAAATGTAAAGTAATAATAATCTTATTATCATGTTCGCTGCATGAATTGGAAAGACATAATGATCTTAAGAGAAACAAGCCAAATACACAGGCGATATAATTAAAGTGCACCAAGTGTCTGACGATACAGTCGCACTCTCCATTCTCTCAAACTCGGTATGTTATGAAAACGATCACGGTCACAAACGGTGCTTGGACTTACCGCGGCAAGTGCAGATTAATCTTGAAGATCTATTGACCCGCGGAGCTGGCATTTAACTACGAGTTGCTCTTCTCCATGACTAACGCTGTAGGCGATGAACCACGTGATCAAGCCCTCGGTACACTGTCGTCGGACATCGAGCATGAATCGGGCATCAAGAGTTGTTGTTAAATAGGGTAATCTCAAAATTTTTTGTCTTTAATGTACTACAGTTATAAAATGTGTAAAAATCTATCTCTATTTATATCTAAAGTTTTTTAAGTAAAATTTTTGAAGTCTTACTATAACAAAGTTATACTCACTGGTACATATAATATAGAAAAGACTCCTTTAAATAAAACTGTTTTTATTCTGCTTTTCTGCCGACTTCCAAAAAGGAGACGGTACTCAATTCGAGTGTATGTTTTTTTTAAGTGTGTTATCTCATAATTTTGTACTGGGCGAACCGATTTCGATGATTCTTTTTTATATGAAAGCTGATAGTTCTCGTGTGGTCCCATATAAATTTGATCAAGGTCAGACCAATGGTTATTGAGTTATTCTTAAATAACCTATATTGTAGTCGCTTATATTGAAGTCGGCTGTACAAAATTTTTAATTTTAAATTATTCTTTTATACTTGTCAATAAAATGTTTGCTACAAATTGTTGAATTCTTCTTTGGATTCCAACCAACCCGTCCAATGAGGGCATCTACGACTTTTTCTGCTACCAGGGCGGCGCCACTAGGAAGTGAGGTATAATATTTGATAGACTTCATAGCAGGAAGTTAATTTGTTCTGAAAATGTAAGGGTTATTGTTTCTTTCTGCACTATTAGCTATATTTGATATTAATAAGATTAAAAAAAAATAAACCAAACCACAGATATTCATAAAAGTAGAAAAATTTATTAAAAAGATAAAAATGTTCAAAAAAAATTAAAGAGCAAACCATTGCCGCATTGTTTGTGTATTAATTTCATACTCTAGAAACGTGTACGTGGTAGAGCCATGCTGCAGCTATATTTCGGGTATAGCACGAATAGGTCGGCTCAACCGGGGAAGGACCACGCTCTCACAGAATACCAGCGTAAAATAGCAGCTTAATGCTGCTGTGTTTGGTGAGTGTAGAGAACCGGAGACCCTATTTACTGGAAAAGAGGCATTCCATCTTAGTCCTCACGGGTGACAACGCATCTGCATTTTGATTCACAAACGAGGATAGATGTAGATGTCTATGGGTCACAGCAATCACTTACCATCAAGTGGAATGTGTGCTCGTTTGTCACCCTATCCTATAAAAAAAATACCGATAAACTTGTATTAAAAAACAAATTCTCAATTAAATGACATTGTGTAACAAAAAACTTTACCTCAGTGTCAACTAACGACATCTGGTGAGCAGATAATTATTAGCCCTCATTACCGATAATCATTTTTTTCTAATTATAAAATCCAGAGGGAATCTGTTTAACAAACGGCAAAATAAAATTACGTTCTTAGAACGCATATCGAACATTTATTTTCATTTTTCTTTTTGTTGTGTGTGTGTAAGTGTACCGATTCTTTATAAAGATTCAAGATAAATATCGACATTAATTTTGATAAAGTTGAGTCAATCCCTAGCGTACATGTAAAATATTTTGTATAAAAATGTATTTATCAAATTCATGCAAATTATCAATAACGTGACTTTTTCTTTGCAAAATATCAAAATTAACAAAATAGTTGAAAACATTCTATATTTTAAACAGTATAGGTATAACATAAATTTTAACCAAAAATAGATGTGTCATAACAGTAACGTCGTCGAACAGATAGAACCTTGATAAAGAGTAATAGTGTTCTGTGGATAGAACAGAACGACGTCTCGCGAATTTATCTGTGAAATGTGCAATTATCCGGATTATTTCTATTATTGACACCATAGTCACTCACAGAACATGTATAACCATCAAGGAGGTTATATTATATAGGGAGTGAGCGCTTGAAACATTGAAAACGTTCCTCATTTTTCTTAGAAAGAGAGGCACCGAGTTTTGTATTTTATCCCCTTCTAACATTGATAAGTGTTTACACAAGATAAAAACATTACCAACGTTTAGACAGTTATTGACTTAAAGTAATATTTTAGACGTATGCTAGAACGATAATCTTACATTTTTATCGCTAATCATAGTTGGTATATTCCATATTGTATTTTAATTATATATTAAAATACAATATGGAATATACCATACAATATGGAATTTACCATTTTAACAGTGGTAGAGCCACGCGGCAGCTTTTGCTGTCGCACGGATGGGCCGGCTCGAACCGGGGTAGTACCACGACCTTACAGAATACCAGCGTGAAGTAGAGGTTTACCTCTGCGTTTCGCTTGGTGAGTGCAGGTGGTCGGAGGCCCTTTTTACTGGAAATGAGGCATTCCATCTTAGTCCTCACGGGTGACAACGCATCTGCATTTTGATTCGCAAACGAGGATAGATGTAGATGTCTATGGGCCGCAGCAACCACTTACCATCAGGTGGACTGTGTGCTCGTTTGTTACCCTTATCCTATAAAAAAAATAATTAAGCTTATTATTAAATAACACGAAGAAAACTACTAAAACACTTTAATGTATGAAATTTATGATTCCAAATGTCAAACAATTAAATTCTAATGTATTTTAAATGGAGAGAAACTGAGTCTTGTAGATGCCACCATTTTTCTTGGAATCACATTAGATGCCAAGCTTCAATGCAGCCCCCATATATCAAAATTAGCAAGCATACTTAGCTCTGCAGCATATGCTGTGAAAAAGTTTAGAAGTCTTACCAGTGTTGAAACAGCTAGACTAGTTTATTTTAGCTATTTTCATAGTATAATATCGTATGGTATTTTGCTATTGGGACACGCAGCTGACACAAAAATTATATTTGTTTTACAGAAGAGAGCCATTAGAGCAATTTATGATTTAAAGACTAAAGAGTCGCTGCGATAAAAATTTACGGAAATTAATATATTTACTTTGGCCTCTCAATACATTTATGAAATAAAAGTAGGTAGTTTTACAAAAATAAGTGATATTCATTCTGTAAATACTAAGAACAAACACAAGCAAGTAGTACCAGTTACTCGACTCCGTCGAGTGAGTAATTCATTCTTGGCGAGATGTATATGCTTTTATCACAAAATTCCAGAAAATATACAAAATTTGACCTGCTCAAAGTTCAAAAACTTTAATAAACTAAGTTTGCATAAAAAGGGTTATTATAGTAGTAAAGAATTTATGAATGATAATAACCCCTGGGAATGAGGTGATCACTACCAAGCTATTTCTAATTTGTTGTGTTGTTAATTTATAGAACATATATGATTGTAAGCCGTTATTTAAAAAAAGTTCCGCTGGGTTTCTTGCTGGTTCTTCGCAGCACAGAGGTTTTTTTCGAACCAGTGGTAATTAAACAAAAGAGTGACTTTCAATAAGTATTACTATTACTATTCAATAAGTATCTGCCTCTATGCAAGCTTGATATATATATATATAAAAGAAATGTATTTATAAATGCTATTAGAGTTTACAATAAACTGCCTAACACTTTTAAAGGCCTCCCTTTCGTAATTTTTAAAAGGAAACTCACAGAATGGCTGGCAACAAAATGTTTCTATAGGTTAGCCGAATATATGAATTATAAAGAAATGTAAAATAATGGTGAAATGTAGAAAAACTTATTAATTTTATTTAATTATATTTCTTTGACATTTTTTTAGATACTATACATTTATATATAATCAATTACCTAATTAATTCCATTTTTGACATATATTTATTGTAATTTAAATACTTGACGCTAAAATATTTTTAAGTAACTACATAATTATTTTCTTAAATACTTTACCTCGTTAAATTCTAATAATAATATTTTTGTATATTGTAGATATTGCACGCCATTATCTTGGTAGAATGTAAGGTCAAGTTAATAAATAACAACATCACAATATTATGTACTACATTCTGGCAATAAATAAATTTGAATTTGAATTTATAAAAAAGTTTCTGTTTCTGTTACACGAATGTTCTTTCCCTAAAAACTAGGAGATGCATTTTACGCTATAGATGACAACACTATTTTAAAATTTGACATTGTCAAATGAATGAATATATTGTTTTTTTTTTAATATAGAATAGGGTGACAAACGAGCACACAGTCCACCGGATGGCAAGTGGTTGTTGTGGCCCATAGACATCTACATCTATCCCCGTTTGCGAATCAAAATGTAGATGCGTAGTCACCCGTGAGGACTAAGATGGAATGCCTCTTTTCCAGTAAAAAGGGTCTCCGGTTCTCTACACTCACCATACGAAATACATCAGTGTTGAGCTGCTATTTTACGCTGGTATTCTGTGAGTGCGTGGTCCTTCCCCGGTCGAGCCGACCCATTTGTGCTACAGTTGTACTACTCATATAGCTACAGCATGGCTTTACCACGTAGAAAACGCCTTGTGCTAATCATTCACTAAATTTATGTGAAGTGCACTGCACACTTAGGGAGCGTTAATTAAAGTTTAACTTTTTTTCGGAACAGTAGAAAGAGTTTACAGGTTCTTTTCATCATTCACACGTCAATGGGAAACTTTAATAAAAAGTGTAGGCGTATCCGTCAAAAGACTTTCAGAGACAAAATGAATTGCTCATCATGACGTTGTTAAACCACTGCAGAAAAATTAAAAAAAAACTAGTATAAACACTCGAAGATATATATGATCTATGGAATGGAGTGTAGAGTAGAAGGAGGACCATCTCTGTATATGAAAAGTGTCCCTAAAAACGCGTCCAATAAGGGTGGCGCTGCAGTAGCATAGGATAAATTAATTAGAATAAGATGATGAAATAAACAAGGACCGACCAATCCGCTTGGTTTTGTACTACGTAAATAGTTGAGGTTTTGTATACTGGCATTTTACTAACTACTCTAGTCATGAAATTTTTAAGTATTTGAATTCAGTTGACTTCACTCCGTCTACAACAGCTATATTCATATCGTAGTTTTTCAGACGCCAGCGCTATTGTGGTAGGTTTTGGAACCTCTATTTTCAGTATATAGTGGGACACTTTTTCAACTTTCTCACCTTATAAGATGGTTCTCCTTCTACTCTACACTCCATAATATGATCCCAGCACCAACAGAGAAAACGTCGATACAAAAGAAGCAGTATCTACACTCTTACCAGCTTTGTGTGAATTCAATTTTTTATTCTATCTTTCCTTTTGGTGTAAAATCCTAATAGAAGTTAGTCAGACACAAAAGCAAATACTAAATAATATAATAATAATCTAGATTATCACTGGAAAAGTAGGAGATAAAAATCAAAGCCCGAAAATTTTTTTTCAAAGCCAACGTATTCAACTAGTGGAAAAAGCTATTCCCTACGTAACAAAAAATGTGAGAATGTGGAAATTTCGATTAAAGGAAGAAGAGAAATGAGGATATTTCGAAAACGTTTACCAGGAGAAATGACCCGATATGCTGGACTACCATTGCCAGAGGAGCTGCAGAGAGCTATGTTAGAATGTCTTGACAGAGTTTACGAGGAACTAGACTATCGCTACTGAGCAATGGATGATATTCTCGTGACATTTAGTGTTGTTCAGCCTTATTCTCTGCTAACGTCACCAGATGATCTTCAAATAATTCAAAATCTGACAAAAATCTTCGATGATTTTTCTGCAGGATATATAATTTTGGAGACTTCATGACTTGAAAGCTACCAGCATTTCTTCCCAAGAAGCGGTTCAATGTAACCCATTGGAGCTTTTCTCGTAAAATTGGCCTATTCTGAATCTGTTCCGAATCCAACGCTGTGTCTAATTTTTTTTTACTATTAAGTTTCATGTGAAGAAAGCATATCAAAATGCAAGTTAATAAAATCTAACTTAAGGTCTACAATGAGCCAAGCGTGACTAACCAATCTTTTCATTTTATCTATCGAAAATGACAAGAAAGTAAACTTTGATAATATATTAGAATATTTTAGCAAAATAAAGTCCCGTTAGCATGTATAGTATTTTTTGTTTTATTTTGGTGGGTGCTTGATAGAAAACCGCCCTGGGTGTCAACCAACGCTACGCCGCCACTAGTTACCGTAAGGTTTGATACTGTAGCGAAGCAATAATTTAATCAAAATATTAAACGGAGTTTAATCATAACACTATTCAGCACTTTCTATATCGAAAAAAAATACGCATTTCATATTCCGTGATACTGTATACACTAATAATATTCTCAAAATATTGTATCATGGACACTCTATTAGAAAGAAATGCAACACCTAACTCGGTGCCTTTCATTCATTTCAAGGTCACTGATTTAGGACCGTTTCTCTAGTATGAAGTGCGCACTCCCTATATTTTACAATCTCCTTGATAACCATTGTGGAAAACAGCTATTTGAAATATTAACTACGATTATATTCGAAAAAGTTACAAAATATCTAGTAGCTTATTTCTTCCGTGCCGACTTGTGCCGATTTGTGATTCAAAATCGGTCAAGTCTGCCATAAGGAATTTTCGTCTCCCTTACACACTATATTGTTCTATAAATTTTTAGTCCATGGGCGATGGAGTGATTAGGGTGAGACCACAAGATAAAGGTGGCTACTCACTTGCCCTCCGCAGGGGCAATCTAGGGTGTAGGAGTGGTGATGACCTTTAATTGCCTCCTTAATTGTGATGTGTGTATGCAAGCAGGGACAATATATCCTAAGTCGGCCTTGCGGCAGGGTGACAGGGGTGCAAGACCTTCCTTGCTCCCTTCATCATAGCAGCCGCTGCCGCGTGTGTAGCGCAATTGGGGCAATTTCAATTAGTTCGTTAGCGACTTTCGCACGGAGCTCAGGTGTGGGTACAAGTCTCAATGAATACCAAAAACAAATGTAAAATTTGGACACTGGTGATAGAAATCTATAAAGAACGGCTTCTTCACCCAGTATTTCCTTTTTGTCTTTTTTGCAATAGCACCGCAGAAAGAACGTTATTTGAACGTGGTAACTTTTAAGACGTGGTAGACCCATGCTGCAGCTTTTAAGCACTATATTATGGTTGTATTTATCAATTGATTAGTTGTTTATAGATAAATAAGGGTGTCTATGGGCCACAGTAGCCACTTACCATCAGGTGAACTGTGCTCATTTGTCACCCTTATTCTATATAAAACAAAAGCCAAGGCTATATATATACCAATTCATTGATATTTCGATAAAACTGGCGCCATTCTCAACGCGTGTGTCCAGCGCGACCTAGACTCTCATACTGAATGAATGGCATGTGTGTAGAGACCATTCTGATATTGCCCAGATCGCTTTACAACCTAGATTGCCCCAACAGCCGACAGCCGAAGTAGCCGCCTTAATAAGAAGTGCTAGGACGAGACCTAAATGAACATACACCAGTGTGCGTGTAATGTGCATGTGTGGGTGACAAATAGTGCTGCACCGTTTATTGACTCCCCCAACTTCAATTACGAGAAGATGTGTCGTAATCTCATGAACGCATCGAATCGGCAGCGTTTGGGAAATCCGAATGCTGCTGAACCGAATTGAATCCGTCGATTATCCTTACGGTCAAAATTGGACTTACCTAGTCAGAATATTAGTCCCAGATAAACATACTCGTCAACAACTTCGAGATAAGTGCTCCCAACAACTACCGGCATATGTGTGATATAGACGTTACATATGATCTTTGTTTTGTCCATGTTTATCTTAAGACCTATCCGTTGGGAGGCACTATTGAGGTCATTGAGCATAGTGCTTAGGTCCTCCAGCGATTCTGCCATAAGGACTATATCGTCGCCAAATCGAAGGTGAGTGATGTACTCGCTTTTGATGTTAATACCGTATCCTTTTCAGTCCAGTAGCTTGAAAACGTCTGCAAATGCAACGGTGAAGAATTTCGGAGATATAACGTCACCCTGTCTTACACCTCTCTGCAGTTGGATAGGTTTCGTACTCTGGTTCTGTACTCAGATAACCATCGTAGGCTTACTGTACAAACACTTCAGCACTTCGATATACCGACAGTCAACTTGGCACAGCTGAATGGACTGCAGCACCGCCCAAATTTCGACGGAATGAAAGGCTTTCTCATAGTCCACATACGCCAGACATAGTGGCAAATTGTACTCCTCGGACTTCTGTAAAACTTGCCGTAGGGTCTGCCCTTTCGGAAACCGGCGTGTTCAGGAGGCTAGAATTCGTCGAGTCTGCTTGCGAGACAATTCGTAATGACTTTCGAAAACAGCACGTAGACACGGCTCGGAAGGGAAATCGGTCTGTAGTTCTTTAAGAGAGCGTTGTTGCCTTTCTTGAATAACAAGACCACCCCACTTCTGCTCCACGCCTCCAGAGTAGTGCCACCATGGAGACGGAATTGAAGAGCTTCTCAAGTACCGGTTTTTCACCCCTTTCAGAAGCTCCGCTGTAATTCCATCCTCACCCGGAGACTTGCCATTTTTAAAGTGCCAGAGAGCCATTCTAATCTCGCTCAGACTGACGTCCGGAATATCATCGGAATAGTCTCAACTAAGACTTGCTCTTGGATCGTTACTCATACTTACGTGTGGTTCCAACGATGACGTGCGTCACTCAAAATTTCAGGTGTCCCAGAAACGATCCTGCCACAATCGGTCGTCGGCTCGTGCTCGTTCAGGCTCTTTCTAACAGACAGATCTCTGACAAAGACTTTGGAGCTCTGGTGCCGCCCGATCGCTTCTTCAATATGAGCTGTGCAAGTTGCGTAAGTCCCGTTGGATGTATTTGGAGACCTGTATTCTGTCAAATCTGCTGAAGTTTGCAGCTTTATTTCCCGTCTAACAGCCATGAGATAATGAGTGTCGAGAATTTTTGTGTTCTTCTGCGGCGGGTTTACAAAACTTAGCTTTGACCGTATGGACAGTTTCCACGATCTTGTAATTCATATCGTCCGCTGCATTGCAATCTCCTAGGCACTGAAAACGATTTTGTAACTCGAGCTGAAAGTTGTCTAAATGAAGTCGATCTCATTTTTTGTCAAACTGTCAGGGCTCAACCGGATCCACTTCCTGTGGGCCTCTTCTGCAAGAAAGAGTTCATCGTAAAGAGCCCCTCTCGTTCTTCTCATTGCCTTATTCCGAATTTTCCTACCTTCAGGTCACCATTCTCCTTGTGCAGCAGAGCTAGGAGATTCAAGATCCTTCCAGAAATTTCGGGACCGATATGTACTCGAACATTCTAGATGTCGCTACAGTAGAAGCTTCTGGAAACTATCTGAGGCCCTATATAAGGCCGGTATAGACTACGACCGAGGAGTATTGAATTGGCGATACAAGAGAATACGTCGAAGCGAAATAACTGCGAACTAAAGTGATTGTGTTTTATTATTAGTGTGGTTTTAGATTGTATTTAGTGTTGTGTGATTAAAGTGTCAATTTTGGTAATTTAATCGGCTGTTTTTAATTGTCTCGAACCCCAAGCTCGTAACAATATTTTTAATTTTATAAAGTTGGTATTTACTTTTTAATAAGAGTCTATTTTTTCCTTAACCATTACCTAATAATGTTAAATCGTAAAATTATTATTTATTTCTTATAGAAGTATTTTTTTCGGTAAAAAGTTCGGGTCAAAAAGAACCACTGTCCATGCAGTAATTTTCTATCCCCGCAAATATTGCGAAAGCCTTAAACCACAGAGCAAATGCAAAGAGGTGTGGTAATTAGATTTCACTATGTGACAACACGTGACAATTTGCGGGGTGAAGTGGTGTTAAGCGCACCCATTTAACTATTTTCCATCTAGAGATAAAAAGTAAAACTACTCGCATCGTTCCATATCGATTTTGCAATGTAGTTTAGCTACCGTGATAGATGGCAGCCTGTTCACAAAATGATTGAAAAAATACAAAAATAATATTTTGGCGATTAAAAATTCTTTAGGACTGAATCCAAAACAAATTTCAGCACCTTCGTATGATTATTTTACCAATACTGAGCTCTACGTATCTTTATAAATGTTTTAGTTCTCATGACACATAGTGTCGCCATCTAGTGTCGAGTATATTTAATTATATTTGAAAGCCGACGCAGAGATTATTCTAGAACTATTTTTATAGGATAAGTGTGACAAACGAGCACACAGTTCACCTGATGGAAAGTGGTTGCTGTGGCCCATACGCATCTACATCTATCCTCGATTACGAATCAAAATGCAGATACGTTGCCATCCGTGAGGACTAAGATGGAATGCGTCGTTTCCAGTAAAAAGGGTCTCCGATTCTCTATACTCACCATACTAAACTATTTTACGCTGGCATTCTGTGAGAGCGTGGTCCTTCCCCGGTCGAGCCGACCCATTCGTGCTATAGCTATATTACTAATATAGCTGCAGCACGGCTCTACCACGAAGTAAAGTTAGGTACAATATTACTTACAAATGAAATTTGACGTCATTCATAGCATTAGAGCGTCTATCTGAGTAGTGTATACACAATAAAACACAACACTTCATCCTTTTCTTCTTAATACTACGAAAATACACCGATTTGCAATTTAACACACATAAGCGCACAGGACGAACGCTGACAGTATACTAACTGAAGCCACGCCCACTGTGATGACGTCAGGACCTAGTTAGAATCACAGTGCATAGTTGCTTAGGCCGTCTCCTCTTTGTATTTGCTCCGTGCCTTAAACCAATATTTATTTATTTATTTAAAATTTAAATGTAACACCTTAAGGTAAAGGGTACATAGGGCGGACTTAATGCCATATGGCATTCTCTGCCAGTCAACCCTGGGTGCCAAAGACAATTGTAGGCAGGTGCGAAATACAATACAAAAATAAAGTGTATTTATATTAAAATATAATATATACATAGTACATACATACACAACATATATTTAAATATATATAACATATATTTACATACAATAATACAGTATTACATACATACATATATGTGATGTGTATACATGCTTATAAACTTTATAAATAAATATCCGTATTAATATATAAATAAATAAATATATGAAGAAAAAAAATGTCAGTTAGTAAGTGCCCTCAGGTAATGTTGTCGTAGTAGTAATTTAAAGGAGTTTCTATTTGTAGCATTCTTAATACCATCGGGGAGGGTATTCCAAAGATGTATAGCTTGTATCATAAAAGAGGACTTGAAAAAATTAGACCTATGCTGTGAAAACCTTATCCTCAGACGTTTTGATTGTCGTGGTATTCGACCGTCAATCGAATGAAGAAAATGGAAGTTATCCTTAAGATAAGAAGGCGACCTTGGATCGCCTCCGGCCACCTGCACTCACCAAGCGAAACGCAGAGGTAAACCTCTACTTCACGCTGGTTTTCTGTGAGGCCGTGGTACCACCCCGGTTCGAGCCGGCCCATCTGTGCGACAGCAAAAGCTGCCTCGTGGCTCTACCACTGTTGTACAAGTAAAATTCTAGAGCATCGCCTTTGACGTATAGGTAGCCATTTAAGCTTTGAACGATAGGAAGATATGTGGTCATAGTTACGTAAACCGAAAATAAACCTTCTGGAATTATTAAGAAGGCGCTCCAACTTGTTTAGAAGATTTTGTGACAA
Organism: Parnassius glacialis; assembly: GCA_033319125.1. Lineage (NCBI taxonomy): Eukaryota > Metazoa > Arthropoda > Insecta > Lepidoptera > Papilionidae > Parnassius > Parnassius glacialis. Next base: position 33,215,387 of record JAVANC010000001.1, read on the forward strand.
ATCTGGGTAACATACATTTGCATAATCTACAATAGGTAGAATGAGAGAATGAACAAGCGTAAGCTTGGTTTTGAAAGATAGGAAACTTTTAAGACGACAAAGGGAACGCAAGGTGGCAACAACTTTACGACTTACTTGAGATCATTTGAGTTTGAGTTTTTCTGGAAATAGCCATACAATAGGATTATACGAACTTATATTTGATTATAATTCTGTAAATACATACTCGTCACGGTCGCGAATCATATTTTATTAAACATACAACCTGACATTGACTCACAAATTGCAAAAAACATAACAAAATTTGAATTTCGGGAGCCACCCTGGAGCTTCCATCTTAAGTATGGAGTGTAGGTACAAGGAAGACCATCTCCTTATGTGAAAAGTGTCCCTAAAAACGTGTCCAATAAGGGTGGCGCTGCAGTAGCGTAGGATAAATTAAAAAAAAAGCGCCAACATTAATTAGAATAAGATGGAAAAATAAACAAGGACCGACCAATCCGTTTGGTTTTGTACTACGTAAATAGTTGAGGTTTTGTATACTGGCATTTTACTAACTACTCTAGTCATGAAATTTTTGAAATATTTGAATTCAGCTGACTTCACTCCGTCTACAACCGCTAACTACATATCGTAGTTTTTCAGACGCCAGCGATATTGTGGTAGGTTTTGGAACCTCTATTTTCAGTAAATAGTAGGACCCTTTTTCAACTTTCGCCACTTATAAAATGGTTCTCCTTGTACTCTACACGCCATAATCATAAGCAAATTTTAGAGAATATTTTTTTTATTTCTTTGGCAAAAGTATAACAGTACAAGTCCATAACAAAGAAAAAAATCTATGCTTATTACCACCTACACAGTCACAGCTGATCAAATGTCAATTGTCAAGAAAATGGAGTTTTGTTACGCATAACAAATTATGATCAAAAGTTTCAATATGAAATCAAATAACATAATTTTTACTACCTGCATGGATTAGAATGGAAAATACTTCTCCATTTCAGCCATGGAGCACCGACGATAATTCACAAAATCATAACACCGAAAGAGAATTAGTGGATGACGCGAAACTTCATCGGGAAAATGTCAATCATCCAAAACATAGGCAAACTGCGTCTTACGATAAAGAAAGTGTTGTCTCTACAATCATTATTGCAGGTCCATCGACTGCTTCAGACACCGTTACTAGTTCCTGCGCTAGTAAAGAGCCCGAGATGGACTCTAGTAAAGTAACTTCAATGCAACAAATCGTCGAGAACACTCTCAGGTATCTCAGCTTTACCAAGTTTACAGTTTTATAATTTTTCTTACATTTTACATGTTTGTGTCGCTCTGAGCTTAAATTTTTTTTAATATCCTAAAATTAGTTATTGCTAAAGACTGGAGAGTTTATTGTTTAAAATACTAGGCAGTAGGTCTCCTTTTCCGATCCTGAGTTCATCTGTATAGGTACCATCCTCTTACAATCAGTGACTCAGCTGCTATGTTCCAGTTTAATTTGTATAGAGATCCAATTTAATTACTGGCTGTGAGACATTCCATCTTAGTCCTCAGAGGTAAAAACTTCGCCGCATTCTATAGCCCTCTGTGTTGGAAGCTGGATTCATAAGTTCATTTATAGCTTTATTAAAAAAAACCGATACAAATGATAATACACTAATAATGGGAATTTTAAGTCTAGAAAATACTGAGAATGATACATTTATATGTGAGAATAACATAGAGCATATTTGCAAATATGCAACGTTTAGATGATAAGATCAGAAAAGACTCACCTTCATAAAGCTTCTTTGGCAGGCTCTTTTTAACATAAACAGAGCTAAAATATATTCATTAAATATATAAAATATATTCATAAATTGTAAGGTACAAAATCATATTATTTTGGACAAGTTGTAAATGGTTGTAAGCTTCATTAAAATAATAATTACATGTAATATCTTAAAAAAAAGCTTAGTGTACACATAGTTAAGATAAAAATTAAATTATATTATGTAGTTTTGTTATGGACTAGTACTGTTGTGTTATAAACTGTATCCATAATAAATTTATTAGTTGTTTGCCAAGGGGGGCAGGAAGGGGCTTGCTTGACTGATCTTTTCTGAACACAAAAGTCAAATTCACTAATTCCAAGTGGATTGTACACATTAAATATCCCTCTTACATTTCGGTGTTACTTAAATTTAGGTACGTTGGCATTGACCAAGCTTTTCTCGAGTTGATAATTTCAGGTAGTATACACTTTTCATAAAAAGCTTGTAACTTTGATAACATATTCAAAATCCAAAATTGGTCATCTTTGTAAATTTTTAGTACTTTTACTGCATAATCTGGGCCATAAGTATGCAGACATTTTTATTTGCTAAATGAAGCTAGCCTTGGAATTGGTAAATCCAGTCATGATTTTGATTTAATGTTACACCGGAATCTCTGAATTTAATACCTTTAACTTTTTTTTTGCTCTAACGTCCGTGTCAAAGTCTATTCTAAAAGCTGAAATAGGACATTTAACTTCAAAAAAACCGTCACTGTATAAACCATTAGGTGAAGCCCTCAAATAACAATGATCTGGGTCAATGAATAGACCACATTTTTCTATAATAATATTTTCTTGTTTGCTCAATTGTGCCAATGCTACAGATTCGTTGTCCCTACCATGTTTGATGGAAGAGAAGTGATCTAGATTATAACTATATAAAATAGTTTTAAACCAATCGATCAAAAACTGTGGTCGTAGTTGACGATGCTCTAGCAAGCACACAATTGCAGCGCCTATACGGCAATCGACGCACACTACGATAGTATCGAAACGACGCAGCACGCGTAATCAACTGAATTAGGTCCAACTTCGACAAGCACTACCGCGATAGTGATCGCAGATGAACGGCGCAGTGAAATATATGGTACTTTTATTTAATTAATTAAAAAATAATAGTAACGATTTAAAAAGTAAAAATAATAGTATAGTTTAAGCAAATGTTGATGATTACTTCGGTATAAATTTTACTTCAAAATGATATAGAACTTCGAAAACATTGAGGCTTGTCTCGAAGCTTTTTCGGTCGTTAATTGAATTTTGCCGATTTGTTTTTCCTAGCGTGAAAGGCATATAACGAAAATGTATTCTATTATTATTAATGTGTAGGATATTTGGGAGATAAAAATATTATTTTTGATGGTCGATATTCAAAAGAATCTACAAATTAGAGCTCCCAAATCATGTCTTTGAGAGTTTTTGCCTAAACATGCATCGGGAGAATGATTATTACTAAATAAATGAATAAATTATCTAAAATTCACTTTGAGCTTATTATAGTAGAAAAAACGAACTATTTTCATCAAGTAGTTGTTATTTCAAGCAACGAACTACATAATTTCGCGTTTTTTTGTCGTACTCTTATAATAGGGCGAAGGGGAGTGAGGAACATATAGTGCAGTAATAGCAAGTATATACTGTGTTAGCAGACAAAACAGCCGATATTTTTGGCACTGAACAATCAGATTGGGTTGTGATATTTTGATGAGGAAACCAAAGAAGTCCAAGAAATGTTTGTCGGATATGTTGAGCTGAAAAGTTTGAATGTGAAATCTCTTGCATATAGCATCAATGAGTTTCTGACAACTGAACACATTGATCCAGAATAATGCATTGGTTTAGGATTTGATGGTTCTTCAATGATGTCCAGAAAAGACGTTGGTGTACAGGCAATTCTACGCAAAAAACACACCAAAGCTTTGTTTTTACTTTGTTTGTCCAACAAAATGAATCTGGTAATCAATTATCTCAACACTCTTTCTGAAATTCGAAACGTTATGGCAACTATCAAAGATATAATTACATTTGACTTATAGAAACTTGTGAAACTGGCACAATTTTATGATTTACCGAACATAAAAAATGAAAAAAAACTTTGGCAGCAATTGTGGTATGATAAATCCAATTCAACAAATATAACCATTGTTGATGTCCTAAAAGAGGCAAAAACCTGCTTACCCAAAACAGTTAAAGTGTTTATGTTTGATTTGATCACTTGACTGTGCACAACATGTATGGTTGATTGATTGATCAAAATTCAGCAGCCGCAGGAGACTAAAAGCCTGGTTAAGAAGCACTATGGGCAGGCCTCTGTCACTCATGCTACCTGTGTGAAATAATTACCTACAATCGCGAGCCGCCCCAGGGGTAGATCGCAGTCGGGGCTAGCGCGCTCTATACGATTGAATTTTAAAAAAAATTAACGATGTTTACGTAAATAATATTTTTTAAATAAAACATAAACATAAACATAAACACTCACGCCTGTCACCCAGAGGGGTAGGCAGAGACTATGGACTTCCATTTGGCACGATCCTGACAGACCTCTCTCGCTTCCTCCACATCCATATACCTACGCATACACGCTCGTCGGTTAAAGGTACTCTTGATTTGGCCCATTTTCAATATATCGCCAATTTGGTCGATAAACTTTCGCCTAGGGCGACCCTTCCCGATTCTGCCGTTCACCTCTGCAACATAAATTTGCTTTGTCACTCTTTCCTCATTCATTCTTTCGACATGACCAAACCTTTTTTAAATACTTGTTGAAATACTCGTCGAAATAGTTTTTGTTTAGTATTTAGTATATTTAATTGTAGGATAAAATAGTTGAATTTTTTTATGTAATTTAAGAATAATATATATGTATATTATTATCTATCTATTTGGTAAATTGTAATAGCAAAACGTTGTTCCTACTATAATTGTTGCGGGGATGGATACTTAATGAGCAATTAAAAGGATTCAGATAATATATCATTTTTTGAGTTACCGAAAGATAATGAAAGGTAAATTTATTTTTTTGTTATATAGGTACTTATAGCGAAAAAATAATTAACAATTTAACTACAGAAGTAATACCTAAGTACTTTATTTCAAAACTTAGTTGAAATTTACTTCAATACCCAAGTACCTACTTACATACCTATACTCGTCTTTATAATTAAAATATTTTAAGTTATAATAGCACAAAATACTGAAATTAAAACTTTGTTTACAAGATTTTCAACTAAGTAGATTATAATCATATTTCTGTTAGGAATCGTATTTCGGGTTTATTTGTTGTTTACGCTATCTACCTATAGGAACCAAGCGTTGCGATTACCGACGAATGGCCTTGCAAGTTGCATGCGTTGGGCATCACAGAACTCACATAGTAGATAATAGTATTATATATATACATATTTTTTTTTACTCTTTATTAACAGCCCTTAGCAACCACGGAAAGTTCATTGTGACGTAGTAAGGAGAAAAGATGCAAAGTAATACGGACGCTCGCGCGCAGCGATAAAGTTTTGTTTAGCTTGCGTGCGCGATTTATCTGATTAATAATAACTATGTAGGCTATTATAACGTCGGCAAGCAGTCAACATCAAAAGAGTGCAACTTCTGTACTTATTTATTCTGTGCTATGGGGCAAAACTATCTCAATGGGCTGACCATGATGTGCTCAGAAAACCTACAAGATTTTCATAATAAAGTGTTCGAAAAGTATAGAAAATACTGGGGGGGTATTTTCTATACTTTTCGAACACTTTATTATGTTACTAGCTTATGTTTTAATTAATTTAATAAAAAAAGGCTCTCGTTCGACCACTTTATTATTAAAATATTGTGTAAGTACACTCATTCATCACTGCGAGACCATTTTAGGCAATTTTGTCACCAATTATTTTAATTCTATTTTGCTCATAAATGCATAACTTTGTTTAAAAGTTCTATTTATTGTACTGTCAAGTGCTCGTGGAGCTTTACACATTGAAATTTGTACCGGTTTTAATTCAATTGCCTCAGTGCTCATACACTATGTGGATAACCCCAATGTAGCTAGTCGTGCGGCTGACCGTAGGATACGCTCGCGAATGCGGCCAACTGGATTTCACGGTTGCATCGTTGCAATTTGCAGTCCTATTGATTCATTTCAAAGATGGACACGGAAGAAAGAAGATAACCAAAGAAGATACCATTTTTTACATGGTAGAACCATGCTGGGGCTATATTATGGGTGTAACATGAATGGCTCGGTTCGACTGGGGTGGGCCCACAATCTCACAGAATACGAGCGTAAAATAGCAGCTTAATGTTGCTGTGTTTCGTATGGTGAGTGTAGAGAATTGGAGATCCTTTTTACCGGAAACAAGGCACTCCATTATAGTCCTCAGAGGTGACACTGTGTCTGCATTTTGATTCTTAATTGATGATATATGTAGATGTCTATGGGCCGCAACGTCCACTTACTTTCAGGTGGACTGTGTGCTCGTTTGTCGCCCTTATTTTATAAAAAAAAAATATGTCCAAATAATTATTGAAAATAGGAATGATAGTGAATTCCACAAAATTTACCTATCAAAACTGAGAAATGACAAGATATTCTTTATCAATGTGAACCATCTGTTTCACTCGTATATTCATGTGGCATTCGTTGGCGTGCGCATCCACATAGGAAGAGATAGATAACTCTTTATTGCATTTATACAAAGTGGTTACAATTACGAAAAACATAAGAACTACAAACGGTGGTCATATCGCTTTAAGCGATTTCTACCTGACAAACCGAACAAGCATAAGCAATACAGACGAGCACTTCTGACAAAATAGAAGAAGGCATACAATATGCAAATATTATTTAGTTGGTGCAACATTGAATTCCTTTATAATGTATTTGATTTGAATATTTGTTGATTTTAATATTTTTGGATAATGAATGTCAGGACTGACTCAGGGTAGCACTAAATACTGCATATACTAATTTTTTATACTTAAAAAATTTAGACCTTCCTTTAATATTATACTAGGATGTTCATCATCCTCATCATTATTATACCCTTCACATGTCCACTGCTGAACAGGGGCCTCCCCCAAGGAATGCCACAAAGCACGGTCCTGAGCCACCTTCATCCATCAACTTCCTACATGTCTTACCAGGTCGTCACTCCTTCTAGTGGGGAGTCACCTCAAACTTCACCTACCGGTACGAGGCTGCCACCTCAGAACCTTTCTTCCCCATCGGTTGTTAGTTCTTCGACCTATATGGCGAACCCATTGCCACTAGCTTACTAATCCATTGGGATTTTCTAAGTTTATCACACAGAAAAACCCTTTTTTCCCACGAGCTTGTCATTTTTATTGTACACTGCATTGCAGTCTTCTAGGCATTGAAACAGACTGACTGTTTTTGTAACTCGAGCTGTATGTTTTCGGGATTTTGGAGCACAAGGGAGACAAAGTAGTCTTTATTAAATGGACCTCTCCAACTTTTTTTTTTTACATGGGGAAATGCCTACGCATACCCGCCTCGCGGGGGAAAGGACGGGTTATGTCGGACTCGCACCGACTAAAACCCCATGGTGTTCCACCCTAGTCGCATATTGGCAGGGCCACGGGAACGCTTTCGCACACTTCCGCGGCCCCACCTGCGCTGGCCGCCCCATGGCGGCCCCTCCTCGGGAGAGGAACACTCCTCCCCCATCTCCTTCTCCGGTAAGGCGCACCAGAACACATGGCGCGCCCTCCTCCTCGGCCTCCAATTTCATATGCGCAACGGACGCCCCCGTGTCCGATGCGCGAAGGCCATGGGGCCAGGAAAAACTAGCACTCAGAAGCACCAGCCTTCCCGACCCCAGCGGCGGATCTGGTCTATGGCTCCGCCGCCAACCAAGATTCGGCTGCGGAGGGTAGGGAGAGCGGCGCCTCGCAATACCGACACTCCTCTCCCCCCGCAGCCCCACCACCACCGCATCAACGGTGCGGCCCCGTTTGACTCGCGGAGGATAGGGCGAGTGGCGCATCGCCATACCAACACTCCTCTTCCTCCGCGACTCCACCCCGGCTGCAGAGGTAGGGGTGGGGAGGACACCCCTCTCGCAGCAGCCCACCGACACACATCCGAAGTGGGCTCGTCAAGCCCACTCGGAGTGGCCACCTCGGGCCGGCCCTACACCACGGGCCAGCCAAGGGGTTCCTCTTTGTTCACCGTGGGTGACCAAGCCACGGCTACTAAGCCCCCCCGCCACGACAAGGCGGGAACCCGTTCGGGGGGGACCTCTCCAACTTAACATTAAGGTTCAGTGTGCCTCTCACCATTCGGTGATAGCTGCCAGTTTTCACCCTCACGATCACCGAGACATCACTGAACAGTTGCCATCTAGTTGTCATAATGAAGTCAATCTCATTTTTTCTTAAACCGTCGGGGCTCAACCAGTTCCACTTTCTGTGGGACAGTTTCTGGAAGAAACATTTCATCATAAAGAGTCCATGATAAAGAATTCCCCCTTTCTCCATGAAATGAGCCAGCTGCTGACCGCTTGGGTTCCATTGCCCTATCCCAAACTTACCTACCTTCAGCTTACCATTCTCTCTTGTGCCTAGTTTTTAGGTTGGTTGAAGGCTCCCATTAATACCGTATAGTGGGTTTTGGAGGAATGTATAGCTCTAAAGATATCCTCATACATTTCTTCCACCTCCTCATCGAAATGTGCCGAGGTTAGTACGTAAACCTGTATGACCTTCAACGAATACCGTTTGGTGATTCTGAGTATAAGGTACGCAACCCTTGACCTGACTGTTATAACATAGGTACAATTAGAAATATTTTGGCAACAATAGAAACTTGTCAATATGCATTTATTACGAAACACCTGTCAATGTTTGTAATTAAAAGATAAGAAATGGTTTTTGTGATATTTTTGTTCTTTTATAATATACTAACAAGTTGTCTGTAAATCTATTTGAACCTGTTAATAATATCATAAATCTAAAAAGAAATATTGGGTCATAATTTTATTTAAAGATTCTATACTTTATCAAACATTTATTTCCAACAATAAAATTAATATTTTTACACATCTTTCAAGTACATTAAAAAAGTAGAAATAAGCAAATTGAAAAGTTGTCCATTATCAGTGTATATATTCTGCCGACTTCCAAAAAGGAGACGGTACTTAATTCGACTGTATGTTCTTTTTTTTTTATATGTGTTACCTCATAACTTTGTACTGGGCGAACCGATTTCGATGATTTTTTTTTATATGAAAGCTGATAGTTCTTGTGTGGTCCCATATGAATTTGATCAAGGTCAGACCAATGGTTATTGAGTTATTCTTAAATAACCTATATTGAAGTCGCTTATATTGAAGTCGGCTGTACAAAATTTTTAATTTTTAATTATTTAAAACATGGTAGAGCCATGCTGCAGCTATATTAGTAGTATAGTCGTAGCATGAATGGGTCGGCATGACCGGGGAAGGACCACATTCTCACAGAATACCAGCGTAAAATAGCAGCTTAACGCTGCTGTGTTTCGTATGGTGAGTGTAGAGAATCGGAGACCCTTTTTACTGGAAAAGAGGCATTCCATCTTAGTCTTCACGGGTGACGACGCATCTGAATTTAGATTCTTTATTGAGGATGAATGTAGGTATCTATGGGTCACAGCCACCACTTACCATCAGGTGGACGGTGCGCTCGATTGTCACCCTTATCCTAAAAAAAAAACGAACAACCTTCCATACTAGATATACAGATTTTTTTCAAAAACTTTATTTTCAATAATATCATCATACAAATCTGAAATATTTCAGCCAAGAAGGTCGACAAAGAGTGGCCCAACTTTTAGAAGCAGTAGAGGCTCTGAGTGGCGCTGAGAGACTTCTACTGTATCTTCGTTTGCCTACGGGTGTGCCTCCTCATGACCCTTTGAAGCAACCAATAAATCCATTGGGATCTAGGTATGCTTTTTTAACATGCATAATTATATGCAATTATTTAAAGAGATGTAATTCTTAAATATGATTTCAGAGCTGAACTTCAGCAAACAGTAACGTGGATACAAACACATTTGGAGGTTGATCCTGACGTTTCTCTACCAAAGCAAGATGTTTATGATGAGTATATGTAAGTATTTTACAAGTATTCCAACATTATTCTTATTTTAATGAGACAACAATCATATAATAATTTCTGCCAATATCAAGTCTTCTTTCTGCAAATATCCGTTTTGCAATTAGCACTGAGGTTTATATGTTTGTGGCAGTAATCACTAATTTGTGTCATCATAACTTAAAATTTTGAGTTTTTGCGGGTACCTAACCGCCGCGCCGGCGGATAGCTGCTCCTGTATTATTGTTTTAAAATAATTAAAAATTAAAAATTTTGTACAGCCGACTTCAATATAAGTTATTAAGAATAACTCAAAAACTATTGGTCTGACCTTGATCAAATTCATATGGGACCACACGTGAAGTACCAGCTATCAAATAAAAAAGAATCATCGAAATCGATTCTCCCAGTAAAAAGTTATGAGGTAACACACATAAAAAAACATACAGTCGAATTGAGTACCGTCTCCTTTTTGGAAGTCGGCAGATAATGCCCAAAGATGGATTTTGATACGTAAATGGGGTGTGATTTCGTGTATTAAATGTCTGCGCATGTTAGCTATTAATGGAAACGATGGAGCTTGTGCCCCGATGGTTTTTTTTGATATAGAATAGGGTGACAAACGAGCTCACAGTCCACCTGATGGTAAGTGGTTGCTGTGACCCATAGACATCTACATTTATCCTCAATAAAGAATCAAAATGTAGATGCGTCGTCACCTGTGAGGACTAAGATGGAATTCCTCTTTTCCAGTAAAATGGGTCGCCGGTTCTCTATACTCACCATACGAACACAGCAGTGTCAAGCTGCCATTTCACGCTGGTATTTTGTGAGAGCATGGTCCTTCCCCAGTCGAGCCGACCCATTCGTGCTACAACTATACTACTAATATAGCTGCAGCATGGCTCTACTACTGGTGATGTGAACCTCAAGTTATTTCGTCTGCTTAGGCACCTTTTATATACTATCGCTATTAAATGTCTGCCGGTACAAGCTGGCATTGAAAAACTATGCATCAACTGTGAAGATTTTTTTTAACAAATTAGTAATAACAAACAGTAACATAGTTACATTTCTGTCTTTGCAAACAATTAATAAATAATTCTAAACGCAACCTAAATATTAATTCTATAACTATGTATACTATTTACACTTTCCCCACTTTTGGGGCAAATGTCATTCACTTGTAAACATTACTCATTTACTTGTGCGTGTGTGTGTGTGTAGGCAAACGTAATTACAGGCAGCTTATGCACACATTCATTGTGTTGTTTGGTGAATGGAATTTTGAATGACATTATCATTCTTAAGTCTAATTACTCTATGTTTATCGTATGCAACGCAATAACACGCTTCCGAGCTTCCGACCTGCGTACGACCAGTGTGTTCCTAGAACTTACGCGTAGCACGTCATAAACAAATTAACCGTGCACGGTGCGTTTTATCATTTAGTAAGGCGATACAAATATTTGTTTATAATTTTAAAATCATTTTAATTACAATTCTATAAATGTAACTATATACATTTTAATTAGTAATACATACAATATGTAAAAAAAAAACGAATAACTTAATTATCATACAGCCCTAAACCCCGTGGTATCATGCCAAGAACGCTGGCTACGTTAAAATAAAATATGTTGAATATCGTTGAAATTATAAAGTATTTATTTGAATGTTTATCTCAGTTACGATTAGAAATAACACATTGTATTCTACATATTCATGTATTCGTTCGCATTATAAATCATACATGGCAGAATTAATACCTAAAGGTCCAAAAGTGCTACTTTAGAAACTTTGGTAGTAATACTATTAAACGTTATGATTTAAAAGGACAACGAATCCATGAATATGTAAAGTATAAGGTGTTATTCTCGCAAAACATCGAAAGTTTGGCATACAAACGTACAGAAAAAAATGATCGTCGTCATTGTCCAGTTTTAGTTAACTAGTGTAGGGTGTGACTGAAAGTTCTTAGAAAATCAAAAACTGAACAAACTAGTAAGTTATTAGTTTTATTATATCTTTTCAAAATAGTGTCCATTTACATCAATACATCGCTGCATCCGATGGAACCACTGAGAAAAGCACTTTGCCCATGCGTCCTTAGGGGTCTCTTCGACCTCCTCTCCTCCGGCGTCCATAAAACGTTTTCCTCGAAGTTTTTCTTTTATTTTCGGAAATAAATAAAAATCGCAAGGTGCGAGGTCTGGGCTATAGGGCGGGTGACCCAGTAATTCCACGTCTGACGTCGCCAAGTAATCGATTGTTTGCTTGGCGGTGTGCGACTAGGCGTTGTCGTGGTAAATGAGGATCCTACTGCGAGGTCGTTTCTCTCGAACTTTTTCCAAGACAAGTGGCAAACAATTATTGTTAGTGTAGCACTCTGCAGTAAATGTTTTTCGATCCTCTAAAACAATTGTTGCGTAATGACCTGTCCTTCCGAAGAACGAGGCCACCATCCTTTTTTTCACGCTTCTACCTCTCTTCACTTTAGTTGGCAACTCCTCGGAAGGAAACACCCAGACAGCAGACTGTCTCTTAGTTTCAAGATCCAGCTTGAAACTAAGAGACAGAAAATCCAGCTTTCCTCACCCGTAAGTATATCGACCGCAGCATTTGAGTCACCTCCGTTATATCTTTGAACCATTTCACGACACCAATCAACACGACGGAGTTTTTGGGCGTCTCTCAAATTATGAGGTATCCACCGGACACAAATTTTGCTGACCGCTAAATGTTCATGGAGGATTTTGTGCACTTGACTCATACCGATGCCTAAGCTTGTCCGAATCTGCTGATAAGTCACTCTTTTTGTCAGTCTCTATCATACGCCGCACAACACTGATGTTATCTTCAGTCGTTGCCGTAGAAGGCCGTCCCTCACGCAGATCATCGGTGAGATTAGTGCGACCACGTTTAAACTCATTAAAGCAGTTGTTAAAAGCTTCATCGTAAAAGGCCAATCGAAGTCTATAGTAACTTTCTTGTTGACCATGGACGTATAAATAAGGCGGACTGAATCTCGCTACACAACTCAGCGAGGCACCCAAAATAAGTCAGCTCGCTTGTACGTACAAGGGGTCACGCACACATTCATACTAATAATAAGTCTAGCGCCCGCCGTTACGCAACAAACGTCGTCCGCGAGAAGTAGTTGTCGTAAGTAAAAACAAAAACCAATATACCGTCTTGCATCGTTAAATTTTGTTAAAATCATAGTGGTTTTATCAAAAAAATATCGAGGAATCACCTTTCATAGGTGAGTCAGTAATTATAATCACTTATTTGAGAATTTAATGTTTAAGACATTAAAATGCTAATTTTGGAACACAAAACATGAGTCACGTGATCAGATTTGTTAAATATAGGGAAAATACTCGAAATTTGGGAAATTGCTATTTTTATCCACGTTGGCACGGATACGGTACATATGTTTGCCCAACAACCTCTTAAGGTTGTTTTATGTGCACTTTTTTGTTACAATTTTACTGAGAAATTACCTGATCGATTATAATGCGGTTTTATGCATTTTTGGCTAGTTTTATTTTTACTATGTTACCATTTCCTGAAAATTGGACCGATTACAACACGGTTAAGAAGGTTCTTAAGTGTGTTTTACGATCATAGTCCACTACAAAATGATTCATTATCATTTTTAAATGAAATTACTGAAGGAGATGATGAGCTAGCTAAGCGACTAAGGGTAGAATTACATAATGACTATCGTAAGTTAATAATCGGATATTTGACGGGTAGCATTGCTTATTATGCAAGAAAAAAAATTAAATGCCAAAAATGCACTGCGCGTTTACATATTGTAGAAAGGCGTTTCTTTCATAAATTAATAAATTTGAAAACTAGAGGAGGTTTACGTTTCCCATCTAACGATCTATTTGATATTTGTTGCACTTGCGAAATTGTTGTACGAAAGATTATTAAGGAAAACATTACAATGTACAATGAAAGGCAACAAAATATATACTTACAAAAATATTAGAAAAGTTTATTGGCAATGACAGGGTTTTTGTAAGCTTGGAATTTGAGCACACATTCGCAGGGATAGAGCACAAGATAAGTCTTATTAAATATATAGCAGAAAAATATTTGTTGATTCAATTTCACCATATTTCTCATAATTAGAAGGGATTTCAAGAACCTTTGAAAGTAAAAGACAGTTGTTTAAAAAATTATTCAACAAAAAGGTTTTTAACATCGTTGTTTGTCATGAAAATTAGTAAATTATGGTAATTATTTATGACTTATTGTCATAAATAAGAACCATAATTAAATCGCAGAAAATTTAAAGAAATAAATATATTAACTTTGGCCTCTCAGTATATTTACGAAAATGTATGTATTTATATTTAGTGACGTACATTCTATAAATACTAGGAACAAGCACAAGTTAGTTATACCAGTTAATCGACTCAAAAGAATCAGTAATTCCTTCATGTATACGCTTTCACAACAAAGTTCCAGAAAATATGCAGGCCTTATCTATCAAAGTTTAAAATGTTTACCAAGCAAAAATTCTTTAGTAAGGATTATTAGGGTATACTACTAAAGAGTACATGATTGATAATAACCTCTGAGAATGAGGTGATCGCAACCATGCTGTTTCTAAATGTTTTCATCATCATCATTACAGCCTTTCATAAGTGGATAATGGATGTCAGGACTGATTCAGTGTAGCACTAAATACTGCCTATACTAATTTTTTTGTACTTAAAAAATTTAGACCTTCGTTCAATATTATACTAGGCTGTTCATCATCCTCATCATTATTATACCCTTCACATGTCCACTGCAGAACAAAGGCCTCCCCCAAGGAATGCCACAAAGCACGGTCCTGAGCCACCTGCATCCATCGACTTCCCGCATGTCTTACCAGGTCGTCACTCCATCTAGGGGGGTAGCCCTACACTTCGCCTAACGGTACGAGGCTGCTACTCGAGAACCTTTCTTCCCCATCGGTTGTCGGTTCTTCGAGCTATATGGCCGGCCCACTGCCACTTCAGCTTACTAATCCGTTGGGCTATGTCGGTTACTCTGGTTCTACTGCGGATATACTTATTTCTAAGTTTATCACGCAGAGATACCCCGAGCATAGCCCTCTCCATAGCTCGCTGAGCGAACTTGAGCTTCCTCATACGGCCAGCAGTGAAGGACCACGTCTCAAATCCGTAAGTCATCACTGGCAATAGGCACTGGTTGTACAATTTCGTTTTCAGGTTTTAAGGTATGTCTAACGAGAAGATGTGTCGTAGTTTCCCAACGCTGCCCAGCCGAGTTGAATCCGACGATTGACCTCTCGGCCGAAGTTGAACTTACCTAGTCGGACTATTTGTCCCAGGTAAACATACTTGTCAACAACTTCGAGCTTAGTGCTCCCAACAACTACGAGCTTAGTGCTCCCAACAACTACCGGCATAGGTGTGAAATGGACGTTAAACATGATCTTTGTTTTGTCCATGTTCATCTTAAGACCTATCCGTTGGGAGACACTATAGAGGTCATTGAGCATAGTGCTTAGGTCCTCCAGCGATTCTGCCATAAGGACTATATCGTCGGAAAATCGAAGGTTTTAGGTTAGTTTTCACCCTCGCGATCACGGAGACATCACTGAACAGTTGTCGTCTGGTCGTCATAATGAAGTCTTCTGGAAGAAAGAGTTCATCATAAAGAGTCCCTCTTTCTCCATGAAGTCGGCCAGCTGCTGGCCCCTTGGGTTCCGTTGCCCTATTCCAAATTTCCCTACTTTCAGCTCACCGTTCTCTCTTGTGCTTAATTTTGCGTTGAAGTCTACAATTAACACCGTATAGTGAGTTTTGGAGGAATGCATGGCTCTAGAGATATTCTCATACATTTCCTCCACCTCTTTATCGGGATGTACCGAGGTTGGTGCGTAAACCTGTACGACCTTCAGCGAATACCATTTGGTGATTCTGAGTAATAAGGTACGCAACCCTCGTCGACACACTCCCAATCTTTACAACGTTGTTAACGAGAGACTTGTGGACGATAAATCCGACACCTCCTTGGGACAGATGGTCGCCCTCCCGGTGATAGAGCAAGTTGCCTGATTCGAGGAATACCGTGTCCTCCCCCTCTCTTCGGATCTCGGATAATTCTATAATATGCCAGCGTAACTTGTCTATCTCTTCTTCCAGCTCCACGATCTTCTCGTCAGTCCTCAGTGTGCGTGCGTTGTATGTTGCCAGGTCGAGTCGTCTTAGGTGGCAACCGAACTTCCACCGGAGATTCTTAGCACCCCCTGCCCCGCGGTTACCGTGATCGCCACCGTAGCCAGGAATAGCGGGGCCGCCGGGGACTGGGGGCCGTCGCTTTGTTGCTCAAATCATTGGGGGGTATTTGCCATACTTGCCACGCAACGGCGACCGGGTTGGCAACCGCAGTTTTTTATTGTAATTTTGCTGTTATCAAGAAGATGTTGCTGCCAATCTTCTGCCTGTTTCCCTTTGTCGCCTTTTACGACACCCACGGGAAGATATGGGGTAGTGGATATTATTAACCGCCACTACACGGCATGTTTTCATACTAATTCTAAAATAATATATTGTAAATTAATTTTATTTAAAAAAATCCCGATGGGTTTCTTGATGGTCTTTCCCAGGATAGTGATTTTTTCTGAACCAGTGGTAACACTTAAATGACTTTCAATAAGTATTCTTGTATTCTGTATTGCATTAAAATGATTCTATTCTATTCTAATCATTTTTGGTTTTCCTACTAATGGTAAAAAAAATCGAGCTCATAATCTTCTTCGGTAATTTCATATTAATGTTAAGACCTTTAGTTTTAAGATGCCGTAATTAATTAATATTAAAACTATATAAATTAATAACTTTAAAAATCAAAATTAAAAATATGTTTTTAGATTATGTATTGAAGTAAGTAGATATCACATTAGTATTCGTTAATCAATTTTACGGAGAGGGGGGATTTCTAACACAAGTATTCATTTACTTAAAAGAAATCCTCAATTATAACAGTGCTATGTAAAAACTCTGATACTGAATAAATTATTTGATTTGATTTGAAATTAATTTAAATCGAAATAGATTGATATAGAATAATTCCATTTCAATCAAAATCTAAATCTTAAATTATTAGATTCTTTTTTGATCGTCAAATGTGTTATTTATACATACATACATATAATCACGCCTCTTTCCCGTAGGGGTAGGCTGAGACCACTTCTTGTCACTTGCTACGATCCTTACATACTTGTTTCGCTTCGTCCACTTTCATTATTCCCTTCATACATGCTCTTCGGTTTAGGGTACTCTTGACCTGGCCTTTTTTTTCAAGACGTCCCTGATTTGATCTAGAAACGTCCGCCTAGGTCTTCCCCTTCCAACACTTTCATTCACACTCGCCTTATACACCTTTTTCGTCAAACGTTTTTATTCATTCTCTCGACATGACCAGGACCACCTCAGCATACCTTTCTCAATTTTTGTCACTACATCTTCTTTCAGACCACAACCTCTCCTTATCTCACTATTTCTTATCCTGTCACTCAGTTTAACTCCTATCATACTTCTTAACGCTCTCATCTCAACTGCATTTATTCTGCTTTCATGTTTCTTCTTTCACTTTCGTACATGAGTGTCGGAACCAACACCCATTTATGCACAGCCAAACGAGCCTTGTTAGACACCTTCCGACTGCTCATAAAGGAGTGCAAAACTCCATTCACCATGTTTCCTTCATTCACTCTTCTTTCGATATCACTCTCACACTTTCCATCTCTCGTAAACTTTGAACCCAGATACACAAACTCCTATTAGTTACGTAATAATAAATTAGTATTTCGTCAAAGTTATGTTATATTTTGACAGATTGTCTTATAAAAAAAAAATGGAGAAATTTTGTTTCACATGACAACCCTATATAACACGCAAACATACTTGCACCGCCGCCATTACAGTGCATCAGTCCTTTCTTAACAAAATTCTGTCCGTTTTATTTATACGTTCATGTTGTTGATTTAAATGACATCGAAAGTCATAAAAATCATTGTACGAAAATTTTCTCGAGTTATATTCATGCTGAAGTGACACAGATAATTTTCAATTTGCCGCCAAATCGTAAACAAATGACAAATTAATAAAATACATACACCATAATATTGCTAAAGAGTTCCATTTTCAAAATTTGAACTTATTTTTTTTGTTATATCGTTTACAAGTGACCAGTTCTAAAAACTTTCAGTGTCGCCCTCGTAGTCTCCAAACACTTCCTTGTTTATTTAATTAATGAACCCAATATCTTCTTATCAATGTTAGGATGCGAAGATATTGGGTTCGTAAAAGAAAAACCTTTTTCTCTGTGGCGTGAATATATTTGTTAATGAACATCAGACTAAGTTAATCATTCTCAAACTCACTCTCAGAATCGGAAAACATGGTATAAATTTGTATGCGTGCGTGCGCTAACAAATGACAAGTATAAGTTGCATATGGGGGTCAAGTGTGTACACAAACGTAGGAGCATTGCATCGCATACGTTGCGTACGTGGGACCAGTCTCTCCCTATCCTAACACTATTTTAAGCTGTCACACGTGCAGCATCAAATTATGGAAAAAAACAAATGTTTACTATGTACAACACGATGGTAGTCGATATTGTGATACTGTGCGGGTGATACAACATTAGCGACAATTTTTTCTGACTTTATTTTATTTGTTTACCAGAGCTCACTGTATGAGCAGCAACGTGAAGCCTTTGTCAACTGCAGATTTCGGCAAAGTAATGAAGCAGGTGTACCCAAGTGTACGCCCGCGCCGTCTTGGCACTCGCGGAAACTCTAGGTATGTAATTGTTTGTAGATTAATTTATGCAGTCATCATGTGCAAATGTGGAGTACAGGGGAAGGATCAGATTACTTTCTTCAAATGTCAAACTTACCTGCTCTCGATACACCCTAACTGACGACTTTCTAATGACAAAATTATTCTATAAATGCTGAACCCAAATCTCAAAGATTGGTGAAAGAGGGCAGCTTTGGGGGTGGTTCGGCCCTCATCAACCCACCTGCCCAACATGGTAAGTATGGGCTACACTTAAGTAATACATGCTTGTTGCCACATTTTTGGAGGAGACCGAAGAAGAAGAAAAAAATCATCTTGTATATTCTTGATTAGTATAAAGTGTGGCGCGTTAAGAAGGGATGGGAGCCAAAATGAAGAAAATTTAAACTATAAGAGTAAAAAACCCATTCCAACCACTCTTGTCATCAAATTTGGTAAAAACATAGACTAATTCAAATCATTTCAGAAAAAGATTACTTTTGCCTTTGCTGGGATTTGGTATTACCTAAAATACTATTTTAGCTAAATAAATGTAATGTTATTTTTATATTTGACCATGACTGAAAATGTATTATGATATTCGTTTTATTGAAGTCGTACGCGGTCAAAAACGCACATAAAACGTAGAAACATTCTTAGCTCCAAACAAGTGGCAAAATCAAAAAGTTTATACAATCGATTTTTTTTTATAGAAGAGGGGGCAAACGAGCATGCGGCTCACCCGATGGTAAGTCAAATCTAAGACTACCGCCGCACATGAACAATCGCAACACCAGGGGAATTGCAGATGCGTTGCCGGCCTTTTAGAAAGGTGTAAGCTCTTTTCTTGAAGATCCCTAAGTTGTATCGGCCCGGAAAAATTGCGGGTGGTAAACAATTCCACAGAGAAGTTGTACGAGAAAGAAAACTCCTAGTAAAACGCACAGTCGTGGACCGCCAAGCACCCAGATGGTGGGGATGGTATTGTGAATTTTGACGCGATGTGCGTTCGTGAAATTTGGCGGCTGGAATTAATCCGAACAATTCCTCAGAGCACTCCCCGTGGTAGATTCGATAGAAAATGCAAAGGGATGTAACATCCCTACGCAGTGCCAGTGTATCGAGACGATCAGAAAGAACTCGGTCGTCGACGATTCGAACCGCTCTGCGCTGGATGCGGTCAAGTGGAAGGAGCTGGCACTGGGGTGCCCCGGCCCAGAGATGAGAACAGTATTCCATGTGAGGCCGAACTTGCGCTTTGTAAAGTTGCAAGCGATGTGCCGGTATGAAATACTGTCTCGCTCTGCTGAGCACGCCAAGCTTTTTAGAGGCCAATTTGGCCTTCCCTTTCAAGTGACCACGAAACTGCACGCTATTCGATATGTCGACGCCGAGGATTCCGATGCTAGCCGAGGCAGCCAGGCGAGTGCCTTGAAACTGAGGAGATACGACAAAGGGGTTATTTTTAGCGGTAAACGCACAAACTAGTGTCTTGTGGGTATTGACCTGGACTAGATTTAGTCGCCCCCAATCCGAGACTTTGTTCAGCAAAGACTCGACTTCAGACACAAGTTTGTCCCGGTACTCGGCGACGTTTTGCCGAGAAATATTGGCACGGCCGGTATATAAGACATCACCAGCGCTGTCGTCTACATGGCAATGAATGTTACCAATTAGCAACATATCATTGATATGCAAGAGAAACAGCGTTGGTGATAGCACGCAGCCTTGTGGAACATCAGCGTTGATAGGCTTGAAATCAGAGCATGCACCGTCTACTACGACCTTGATGCTCCGATCAGCAAGAAAACTGGTGATCCATTTGCACAATTTCTCGGGAAGCCCATAGGGAGGAAGCTTCGGTAAAGAAGCGCTTTGTGCCAGACCCGATCGAAGGCCTTCGCTATGTCTAAACTAACGGCCAATACCTCCCCCTTGGACTCTGCTGCCTCCGCCCATCTATGAGTCAGGTAGACCAGAAGATCACCAGCTAATCGACCCCGACGAAAACCGTACTGGCGATCACTAATCAGCTGGTGATCCTCAAGGTACCTCATGAGCTGGCAGTTTATAATGGATTCCATTATTTTGGAGAACAAGGAGGTGATAGCGATAGGCATGTAGTTGGACGGATCTGAGCGGTCGCCTTTTTTAGGGATCGGATGGACCAAAGCTGTCTTTCATGAATTCGGGACTACGCCTTGGGACTAGGAGTACCGGAAAGGACGCGTTAAAACCGGTGCCAACTCCGGAACACACGTCTTCAGCACAATGGGAGGAATTACTGACGTCCAGGGAGAAGAGTGTTTTGCGAACCGAGCGCTGTGTAAACCGCACATCCGGCATGGGATGGTCGGCGGTGTCTTCCCCACGTCATCTAGAGTCGAGTTGGACGCAAAGAGAGAGCTTAATAGATTGGCTTTCTTCTTTGCGGCATGGGCCAGTGCGTCGTCCTCTCTGTGCAGAGATGGAAGAGATGGCTGACAGAAGTTCCCTTGGACAGCCTTTTGTGAGATACCAGAATGCACGGGTTCCCAAAGGAAGGCGAACTAGCTTCTCGCCAATTCTGCCGATGTGCTCAGACCTTGCCTTGGCAATGACGCTTTTCAAGAACCTGGAGGCGGAATTATACTTCTTTTTAAGAGCGCTGGTGTATACATCCCGAGACGTTGATGCGTCAGCCCAGGCCCGGTAGCACTCCTGCTTATAGCGTGATGCTATTTTACAGGAGCGACCAAACCATGACTGGGATCTTCCTCCGATGGGCACCACAGAGGATGGAATAAAAAGTTCCATACCCTGAAGTACCACATCAACAACAGAATGGGCAACAACGCTGGGATCTTCCGGCGAGAAGCAAACCCGCCCCCAAGGGTAGGATGCAGAAAAGACCGCATCTTATCCCAATCGGCCGACCTATAGTGGCAAACACGGCGGCAGCCTGCAGAATGCAACCGCGACGTCAGTCTGAGTGGCACCACGCTCCGGACAAGACAATGGTCCGACGAGCCTAGAGGAGCGTCGACGGAAACCTGATATCCGTCCGGATAAGAGGTCAACAGAAGGTCCAACAGGGAAGGTGCATGGTCCTCCACGTCTGGAATCCGCGTAGGCGAAGTAACCAGCTGTGTAAGACCATATGCCAAAGCAAAGTCATAAACAGATCTTGCGGATGGGATCTGCTGTAGCAAGAAATCTGTAGCCATTTGGACGTGGTCGATGAGTCGCTCTGTTTCGGCATTACCGCTATGGGACCTATAGAGGCACCCGTAGACGCGAGGATGGTCGTCGCTGTATACGGGCAGCCATAGGATGGACAAGGTCCGTACCTTCAAGACTGCCGAGGCGTCGAAAATAGATGTCCTCTCTGACGTATACGCAAACTCCAGCTAGGGTCACAAATGAGTGTTCTAATTTGTACCCCGGGTAGGAGAGATATGAAGTATCAGCCGGAGAGGACATCTGAGTCTCAGTTAAAAAGAGCAAGGCCGGCTTCGCCGTCTCTAGATGGTAATAGACAGCGTTAACGTTGGAACGAAGTCCCCTGATGTTGCAAAAATTCACGGATAGCGTGACAGGGGTCGCGTTTTCACCGCGGGTGCGGTATTTATTTATGTCTGCACTGTGTCAACGTGATTTGAAGTTATTTGAGATAAGTATGTGCCATGTTACGTGGGATATTTACCGTGCGAACTACTCGCCCAGTTGGCGGGGTGCGCCCTTGCGTTCCACAGTCCACAGTTGTGACACAGTTTTTGTTGTGAATTGCTGGTCTAGTACTATACATAGAAGTCTTTGATTTTTTATTATTTAATTATTATTGCGTAGTCGATACTAAAAATGCCTCCTTGTGCTGTGAAATGGTTAAATTAATTTCCACATAGTAGCTTCTGAAGTCAGTAGTATCGAATACGAAGTAATGTCTTTCTTTTTTGTTGGCCTGTTTTATCGGCTAAATTATAAACATTCCCCTAAAATCTTTACATGTAGTTTCAGCCGTACGGCAGAAGCATACATTATGGCTACGTCAGGCACTGCGATCGTTAGTACGCCCGCCAAGGGTGACGATTAAGTCAAATCCCCTTTTCAATGGGGAGGTTCATATATTTTAAATAGATTTATAGAAATAGTTAAAAAGTTCTTAGGTGTTCTTGTCATCAATTATTTTTCTCTTGCCAAAAATTGTTTGTTAAATGACAATACAGCGTTAAATTAAACTATAGTTCCTTCTTTAAATATTATTGATTGCTTGATTACAATGACAGCTGTCATTCTGATGTGACTAGTGCTGGGAACATTAAATCGATATATCGATAAAGTATTTATAAATATCAATAAAAAATATGCACCCAATACTTATTTTAATCAAGTATTTAAACATTGGGACTCGTTTTGGGCTAATAAAAAAAAATTAGCAATAATAAATTTATTGACACAAGGATGTACATCCTAAGTCACAATCATCATCAGAAGCAGACTGACTGGAACAATTTTGGAGATCAATAATTCATTCCTGATCGCACAAATAATTAAAGGGGCATCACGTTGCCAAACTTCTAACGGTACCTTCTTCTAATCATTTGGTATTAAGTGTTCACATGCATTGTTCAGCAAATATAACATTTTATTTATATAAAACGAAATGAATGACCTAAAACGAAAACAGAGTTATTTTTTTATTAGTGATGCACTAATTAATCAACTTCATTTAAATATTAAATACCTTTAACTTGCGCCCAAATCAATTCTATTGCGTTATACTGGCAATGATACGATGGCAGGCGGATAACTGTATGTCCCTTTTCTTGTGCCATCTCGTCCAAAACATATATTGGCGTTTGGGGCCTGTGATTTCCCACTAAACGCAAAAGTTTTTTTTTCAACATAGTGCCGTCGGCTTGTACTCCATTAGTTTGCAACCTCGAAATTATTTCATTCTTCCGCTTATTCGCTGTCGTAGGCTTATTTTTTTGAACTGAATGATACGGTGCATTGTGCATAAGTATCACATGGGGTTCATCTAAATTATTTAGAAGTTTTATAAACCATTCTTCGAATTTTTCAAAATTCATCTCTACGTGGTACTCCTTCGTCTTGACAGACTTGAATTGCCAGTAAACAATTTGGCACAAATCCAGACGAGGTACCAGCATGGCAAATTATTAACCTTTGACCTTTGCCCTCAAGTACCTTGGTAGACGATTCGGGTTTATCATCAGTCCAAGTTTTAGAAACCGTGTGGTTTGAATTCAGCCATGTTTCATCCAGGAACACCACTTTATCCCAATTATCAATATCTATCACCTTTCGTAAAAAAATCAATACGTGCAAGAGCAATGTTACGTTCCATAATATTTTTTTCTTTTGTTACTCTTTTTATAATAGGACCCATTTTTTTTTAATATTGTTGATAAATATGGTAAGCTCCCACTGAACAAATTTGCATCTTTCAGAGAAATTGCTAATTTTCTTAATGTTGGCAGCTCGTTATATGTGTAATATGCGTAGATGTGATTACGAAATGCTGCGGCGTCGAAATCGTCTGTTACAGGGCAACGTTTCTTATATATTATATACAGGGTATTTTTGAAACGCTCCCGAAAACGAAGACAGACGGCAGTACCAACTATACCTATTATGATGAGTGAAATATAAAATCGATCCTGATGAAAAAAAAATCATCTTTTCACAACGTTTTATTAGATTTAGTCATGCTCCATCTTGTTAGTACAGCTAAATGAAACGATAATTTCATAAACAAAATCATGAAAATACTGAAACATGAAACCAGCAGTGGAATTACTGAATTACAATCAGTTGACTAGAGGTCAATGTACGCGCGAACGCCGTATTCGCACGGCCCGCAACTAGCGATGGTACCACAATACCTAATAATTTACAACACTTGTCTAAATACCTAACTTATCTACTTAACCTACTATTTTGCCACTGTGCTAGTTTCCACGTAGCCACTTTAATCCGAATTCACAGGTTAAATAACCCAAATAACTGGTTCCATTCCCAGCTAATTAAAAAAATACTTAAATGAAATGTAACCAAGGTTAGAGTCATGCGTTTTCATTCATCGTGTAGGTATGTTTATTATTCTCATGTATTCAGTTATGGTTATGGATTCAGGTATTATATATTTTACAGTGGTAGAGCCACGCGGCAGCTTTTGCTGTCGCACGGATGGGCCGGCTCGAACCGGGGTGGTACCACGACCTCACAGAATACCAGCGTGAAGTAGAGGTTTACCTCTGCGTTTCGCTTGGTGAGTGCAGGTGGCCGGAGGCCCTTTTTACTGGAAATGAGGCATTCCATCTTAGTCCTCACGGGTGACAACGCATCTGCATTTTGATTCGCAAACGAGGATAGATGTAGATGTCTATGGGCCGCAGCAACCACTTACCATCAGGTGGACTGTGTGCTCGTTTGTCACCCTTATCCTATAAAAAAAAATGTACCTATTCAGATTAGTTCAGTACTAAGGTATTTAAAAAAAATAGTTATGAAACAGCTTACCGCTCTAAATACTCCGTGGTCTTATGAGATGCGGCTCAAATTGTGCTCCATTCATTTCGAGGCAGATTTGGGCTCGGTGTTGCGTCTCCTCATGCAAGCGGGGCATCATCGTGTGGTCTTCGACACAGTCCGTACGTAGTTTGTCGAAAACATCCACGATCCTTTGGCGCATTTCGTCAGCACTACCACACTCACGATTAAAATCCCTTTCTTTCACATAACCCCACAGAAAGAAATCTAGCGGGGTCAGATCTGGTGAGCGAGGTGGCCAAGCGTGTCGTCCTAGTCTGCCGATCCAGCGATCATCAAATAGCTTATTGAGGCGCTCACGGGCGAACCTCACGACACGTGGAGGGGCACCATCATGCTGGAACCATGTGCGGCAATATTCAGCCAACGATAGGTCGTCTAAAATGTCAACCAACTGTTCATTTATGAGTTTCAGGTATCGCTGTCCGTTAAGTCGCTGTGGCAGAAACACTGGTCCTAGTATGCGATTCTTAAATAAACCTACCCATACGTTAACCGACCATCGGGTTTGGTGCCCGGTTTGTCGAACAGCGTGCAGGTTAACCTCGGAATACACGTGTGTATTTCTTCGGTTCCACAGGCCGTTTCTGGTAAATATTGACTCGTCCGTCCAGATGACGTGCTTGATGAAACCAGGCACACGTTGTTGCTGGTCTAATAACCAACGGCAGAAAACTCACCGGCGATCGTGATCACTGGTAACTAAAGCTTGCACTTTGTACACTTTGTATAGGCGCATTCGGTTACCCTTTAACACTTTGTGAACTGTACAGTATGACACACTTGTTCCATTCCGACGGCTTAACAATTTAGCGATACTTCGTGTACCTAGGTTCGGATTCCGGCGATCTAAAATGCGCTCCTCTGAGTGAATAGCCACTTGACTTCCACCTCCTGTCGGTACCAGAGCAATGGGCCGATTTTCCAACACTCGCGGAAATGCTGCTGTTATCAGATGAGAGTCAGCTGGATCAAGCGGTCGGGAATTGCTCTTGGTAAATTCGCAATGCATGCGAAGCATTCCCGCGAGCTTCTCCAAGGCACATTAACATGATGCCGTATTCACGAGCACTATAAACGTACGCGTCAGGCATTATAAAAACAAAACAAGAAACTTAAAACGTAACAACAAGAATAATATCATTAAGTAATAAATAACAAGTAATAAAGACAATAATTTAATAAACAAAACAATTGAACTGTCTCTTGTGATAGTCAACACGGAACTGTTTCAAAAACTATTAATCTATCCGCTAAAACAAATGCGCACAATGTAAAGTCCTTGAAGCACTGGAAATTTATAACAGTGGTAGAGCCAGGCGGGAGCTTTTGCTGTCGCATGGATGGGCCGGCTCGAACCGGGGTGGTACCACGACCTCACAGAATACCAGCGTGAAGTAGAGGTTTACCTCTGCGTTTCGCTTGGTGAGTGCAGGTGGCCGGAGGCCCTTTTTACTGGAAATGAGGCATTCCATCTTAGTCTTCACGGGTGAAAACGCATCTGCATTTTGATCTGTAGCGGGGGATGGATGTGGATGTCTATGGGCCGCAGCAACCACTTACCATCAGGTGGACTGTGTGCTCGTTTTTCACCCTTATCCTATAAAAAAAAAAAAAAAACCTTCCACACATCGTTAAAGCGTTATGTATGTTAAGACATCACCAACGTTTATTTAATTTATAAATTTTATCCCTACGACTAGTCTTCATATGGATTTTAAAAGTTATGGTTGTCATTTTTAAAACAATTACACAATCAATTGTACCCTGACGCAACAAGCAGTTCTTTACTACAAAAATTATTGAAATTAATAAACGTACCTAATTAGGTACTCAGTACTCACACAATTATAAACACTATTTCATCGTTATCTTTGATTTTGTATAAGAAAATAGAAATGAAATGGTACTGAATAATTTAATAGTTAAAATCAATTGCAATTATGATCGACAGTTGATTAATCTATCAGAATTAATGTAAAAAATAATACTTTTACTTTATTTTAATTGACTTTCCGTATTTAATCCGACCAATACTTTGAATTTAAAAAGAGTTACGTAAATTATTAAAAATTACTTGCAAGTTTTATAGTGATTGCCGCCTCTAATTCTTATGTCGCCGGCAAACTAAATTTCAGTGCAACATGGCAGCGTTGCCAATGCCATGCAGTGGCGGGAGTGTCTGCGCATGGGTACAGTCGCGTTCTAAAGTAAAGGGTTTTTCAACAAGAACTTTGTTTTTCAATGGGGTAACACCAAAAACATGACAGTTTTGACATTTAGTTTTTTGACCTATTCGTAGTAGATGCTTTGGCAATCGCTACAATGAATTCAATTTCGCTCGAAAATCGCGTTAAAATAATTAAAATCCACTATGAAAATGGTGGTTCTGTTAAAGTTACGTTTCGTAAAATTCGTGATATTTTCGGACAACATAATCGTCCTTCTGAGACCGCTATTAAGAATTCGGTCGCTAAATTTGAATCGACAGGCTCGGTACAAAATGCGCCAACACCAACGCTAGTTCGACCGGGTCGTTCAACCGAAAACATCGCAGCCGTGAGCCACAGTGTTTAATAAGATCCAAATTTGTCAATTCCTCGACGTTCTCAACAATTGGGGTTATCCAAAACCATCACATGGCGAATTTTGCGTAAGAATTTGGCTTTGAAGCCTTACAAGGTTCAACTGGTGCAGGAATTGAAGCTGACCGACCATTCACATCGCCGTAGATTCGCTCAATTCATTCAGGAACAGCCCGCTGGTTTTTCTGAAAAAATCATTTTTTCAGACGAAGCCCATTTTCACTTGTCAGGGTACGTCAACAAGCCAAATTGCCGCATTTGGGCTTCTGAAAATCCTAAAGCGATTATTGAGAAGCCTTTGCATGCTCAACGTGTCACTGTATGGTGCGCTATGTGGTCTGGAGGCGTGATTGGGCCGTTTTTTTTTCGAAGATTAGGCTGGAAATGCGGTAACGGTCAATGGATCACGCTATCGCGAGATGTTAACATCTCAATCTTGGCCTATTATTGATGACATCGATATCACAAACATGTGGTTTCAACAGGACGGTGCCACATGTCACATAGCCAACGAAACGATCAATTTATTGCAAACCAAATTTCCCGATCGCATAATTTCACGAAATTCAGCTGTTAAATGGCCAGCTAGATTGTTTGATTTAACACCACTGGATTATTTTTTGTGGGGCTATGTTAAGGACAGAGTCTATACGGAGCCAATCGAATCGATCGCGGCCTTAAAACTCAAAATCCGTGACGTGATTAACGAAATAGACCCGCCATTTTGCCAAAAAGTGATTAAAAACTTTGATGAAAGAATCGACATCTGTCAGCGTGGTCGTGGTGGACATTTGCCAGATATCATTTTTCATTCATAATTTCCAAACTTTTCTCTTCGTAATACAATAAAAATTTTAATCATCTTCATCTAAACTCTTTGTTTTATTTTGTTTTAGAAAACAAAGTTCTTGTTGAAAAACCCTTTACTACATGGTATTAGGCTTGTTTTATAATATTATAGTAATTAATTGTTTTATTGTACAATCATAATAGGTGTTTTACTAGCTACTTAGAACTTTGGAAGAGGTTGGAATTAACAATGGATAATGTTTACTTGAGCATTATTTGTTATTTCTATCGTAAAATATAAAGTAGTTTGTAACAAGAAAACTTAAGGTAAGGGTGAAACCCCGTCCATTATATCGTCTTGAGTCGTCACACGGAAGCCAGGTGTCGATGGTGTGTTAGTGTTGTATGCTACTACATCATCACTTTCATCTTCGCTTGAGCTTCCGTCATCAGGTCGATCACATGGTAATTTTTTCGGTATTCTTCCTCAATACTTTTAACTTTACTGCACAATTTTCCCCATTCACCTTCTCCCATCATATTTACCTTTGCGTTCACTAGTTCAGTCATAAAACAATAGATATAAATAATTTTTCTTTCCTTCCTTTTTAAAACCATCGTCGCAAGTCGCAAAGTAAGCTGTGTGTGCGCGACTGTATTTTGGGAGCGAACAAAGCGCGGAAAGCATGACCCCGTGCATGACGTTCCCCCGTCGCGCCGCCTTCGTACCACTCAGTGATAAATCGCTCAGTATCCAGGTTCAAGGCCAGCGTTCTTTTTACGTGACGGGACCTATAAGAGTTCGGCGCCCGCGAGGATTTTGACCCTATTGTCAGCTAATGTTCTAGTTTCACTGCTGGTTTTTTGTTTACGTATTTTCATGATTTTTTTATGAAATTATCGTTTCATTTACCTGTATTAACATGATGGAGTGTGAATAAAGTAAATAAAACGTTGTGAAAAGATTATTTTTTTCCTCATGATCTAATTTATTTGTGACACATGTTCTAAGGTGTAGTACCTACTAATATCTGTCTTCGTTTTCGGGAGCGTTTCACAAACACCCGGTATATCTCCAAAATTTTCTTTGCTGGTTCTAGTCACAGTAGCTCTTCCAATTCCAAGAGCTTCAGCAACTCCGTTACATACTCGTGACACAGCACAGGCAACAGCGGTCCGCCATTTTGGTATTCACGTTCAAAATAGTCACGCAAACGAATCACAAACTCGCCAGATTCGCTATTTAAACCAGTTTTTTGGTTCTTTTTGGCATTGAAACAACAAAAAGGCATTAACAAAACAAATACTCAAAACAACGAAATAAACGAAAACTGGGTCACTGGGTGGAAAAACAAGGCGTTAGGCGTCCGCACTCGTATTGATTGACGCTAAAAGAAACAAAATGGCGGCTCAATGTGGTCAGTGTTATCAATATTAAAAAAACCAACGCATGATTTTTTTTTTGTAGGAAATATTATTTCTGAATCAAGTTGTTAAGTGAAGAACTGTCATGAAAAATATTGTTCACTCGCCAGAAATTAATGATTTTTCGTTTTCCAATATTAATGAAATCACTCGTTACGTTGGACGCTACTAAAAGTTATGCCGTCACTTTTGATGACAGCTGGCATTCTAATCAAGCTATAGTTAAAGAACTATAAAGCACAGGCCACTTCTCATTTTATGTCATTATTAAATTTGAATTAAATTAGTTTTGACTACAATCTTATATCTGTTTTAGGTACTGTTATGCCGGTCTTCGTAAAAAGATCAAGCTGGAAGTACCTCAGTTACCAGATTTGGGAGAGTCGTCAAAAGTATTAACTCTATCTTTTATTTTTGTACTTTAATTATTGTCTCATTATATATTATATAATAGAAATAATGTATTGTATTGGTATTTTACAGGAACAAACTGTAACTTCTAGAGAAACTGAAAGAATTGTTTGTGATTGGGCTGAAAGCAAACTCGGTATGTATTATTTATAACTAAAAAATATTTTTTGTTATTGACAATTTATTGTAATTAAGGATTTTGATATTGTTATTTGCAAGAGAAGAAAGTAAAACGATATGTCAACTAAGAATAGAAATTGATTTGGTTGAGCAAGTCAAGGATATAGAACGAAGAGTGAATGTAGGACAGAGTGAAGGAAGTGCTTTACTCTATTGTGCAGCCTATGCCTAAAAAGGATAGACGTGCTGACCCTGCCATCTATCGACCAATTTCAATTATCTCCAAACTCTACAAAATGATAGAACATATATTGATCGTCCACCTCATGGCATATCTAGATCAGAATGACCTCCTCAGTAACCGACAGTACAGGTTTTGACATAATCGACCAACTGGGAACCTCCGTAGCGTATGCCACTCACATATGGGGCCCTCTCGTCTTGAAGCCCTTTGACAAGATTTGCCACGCTAGCCTTTTACGTACTTTTACGTTTCTAGCATACGGCTTATGTATATAAATCCAGTTCGTATACTACTTGTAAAAATAAATATATAATAAAGCTAGGAACATCTTCTGACAAAAATGTTATCGAATAATGTGGAATTTCGCACTATCGTGGTAAGTTAAAATATACGGTATAAAGGTGACTAAAAATTTACTTGCGTTCTGCAAAAACTGATATATTTCTGCCAAATTACCCTTAGCTTTATTATGGGTTTCACAGCAAAAGTAAATTTTAAAATCTAATCGCAAAAATACATATTCCGTTCTGTCTTTGCAATTCTTTTCGCCCTTCTACGAATGAGGGGCCATCAATGAACCTCCAGATAGTATTTCCAATAATAAGTACTGCTAACATAATAATATTTTTTTTTTATTGATAACTACACAAATAAACTTCAACTTAGTATATGACAAGGCA
Source organism: Parnassius glacialis (assembly GCA_033319125.1). Taxonomy (NCBI): domain Eukaryota; kingdom Metazoa; phylum Arthropoda; class Insecta; order Lepidoptera; family Papilionidae; genus Parnassius; species Parnassius glacialis. The sequence continues at coordinate 33,246,934 of JAVANC010000001.1, forward strand.
TATTGTACTTATGTTAAACACTCGCTGCCCGCGGTGCAATAAAATGGGGAAACAGGACGCCGCCTGTTGCGCTCTCTGTCGCAGTTACGGCAGGCATAGTGACGCCCCACTGTCATGTCGATGTATATTATGAAAAAGTAAAGAATGAAAAATAAAAGGAAAAAGAAATCTATTCAATAAATACATTTGTCATTGGTCAAAAATACATAATTAGATTAAATAAAATGAATAAAAATTTTAAATATTTCGTAATCCACATAAGCGGTTATCGATAAGCCGCACCGTCCCTAACGCTCCGATGTTTTATAGCACCGCGGGTAGCGAGTGTTTAAGTTTAGTATAATAATGCCGATTTCACTTGGCTGCGCTACGATTAGTTGTGGCGGTTTTATTTTCATACTTATTCAGTTGTTAGAAATTTTATGCCACATCTTCTTTTTTGTATATAATATGTATATTTTGTATTATATGTATACTAGTAAACTCAAAAATAGTAAAAATCACTTTTTAATGTTTCGACACAATCGATAATGATGGGTAAGAAAGATTCTCGAGTGGCAGCCTCGTACTGAGCGAAGTGTAGGGCGGCTCCCCACTAGATGTAAACTTGGAAAGAAATTCAGGAGGTCGATGGATGCAAGTGGGTCAAGACGATGCTTTAGGGCATACTTTTGGAGAGGCCTATGTCCAGCAGTAGACTTGTGATTGGCTGTTATGATGATGATGATGAATGATTTCTTAATTTCTTATGTATATAAGTACCTAATAAATGTTTATTCATTATTATTCAGGAGTAAAATTCGGAAGTATAGCAGAGTTATCACGGCATTTAATGAGTGTTTGTGTGAGTCAACGCGCGCCACTCGGTCCGGCGAGTGGATCTCCCCCACCACTAACGCACGGTAATAATTCATTCTAATATTTATTTATCTTTTAACACGTGATAAATGTTTTTTTTATAATAAAATCGACGTACGATTTTTCTTTTCAAAAATATTTTTCATGGAATTTCAGCTATCATCTCTACATTTTAGATAATTGTAGAAAGTGTTATAGAATAAAAATATTGCAGATTATGGTTTATTTTATTAAATTGTAATTTAGTGAAAATTTTAAATGGAACTTTGACGTTTTTTTTAAAAATAACTGTCAACTTTTAACAACATAACTATTGATAATGACAAGAAAATTAGTGTGTTAAATTATATACACACACAGAGACATTACATATCAATTATCTGTGCACTGACCTCTGTCAATACGCTGGACTATATACACCACGTCATAATGTGGCGATTTCATTTCACCATTTATGGTGGACATATACGCTATGCTAGTAGTAGTAAGCGCCCACGGAACCAATAATAGTGATAATATATATAAATGATAAAATAATATTGATAAATATTTCTATGCCCAGGCCTATCCGTAACGTCCATTCTATTTATGTATCATTTTAATATAATGCCATACAATAAGTAAATGTATCAATTTATACTTATGCTTTAGACCCTAGTTTTTTACTTCATATAAAATAAAAATCGGCGCTGCCTTAGTCTATCTACGTTTTTCTTTGTAACTGCAGAATGTGTTGTTACGGATTTCACCTTTGGGTTTAAATAATAATAATAATAATAATAATTTCTTTATTCAGAATTTTTTTTTCAAAAACATACATTTGCATCTTCAAATGTCTAATGACTAGGAAAAACTAGAGTAGGTAACTACAAAATAAAAAAATATTAAAAGAATTTATAGTTAACCATTCATTTAGTCCTCGTAATATAGGAAATCAATAAGCTGCCAAAATAATGCCTGTTTCAAGATTATCTATAAGTACAATTAAAATTTCACGAATACCATTCATAAAGAGTTCCACAAATCATTGACGTCATAATTAATTTGTTTCGGAGATCAATTCACAAGTCTTATGCTTTTTAGTCGCAGTTTTAATATAGAATCCGTTTGAAACTTGTAAATCTCAACATATTATGAAACAAAGTCGCTTCCCGCCGATCTTTTAAACTAAGTAACGGACAGTATACATCAATTGATAGAATGATTCAAGAGGAGGTTTATATCTTTATATATAAAAATTACGTTCACGTTGTTTGTCCGCGATGAACTCCCTAAGCTACTGAACTGATTTCAATAGAATTTTGCACACTGTGTGCAGTTTGGTCCAACTTGAGAGATAGGATAGTTTTTATCCCGATAAGTGACCATCAATTTTTTTATTGCTAATCTCAGGAGTTTTTTAGGAAAGCAAATGGTCGTCGGAAACGGGAGAACGACGTCTGCCCGGCCAGCTAGTATATATATATATATATATATATATATATATATATATATATATATATATATAGAGCCGTGGTAGCTCAGATGGTTAGCGCTCGCTGTAAGCTTCACAGTACTCGAGCAACCCGGGTTCGATCCCCGCCGGCACCAATGAAATTGTTAATTGCAATTTTAAGTGCTGATTTACCACGTGCTCGGCGGTGAAGGAAAACATCGTGAGGAAACCTGCATGTCTGAGAAAAAAAAATATCAAAGACATGTGAAGTTCGCCAACACGCATTGGGGCAGCGCGGCGGACATTTCCTTGCCCTAAAACCCTCTCAGAAATGAGAGGAGGCCTGTGCCCAGCAGTGGGACGTAAATAGGCTGCAACTTTACTTTTTACTTTTATATATATATATATATATATATATATATATATATATATATATATATATATATATATATATATATATATAAAATACATATTATATTATAATTCTTCTGACCGTGTGTATGTGACTGAACTTCTAAACGGCTGGACCGATTTTGATGAAATCTTGTGTATGTGATTAAATTGTTAAATAATGGTTTAGATTCATAATTGAACCCGGTAGGTGGCGTTGTTGTGGAGGTCCAGAAAACAACCGTGCGAAGCCGGGGAAGACGCTAGTTAATAAATATTTGATAGGCAAAGAACTCGTCAACCGTATTGAATTTTATTGTTTATCACAAATCGGTTATTTAAAACCGTCATGTTAGTACATTTAATAAGATATTAAGTGTCAGATCTTTAGGAGCCTGTGTTATGAAATAGTTTTAACGTTTTCATATAAAGTGTAAATCTCCTTACTTGTGGAATGCAATCCTCTTTTTCTTCCTTCTCTCCTGGTAACGAGTTTTACAAATCGCGCACACTCTCATTGTTACTAAAAATACTTTTTATTATATTACTTACATGAAATAGAACCGAACTACCAAAACACACTCTTTTTCTCGTTTAAAACTTTAAAATACAGTTAGACGCTTTGGGCAATATAACGGCAATAGTTCCTGGTAAAGGTATTTAAGATATTATTTATATCCAGTCCAGTGTACCAGTATAATTGTATAGAGGTCAGTAAATCTGTGTTATTCCTATGACTGAATGAATATTGGCAAATAATGTTACATTTATAACTGACGATGACTTTATTGACGATCGATACGAAAACGCTTCAGAAAGGATAAAAATGCATATTTTTGTGCGATATTTCCATGGTTTTCCTTATTTGTAATTCGACGTACCAAAACAATTTAGTTATAAATAAATTATTAATAATACTTTTATTTTAACTACATTTTTATATTGCCGATTTTTGTTATATTATATTGCATTTTTATTAAGTGGCGAAGCTTGCGAAGTCACTTATTGATTTCACGATGTCTGTCCGTGTGTCCGTCTGTCCGTCCGCCTGTCCGTCTGTCCGTCTGTCCGTCCGTCTGTCCGTCTGTCCCACGATTATCTCGAGAACGGTTTAGAATTTTCAAATTCTGTTTTCAGCAATCGATTACTGATCACCCAGGCATCTGAACCTCCTATTTTGAAACTGATTGCTCAACGGCAATCGTTAGAAACCGCTACAAAGCTGATTGCTTCGCCACTTTGCTATGCTGTTAGCTTGCTAGGTTTATTTACTACGGCAGTATGCTCCAATGTGACAAACTATCGAACTAAAATGTAAAATTTTGACATAAAATGTCAAATTTCGCGAAGATTGTGTCGCTGCGGCTAAGATAGACTTTCAAAAAGATGTATTGTAATTTGACCGAATAAAAGACCGATTTTAACATATCATTTTCACAAAAATTATGATTTTGCACAGATGATGGCTAAAGTTTTCTAACGGTTCGTACTGCATTTCCGTTATGTTGTGTTTCTATTGACTATTTTAAAAATATGTAATTTTTATCACAGGTCCTGCAGATGACGGCTGCGGTCGACAATTAATAAAACAATTGAAACGAAAATTACAGGCAAGTGTTGTATTCATCACCTATTATTTAACGATAAATAAAAAATCAAGCAGTATTAACGTAATATTCTGTGTAGACGCAGGGAACACCAGGGCGACCGAAAAAAAACAAAAGTCACGAGGTGACTGGGGAGTCCCCTCCATCAACTTCATACGTAAGTCAACATCCGTCTGTAAAGCACGAAAGCGAAATGATTCCAGAGGCAAGTTACGGATATCAACCGCCATATATTCCTGTATACGATGTGCGCCCATCTTTTCCACCTTACGGCGCCCCACCTCGCGCCCACCCACCACACATGACGCCCACGTCGCATTCTATGTCCGTTCATGAATACCGACCGGACCCATATGTTTTCGAGCCTCCGTATGCTCCTCGTGACTTATCATTACCTACAGATACGGCTCATAATTTACCTATAAACCTCAGCAGCGATGCTTCCCTTGATTTATCCACCGAACGCACCGAACTTCAACGACGTAGACCTCCAGAACCTCCACCGGCCCGCCTGCCACTTCCTGGTAAAAAGCTTATACTTGAAACATACCAAAGTGAAACACAGGCAAGTTCTCCTCGGTCAAGTCAAAGTGACACGCGTCCAACGTCTCACGTCACCGAAGAGTTTCCACGGACGGAATATTTACCAAAAAAGATGAGAGCTGCTGAAATTATGGGTGGTAAGTTAGCTGCCGCACGTCAATCCTTATCTACAGCCGAAACATCTTCACCATCGGTTACCACTGTTGCTGAAACATCCGCTCGTTCCGAGGGTGCTTTTTTAGAGGATCCAAAAAACTTAACGAGCCGGTCCAAAAGCACCGCCGCGGCGCTGGCTCGGGAAGAACAGGAGGCGGCGAGTCCGATACAGTCGGTAAAAGCTCTGACGCCTAAGTGCGAACGCCCCAAACTTCGGAAGTTATATTGTCGAACGAAGGCACCGTCCCCTAATAAAACAAATTTGCCTGTACGATCAACCTCACCCGAGTCGTGTTGTGGTTTAGTCGAAATTAACATCAAAACTGGAATGATATGCGAAGAAAAACACTCAGAAATATTAAATAGAGAGCGCGTCATTAGCATATGTAATATAGATAAACATGATTTGGATGATTACCTTAATGAAGGCAATAGCCAAGAACACGAAGAAGAATTATTGCAGTATTTTAACCACCGCGATACGGACCACGAAGCAACAGTACAAGCAAATTCGACTAGTAATACAGTCCCTTTTTTAGGAACAGGACAAGACCCACAAGACGAACACAGCCAAGGAAAAAGTGAAAAAATATCACAATTGCGTGAACTATTAGCAAAGAATTTAAAAAATCAAAGTGGGTCTACACAAAATACTACTATGGATCAAGATACGCACGTGCCAGTCGATAACTCTCACGAAGAGATTAATAAGTCAAATGTGTCTGTGACTGAAGGAGCTTTTAAACCTATTCCTGGAACCAATGTCATAGATTTGATGAATGGAACAGATTTGTCTAATGCAAATGAAATAAATGATAACAATAAACAATGCAATTCCAATCCCAATGAAAACGGTGTATCCGTTCCGTTTGGCGCCAATACACCAAATCAATTAATGACAAATATTGGTGGAACGCACCTATTTAACGGCAACTGCCATGAACCACAAAGTCCTACTACTAGAACCCAGCAATACGAATTTGTACCAATATCAGATGCATGTCATTCTCCTGGAAATTTTCATTCGAAATCACCCCTTGGATTTGGAGAAAGGGGCCAAAGTCCTTCGAAGATAAATAAATCGATAATAATGGGTGGATCTCTTCAAACTTCACCCATTTCACATAGCACTGCTGCGAGTCCATTTGTTAGCCCCAGAAATACTCCTGTACCTAGATCTCGCCTTTGCTCGCGGCCTACACCAAAACTTAATGGTAGAAAAAGGCGTAACCCGTTATCTCTTGGTATGACTGATTCGTGTCCTAAACAGTTTGCAGTACCAAATGATCAAAAATTTATGTCTAAAACAGCTGTTTGCAGTTCTAATATCAAATACTGTCAACCGATGTCAGCTCCACCATCACCTAACCTTATCACTCAGTATAAAACTCAGATGCTGCAAAACCCCTCCTTTATCCCAAATGGTACGAGTAGTGTTTGCTTAAACTTTGCTCCAAATGCACTTTTTCGAGAAAACATAAACGGAGATCTAACTCAACCCCTATCTGCCGATCCGCTTTCACGAGAAGTAAGTCAGTTTTTTCAAGAACCTGTTACGTATGGCTTAGGACTTGATACATCTTATAGATCTCAGTCTGTACCGCTTAAACCAGGCATAAATAATATTAGTCTCTTGAGCTATAACAACACACCTGTAGGCTCAGTACCTCCTACACCAGTGCCGAATGAATTTAGTGATTTCGGATCACTAGCTGATACCTGTGACATATCGAAGGCTGGTCTTAACCCAGAGACATTAGATAAAATCTATGATGCGATAGATAGTAGCAATGATGTACTTAATGCAAGTGCTACACCAGGTCTTCTGAGTTCCAATGATAGTTTAACTAATGGTTGTGATACGATCCCAGAACAACAGATTCTAACGGATGAACAGTTAAATTCCTTTATTCCTACGGGTGGTGATCTCCTCGATAGAAGTGGTCAGTTTAATCAATCTTTTACAAATAATAACACTGCTGCTACCAATGTAGAAGAATTTTTGAAAAGAACCAATAGTATTGAATTAGATTTAACTGACTTGGTGCCGGATAAAAGCAAATATTATACATCGCGATCAGTACCAAGCACACCATTGCCGTATAAACGTACAGCGACGAATTTACAGATCGACTCGCGACGTTCTAGAGAATTATTTACCACAGAGAATTATTCCAATGTTTCTAATGGTATTTCCTCAAAATCTGTGCCATCGACACCGCAACTTGCTGAAGATAGAAGCGTGTTCAGTTACAGTAACAGAGATTTTCTTATAAACGGCAACTCTGTAGAAGTTTGTGCATCAACTCAGATTCAAAATATTGTAGACAACGATCAAGGACTCTCTTCGCCATTAGATATGTTACGTGAAGATATATTGGCACCATTAACCTCTTCCGACTTATTGGCTGATCTCGATAAAATGGATGGACCTCCGTACGTTGACCTCTAGTCAACCAGCAGTTTATGTCACGTATAATTTTAATTTGTACAGCCAGATACCAAACTGTTGGATATCTTTTCAGAGTACAATATCACTTTGTATGCCTTCAGTGAAGGTTAATGTTTATTATTTGTAAATGTGTTACTTATTTTAACGTAAAATATGGATCGCACACTCCCTGATATCCGAGTCAATAATGCACCATATTATTGTGATAATTCTAAAATCAATTGAATTATTGATGTCTACATTATACAAGACATTAAGATAAAACTATTTACTAATGTATTTTCTTTATTTAACGAAATAATATTTTTACTGTCGTTTTCTTGATGATCATGTTTTTTTATTAGAATTGTCTGTATATCTATGAAATATAGTGTTGACTTCAACTAGTACAATAAAAAATTGTACTGTTTCCAAGTTGTAAAGAATTGGGCCCAGACAGTGTCAATACCGTTAAGGTTTAAATGGGTATGTGCCTCATGACAATATGTAAGCTCATCGTAAATTTGAATCAAACATCGAAGTTTTGATATGTAATTTATATATAGAATGGTACAATCAATTTTATTGTGTCTATATTCAAATTCCATCAAATTATAAATATAGCCGATAGCTATCTAGTAATTAAACAGACCAAAATAGCGTGCCAAGCGCGCTTAGTGAACTGTAATTGGGTTTCTTAATATATAGATAGTATATAGTTTATAATAAATGAATTTATTGTAAGTTAGCACAAAGATTTAATATATTTTATTATCGCATAGGAGTTTTACTCTTATATACTAAATTTACAAATACTGCATTTAATGTGGTATAAACTATAAAATGCCCTTGTAATGGTTGCAGTGAGCTTATAATGTGGCGGAATATTCTGTTTATTTTTTTAAATTAGACGAATTACAACATTAGAACGGACCGAATGTCATTTTTTTTTAATTTGAAGTCATGATAGAAATTGAAATACATTAATTGAATATCATATTTAATAACATTAATCTGTACTTGTAAAATTTCAATACAAATTGGTGTAGTTAATTATAATTACTTTATTCTTGATTAAGAATAAATTTATAGCCACTACAACGTTGTTGTTAATTTATTTAAATGTTAATCAATTACGAACTGTTTAGAAATACGTAAAATTTGCTACATCACGTGTCCAACTCGACAAAAACAAAATCCGATAAAACATTATTTTTTTTTGCAGAAAAAGTTCAATGAAAATAGTAATCTAAGCCTGTGTGTAAATTACTTCTGTATACAAATGACATTTATTCATTGTCAAGAGCAACCGAATTTTAGATTTACACTTTTCGCAATTGCCAGAAAAATTGGTTGACAGATGTTTCTAAAATTGAATTCGCCGTCGTATGACTGTTGTTATATCTGATCGACCTATTCCTCTGGTTGCCTGATAATTGGCAATTTATGCACGTGAACCGCCTCCGATACGTGTATCGGTAAAAACTTAATCCACTTTGTGGATTAAGTTTTTTCAAAACAGCATTTTTTTTTATGGAAATGAAACCGAAAATGGCACAGTGCAATATTTCACTCAACAGTTGGCGTCACACTGTTAAGTGAAATATTGCGATCTGCGATCTCAGATGTTACAATGAGGGTATCCACGACTTTTTCTGCCACCAGGGCGGCGCCACTTAAAAGTGAGGTACCACTGTAATATTTGACAGATTTCATAGCGGGGAAGTGAATTTGTTCGGAAAATGTAAAGGTTATTTCTGTTTATATGTATGTTTATTTCTGTACTATATATATATTGTATTAATAAGATTAAAAATAAATAAACTAAACCACAGATATTCATAAAAGTAGAAAATTAAAAAAAGTTAAAAATGTGTAAAAAAATTAAAGAGCAAACCACTGAGACATTGTTTTCTGTATTAATATAATACTCTAGAAACTGATAAATTTTTATTAAAAACTAACTTCTCAATTAAATGACATTGTGTAACAAAAAACTTTACCTCAGCGTCAACTAGCGACATCTGGTGAGCAGAAAATTATTAGCCCTCATTAGCACTGTTCAATTAATCTGTTTTAAAATCAAAAGTTATTTTGTGCTGCTTTTCCAAATTAACTTTTATCAATGTAATGAAATAACACGTTTTATGGCCTGGTCGCAATTGCATCAGATCAAGTCTGAATGGATCTATCAAATTTTGTTACGTTAATGGCAGTGTAATAATATTGTTACGTATATAAATATTTTGTTAGTACTTCTTAGATTTATTATTATTAATGTTTATTTTGTTATTGATTGACAAAGTTGAACCAACAGTTCATTTTTTTCCTAAAATTGTGCCTATACACACTGGTTAATATCCGAAACATACCATCAAAAGCTTATAAAGGTATTTAAGCAGTAGTACAAATGAGACACTGGTTTGACAGGGATATTACATACATTTATATAAGTGAAACCGAAGACTGTTACAAATTTCGTAGATATTTTCATCTTAAATTTACTAATTTTGAAATGATATTGTCTCGAGGTATAGGTATACAATAATGAATCAATGAACAGTATGTTATTCCAATTTGGTGCAACTTACCAAAAATAATTTGTACCTAATTATTGTAAGTGTATATTGTTGTAATTATGTGTGTAAATATTTACTTTTGTATTCCACGTTATCTCGATGTAATTCATTATCACGATGTACACGGTAGATATACATCATACGTCCAATATGAATTTTATGTATATAACATAATTTGGATTTGAAATCATCTGATAAATAAAAATTAACAAATAAACCATTTCACTCAGAAACAGAAAATATCTTTTTCTATGGCCCTACATTCAAAAATAGTTTTCAAAAAATATCAAATACTTGTATCAATTTTCTCATCACAAATAAAATAGGTCACTAGTGTTAATTTCACACTTCATTAAAGGTTGTTTTGTACTATCATTCTTCCAACATCACAATTAATTATGGGTATCCAAGTTAACCGTTTAGTAATCATGATTATTATAGCAACGTAATAATAAAAATTCACTTAGAAAACTAAATGTTACATCACTAAAATATTAAATTAAATTAATTATTTTTTTGTATTGAAATGTTTTAAGTGTGAATGTTTTATAAATTTAAATGAATGGGACATAGCTTAAACCATAGTTGTACTCTTTGATTTATATAATCAAAGGTTGTACTATTGTATCGCTACTAATTTTACTAAGAAGATATCTGTGCTTAGTCCATACAAACGTATTCCTCTGTTTTCTTCCTGGATATGACACCTAAGCAAATATTATTTTACGATACAATTCATATCACTCTTGTCATATTCTTGTTTTGTTTCTTTTTCATATATTATTTTTTAATTACAGAAAATAAACTTAACCTAACCTAAAATTACAAAGACTGCACCGTTATACCGTCGTAATTAGACATTCAGCAAATAAATTTACCAATCATCCTTTTACATAATGTTCTTGAACTGGTCCACATTTAATTGGGGAATACGGCTGATGATTTTTCATAGGTATAATCAGTCTGAGCTATAACTGCTCTTGAGGTTGTCGTTCGGGCACAGACCTAAGTCGGGCACAAGCATCGTGAGTAGCTGATAGGTTGAGAATGTTTTATTTGACTAAAGATGTAATTTTTCATTTGAATACCATTTTATCACTAATACTATAATCAACACCTAAATACTTTATTGTAAATGAGTAAACTTTCATAATTTTGAGTGAATTTTATTGTTATGATGATGCGTGGTATCCTTACGGTACCTAGTTTTTGTTTTATAAAACTTTAGAAATCAAATGTATGATTTAAATAAACAGTTTAACCAATTATGAGATTTTATAAACAGTTCTTAGTATTTCCGGACATGCTCATTATTATCTATTATCGATAAAGGTCAGATTAGATATGTTATGATATTATATCGAATAAAATTGATAGTCTGTCATAATATATTATGGAGATTTTGTTAGTAAAATTAATATTATTATGTAAATATTTCTTTTAATTTCGTAGATAGATATACAATACATGACACTGTACATTTTATTATAATTATGTTGTTCCGTTAATATTATTGTTTTTATTTTTTAATGTAACAAATAATATTAGATTTACTTAATTTTTAGGTAAAATATCCATGTTGTTGATTAGTCTTATGGATGTTGTTTTACACCATTTGCTATGCAGTGATAATAAATGGTACGATAGTATTTGCCTTATTATTTCAGCATACAATGATAATCTGTGATGGAAAAATTATTTACTTACTCACGTCACGTGTCTGGTTCCCTAGTCCCAATACTTTTTTAAGTCGGTTATCTCGCTACCCGTCGGTGGATATTAATTAGGTTTTGCCTGTCTTAAGAATAGGATCATTTTACGACCTCCCTTAAAAATAATTGCGACTATCTCTATTATTGGTAAATTTCCCACAGTACGTTTCGTGTAGCACTTTTTACTGCCGCGGTATAAAATGTTTTAACAACGTTAGTTACAGCTAAAAAAGGCACGTCGGGACAGCTGCTATAAGTTCATACCGTGTATCGGCGGTGTAAGAATATCCACTACCTCATAATATCGTCCCGTGGGTGTCGTAAGGAGGCGACAAAAGGAAACAAATCAGATGGGCAGCAGCGTCTTCTTAATAACAGCTAAAATTAAAAACCTGCGCTTGCTAACCCGCTTGCCAAGCGTGGCAACTATGAGGCTATCTATCTGGGAGGCCAATCTCCAGCAGTGGACTTTAAGTGGGTTGTAACGGTAACAGTAATAAGATCATACTTTAGTTGACTTTTAGTTTCCTCGGAACGGAATAAAGTAATGGACTTACCATTAATCAACGCAGTACTCTATCACCTTGAGGTTGACAACCATGACGTCTCGACGGAGATTACAGTCTGAGACCTCATATTACCACGAACCTCGACTACCCTGGTGTATCTGCACTTTCTCTGCTGCAGGTGTCTCAGTCACCATGAAACTCCCACTTTCTACATATTGAGAGAACTCAAGTCATACAAAAGGTATTACGGAATGCCAGTTTCAGCCACTTTTAAACAGTTTGGCGCAGAACGTTGCGCCAAATTGCCCCACTATCTTGCAGTCAAGTTTTTCGATCTTAAGCCAAAGCTCTTAAGTTCAGACGTGAACAAAGCGGATGGTATACCAGTTCTCGTTTCTTTCGCCTTGCATTTAGGTATAGTATTTGATGCTCATGTTTAGTCTGACGCAAGAAATGAAGTCATGGTGACCCCTACAATTATCGGGTAATTTCAATTACTGTAAGTTTATGAAGCGTAAGAATATTGAAAGCTCACCTTATGGTATACCTTGAACAAAATGATCTCAGCAATCGACAGTACGATTTCTGTCAATGTTTTTGCCGGAAGCTTCTAATGTATGCCACACAAGTGAGGCGACATTATACTGGCATACGTATTAGGGGGCACGACGGTAGAGTGAAGAAATATTTGAGTGTATAATCTCTTGAAATCCTTATCGAACTTGAAGATATATACCAGCCAAGTGCTTAGATCATTCGGTATCAAAATTTAGTGCGAAAAAGAAGCTATGTTAGAGCCTGTAATGCTTTCGCTGCAGGGATTATTCAGCACCTTCAGAAAAATAACCTTAAATATTTTTAACCCAAAAACTACTTTACCTTGGCTTGTACTTTTCAATATGTATCGATGTAACACTTACTGCCTTTACTTGCCTTGAGGCTGAGACTTCTTCGAAACTTCGAAACGGAACAAAGCAACAAGGAAGTAAGGCGTCCTTGTAAAGATATACTTTACGCTGGTAAAAGTTCTAATGTTATATTTTCAAAGTGTAAATGCTTACCGCACTGAGTCCTGCTGCTGCATATGGCTGATGTTGCAAAATACTACCTAACTGCTTTTTAATCGATCTAAGAGGTTTATTAGTGGCCCAGATTTAGTGGCAAAAATAAAACATGCACCAGTCAAGAGATGTCAAAAAAAATAGGAGTAGGCGTTTAACCGATTCGTTGCGGCACCAATTTTCGACAAATTTTAGCTGTGGCGGCGAACAAATATTTCTATTTTAGTGCCACAACCATGTGTAAAAATAATTATCTTTTTTATGATTTTTTCACTTGTTTAGACCTAATTAAGTTTAGTTGACATCAAACATCAGTTACAAACGGAAGGATACTTGTTTTTAGTGGGTAAGTACGTGTTTTTCTACGTGTTTTCTTTGAAATTGAGAGTAAGTGACTTTTTTATGCAGAGATTACAAACATTTTGTACTATTTTTTGTTTTATAAAAAAAACATTTATATAAGTAGGTACAGCTAAATCACCCCGGAAAACCTTGTTTTTTATTAAATTAAATTTTCACCTAATAATAATATTTGTAAATATCAAACAATCAAGAACCTTAATTTGGAAAAAAATAAGGTTTATGATTCATTAATATTTACAAATGTTAAATATTATTTAATGTTATACAAAAGTAAAGTCCATTTGAAAACGTCTAATTAGTAAGAATAGCAAAACAAGTGTTTTCAAAAGGAAACAAACGTCGGCGCTATACGGCGGCGGATTGACAAGACTATTTATTTATTAGCGAACTTTTTTTTATGCATGAACGGTTTCAAGCAAAAATAAACCTTATACCATATCACAAGAGCACATGGTACTTCGTAAGTCTATTCGGCCATATGATAGTAATAATACGGCAGTTCAACCATTTTAAGCAAATTTAAACAATAAGACAAACGCATTGTTTTTTATAACAGGAGATTTGTTTTCCAGAAATTTATTTACAACTTGAGTTTGTGAGCAATCGCAATGAGTGCTATTATTTGTTACTTATTACACTATTTTTCCACAACATGATTGAAAACCCACAAAGTAAAAAGAATACCATGTACAAGTTAAAAAAAGGTTGTCAACCCCTAAAAATTTCAAACTTTTAAAATATCCAGAAACGAAGCTGTAGCCATGAACTACTTGCAAAATAATGAATAATTTGTTCTGGATAAATCTTCCAAAAACGCAATTGGAGCGATTTATAACGATTAAAAAAAAAGACGACTCGCGTGTCATACGCCACACACAAAAGTTATCGATGGCAGGCCTGACGTATCATCCGCACTGAATCGGTTAACTCAACGACATGGCTAAGAATAAGCCTCAGACAAACCACCACGGCAAAAGCTGTAGGAAGAATGAGAGTAGGCGTACTGTTCGTAAGATATTTGCTAGACAGCAATATTATAATGCATCAACTCAATATCATCCAGAACGAATTTCGGTCACGGCGGTTTAAAGGAGATTAGCCATCTGCGCAGGACAATATATATACTTAGTGTCCGACTGTATGCGCAAGCACAGTTGCATTCTCTATTCCCTCACTCACTCTTATAGCGCGATGGGACGGTAAACCGACACGATCTATCCTTACGTGCTATCCAAGGCACGGTGTGAAACATTACCAATTTCCTGAAGCCGGACTGCTACTGAGAATTTCTTGTCAGAAAAACTCAATGACTATGGTCAACAGTCGCGATTACGGCCACTAGAACAACGAGGCATTCGCTACCGTCTTTAATAGAGTCAAGAGTCAACAGAAATTTACATTATATCTAACTTTTTTACGTGATAGCACGAATGGGTCGGCTCGACCGGGGAAGGACCACCCTTTCACAGAATACCAGCTTACCGCTGCTGTGTTTCGTATGGTGAGTTTAGAGAACCGGAGACCCTATTTACTGGAAACGAGGCGTTCTATCTTAGTCTTCACGGGTGACGACGCATCTGCATTTTGATTCGTAATCGAGGGTAGATGTAAGATGTCTGGGCCACAGCAACCACTTACAATCAGGTGGACTAAGTGCTCGTTTGTCATCCTTATCCTATAAAAAAAATACAGCAAGAGTTGCTATGATCACAATGGTATGTGTGGTAACCGTAATCCAACATTAAAAATAAACGCGACCTGCTCCATTAGGTTTCGATTGTAGATTATAGTACCTCTCAACTTGGATATCGAAAACAAAGTTAAGTATACCTCACTTACACCTCCTTTTTTTACATTTTTTACAAGTAATTACAAAAAATATTTAAAATATTACATTATTTACTTATTATATGATTATACAAAAATAGTAATATTTATCTAGCAATATGTGAATATTTTCCAAAATTTTCAACAAACCAATCTGGCAATATAGGGTCGTCTTCATAGATGTAGTTGTCCGTTACCTGAACTGGTGAACCTGGTTTCCATTCAAAATGCAAACTTATTAGAGGAAGTGACTGTATGTCATTTAAAGCAGCATGGCCATATTTCTGTTTAATTTCCCTGGAGAAACATCTTTTAACATATGTTAAAAATGTTTCTAGAAAATTAAAACACACATTCGGGTCCCAGAATTTCTGCAAAAAATAATAAAATCATAACATTACATTATATACGTGGTAGAGCCATGCTGCAGCTATGTATATTAGTAGTATAGTTATAGCACGAATGGGTCGGCTCGACCGGGGAAGGACCACGCTCTCACAGAATACCAGCGTAAAATGGTTAAAGTTGGGCGTTATAACATACAACAGATAATATATTTCATTATATATTTGTAATATTACAACACATTATAAAAATCAACCATTGCCTGTTATAATATATTCATTATCGTTAGAAAGCGCCATCTATCAAAAGTAACAGTAACAACTATTTGTGATTTGCGTGTGCGCTAGCCTAGCTAGTTTACGGTCTAGCCGTCGGCCGAGACGCGGCGCCTCAATCGCAGTCAACCTATACTACACACTACATTCATTACGTCACAAGGATTGCGTATAGTTCACACTAATTTAAACTCTTAAACAACATTATAAGAGCTTATTTTACTAATACTAAAGTATAACGATAAACAAATATATTTGCTTGTATTTCGTTCATTGCTAGCTGTTGCCTGTTGTGTCTGTTGTTTAATTTTTTGGCTGTTATAATATATTAGTGTTTAGCTAGCTGTCTAGCTGAGATGACAACGACACTGTTATCTGTTATATACGTAATGTTTTGATAACAGGTTCTCCATATTACGTGACGAAGCCATTGTTGTTTTTGTATGTTCTTTATTAAGTTTTAAACCTAAAGTAATTGTAAATGTTTAGTGTAATATAGATAGAATTTTGCATGTCGTATATGTATAAAAGTGCATAGAAATATTGCGCCAGTTTAGAGCAGCCGTTTGGAACTATTTTACAGTCCAAAATATAGATGAAAAAAGCAGTGTGCAATTATTGCAAAACCTTTATCTTTCAAAAGTACAATTACAAATTTAAAGCTTTTTTTATATTATAACAACAAACAACAAAACTCTAACACAGCCGACAACTGAACTGAACTAACCGCGTGTACAATGTAATATTTGAAACTGTTATAATATATTATAACAGTTTAAAACAACAGTTAGAAAAATATATTACAACATCTTAACGAATTAGGAAAATATAACAGTTTCGCCCACTTTTAAAAATGGCAGATGAATACTGCTGTGTTTCGTATGGTGATTGTAGAGGTCCGGAGACCCTTCTTAAGAAAAGAAAAGAGAAATTGGAAAAGAAGCATTCCATCTTAGTCCTCACGGGTGACAACGCATCTGCGTTTTGATTCGCAAACGAGGATAGATGTATATGTCTCTGGGCCACAGCAACCACTTACCATCAGGTGGACTGTGTGATCGTTTGTCACCCTATCCTATAAAAAAAACATGTTGATGTTAAAAAGCCGATAAAGGTTATCTGTTGGACGTATGTCACTCAAATAAGGAAGATTTGTCTTAATCCACAACTAATGCACACTTTATATATAAAGTTACAGCCTATTTACGTCCTACTGCTGGGCACAGGCCTCCTCTCATTTCTGAGAAGGTTACAGGACAAGGAAATGTCCGCCGCGCCGCCCCAATGCCTGTTGGCAAACTTCACATGTCTAAATTTTTTTTCTCAAATATGCAGTTTTCTTTCACCGAAGAGCATGTAGTAAATCAGCACTTAAAATTGCAATTAACAATTCCCTTGGTGCTGGCAGGGATCGCACCCGGGTTGCTCGCGTACTGTGAAATTTACAACGCGCGCTTAGTCCCTGCTCTACCACGGCTCTAAACGTAGTCAATTGTATTTCAAGTAATGAATGTTGTGCATTCTTGAAAAGGCTTATATCCAGCAGTGGTTAAAAGTCCAGGTAGGTTTAATTAATGAAGAAGTAAGATTGTTTTATAGTAAAAAAAACTTACTGATGATATTTTCGGCAAATCATTTACTGCAAAGACTTTTAACTCTTCAACGATGCCATCATCATTTCTAAATCCACATAAAATAGTGTTTACACCTGCAAGAAATGACTGACACCACCACTTTTTTGTTTTAAATAATCTGGAAAACAAAATGATTACCTTTAATGAACTTGTTTTCGACATTCAATTCTTTCTTAACATAGTTGTTCAGTTGATTTACAATTCTTTTTTGTCTTCCACTGCAGATATTTTCAAGCTTATTTTTTAACAAAAAAATAGTTTGTTAAAGTAAAACAACTTGAATCACAGAGTTTTCCGTATTTTTATAACCTTATGTAATATATCTATGTGTGTTTGGGAAATGTATACAAAAAAAGTATTTTGCGACAGCCAGACAACCAGTTACATGTTGCATCACATTGCACGAAAATGTTCCTGAAAATAAGGGTCAATGGCCTTTGTTAAAATAATAAACCTAGCAAGCTAACAGCATAGCAAAGTGGCGAAGCAATCAGCTTTGTAGCGGTTTCTAACGGTTGCCGTTGAGCAATCAGTTTCAAAATAGGAGGTTCAGATGCCTGGGTGATCAGTAATCGATTGCTGAAAACAGAATCTGATAATTCGAAACCGTTCTCGAGATAATCGTGGGACAGACGGACAGACGGACAGACGGACAGATGGACAGACGGACAGACGGACAGACATCGTGAAATCAATAAGTGTCTTCGCAAGCTTCGCCACTTAATAATATTAATTATTAATAAAATGTATTATAGGCATAAGAATAGACAATGCTCAATTTTATTGATGCAAGCAAGACGCAACCTTATGTCTATGTGCAGAAAGCCTTTCATCTGGAATGTTTGAATGACCTGAATCGACCTTGATATGTTCTACATCATCTTATTGAGTATAAAAGCGTTTCAAGAACGCGATAGTGTATCTACCTTTCGTTTTAGACACGAAGGCACACTCTCCTCTCAGCGCCCCATCAAAGCTGGTGTTCCTCAGGGCTCAGTACTTGCTCCTCTCCTGTACATCCTGTTCACCAACGACATTCCCATCCCGTCGAATGGTGTTTAACTCTCCCTCTTCGCAAGCGACACTGCCCTCTATTGCAAAGGTATCTCGCTACCTTTCATATGGAACAAGATCCAAAAGTCAGTTGATGACCTAGGAGCTTGGTTCCAAAAATGGCGCATCGATATGAACCCGGAGAAGAGCTTCGCCGCTCACTTCGATTATAAACAACGCCGTCTCAAAAACACTCCACCAATACGTATGCTAGAGACCCCAGTGCCCTGGCATACGACTGCTAAATATTTAGGAGTCACCCTTGACACGAGGCTCACCTTCGGGCCCCATGTCAAAAGAGTAACCCGAAACGCACGATTCTATCTGAGTAGGCTCAACAGTATGTTAGGCCGACACAGTAAAATGTCCCTCCGTAACAAGCGAACCCTTTATAAGGTCTGTATACGACCAGTCATGTCTTACGCGGGCCCTATTTTTGCCCACGCCAACCCTAAAATCAATAATTAACTCCAAGTAGTTCAAAACCTCTTCTTTCGTCGAGCTACGAACGCACCTTGGTACGTCCGTAATGCTGACCTTCATCGGGACTTAGAGCTCCTACAATCCAACAATTTCTTAAAAAACTCTCTGAGAACTTCTTCAAAGCCTCAGAGTCGCATTCCAATCATTTTATTCGTGAGGCAGCTACTTATGCAGCCCAACCCCCCTTTCGCTATCGAGTCCGCAGGCCGAGAAACTGCCTCTCGGACCCGCCTAATAAACTTTCAAACGACCTGAACTGCCTCCTGGCGGCTCAGGCCAACTCATAACAAATTTGCCTTATTAGGCTCTCCCTCAGCGGCCCGTAGCCGCCTGCGCCTTCTTCTCCCGAAAGAGGGTCGCTTCCGATCCGGCATAAAAGCTTAATCAGCCAATTGCCAGTCCCACAGGCGGTTTTTAGTGGGTAGCACCTAGGCTCCCCTTTAGGTTAGACACAGTGAGTCCCACATAACCACGACAGACCGGCTGTCGTGGTATGCATAAAGCATTTACCGCCGCCCTGCGTATCGGGGTAGCCCATTTTCCAATTGCTTCTGGGCGCAAAAAAAAAGCGATAGTGTATCCATTCCGCTTGCGCCGTCGCCCCCGTGCGGTCGCGCGCTAGCGGAGTCCGCTAGATGACCGAGTACCCGTGCCCGTACGGGAAATCCCCAGGCAGTTCAGTTCGAAGGAAAAAACATCAGTCCCGTCCCGTCCCCCTCAGCTAGCGCCGCCGCCCCCGTGTGGTTATGTTAGCTGTCCACGCAGCCGGCTGCGTGGTATGCTATGAGCATTCACCACCTCCCTCCCCCGCTTTCGGAGGGTAGCCTCGCATTAGGCGCAAAAAAAGCGATAGTGTACTCTACTCCGGGAAGCAACTTCGAAACAATCGACCTACGAAATCTGTGATTATTAAGGACCTCTTCGAAAAAGCTGAGCGATTTTGGACGACGTGGATATGTAATTGCTGTGAGTGTGTAAGAAATCGGGGGCGCAAAGGATGTTCTACTTGTTTAAAAAAATAATTAATGGTTCTTATAATATAAAACACGTGGTGCACGTGCTCTTGAGTTAAATGTCTATTTAAAATATCCGTTTTAAAACAAGCGTGCGAAGTTTGTTTGAAAAATATTGTCATATGACATTGAATTGACATTGAATATGAATTAAGATTACAAATGCATTTAAATTATGTACAATGAAAAAATGTTTACTTTTTTATTTTTTCCGTAATCGACCCTATTTAAGATTTTAAAAAGAGTAAGTCAAATAGTTTCTATGAAAAATTACGCACAGCCCAAACCGCCGCGCCGGACGCAGAAGCGTAAAATGGGGACAAGTTCCATTTATTACGTACCTAGGCACTACGGAAGTGTTTTGGAAAATTCAAGCTCTGAGTGAGTGAAATAGGATGTTAAAGTTTTTATGATTTTCTTAATTTACGGGGCGATTTCATATGCCTAATTCCTATGGAGAAAAATTATTAAATGATTTTTGTAACTGGGTCATTGATACAAATACTTTTCGATTAAAATAATGAAATACGGATTTTTTAATTTTCGGCACCTGTACGTTTATGACAAGGGTATAAATATAAAGTTTACTTGATTTTTTAATTAAAATAAAAAGTAGTTTTCATACCACTTTGGATTATTTAACGTAATATATATTTTCCTTAATTTTTGAATGAGTTACATATTATATATTTTAGCTCTAAATACATATATTATGTAATATGTACCCTTTGGTAGAGAGTAATAGTCACAGAATACTTTACTCCTAGGTAATAGTGCTCTGTAGTATGTACGTAAGTACCAACTACCAAGTGACAAGTGAATACCTTCCTTATATATTACTATACTCTTTGGTGAATACATTATACACCAAGAGTAAGGGAATAGAGATTGCATCTGTCCGATAGGACGGCGATTGGAAAATAAAGGATATAGATCGTGTTGTTTGTGAACTGTTTGCTACTGCACAAATTTTCTGTCATAATTTTGAAGTAGGCATATTGGAATGGAAAATGTTAAACAGCTGTAGGCATAGTAGGGAAACCTGTCGGTAGACTAGGTTTTACTTTTACAATTTGAAACATACGTATATAGATTACCTATTTCATTTCTAAATTCGCTTGTTTGGTCCATCTGGTGCTTCGTTTGTGGGCCAGTGTGTTGGTTCGTTCAACAGGTGCACCTAATATACTACACAATATATAAAACAATGTGTTCAGTGCATACCTGAAATTTCTTTCTTGATTTGAAAATTCTATGTGTCTGTTTGTTTTAACTTCTATGAACTCTTTATTTGACAAGTATTTTAAAATAGCTTCATATCCAAATTTCAAATCTGGTGGAGATTCCACTGAACTTCGGTCACAACGAATTCCATCCATTTCAGCACCATACACAATATTATGATTGTTCAAATGACTCTTAAAGACCAATGAAAACTCTTTATTTTCATCTACAGGCTTATTTGGATCAGGATCCAAATTCGGTTTTTCTGAAAGAAATAAAAAAAGTCTTATTTTTACATTACATCACATGTACATGGTAGAGGCACATTTCAGCTATATTACTTTTATTGTCCACATGCATGTTCTCTTAGAGTATACACAAGCAAGCTATAGAGCGCGCGTTATTGAGCATTTATTTCATAGAATTATTATGATTTATTTATTTCGATTTTAGGAGAACTTACAGCTAGTTATAAATGTATGAACAATAAAAAAAATGTACTGAAGGCCAATTAACAGTTCCCACTTATAAATATGTATGAACATATGTATATATGAACAGTAAGCACAGATATGAACAGTCTCGAAATTGCAAGAGCGACGCTATTAGTCACGAAACGTTTTAAAAAATATCAAAATATGTTTTTATTTTATTTTTATAGTACTTTCAGTAAATGTCGAGCCACAGACTAATATGATCGTTACGTGTCGAGTCAATCATCCTGTAAAATATTTTCTTTTATAAAAACTAACATCCAATTTCCCTTTTTCTTAAGTTTTGTATTTTCCAAAATCCTCTTAACACAAGTCTACATTATAAAAGGCAGCTACTGTCCAAATTTCAGATTTCTGCATCTACATTTGAGTTGTGTTGACTAATGATTTAATGAGTCAGTCACTCGAACATTCTCTTTTATTTAGATTAAAATGAAATATCTTGTATATAAAACTGCAATCAAGCAATTAACAATCCAATTATATGATAAGTAAACCTGTTTTAAGGGGCATTTAGATAATAAGATTTTTATGGTTGATTATTAAACACAGTTTTAACTACCTGTGTTTTATAGATCTGCTAAAACCTACCTAATATTTACTAAATACTTACCTCTTACTAAAACTAATTAGTTAAGTACATTAATAAATAGGCATCCATCATGTCGCGTCACTATTCACTACTTCATCTATGTATTACGCTTGGCATAGTGGGCAATAAGTGATACATGTGACCTATAGCTTGTTTATCTCTACTTTAATGTGCAAGACAAGTGTATAGTAGATTCCATGAATTTATGAATGATAAATTATTTTATTGTTATTAGATCTTTGAAGCCTTTTGAGTGGACGAAGAAATATCATAATCTTAATGTCTTCTAAATAGTTACATTAAAAACATTACCCCTAAATCTATGGGATATTGAGTAACATACATACAAATAAAAATACACTCAAATTGAGAACCCCTTTTTTTTCTTGAATTCAGCTAAAAGCTTAATTTTTAAATAAAATGACATCAACAGTAGCACCACAGCTGCATTTCATTTCAAATTTTAATCTACTAATAACTAATATGTAACTTTTCTCCTAGTTTATACGGAATCATCTCTGAAGTATAACTAAAAGATACTGATATATATAGATACCTCCTCCTTTTACTGAAATCTGCTAAAATTAATATCAATAATACTACCCATATGGTTAAAGAATGGGGTAGAAAATGGGATCACTTGTATTCACCTCTCGCTCGCACATTGTCGCTATCTATACTCACACCTCCCGGTAAAGACTGCAAAATTTTTATTTTTTTATATTCTACTAAGCCAGCGCTTATCTACGATCCCACCTGATAGTAAGTGGTGATGTAGCCTAAGATGGTGAAGTGCACTGACTTAACAAAAGCTTATTCACTCTTGCCTTGAAGACACCCACACTGTAATCGGATGGAAAGACAGATGCTGGCAACTTATTCCACTCCTTTGCTGTACGCATGATGAACGACGTGACGAATCGTTACGAACCGTTTATGTTACAATATGCATTTTTCATACGTTTTATAACTTCAGTTGAACTTGTCATTGGAATTAATGATAACAAAATGCCATAAAGTATAAAAATAATTTGTCTGGTTTTGCTAATTTGTGGGCTACAACGAGTTCTGACAGTTTTCTTCATAATTATTGTTGATTTTGTTTGTTAATATTTTTGTACAAAATATTTATATGTCATTGAGACATGAGTAACCATTTTTAAAATTTTCATTAGTCAGTAATACAATAATATATAATGTGTGTATGTAATAAATGTATATGTATAAGTGTGTGTCATAAATTATCATATGTACTGTTTGGGTTTACAATTATTTTTAAATATTTTCCCATTAGTAGAAAATTTCTAATTAACCTAATAATATAATGTTATAACAATGTACAGTACATTATTATTAGCGGGTTTTCACTATTAGTACTGTGCATGGTTACTGTATGTGTTCGATGTGCCGCCATTTCTAATCTCATCCTTTATCCGTATGGACTGTACACACAAACAATCATACAAATATCAGCTATGTACCAAACAAAAAAATTTCATAAATGAGTCCACATACTCTGGTACATCATCTATTTTCGCTGATGTGTGCTGTTAGCCTACGTGGCACTTACAGCTTTGTCTGACTGACGAGCTGAGATGCTATTAAAAAAGGGAAAGGCAAATGAGGATGAGGATGATGATGGTTTATGATTTGATATTGTTACCATTCATCATGCCCCCTCTGTTGAAGCTTATTGAGCTATCTAACCGTTGTCCGAATGGAGGTGTGCATACCTCCTCCTCTGACTGCTTAACTTGTGTCCGTTGATGTTCTGGGCGGTGAGAACCGCCCAGGTACGACGGTGTACAGTGTTCTCTGGTATTTTTTTAACATTTTATTTGTCTACTTCTGTGTATTTTAATGTGGTTTTACATAATGTATCAAAACAACTATTAATATTGGTTTTGTTCTGATATACACTGCGAGTACTGCTCAGTGCTCTCATTGGTGGAAAATTTGTTCTATTATGGACTGCTATTATACTGCCACAGTACTCTAGGTAAATATATAACATCATAAATTGCCACTATTTTTTTACTTTGAGCACTATCGTTTTCGAGGTAAGGTGCTCTCAGTACTTTGATCAAGTGATCAAAAAACATAACAGCACCTAGAGATTTAACAGCTTCCACAATTGATTGTTATTATTATTAATTAATATTGTTATTTAAATTATATCATTTGAAAACAGTGTCGAAAAATGGGGATGACAGTATTCTGGACTGTGGTCCATTTTAAACAGTAACCAGTATAGCAACTAAAAAGTAACTGTTTACAGTATACTGAATTGACGTCACACCTTACAGTAGTCAGTGTATATCGGAACATACCCATTAAGTACTACCTGATAAAACTGACTGTTCAAACTTATATCCCCAGGAAGTGAACTGTTGCTCTTTTTTTGTCATATTCTGCTTCATTTTTTCTTTTCTTCAGTATCTCTAGCACATAAATAAATATTTCCTTTAAAAAGTACACCTACAATCCTCCAAGAATCTTTTCGTTCATATGGAGTGCACGCAATACATGTCATTAAACCACGATAACAAAAGAATTTGGCATTATCAATTACTGTTACTGGATCAAGCTTTAACCGTGTTTCCTGTTGCAATAAAAACTGCAATAAGTCTGTTAACTTTACATCCAAATCAGGGGGTTTACGTATTACTTTATCTATATGAAGATTTAAATCAATTTGAACTTGTTTGTTTTCAATTGTTTTTGCAAACATGATATTGTCGTAACCAATGTAACCTATAATATTTGGTATTCCAAACGATGGAAACGGTTTCTTGTATAGATTTGTATTAACATACAGTTCAGGCTGCATTGTAGTGTTTTATCTTTCATGTAAATATATTTGTTATACGGCAACCATTTATAATCATATATTATAATTATAGTTTATGCAACATTTTTCTAAAATAATGTCAAATTGTCAAAACAAACTGAAACAAACTGTCAGTGTTGCCACCTCCAATTTATTTTTTACCCTAACGCTCAGCGAAATTACCCTAAATTAGGCACTTATTACCCTAAATTTTTATAAAATAAAAAGAAATCAATTTACGTACAAATGCAATTTATTAATAAAGCTAAACTATTACACCGTTTCCAAACATTCTTGGAATGCATCCATAGTAGTCTGGGCTTCTATGTCTTCTGCAGTCATTTTTTTCTTAAAATCGTACATTTCATTCGAAAACTTTTTCAACATTGCGTCTGTCGGAGTAAATGTAACACAAGACTTATAATTTATTTTTAAGCTGTACCTCACCAGCATCAAATGTTGTAACATCTCAACAGATAATCGGTTCCGAAGCTTATTTTTGATTATCGAATAAATGGAGAAAGCTCTTTCCACTGTAGCATTTGATAGCGGCATTGACAATACAGCCAAAGCAAATTTAGAGATGGCAGCGAACCTCTTATTTCCTCCTGCATCTAAATCGTCATTGACCTCGGCCCAAAATGATACGCTGGATGACGTATACCTCCATTCTTTGTGATGCAAGTTGTGCCATTCAGATGCTGCTTCAGTCTTATTACCATAAACCTCCTCTCTTTGGAACATTTGCAGAAAAAGTGTCAGAGTAGGTTTCACTTGCGAGGTGGCAATTTGTGGGGTCAGCAATGATACCGACTTTAATATATGAATGTGCTCAGGAGTTCTACTTTGCACCTCTGAGCACAAAGTGACCATAAAGTTTTTGCAGCGGTCACGTAGTTCGCACGCTTCATTCTCATTTATTCCACGCAATAAGACCTCAGTGTCATGTCCAAGGTTAATAGCACTTGTATGCATTAAATATTGTTTGAAATCAAATGTTATTAAATCATTGTCACTCACTTTCTCAAGTTGTGCGGGTACAACTAGTTTTTGTAGCAATCCTCTCAATAACAAATAAACGTCCTCCAGTAATTTAACAGATTCTACATTTTCACTCTGAAATAACATGTTGAGACTGGTAACGGGTTTCAGTCGTTCTTTCAAAAAATTAAGATAGCATTTAAATACAGGACATTTCATTACATCATGTATTTTTTCTGCCATGTAACATTTGTCTTCTCTTTTTGAGAGTAAGAACAAAAGTTTCAATTCTTCCCATTGATCAAGGATTGTAGTTATGGCGTTGTATCGCACTAACCAACGAGTTCCGCAGAAACCTGCAATTTTCTTTGGATTCCTGCTGTTATTCATTATTTCATATAGATCCCTATATGCATCTAGACGTTTGGAACTGTAGGCGAACCAGTTATGCGTTTCACGTATCAGAAACTCAAGTTGACGTGGTAGAGTTTCCGCCGCCTTTTCTGCACATAAATGCAAGGAATGACTTGTACATTTTATCACGATCAGATCAGGTAACTTTTGCTTCAAAAGAGCGGCAAGCGAATTATTTTTTCCTACCATGACATTAGTTCCATCTAAACCAATGCCAACTAACATTTCGATACGAAGTCCATCTTCTTGCAAAGTGGAGCAAACTAAATTGTAAAGAGATGTAGCATCGCAATCTGTAACTTTGACTATTCTATAAAACGTTGTAACCAAATTATTCTTCTTCTTTGAAAAAAAGCGAATCATCATACATAACACCTTTGTGGTAGTTATGTCGGTAGTCTCGTCTACAATTATGGAATAAGGAGAGTTTCCAATTTCTTCCAGTAGATCTTGAAACATACATGGACCTAGAACATTTTTTATTAACATAGTGCATTTAGTTCTATGCAGTTTTATATTATTTAATATTTCGGACTTAGGGTCAAGTTTGGGGAGCATTTCACCCAAATGGTCAACATTTGTTGTTGAAGAATGTTCGACAATGTATGCGGCTATCTTCAATTCGGCAATTTTCCTTTCATCTGGTATTAACTTTTTAAATGTGATTTGTTTACAAGATTTTGCTGTTTTATTAAAAGAAACAGTTTTTTTATGTTTTTTACTTTGAGCGTGATATAGTAGGCTCTTTTTATGCGGCACTAAGGATACATGACAGTATTTGCAGTATGCACTTTTTTCTCCAGCTGGATCCGGAGCAATCCAATCTAAAAAAAAAATACAGGCTTAACATCAACTAGCAAATTTCTCCATATTTGGGTAAATGTCATTTATTTGGTAACACTGAGCTGAGACCAAATGTGATGGACAGAAGTCAGAATGACGCTTGTCGCTTTATTTGTGTGTGTGTGTGTGTGTGTGTGTGTGTGTGTGTGTGTGTGTGTGTGTGTGTAAGAGCGAGCTTAAGGGCTTAAGATTAATGCTCAGTTGACAAATATTCGTAGAACTAAGTAAACTGCCTGCACGTTCTTCTACTTCTTGTTTAACATCGTACTTGCCTTATAATAATTCAACACGACACTTATTGGAATCTGATACACGATTACTACTTATCGGATGATATTATGAAAGAATACTAGAATATTTTTATTATAACATAAATAGCACTTACCTTTCAGTAAAGGGTCCGTTTCCCATTGGTGGCTATATTTTTGTTTATATTTAGCGGTTTCAGGAGGCATCTTTCCTAGATAAAACTTCTTTTGCTTCGGTCTCTAACAAAACAAGAAGACACAAAACAACGACGCGTGCAATGCAAAGATGGTGGCAAACATAAATAAACCGGTTTTTCTCTCTAAGCACACTATCTCTCTTCCGTGTACACAAACCTTCGAGTGTGAAAGAGAAAAATCGATTCTTGTCTATTGCTAACGGAAGAGAACGGTACATCGTCACAACAAGTTAGGTTACGTTCGGAAACACGTATTCAATCAATCACCAATTTGTTTGCAAGGAGTTTTAAACACTCTATGAAAAATCCCTAGACATATTATACCTATTTATTATACCCTGAAAAATGCCCTAAACAATTTTCTACCCTAAAAAATACCCTAAACGCGTAAAAATGCCCTAAATTTAGGGTAAAATACCCTAAGGTGTGGACACTGCAAACTGTCACAGACAGTGTTGCCAACTTCAATTTGGACAAGTCACTAGAAGTACCATTGAATCTCACTAGATAGATTATGAGAATTCAAGATATTAAAAATTCTTTAGAATTCCCTAGATCCTACTTAGTCATGATTACTCATCATATCATCATAAAATCGTTATTCTTCGCAGTATTTCATTAAATGGTCATAAACATGAAATAAAAACACAAAGAACGTTAATATTTCAATTATTTTTAATATTTTTTAGTTTAATAAAGTTATAGTTCTTAGTATGTAAGAAGTTTAAATTATTTATTATTAGTTTTAAACGTTTGATTAAAAATCCACAGAATCATCAAGAATTAGGAATAACTCGTCGTCAATCACGTCCGCCCCGTCCACCGAAACTTCTGCTCCCGATGATGTTGATGTTGACGGCATCGGCAATATGGCAGTAGTGCCATCACCTTCCTTTTTAGAATTTCTAAATGAATACTTTTTAACTTTTCCTATTTCCTACTACTTCTGGGAGTTCGTAGGTGTAGCATTGTTCATTCATAACTTTTAGCCTATTTTTAATAAAGAGAATGCTGTTGTTCATCCTGTTTCTTAATTTGCTTTTGATGATATTCATAGTACTGAAAATTCTCTCTACAGCGGCATTGAAGTGAGGGAGAGATATCATTGAGATTGCGAAATCAGCTAATTCTTGGAAACTATTTATTCCAGCTGCGTTTTTGTATTCCAGAACTTATTATATTTTTTGTATTCTGCCATTTAACAAAGTTGATGGTCTGCCATTGCTGCAAAAGTTTATCAATTGTTTCAGCATCCACACCCATTTCAGAAGCTAGTTCTGTAATTGAGTTGTCTTTTATTTGTCGAAGTGTGTTTTCAACACTAAACTGAGACATTTTCTCTAATATAGTGAAGTTACTTGGTAGCCTCTGCTGAATTTCTTTTACTAGTTTAATGTTAAAATAAATGCACCGTT
This sequence comes from Parnassius glacialis, assembly GCA_033319125.1. Taxonomy (NCBI): domain Eukaryota; kingdom Metazoa; phylum Arthropoda; class Insecta; order Lepidoptera; family Papilionidae; genus Parnassius; species Parnassius glacialis. The sequence goes on from JAVANC010000001.1 coordinate 33,276,446, forward strand.
TTCTAACAGCATTTGTAATTTCAACAGGCAATGCTGATTTGCTCGCCTGCGTTTCAAATAAATACCCTAAATATGGGGCAGGGTTCAGATGCTCTTCAATTTGAATACGTAAAAAATCATCATTGGCGATTGCAGCTGATGGCATCATTATTCTTGTACAAACGGAGCGTAGAAGCGTCATCAAAATGCTAAGCAATGTCACAAGGTTACAATCTTCGCTTTCAAAACATTTTACTCCTATTTGGACGTCATTCAAAACGCTTCTCAAATAACAGAGGTACAAGTGATTAGACTCGTCCGAAAACATTGCGTGAAGTATGTCAGAGGTGTAACATTTATCTTTAGTAAGTGAAAAATGTAGTTTTAAGTCATCCCACTGCGACAAAATCCTCGTTACTGCCTGCTCTACTGACAGCTAGCGGGTTGCACAAGATCTCAACATTTTCAAAGGATTCTCGCCACAATTTATTAACTGGTACAGTTCTTTGTACTCTTCTCTGCGTTTAGGTGAATTTGAAAACCAATTGTGAGTTTCCCTGATAAGAAATTCAATATTTCTGGGCAATGTGTGTTCGGAAGCATGAGACACGGCTAGTTGTAATGAATGGCATACGCATTTCACAAGAACCAGATTTGTTAATCCGTATTCAGTTTTAAGAATATTATGTACGCCGTTATTTATACCGATCATAACAGATGCGTTATCGCATCCCAATCCAATCGTGTTTTTCAGTGGTATACCGTGTCTTCCCAAACATTTCAGCAAGGCATTTACAATACCACGAGCATCAGCTGTGATCAGAGGTTCCAAAGCCAGAAAAGATGACACTACAGTGTTTCTTGCGGGACTGAAGTATCGTACCACCAATCCCAAATATTTGGATACGTTAAGATCGGTGGACTCATCGAGCAAGATGCTATACTTGTGTGATCCGATGTCATTTATTAACGTCTGAATGAAGTGAGGAGCCAACACATTTTTAATCACTTCAGTACACTTCGTTCTGTGCATTTTGATATTCGCGGCTTCATCAGGAAAACACTTTTTCATAGTTTCAGTAAGGTGATCAATTTGAGATATGGCAGTATGTTCTGTTATAAAAAGAGCTAACCTACCTTCCGCTCTTAAGACGTTTAAATCCGTCTTGTGTTGTGGTTTGGGAGCAGCTGAAAAATCAATTCTTCTGTTTGTAGATATAGTATCACATTTATCCTTATGTTTCTTTGACTCAGCATGTTTTCGCAAATCATTTATTCTTGCTTGTAAATCCGTCCGACAATACGCACAATGAGCTTTCATAGGGTCTGTCACAAATGGTTTAAGCCACATTTTAAACTCCTCAATCGTTTCCCATTCTTTACGATATTTTTGGCTATAAACCTTCTTTTTCAAAGGAATTTCCATTTTTACAAATATTTTACGTATTCACACCACGACAACGCATTACGCAATAATTAAACACAGCGAATGAATAGGAATGAACTATGAATGAAAATCTCGAAAAAAAGTGTATGGTTATTGCAGGGGAAATCCCGTGTCTATGATAAACTATCTATGGCGGACAGGAATATAAAATTACTAATTCAGTACGTAAGAGAAAGAGCACGAATCACGATTTTAACGCCATCTTGCGACGATCGGCCGTACTGAGAATAATCAGTGTTGTCAATACTATAATAAAAAAATACCTTACTAAATTTTCTTTAAACAACCAGGGGCAAACAAGCAGACGAGCCACCATCATGGTAAGTGGTCGTCGTCGCCTATGCAGTCTTGAGAAAGTCGCTAAAAATCACCAAATCCATATCTAGTGACTTACCAAATGCAAAAATCGTTGAGCTATTGCAGAATTCCCTAAATCTAGCGACAAATTCCCCAAATTGGCAACACTGGTCACAGACTACCAGACTACTTAATACTTTACTCCTAGCGGAGACTTAGTGGATACTACGTTATATAAAGGTACTCTGTGGTATCAAACTTCAAACTGTAAAAATATTTATTTCTTTTATTTTTTTTTGGAAACTGGCTTTACGGCTCTTGGTTCTAACCCATCTGAGTTACAATCAATTTTAAGCCTGAAGTTACAATTTATACTGATTCTGCTTTTATATCGTTAAGTAATTATAGTGGAAAATAACCTGTTACAGTTTAATAACAGTGCAAAATCACCTGTTACAGTGTAGGTAATAGATTATCTCACTTTTACTTATTTTACAGTAACTCAGCTCCTAGATTGACAAATCTTGCCAGATTTTCAGCTACGAATTGTTTGTATATAAACTTTCGAATGGCCCTATTTTCATCTTGTTAACACTTGGGCCCAAGAGTGTATGGAGACGTCTCCTTATCCTTTGTACGTACTCGGCGAACACGTGCTGCGTCATCTAGGTCAAATCACGTCACACGATGGCGCGCCGCGTTTCACATAATTATTCTTGCAAACGTAACTTCAAAGTCCCATAACTTTTTATTTCTAGAGATATTTTATTGATTCTTTGACATGTTTGTTTTATTTTATTCAATTTTTTATAATTTATCCATAAAAAAAAATTGGAAAGTTCTTCATTCCGACCTAAGACTGGCTGCATAAATTCGGAATTCCGTTTCTGAATTCACAGTATATTACTGCGTCACATTGCGTAGTTTTTGGGATATTTTGACGGCAACTTGAGCCAGCAAATAGTTGGCGATAGTATCTCAAGGTGCATAAGCAGAAATATACCTTATCTTAAGATTCACATCACGCCATCGGAGCACTTGTTTCAATCCTTTCCACTAATAGTTCACATACGTAGACATTTGACACACAAAATCGCGCCACTTTTATATATCAAAATGATATAAGATCAAAATCCACTTCAAACTAACAAGAAATACCATAAATAAATAAATATATATAGCAAGCTAACAAACGGTGGTGCCAAGTTAGGCGTTTTTTTGCCTTTTCGGCTATGTGGAAGGGTGTTGCGGTGACTAAACATTGCTATTGGGAAATTGTCGCAATTTAGGCTACTTCGGAAAAAAACATGGTCGACATTAATTAATCTCTCTCTCTCTCTCTCTTTTTAAATATGTCTCTTAAGTCATAAATAATCGCCACCGCTACCTGACTGGATATTCTACTCCCCTTCCCTGTCCTCTACATATTTAATTGTTGGTTGTTTTTTGTTTGTTTTACAGATTGTGCAACAAGGTGCAGTTGCTATAACGTACCCGAGCTTTCTTGCTATTTTAATAACGAATACATTATGTTCTATTTTGTTGATCTCTTTAGTTGTAAGTAAAACATTTCGGTTCAGTTTAGGAAATATTTAAATATTAATAAACAGTTTTTTTTATATTTGACTTTTTCTTCTACATATACAAGAAACTGCTTTATATTTTATCTTTTTAAAATTTAGGTTGATTAAGGTAGGTATACATTTATAAATAGTATTTATAGGCGAACTGACATTACAGGCTATTTTACAGAAAACAATTTAGGCGAATTTAAGCTACTTGGCGACTCTTACCGGTCTAGACTTGGCAACACTGCTAAAAAGTACCGTTGCCAACCCTATGGATTATCCGTAGATCTACGGAGTTTTTTCATCGTCTACGGAACTACGGCATTTGAATTGAAGTCAAAATATCAAAATAAATTAATGCTTGATTCGATATTATACTACAATAATTAAAGTTACAACAAGAATTTTACATGACAGAAAGGTTTCCCAAAAAAATTGATCTATTCTATGACAAAAACAAAAATTTTCGACCCTGTTAAGATGTCTCCAGATCTACGGCTGTTTTGAAATAGCATCTACGGAATTCTACGGAAATTTTTATACCAATCTATGGATTTGGAAAAATTCGAGTTGGTAACACTGCGCAGTTTACCTTGAATAGGTACTTATTTATTTATCATCTATGGGTCTATGGCGCAATTTAGGTCATTGTACTAGCGTCGTTCGTTGAGTTTTTCAAAATGTAAAAATAAACAACTAGAATAAGAAATATTTCTTTAATATGCAATATTAAACAATTGTTCTCTTGGGCATTAAAATTGTGATATAGATTTTTATACTTTGTAAAAGAGAAAAGAAATGACAAAAACATTCCAAAAGTGTAGGCTTTGCTTAAAACTAGGAGAATTTTGTTCAATTTTTGAAGATGATGGTGCTATCAAGTTATCAGATATGGTTATGGCTTTTGCTAATGTTCAGGTATGTGTTTGTTTATTCTCTTTACTCTTTATTTAAGCTATGATACAATGCATTATTTACGTATATAAAAGTAACTGGGCTGCAGTGTACAGTACAGTAAGCGTGAGACTTGCGACGAACTACGGGCCAACATGTATGAAACTTGGTCTAATTTCCAACAGTGTTAAAACCCATGCCATGTGAAAGCTATTGAAGTAAATTTTGTTTTATACTTTGACTCGAAATTCACCGCGGACAAGGTGTTTTGTATCAAAGAAATTATGATCAATTTCGAGTTTGTGAGTATATTGGTTTTAAAAGATAAATACAGCGAATGAAGTGCCCAATACAATTAGGTGCATGATAGCTACGACGTCATTAGAATTAGGGAGGGAACACCATAACGGTGATTGAAATCATATAGTATGTACTAAGTACATACTAGTAACTTGTATGTTAATACTATTACTTATTTAGTACTATTGGTTTATAGAAAATAATAATATTAGTTTATAATGTTATAATAAATATACTATAACAACACAACGAAAAACATGCAACAACTAACTAAAAAAGGAAAACTTTAAAGCACTAATTATGTAAATATTATCACTTCTAAGAGCGAGTACATGTCTGTGCGTCACGAGGGATAGGGGCGGGGATAGAGACGGGGTCCGGGCACCAAAACTGCATTCCTGTCATGCGCCTAATTGTTTTGGCCAAGTAGAACATATATTGGAAATTTATCCAGACTATGCAGACCCAAATACTATATTATTATAAAGACATCATGTACTATATTATTTTCCTAATATAAACTATGTTGTTTTCCCAATAAATGTCAATTGTATAATTAAGGCCATCACTATGTAAATGAGAACTAGCATACAATCATGCAAGTTTCAGCTGATAAAAACCAAGGGAAAATAAGAATCAAATCATCCTTGGATAAAAAGGGAAAGCCTTGTTATTAAAGCTAATTGGCTCCATCATTTCAAATACAGCTCAAAGTCTATTTTTTTTTAGTACTTATAAAAATAAAAGTTTCAGAGAATAGATCTTAGCATTATTCACTCAAACTTAATACTCAAGGATGAATGTGTTAATTTGTGTTCTCTTCAAAAGATGTGTGAGGGTGGGCCAGGAGATAGGAGGAAGAGTTAAGTCGGGAATAAAGGACTCGCTACCCTGAAAAATACATGTGTTCACATTTATCAATGTTATTATAAGAAAGTGCAGAGTATGAAAAAAACATGTGTGCAGTACATTAGCGGTAGTAGTTAAGGTTTCACAAGTTGTGGGCTTGAACTCACTGCCTATTTTACCTAACTAACTATTTTTCTGTGTATTAGGAATAATTTATTTTGAGCTATAATGGCAGTAATTACAAACCACAGACATAAAAGGAAACAATGTCAGTAATTGTATAATTAATTCAGTAATAATAATTTAATTACAAAAAAATATTGGTAAATCCAATTGGGCATACCTTAAGCGCATTAAAAAAATTACGTATAACATGATTATACGGAATTATTAAAGTAGTTTAAAACTACATACGTTTACATTTCGACAGCACTATCGGCTTCAACACTCTTGAAAACCATGAAAATGACACCCGAGATGAATAAATTGGTACCAACTTCAGCCGCCATCTTGGATTTACATTTCGACAGCACTATCGGATTCAACACCCTAGAAAACCATGAAAATGACACCCAAGATGAAAAGCTTGATATCTATTGCAGCCGCCACCTTGGATTTACATTTCGACAGCACTATCGGCATCAGCACCCCCCGAAAACCATGAAAATGACACCAATGATGAAAAAATTTATATCTATTGCAGCCGCCATCTTGGATTCACATTTCGATAGCACTATCGGCTTCAACACTCTCAAAAACCATGAAAATGACACCCATGATGAAAAAATGGTACCTACTTCTGCCGCCATCTTGGATTTACATTTCGACAGCACTATCGGCTTCAACACTCTCGAAACCCATGAAAATGACACCCATGATGAAAAAATTGATACCTATTGCAGCCGCCATCTTGGATTTACATTTCGACATCACTATCGGTTTCAACACCCTGGAAAACCATGAAAATGACACCCAAGATAAAAAATTGATATATTTTGCAGCCGCCATCTTGGATCTATATTTCGACACCACTATCGGCTTCAACTCTCTCGAAAACCATAAAAATGACACCCATGACGAAAAATTGATACCTATTGCAGCCGCCATCTTGGATTTATTTTCGACAGCACTATCGGCTTCAGCACCCTCGAAACCCATGAAAATGACACCCATGATGAAAAAATTGATACCTATTGCGGCCGCCATCTTGGATTTATATTTCGACAACCCTATCGGTTTCAACACTCGAAAACCATGAATATGTCACCCATGACAAAAAAATTGATACTATTTACTTTTAGTACGTACTACTATTATTTATTCTGTGCTTTTAAATATTGTAATAAAAAAAATCTCTTATTATTATTATAATCAAGTATTTAAGAAATTTGGTTATTCGAATATTGTGTATTTGTACAGTGATCTTTTTGAGCCGCTGAAAACAACCGAAACAATGTCCAGTCACGACGGCGACTGAAGCCGAACTAAACTTAATACAAAGGTACTCTGTGAACTAAACTACTCTGTGGCTGTAGATCCCCATTTACAGAAACAATTTATATACGAGGCAAGCAAATCAACGAAAATTTCGCCATTTTGGAGCCGAAAAAAATTAATTATAGCTAAACAAAACAAAATTACACTGCCATTTACATTCAGTGGCTTCCCACATGATAGATGAAGAGATTAAAAAATAGATTGAGTTAAACAATTGACATTTTCAAAAGTTATAGTGTTTACAAGCCATAGGGACATGATAAATCCACACCATAAGCCACTAAAACCTTTTTTTTATTTAAAAATAGCGATTAATCGATTTAAAAAAATTATTAATAAGTTCAACAATCATTTATCTTTCTAACAATGTGCTTTTTATATCATTTATATGTATAATATGATTGCTAGATACGATTTTATTCGATAAAATGTTGGAATTTTAATTTTTAGGCGATAGTAGAACATTACCTTGCGCTTTCGCTTAAGGTATGCAATATATTTTAAAAGTTTTTTTAAGGTTTTTATAAAAATAATTAAAATGTGATAAATATGTATGAATATGTTATTAAAGTTAAAGTTACAGCCTATATATGTCCCACTGCTGGGCACAGGCCGCCTCTAATTTCTGAGAGGGTTTTAGGGCAAGGAAATAACCGCCCCGCTGCCCCAATGAGTGTTATCGAACTTCACATCTTCAAAAAATATATTTTGTTTAATTTCTTAGACATGCAAACCCTGGTTCTATCCCCGCCAGCACCAATGAAATTGTTAATTGCAATTGTGCTGATTTACCACATGCTCAATGGTGAACAAAAACATCCTGAGGAAACCTGCATGTCTGAGAATATAATTAAAATTGAATATAAATCAAATTGATATAAGTGCAGATAAAATTAGCGGAACATTAATAAAATTTTGAGATTGTTTTTTTTTTTCAAAATTTTATTCATATCCCGTTATTTTTCTCTGGCAAAACACATTTCTGATAAAAGTTATCTAATTTTAAAATTTTGTCTGTCGTCCAGAACGCATCATCTCTTTCAATTATATCAATTTCCATGCCATTTGGTTGAAGGATACTTGTTTTTAGTGGGTAACTATGTGTTTTTCTACGTGTTTTCTTTGAAATTGAGAGTAGGGTGGATGCCCCTATTACCAACCTTTTAGTGCCAGTTTCAACTTTAAAATTTCCTGCTATTTTAATTCATCATTACAGCCCTTCACAAGTCCACTGCTGAACATAGGCCTCCCCCAAAGAATGCCACAAAGCACGGTCCTGAGCCACCTGCATCCATCGACTTCCTGCATATCTTACCAAGTCGTCACTCCATCTAGTGGGGGGACGCCCTACACTTCGTCCGCCGGTACGAGGCCGCCACTCGAGAACCTTTTTTCCCCAACGGTTGTCAGTTCTTCGAGCTATATGGCCAGCCCATTTCCACTTCAGCTTACTAATCCGTTGGGCTATGTCGGTCACTCTGGTTCTACTGGGGATATCCTCATTTCTAAGTTCATCATGCAGAGAAACTCCAAGCATAGCCCTCTCCATAGCTCGCTGAGCGAACTTGAGCTTCCTCATCCGGCCAGCAGTGAAGGACCATGTCTCAGTACCATAGGTCATCACTGGCAACACGCACTGGTTGTACTGGTGTCTTGTTTTCAAGTTTTGAGGTATACCTGACGAGAAGATGTGCCGTAATTTCCCAAACGCTGCCCAACCGAGTTGAATCCGCCGATTGACCTCTCGATGGAAGTTGGACTTACCTAGTCAGACTATTTGTCCCAGGTAAACATACTCGTCAACAACTTTGAGCTTAGTGTCCCCAACATCTACCGGCATAGGTGTGACATGGACATTAAACATGATCTTTGTTTTGTCCATGTTCATCTTAAGACCTATCCGTTGGGAGACACTATTGAGGTCATTGAGCATAGTGCTTAGGTCCTTCAGCGATTCTGCCATAAGGACTATATCGTCGGCAAATCGAAGGTGAGTGATGTACTCGCCATTGATGTTAATACCGTATCCTTTCCAGTCCAGAAGCTTGAAAACGTCTTCCAATGCAGCTGTGAAGAGTTTCGGGGATATCACGTCACCCTGTCTTACACCTCTGCAATTGGATAAGTTTCGTACTCTGGTTCTGTGCTCGGATAGCCATCGTAGCTCTACTGTATAAGCACTTCAGCACTTCGATATACCGACAGTCAACTTGGCATCGCTGAAGGAACTGCAGCACCGCCCAAATTTCGACGGAATCAAAGGCTTTCTCATAGTCCACATACGCCAGACATAGTGGCAAATTGTACTTCTCGGACTTATGCTGCTAAAGCCTTTTCGGAAACCTGCTTGTTCAGGAGGCTGGAAGTCGTCAAGTCTGCGCGCGATACGATTCGTAATGACTCTCCAAAACAGCACGTAGACGCGGATCAGAGGGGAAATCGGTCTATAGTTCTTCAAGAGAGCGTTGTCACCTTTCTTGAAGAATAAGACCACCGCACTTCTGCTCCACGCCTCCGGTGTAGTGCCACCATGGAGGACGGAATTAAAGAGCTTCTGAAGGACTTCAAGTACCCGGTTTTCCACCCGCTTTCAGAATCTCCGCTGTAATTCCATCCTCGCCTGGGGCCTTGTCGTTTTTAAGGTGCTGGAGAGCCATTCTAATATCGCTGAGACTGACGTCCGGGATATCATCGGAATAGTGTCGGATAAGACTCGCTCTTGGATCGTTACTCATACTTACATGTGGCTCCAACGATGATGTGTACAGCTGCCTATAGAACCTCTCAATCTCACTCAAAATCTCAGCTGTCCCGGAAACAACGCTGCCACACTCGGTCTTCAGTTTCGACAGTTGGCTTTTTCTGGCTGACAGATCTCTAGCAAAGACTTTGGAGTCCTGGTTCCGCTCGATCGCTTCTTTAATACGTCAAAGTTACGTAAGTCCCGCCGCATGCATTTGGAGATCTGTCTGTTCAGTTGCCTGTATGCTGTCAAATCTACTGAAGACTGCAGCTTCATATCCCGTCTAACAGCCATGAGATTAAGAGTGTGATCGGCGAGTTCTTGTGTTCTTCTGCGGCGGGTCTTGCAAAACTTAGCTCCGACCGCATGGACAGTTTCCACGAGCTTGTCATTCATATCGTCCACTGCATTGCAATCTTCTAGGCACTGAAAATGGTTTTGTAGCTCGAGCTGAAAGGTTTCGGGACTTTGGATTAGAGCACGAGGGGGACGGAGCGTTGACTTCATTAGACGTGACCTCTCCAACTTAACGTTTAGGTTCAGTGTGCCTCTAACGATTCGGTGATCGCTGCCGGTTTTCACCCTGGCGATCACTGAGACATCACTGAACAGTTGTCGTCTGGTCGTCATAATGAAGTCAATCTCATTTTTTGTCGAACCGTCGGGGCTCGACCAGGTCCACTTCCTGTGGGGCCTCTTCTGGAAGACAGAGTTCATCATAAAGAGTCCCTCTTTCTCCATGAAGTCGGCCAGCTGCTGGCCCCTTGGGTTCCGTTGCCCTATTCCGAAATTCCCTACTTTCAGCTCACCGTTCTCTCTTATGCCTAGTTTTGGGTTGAAGTCTCCCATTAACACCGTATAGTGGGTTTTGGAGGAATGCATGGCTCTAGAGATATGCTCATATATTTCCTCCACCTCCTCATCGGGGTGCGCCGAGGTTGGTACGTAAACCTGTATGACCTTCAGCGAATACCGTTTGGTGATTCTGAGTATAAGGTACGCAACCCTCGTCGACACACTCCCAATCTTTACAACGTTGTTAACGAGAGACTTGTGGACGATAAATCCGACACCTCCTTGGGACAGATGGTCACGCTCCCGGTGATAGAACAAATTGCCAGATTCGAGGATTACCGTGTCCTCCCCCTCTCTTCGGACTTCGGATAATCCTATGACATTCCAGCGCAAATTGTGTATCTCTTCTTCCAGCTCCAGGATCTTCTCGTCAGTCCTCAGGGTGCGTGCGTTATATGTTGCTAGGTCGAGTCGTCGTAGGTGGCAACCGAACCTCCACCGGAGATTCTTAGCACCCCCTGCCCCGCCGTTACCATGGTCGCCACCGTAGCCAGGAATAGCGGGGCCGCCGGGGACTGGGAGCCATCTCTTCGTTATTTTCATGGGGGGTATATTGCCATAGTTGCCACGCTTGGCGAGCGGGTTGGCAACCGCAGTTTTTTATTGTTGTTTTGCTGTTATCAGAAAGATGCTGCAGCCCATCCTCTGCCTCAGTTTCCCTCTGTCGCCTTTTACGACACCCACGGAAAGATATGGGGTAGTGAGTATTCTTACCCGCCACTACACGGGGGCTATTTTAATTAGGGCAATTTTTTTAAACATTTGTTTTAATCGATAGGTTATTTATCTAAAAATATAATTAACATTTATTTACAATCATATTATTTCAAGAACAATTTTAAAAACGACGATAAGAAAAAAAAAGGCGTTATGGCTCAAATTCCAGCCACCCTGTACCTAATGTCGTTCTTTTGTGTACTTAATGCCAGCATAGCATAGGGTTGTGCCTTTTGAGTTTTTGGTAAGTACCTATTGTAGGTAAGTTTTAGAGGTACAGTAATAAATTCGTAACAACTTTTAATTTTGAATCTGCATGATGTGACAAGCATGGGATATGTATTACGGCAGACGACAACATTATTTTATTTTATTGCTTTACTACTTAACTTACTGTGTTTTAGTTTATAGCAGTTCAAGAAATTAAAGCATATTATGATAACATATTATGTAGAATATTGATTTCTAATAATTTAATCATCCAAGTTTTCAAATCATCATCATCATTACAACTTTACACAAGTCCACTACGGAACATCGTCTTCCATAGACTGCCGCAAAGCCTGGTTCTAAACCACTTTCCTTGCCAGGAGATTTTCATTTATATTCTAAGTTGTAATTAGTATTACTAAGTTATATTTTTTGCTTATAAATACTATATTTATAGCTTGTTTTTTCTTCTTTCTCAAAAAATAATTGAATACATAAAGTGTCCTTAATATACACCGAATGTCAGATAGGAAAGCTAGTGCATCTTTTGCTAAACTTTAAAATCTAAAACCAAATTTAAAACAGAGGAATTGATCATAACTCTCTTAACTATGAAATAAGTTATGATCTAATTAATGGTATTTATTCGTTTATGACCGCCCTGATTTATATTACGTGGCTAAAATTAGGTACTTCTTATTAGGTACGTCAAACCGAATAACAGCCGGGCGGCTGACATTATGCACTCCATACATTTCGTATATCTAATTACAGCCCCATTAATTTCTACTAAAAGGTAATAAATAACTTGTAAACTTTAACAAAAATAACAAACAAATAACTGCATTACTATGTTTATAGTCATATTCATACAAATCAAAAAGCATATATATGAGATAATGTAAAGTAAGCATAATTTTACCAGGATCTTAACTTGTCAAAAAATTAGGAAAATGAGCGTTTTTCGTCGCGTACGTATTTTGATTGTTAATTTAACACTGTTAGGTTTAAAACTGTGAGCTAATATTTGAAATATACTTTCCTCTAGTTACGCAGAATTTTTTTAGGCTTGTGGTACACGGTAAAGTTTTCATTAAGCTTATATTGTACCACATAAAATTATTACGCATAGAATACTAGTACGCGCGCCGAAAGTGAAGCAAGTCAAACTAACGCGAAACCGCGTAAGTTGACTCAGCGGCGCGTCAGTGCGAAACGTCACGTCTTACGGAGAAGAGCTCGCGAAAAATTGTAAAAATTACCGTTTGTGTTGTAAAATATTGTCACAACGGTGATGATAAACATAAAAGAAGTGATGGTATTACATTTCACATATAATTTTATACATTTAATTCATTATAAGTACGTAAAACTAAAAAAATACTTACCTAAGCTCTCATAATACAAATGTTCATAGTTGTGGGGAAAAAAATCACAATTTTCTTTTTAAAATATTTATTTTCTATTTGTGTTTAAAACGTTTAATCGCAACGCTCTGTGTAAAACTCAAATGTTTATATATAGATACCTACTTCTCTAAGTGTTAACAGCTAATCGCGATTCGTCGACGCCATTTTAATGCAACTATTTTATTTTAATTGCTTTTTTATTGACTAAGGTTACGCTTTAGAGTATAGAATAAAAACTTTTTTATTTACAACATCATGAGATTATTAATAAGAACGCCTTTACTAACCAGATGTCACTTTACACCCAAACATTAACCAAATGTTACGTTAGACCCAAACAAAGCCTATTTTAACCGACTCCCAAAAGGAAAGGTTATCAATATGTATGTACACTGATTTCTAAGCTTGATGAATTCGTATTTCGCTGAAATTTTGGTGGTTGTTGTCCCCCAGCCAAATTATACTGTCTTGATAGATCTTACACTCTTTGACAGCTCCTGTGCCGGCGTCAAACTGAACTATTTATTATAAATCGCGTATTGTATTTACCCGATGAAGTAATGTTGCAATATATAATGCAACTATTTACAAATGCATTAAACTTAATTTTGCACGGTTATATTTATTAAAATCGTTATTAAATCAAATTTACTGCATCACCTGGTACCAAAGGCCGAAAACTAGACCCGGTCGGCTTACCGGCGCAACGACCCTATACACTTTAAAGTACGCTTAGTCTTTATGTACAGCCGATCCCGATACGTAAAGGTATGTAATCAACAGTCCATTCATACTTCCATTTACACAGGTTTATCAGACTGGTCAACGTTAACATTTATCTACATTCTAGATTGTTGGCGTATTTAAAAGATTTCATTTAATTTTTTATTTAAGAGTCATCCGATTTTTGTCTTTTTCTCGTTTATTTTGTTTAGTTTTTTTACTTACCTATCTACAATTATTGTTTTTTTACATACGCGCGAAAAATTAGTCTTTAAAAGATTTTAAAACTAAATTATATTTTACAAATGTTACACTCAGACATTTGTTAGCATTTCTCCGTAAAATGATCGCAAGCGACACTGCTACAACTTTTTTTAAACAATAAACATTTTAATATCTAATAAAAATAGTGAAAGTTCCTAGAAAACCTATTACTAAATAAGTCGAGGATTAATATAGAATAAATATAGATATAAAATAGATAAAGAAGCCGTTTTGGAGATTAGCCGGAACAAACAGACAGACAAAAATTTTAAAAATCGTGCTTTTGTTATAAGTACCGTATATACTTTCATATGCATATAGTAAAAAGCTGTTATTTCGACATTACAAACTGACACTTCAATTTTATTTATTTGTATAGATTTGTTGATTTTTAAACTGTTTATTTTAACAGTTAAAACTTATGGTAACCATCTTTAAAGCTCTGCACAAAGAGTAGACCGAAATAATAGAAAATACTGTATTTAAAAAAACCAGCAATTACAACATTACTTATCACTACTGGTATGCTAAAAATGCTTGTGTTACTTGTTCACAGCAGTAGTCGAATGGCAAATTTAAAGCCACTCCCTTTTGAGTTTATAGTCAACAACACCCTGCTATTAGGCTACTGTTTATTACTACTCTGTGTTATCTTTCTCTTTCATTTACTTATGACTTTACTCATAACAGTGTATTTTTAATTTTTTTAGATTCATGAAGGTGACGGTCTTTCAGACCGTGTATGTACAACTTGTGTGGAAAACTTAAGTTCCGCTTATTTATTTAAACTGCAATGTGAAAGGACTAATACTTTACTTCAGAAATGTCCAGGTATTTATCAATTTTATATCAAAGATTAATTTCTAAAGACTGCGTGATACTCAGTTGTGTACATGCAAAATATGCACATACCTGTGGAGTTGCAGAAAACAATCCATTATAAACTAAACTACTCAGGTGTATGTGAGATCTTAGGGAATAAGCACTCACCGTGCATTTCAGATCCTGAGTGATTGCTACTGGCACCTAAAAAATTGTTAATCGTAATTTTAAGTGCTGATTTATCACATACATAATGAAGAAAAACATTGTGAAAGATATGCAGGATACCTGAGGAACAAAATATTTTGAAAACTAAGTAAAAAAAAAGCAAAGTTAAAGTCTGTGCACTGGAGCAGCACTGTATACTAATCTGTGTAAATGTGGCCTCCTGTGGGATGTATATAGGCTATAACGTTTACTTACTTATATAATACATATGTTTAAGTGTGTTGTGGTTATGTGTTATCTATTTTTCTTTGCAGAAGAAGAGATAGACAAGGCATCCACTGCACACTTCAATGGGTTTTATAGTCAAGACTTTCATTTACATTCCGAAAATAGTTCAGCAGAAGGTGAAAATGATCAAAATATTATCAGAGACTGTCACAGAGAATCACACTTAAAAACCATTGATGAAATAAGTGATGAAACTGACAGTGATGTAGATTCTGTTAAGTGTGTGTATTGTAGCCAATCATACAACAACTTTGGAGCACACACTTGCAATGTTACTTGTACTATTGAACGTAATGAGATGCAGAATTCTAGTACTGGTTCTGGAATTGGCTCAGGTAGTGATGAGACACTAGTTGCTACAGATACTACGCCACCAACAACACCCGGTAAATCTAGTTTGCAATCTGATAACCAACCATCACACATTCGGGTGCCTTGTGTACTTTGTGAAGAAAAATATGACAATTATGATGACTATGTTATTCATTTGAACAAATGTACTACTAATGTAAAATTACAACATTTTGTATGTCCTTTGTGCCATGAAATTTATACAGAGAAATTAATTTATTTAGAACATTTAAAAGATGCTCATTTCAAGGTAGTAAGGTCACCATTTGATAGAGGAGAGGATTGTGTTGATTTCGCACCAACAATAGAAAAAACGAGGAAACCAAAACTCGTGCGACGCCAAATTGGTTGGTCTATTGAAGATATATACCAGGAGATTGAATGCCGAAAAGTTGAGGACAAAGAAACACCAAAATCAAGTCCATTTAAATCGTTTTTTTCCAAACTAGGGAGCGAGTGAGTGTAACTACAATATTGGCATGCCTGGTGCATCATCACCTCTTCTGAAGCTCGTTAACATACTAACAAGATATTATTAATGGTACTGAATATTTGCTTAATAATAAACAAATTGAACTGCTACTATAAACATGTTTGTGTTGGGAATATTTATATTTCTTTAATAAATTTAACAAATACTGTAATTTTATCCTATTTTTAGACCATCTAGTAAGCACAGTACTCCAAAAAAGGTCAGTTTTCGTAACTGGATAGAATCCAGTAAGGCTAAAACATCAAATTATTTGCCTTTTCGAAAATACATTGAAAACTACAGACTTAAAAAGAAGTCTAATAATTATGCCCCGATAAATTCCAAGACTGCTACAAGTACTATAAGGGCTACATTTCCTGAAGCTACATCAGGTAAATATTTAAAATTTGTTATTTTACATTAGAATATACAGTAATACTAGCTGACCAGGCAGACGTTGTTCTGACCTTTCCGAAGAACCATTTGCTTTCCCAAAAAAACTCCTGAAATTAGCAATAAAAAAATTGAGGGGTCACTTATCGGGATAAAAACTATCCTCTCTCAAGTTGGATCAAACTGCACACAGTCTGCAAATTTTTTTTGAAATCGGTTCTATCTGTTGAATACTTACAGCAACACGTGGTGGTTATACTACTAAATTGTAGCTTATATTAAACGTTTGTATTTTTAACATAGCGCCATCTATTAAATATTTACTCAATCCAGTCAACAGATATCGTCATCTGACAGAAACGTTTGGAGCTAACAGACAATTGTGACTGTCAAATAATAGACAAATAATTTTCAATAAAATTATATTGTAATGCGACTATAAATTGAGATGTAAGCTATCCTATCTTTTAAGTTGGACCAAACTGCACATTGACCAAAAATTTCATTGAAATCAGTTCAGTAGTTTAGGAGTCCATCGCGGACAAACAACGTGACACGTACTTTTTATATATAATATATTATGTTGTATGTTATTATTATGCGACACGTAAGTGGTGGCATAAGGGAATCCATTAAACATTTCATTCCATGGATATCATCGCAAATATATAGATGGATCTCTAGTGTAGTAGTATAGTCACCCTCTTCATGCCAGTCAACAATATCCAGGCAGGTCATGGAGAGTTGTGTCAAAACTGCAAGATTTCTGGTACTACCATCACCACTCTGCCAAGAATGGAGATCATGGCAAATCATCCCTAAAGTGAAAGAGATTCATGTTCACCAGTAGGAGTTATTATTATTCTATGAGGTTTAAGCACATTGACACCATTTACAGATAGTGATTACAATTCTCCAAGTGGTGCTTCAGAAGAATCATGGAAAATGAAACAGAACTTGATTTGTGCATGTGACAAGAAAATTTTCATGTTATCAGAGTCTATTCATGTAAGTTATTTTTATGATAATCATGTTTTTTTTCTGATGTAATAAGCTAGTTACAAAAGAGTGACTGTCAATAAGTAGATATTATTTATAATCGATATTGAAAAAAAAAAGTTTCTGTTTCTGTTACATACTAGATGTAATATTTCTAAATAATTATAAGCATTTCCTACAGAAACACTCACTTTGTGAATCATTAGTGGCAAATTAGATGATTTTGCAGGACTAGTCCTGGAAATCGTACAAGTAATTTTTTTAAATTTTATATGTGTAACAAATCTACTACATTTTAATAAAATTTAAGTGTCTATTTGTATATATCAAAATAACTGTATTTTATTGACCTCAGGGGGCTATTTGCATACCAAGAAGACATGATTAATAATTTTTTGTCTGTTTATTTATGTGTTTTTGTCCGGACTAGTCTTCGGAATGGCTAAACCGATTGTGATCAAAAACTTCACAAACAGAATAGAAAGCAATGCCAGGAGTGACCTATATTACAACTGAAAAACGAAAAATTGTTAAAAACTAAAGGGGCGGGTTCATCATTACAGCCCTTCAAAAGTCCACTGCTGAACATAGGCCTCCCCCAAAGAATGCCACAAAGCACGGTCCTGAGCCACCTGCATCCATCGACTTCCTGCATGTCTTACCAGGTCGTCACTCCATCTCGTGGGGGGACGCCCTACACTTCGCCTACCGGTACGAGGCTGCCACTCGAGAACCTTTCTTCCCCATCGGTTGTCGGTTCTTCGAGCTATATGGCCGGCCCACTGCCACTTCAGCTTACTAATCCGTTGGGCTATGTCGGTTACTCTGGTTCTACTGCGGATATCCTTATTCCTAAGTTTATCACGCAGAGAAACTCCGAGCATAGCCCTCTCCATAGCTCGCTGAGCGACCTTGAGCTTCCTCATACGGCCAGCAGTGAAGGACCACGTCTCAGTTCCGTAAGTCATCACTGGCAACACGCACTGGTTGTACAATTTCGTTTTAAGGTTTTGAGGTATGTCTGACGAGAAGATGTGTCGTAGCTTCCCGAACGCTGCCCAGCCGAGTTGAATCCGTCGATTGACCTCTCGGTCGAAGTTGGACTTACCTAGTCGGACTATTTGTCCCAGGTAAACATACTCGTCAACAACTTCGAGCTTAGTGCTCCCAACAACTACCGGCATAGGTGTGACATGGACATTAAACATGATCTTTGTTTTGTCCATGTTCATCTTAAGACCTATCCGTTGGGAGACACTATTGAGGTCATTGAGCATAGTGCTTAGGTCCTCCAGCGATTCTGCCATAAGGACTATATCGTCGGCAAATCGAAGGTGAGTGATGTATTCGCCATTGATGTTAATACCGCATCCTTTCCAGTCCAGAAGCTTGAAAACGTCTTCCAATGCAGCGGTGAAGAGTTTCGGGGATATAACATCACCCTGTCTTACACCTCTCTGCAATTGGATGGGTTTCGTACTCTGGTTCTGTACTCGGATAGCCATCGTAGCCTTACTGTACAAACACTTCAGCACTTCGATATACCGACGGTCAACTTGGCACCGCTGAAGGGACTGCAGCACCGCCCAAATTTCGACGGAATCAAAGGCTTTCTCATAGTCCACATACGCCAGACATAGTGGCAAATTGTACTCTTCGGACTTCTGTACAATTTGCCGTAGGGTATGTATGT
Source organism: Parnassius glacialis (assembly GCA_033319125.1). NCBI lineage: Eukaryota > Metazoa > Arthropoda > Insecta > Lepidoptera > Papilionidae > Parnassius > Parnassius glacialis. Next base: position 33,295,384 of record JAVANC010000001.1, read on the forward strand.
GGTCTATGGTGCTAAAGCCCTTTCGGAAACCGGCTTGTTCGGGAGGCTGGAAGTCGTCAAGTCTGCGCGCAAGACGATTCGTAATGACTCTCGAAAACAGCATGTAGACGCGGCTCAGAAGGGAAATCGGTCTGTAGTTCTTCAAGAGAGCGTTGTCACCTTTCTTGAAAAACAAGACCACCGCACTTCTGCTCCACGCCTCCGGTGTTATGCCACCATGGAGGACGGAATTAAAGAGCTTCTGAAGGACTTCAAGTACCGGTCTTCCACCCGCTTTCAGAAGCTCCGCTGTAATTCCATCCTCGCCTGGGGCCTTGCCGTTTTTAAGGTGCTGGAGAGCCATTCTAATCTCGCTCAGACTGACGTCCGGGATATCTTCGGAATAGTGTCGGATAAGACTCGCTCTTGGATCGTTACTCACACTTGCGTGTGGCTCCAACGATGACGTGTACAGCTGCCCATAGAACCTCTCAATCTCACTCAAAATCTCAGGTGCCCCGGAAACGATGCTGCCACATTCGGTCTTCAGCTTTGACAGTTGGCTCTTTCTGGCAGACAGATCTCTGGCAAAGACTTTGGAGCCTTGGTTCCGCTCGATCGCTTCTTCAATACGAGCTGTATTGAAGTTGCGTAAGTCCCGCCGCATGCATTTGGAGATCTGTCTGTTCAGTTGCCTGTATGCTGTCAAATCTGTTGAAGAATGTAGCCTCATCTCCCGTCTAACAGCCATGAGATTAAGAGTGTGATCGGAGAGTTTTTGTGTTCTTCTGCGGCGGGTCTTGCAGAACTTAGCTCCGACCGCATGGACAGTTTCCACGAGCTTGTCATTCATATCGTCCACTTCATTGCAGTCTTCTAGGCACTGAAAACGGTTTCGTAACTCGAGCTGAAAGGTTTCGGGACTTTGGATTAGAGCACGAGGGGGACGGAGCGTTGACTTCATCAGACGAGACCTCTCCAACTTAACATTTAGGTTCAGTGTGCCTCTAACCATTCGGTGATCGCTGCCGGTTTTCACCCTCGCGATCACTGAGACATCACTGAACAGTTGTCGTCTGGTCGTCATAATGAAGTCAATCTCATTTTTTGTCGAACCGTCGGGGCTCAACCAGGTCCACTTCCTGTGGGGCCGCTTCTTGAAGAAAGAGTTCATCATAAAGAGTCCCTCTTTCTCCATGAAGTCGGCCAGCTGCTGGCCCCTTGGGTTCCGTTGCCCTATTCCAAATTTCCCTACTTTCAGCTCACCGTTCTCTCTTGTGCCTAGTTTTGCATTGAAGTCTCCCATTAACACCGTATATTGGGTTTTGGAGGAATGCATGGCTCTAGAGATATCCTCATACATTTCCTCCACCTCCTCATCGGGGTGTGCCGAGGTTGGTGCGTAAACCTGTATGACCTTCAGCGAATACCGTTTGGTGATTCTGAGTATAAGGTACGCAACCCTCGTCGACACACTCCCGATCTTTACAACGTTGTTAACGAGAGACTTGTGGACGATAAATCCGACACCTCCTTGGGACAGATGTTCGCCCTCCCGGTGATAGAGCAAGTTGCCGGATTCGAGGATTACCGTGTCCTCCCCCTCTCTTCGGACTTCGGATAATCCTATAATATGCCAGCGCAACTTGTCTATCTCTTCTTCCAGCTCCACGATCTTCTCGTCAGTCCTCAGGGTGCGTGCGTTGTATGTTGCCAGGTCGAGTCGTCGTAGGTGGCAACCAAACCTCCACCGGAGATTCTTAGCACCCCCTGCCCCGCCGTTACCATGGTCGCCACCGTAGCCAGGAATAGCGGGGCCGCCGGGGACTGGGGGCCGTCTCTTTATTACATCCATTCATAAGGGGGGTATTTGCCATAGTTGCCACGCTTGGCGAGCGGGTTGGCAACCGCAGTTTTTTTTTTATTATAATATTGGCTATTATCAGGAAGATGCTGCTGCCCATCTCCCACCTGTTTCCCTTTGTCGCCTTTTACGACACCCACGGGAGGATATGGGGTAGTGGATATTCTTGACCGCCACTACGGCGGGTTGCTGCCCATTAAATTAAAATTTCCCCAATTAAAATTTTAATTGAACGCAAAACAGTTCTCTTGTCCCCGGAATACAGTGAAATGACTACACGTCGTCGTTTTCGAGTTCCAGTCCCTGTTGGCCGTACAAGTTTGGTCAACGTTTTTATCCAATTCTATCAGTTTTAATTTACAATACAGTTTTGCGTGTGGCATTCATTTTAAATAAGTGCTAGAGACAAAGGTGCAAACTCTCAAATGGCTTCATAAACTCACATACGAAGAGAGAGAAATTGATTTCTATAATTTCATATTATAAATGCATATATATTTATAGGCATCGATATATATGTACTACCTACTAGATTGCGCATTCCGAACATACACTATGTTCAACTGAACTGTACTGCAATCCGTACAGTGTGTCATTTAGTGTGGTTTCAATCTACTAGTTAGTCTGTGGTTTTAATATTCATGCATTGTGGAGCGGCGCTAATAATACAAGATTTCAAATTAAAGTTTAAACCTGGACGTAAATAACAATTCAGTAGTTAAGTAAGTAAAGTTATTTGTTGTTCAAGTGAATAAATATGTAATAATATCGTAATATTACAAAAGAAACACACAGAAAACCAGCGTGAAGTAGAGGTTTACCTCTGCGTTTCGCTTGGTGAGTGCAGATGGCCGGAGGCCCTTTTTACTGCAAAAGAGGTATTCCATCTTAGTCCTCACGGGTGACAACGCATCTACATTTTGATTTGTAATAGAGGATAAATGTAGATGTCTGTGGGCCGCAGCAACCACTTACCATCAGGTGGACAGTGTGCTCGTTTGTTACCCTTATCCTATAAAAAAAAAAAACAAAAAAATATATTTCTTTATATAAACTGACGGCGCAGGCATAACGCGCTTAAATCAACTTCGCATTCGCGACTTTACTATCTCCCGTGCATGCGCGAAGACATAGAGTAGGGCAAAGAGAATATAATCACTACGTTTACACATTTTTTGTTTAAAAAGGCTTCTCTAGTACTCAATGTTTATAGGTATACTTTTAATAAAATTTAAGTATCTATTTGTATATGTATACTTATTATATTTATTAAAATATCAATCTTATTATTATTATTAGTATATGTACTAAATAGTTGTATTATTTTACATATAGTACATATACATACATAACATAGAAATGTCATAGAAGTCAACAGACTATTAGATTATTTTGTTTTCTTAGCAGATTACTTTATTAGTCTTAGTTAAATAATTGTGTAGTGCTGGAGGGAAATCTTTACATGTATATATCTAGGAATTGGGAACCCACGATACAGGCATGCCTAGTGTGCACACTACGGCAATTTCAGTTGATTTTTAATTTTTTTTGTCTAATAAATATTTTTTACTTTACTTACTTAACTTTTACTTTTGCTAGTAAAGAATAAATGCGACGATGAGACATTAATCCGGCTCCTTCATTTTGATAGCATTCGTCATAAAATTTATCCGTAATTACTGAGATTGTAATGGTTGATTTCATTACAATCTTATCAAGCCCACTGCATTAATATTAATATGTATTAAATTTATATCTATAACTGGTGGCTTCAACTACTGGGTCCAATTGTAAATCTAAACCATCCAGGGACCCACTCAAACACACAAAAAATGTCATCAAAATCGCTTCAGCCATTTAGGAGGAGTTCAATGATAAACACATATACCAAAGAATTATATATTATAAAGATTTAGCATTGACCATACCCAATATCTAAGAATAAAAAAGCAGGATGCCACCAAGTGTAGTTACTATAGTATGTTTCTAAGGCAGGCGGAAAAACGTACATTGACCTAAAGTATTATGTTAGCATCGAAACAAAACGACAGGTATTGCTTCCATACATTTCATTATCGATTACGTATCGTTATGCGCTAAGCGTGTTTCATGGTACGGGGTAGGGTGAAGGAAGCGGTCATTCAGAGATAACAAACCTGTTTCGACACGGTTCGCGGTCTCACGTCGTGCGTATTTGCGAGAGCGGGCGGAGCAGGACTCATCATAATTTGAGATTTAAAATTTTCGGTTATAGTTCTTGTTTTCATTTTTATTAAGTTTCTTTTGTTTGTTGTATTATTACGTTTTGTATTAAAGTTTTTGTTATTGTTTTGTGACGTTTTGTATATTATCACCGGTATGTAATCAAGTCCATCGATATTAAAATCTTATAAAAATTTTATGTCACCACGAAAGAAGCGGAAAGTGTCACATATTTCGGAAACCGAAAAAATAATGATTATAAACGTCTATAAATATGTAAAAGAAACGTGGTCTAGTGACGTATATCCTATATAGTTTTATTATCAATATAGCGGACTCTTCCACGTCGTCATCACCAGAAAATGATTCTGAAATAGATATGAAATCTATTACGAGAACTTTTATGTATGCTTCAAGGTTGACTGCTAAAGAATACTTAGCATTAAAAGTTTGCTTTTTTACCCGATTGCCAAGAAGTGTTTATGTTTTCTACTACTACTACCTACCTACCTACCTACCTACCTACTTATTAAACTACTTACCTACTATTAACGTAATAATGAAAATTGTAATAACTCTTATGGTTTATAAATAATAAATTTAAATTAATGTTAGTTTGATTTTCAATTCATATATGTACGGGATAATCTTCTTTCTTCATAATAAAATAATAGACACAGGACCTGCGAAGAACTTCGCACTCGGCACTGTTACCTTTCACTCTGATGATGTATGTAATGATACAAGGATAAAAAAATAAAACGTAAAAGAAAAGGTTGGCTACCCGGATGATATCGTCAAAGGTCAATGTACGTTTTTCCGCCTGCCCTAGAAACATACTATAGTAGTAACGTAATACACCCTATAATTTACGAAATAAAGAAAATAGCGGTAAGAAAATATATGAAAATTTACTTCCAGGACCATGACCGCATTGTTGCCATGATCAATGAATTAGGTGGCGTAGTAGCAGAAAATACAAAAATGGAAATGATGGCAACACATTTTATTTCAGTTCTGCCAAATGATACATTTACAGGAATGATGGTATGCGCCTTGGCCACGGGTAAATGGCTACTACATGTCAGCTTTATATACGACAGTTTCCGATTCAAAAAGTTTTTACGTGTAAGTATACTTATTTATATTTTTGAAAAATCTCAATAACCATTGTTACCTGATTGTGCCATATTTTTATGTCATTAAATTTGTATTCTAACAATATGATATAATTTCGCTTTTCACAAAATTATGCATGAAGCTTGTTAAATCATTAATAAAATATAGTGAACTAAGTATTTTCGTATTGCGTGGTCTTTTTATTATATTCCGACTGTTATAATCAGTTTTGCTGGGTCATATATATTTTGTCTATCTGTCTCACTTGCACTAGTTATGCGTTTTGAGCCATATAACCTTATATAGCGTTAGTGCGTAATAGGAGCGAGTGTATATCGATAAATTGTAACGTGATTTTACTAATAGTAAACTGAGTAATATCACGTTACTCCTATAGAAAGCTATTATGCAAATTTAATTAATTTTATACAAACAAAATAAGCTTATTTGATAGATTAAAATAAAAAAAATCATTTTGATTTATTTGTATATTAATATCGCCTTTATATTTATTAACATGAATCGCATGTTAGCGAATAAATGTTAAATATTATAGCGTATTTTTGAAACGCTCCCGAAAACGAAGACAGACAACAGTACCAACTATACCTTTGATGATGGATGTAATATAAAATCGATCGTGATGAAAAAAAATCATCTTTTCACAACGTTTTATTAGCTTTATTCATTCTCTATCATGTTAGTACAGCTAAATGAAACGATAATTTCATTAAAAAAATCATGAAAATACTTAAATATAAAACCAGCAGTGGAATTACTGAATTACAATCAGCTGACTAGGGGTTACTGTACGCGCGAACGCCGAATTCGCGCGGCCCGCAGCTAGTGGGCCATACCACAATACCTAATAATTTACAACACTTGTCTAAATACCTAACTTATCTACTTAATCTACTATTTTGCCACTGTGCTCGAATTCACAGGTTTAATTCAAATAACTGGTTCGATTCCCCGCTAATGAAAAAAACCGGCAAAGTGCGAGTCGGACTCGCGCACCGAAGGTTTCGAACAAGTCTGTAGGTACTAAAAATTTATGCTTTTCGCAATTTTTCCTTTATCTGTGCTATAAAGTAAGGATATTATCAGGATTGTTATTTAGTCATCCGAAATCCTGATAACACTATTGGTCATACTGTGTATAGAAAAAAGACCCATACTAACCGATATTTAAATGGTGAATCGCACCATCATCCATCACAGTTAGCTACCGTGGGAAAATCTTTGTTTCAGAGAGCACGAGGGATCTGTGACAGAAAACATCTGGCCGCCGAGCTGCAGTACGTCGAGCAAGTATTGCAAGACAACAAGCTTCGGGTTCCGCGCCTACGTCACAGTGACCGAGTGAAGCCGACCACAGTCGAGCGTGTGCCTGCTGTACTACCCTATGTCAGAGGAGTCACAGACAAGGTTGGCTACATCTTGAAGCGAGCTTCTATTAAAACATACTTCAAGCCGCCGAAGAAGATTAGTCAATTTTTACCATCCGTCAAGTGTAATATCCCTCTACAAGATGCAGGAGTGTACAAGCTTGATTGCGAATGTGGTCTCTCTTACATAGGACAAACAAAAAGATCCATTAAAACCCGCGTGAAAGAACATATAGCTGACGTGAAGCACCGACGCTCTGGGAAGTCTGCAGTCTGTGAACATGTTCAAGATCGTCCCCGCCATTACATCAGATTTGATAGACCACAAATCCTTGCAAAAGAACACCGATTCCTACCAAGGATGATACGCGAGGCTATTGAAATTAAAAAACATCCTAATTTCAATAGAGAGGATGGATGGGTGCTGCCATCTGCTTGGGATCCTATAATTAACAAAATTAAATCCAAACCCAAGCATAACACTGCAAGACTTCCGGATACTGTGAGTTCATTCTGCGTAAATCGAACCAAAAATTAATATTAAAAAACTGAAGGTAGCCGGGCTAACTGTGACATTGGGACGTCAAACATCTCAGTCCCCCCCGTGACCATGGGTTGCTGAAAAGCACTCGAAACGTCGGGAATAAAAATAATAAAATAAACGCGATAAAATCCGTAAAAAACAGTTTTATTCACTTTGTGAACTGTACAGTATGACACACTTGTTCCATCCCGACGCCTTAACAATTTAGCGATACTTCGTATACCTAGGTTCGGATTCCGGCGAACTACATCTAAAATGCGCTCCTCTGAGTGAACAGCTACTTGACTTCCACCTTCTGCCGCTACCAGAGCAATGAGCCGATTTTCCAACACTCGCTGAAATGCTGCTGTTCATCAGACGAGAGTCAGCTGGATGTTGAGCGGTCGGGAATTTCTCTCGGTAAATTCGTAATGCATGCGAAGTATTCCCGCGAGCTTCTCCAAGGCAGTTGCCGTATTCACTAGCACTATAAACGTACGCGTTAGGCATTATAAAAACAAAACAGGAAACTTAAAACGTAACAACAAAAATAATATCATTAAGTAATAAATAAGAAGTAATAACGACGATAATTTAATAAACAAAAAATTGAACTGTCTCTTGTGATAGTCAACACGGAACTGTTTCAATAACTAAAACTATTAATCAATCCGCTAAAACAAATGCGCACAATGTAAAGTCCTTGAAGCACTGGAACCTTCCACACATCGTTTAAGCGTTATGTATGTTAAGACATCGCCAAAGTTTATTTAATTTATAAGTTTTATCCCTACGACTAGTCTTCATATGGAATTTAAAAGTTATGGTTGTCATTTTTAAAACAATTACACAATCAATTGTACCCTGACGCAACAAGCAGTTCTTTACTACAAAAATTATTGAAATTAATAAACGTACCTAATTGGGTACTCAGTACTCACACAATTATAAACACTATTTCAACGTTATCTTTGATTTTGTATAAGAAAATAGAAATGAAAAATGAAACTAAAAAATGAAACTTCGAACCACCAATTTGATCGATAAATCGCTCAGTGCGCAGGTTCACGGCCAGCGTTTTTACGTGATGAGACCTATAAGAGTTCGACGCCCGCGAGAATATGGACCCTATTGTCAGCTGATGTTTTTTTAAGTTTCACTGATGGTTTTTTGTTTAAGTATTTTCATTATTTTTTTATGAATTTATCATTTCATTTAGCTGTACTAACATGATGGAGCGTGAATAAAGTTAATAAAACGTTGTGAAAAGATGATTTTTTTTCCTCAGGATCAAATTTATTTGTGACCCATGTTCTAAGGTGTAGTACCTACTTTCCTATCATCTGTCTTCGTTTTCGGGAGCGTTTCACAAACACCCGGTATAATTTAATATTATATATAAATATATAGAATAATAATAATGTCCACTGGATACTTATTACCTACATATCTTCTGCTTATCACTTTACAAAACCACTCAGAAATCAGCGTGCATATTAGTTAGGAGCTTTTGTGACTCATAGCAAATTATCGATATTTCAAAAATCGTTGGCACATTCCCATTGTTATTATGACTCAATAACGCAGATAATAATATACTGTGTAGGTTGAGAAATGAGTAGGTACTACAAAATTGTAGCTAATACATAAATGGATAATTATTTTGCTATATTTCATTTTAGGAAGACATGTATGAATGGTTAAAACATCCAAAAATAGTAGAAATAGATTCCACAAATGTTGAAGTTGCAAAAGCAGCAGTATACTGGCACTTGGAACTTCAAGCCCTCGGTGCCAAATTTCCCTTTGAAGGGAAACAAATTGTTTTAATAATGAGGAAAAAATACAGACAATATTATCAAATGATTTTCAAAACTTTGAAAGCAAAACCATTGACATATGACCCAAGGTAACACAATTTTTCTTATTTTTATATAAACTGTACTTTTTTCAATAAAAAGTTATTGAAATATATTTGGAATGTTCACTTAGATGATTGGCTTAGTACAAAAGTATAATGAAATTATGCAGGTTATATTATTTTTCATTCATTCTTAAAATGTTTGAACCAAACATCAACTTAGCTCTCTCAGAAACAGACAAAAAATGTCATGCATTAAAACAGGTTAATAGTAAATGTAATTTGTAACTAGAGATGAAGCGTATATACTAGAACAGATCCAGGAACTAGGTATCAAACGAGACTAGGTTGCATCTGTTCCAACTTTTAAGACTTGATCCACCTTGTCTCACTGTGTCTACGCGTCGCACGGCAGAACGTTCGAATCGAACAAGTAGCGGCGCGGCGAAGCGAGATAGCATTTTGTTGCCGTAGTTACTAGACTGCTTCGCCGCTCACTCGTGTTTTCATAAATCATTCGCGTGTCAGTCATTTGAATTTAAACTATATTTCAATGTACATATACAACATGTAACAAAAACCCTGTGGTTTCCGTTAAGTATGTTATAAGGATCAGTATTCAAACCTATAGAAATAACTATTTAACAGTGGTAGAGACAGTACTGGAAATGAGGCATTCCATCTTAGTCCTCACGGGTGACAACGCATCTGCATTTTGATTCGCAGACGAGTATAGATGTAGATGTCTATGGGCAGCAGCAACCATTTACCATCAGGTGGACTGTGTGCTCGTTTGTCACCCTTATCCTATAAAAAAAAAGGTATTTGGAATAAAACGCAAGAATTCAGAGCTATGCAAAAGTTATTTATTCTATAGAACCAATGGTCTTTCTTATAATATGTCAGATATGAAATACCGTAGATTTCACTCATAACGACGATGAAGGGACCGGTGTAATTTCGCCACTATATCCGGAAGTCGCTATATTCATTACGCCTATTAGGTAGTAGGGGGAAGGACAGAAAATTTGACATTAAAGGTCACAGCTCATTAGAGCCACCCGGCACCCGACCCTCTCCGCCTCGCCTCGAGCGGTTCCTATGGATTTGTATGGGCCTGCGCACACTACATCAACTCCGTACCATCACCGGATCGCCTCGCTCGCGAGGTGTCCACGCGCAGACTGCGAGTGGACTACTCGATGATAGCTCGCTGTTGGCATGCTTGCCTCGTGTGAAGCGCGAGCTGGCAACGCGCAGTTCACGCGAGTGTGATGCGGTGCTCTCCACCAACCCTTCATTTCGAGCCTTTCTTTCGAATGTGTCGGATGTGTTCACCTTATTTTTTTCTTTCTTTAAACATTTCGTGCACCCAATAAGCTTTATTTTTTTTTGTTCCGTCTTTCATTTTCATCATCATCAAGACTGACAGCTATGAGGGCCAATTCACGGATTATAAAATTTGACATCACTGAACACACGTGCACACCTAGTGCCAAAGGCTGGTAGACTACTCGGAAATTCGTTGATCACGCGAGGTCCACTCGTTGACAACGCGAGGTCCACTCGATGACCACGCGAGGTTCACTAGTGACAACGCGGCGTCCACCCGTGGTCCACCTGTCGACTACGAGTGGATGCCTGGCGACGAGGTGGTGAGGGTCGGGTGCCGGGTGACTCTAATGAGCTGTGACCTTAAGAAAGCATGAAAATAATATTTATTGTCAAATAATACTTTTTGCCTTTTTTGATTTTTGGATCACATTAGAAAAGCACTTTCTATATCTTCAAGAGTTTGTCTACAATTTCTTTTTGCAGTCAAAGATTTGAATTTGTTTTTTTTTAATTGATTTTTTTCGAAGTATCGCATAATTTCAGAGCGGTTTTTCCACATTGTTGACACTGTAGAGTGCGAAATATTTAATTCTTTGCACTAATTAATATTGCTTTCACCATTTCCGTATTTAACCTACTATTTACTTTTTCTTTATCCGTAAACGTTCTTCTAACTGGTGCTGTGATGAATAAACGATCTAATATCCAAAAAATTACTGAGTAACTAATTTTAAGCGTATTGTCACAGCTGCCGCCCATCTGAGATTACGAACAAAAGATAAGAAAGCTTAATGACTATAAATGAACCTTTGTGTATTTGTTTGTTGACTCGTTTATTGAGAATAGACTCGGTCGTAATACATGCAAAATATTTCAGAAAATTTCTTATGAATGAATCATTAAAACTGGTCACTATACCTAAAATTGTTGTAATATCCGAAGTCGCTATAACTGAACAGTGAACTATTCTCTATCAAAAGTATACGTTATATTCAAGGGACTTCAAATTAAAGTCGTTGTAACCGAAAGGTCGTTAAACCCGGAGTCGTTATTAACGAAATTTACTGTACTTAGGTCAGCATCGGAAACTACAAAATATCATGTACACAGTGCCGGATTAAAACGATGTAGAAAGAGTAGCAATGTCTACGAGCCCCACGCGAAAGGGAGCCCCGCGTATCCAAACCCGCCCACCTCCGCCTGAGCGCAATTTTTCAGTGAAACTTATTTATACCTTTTACAATAAGACAATCCACATCAGACAATCGGTAACCGATTATTTCGTTGGCTAAAATAAAACACAGAATTTCATACGGCAAACGCACAAGTTCTACAAAAAGTCGCTCGCATAAATGTAAAGAATTTAAATCAGACCGATAATGGGCTCTACAAAAAGTCTGACGTGTGCAAGAATATATTGCTGTTTCATATTTGCGTTTTAGTTTCTGAGTAAGTTATTAAAGTAATTTCGATATATTTTAAACGTTGTTGAGCCACGCCGCGGCTATATTATGGTTGTAGCATGAATGGATCGGCTCGATGGTTGAACCACGCTGTCACAGAATACCAGCGTAAAATAGCAGTTTAATGTTGCTGTGTTTCGTATGGTGAGTGTAAACAACTGGAGATCCTTTATACTGGAAACGAGGCATTTCATCTTACACCTCAGAGGTGGCAACGCATCTGCATTTTGATTCTTAATTGAGGATAGTTGTAGATGTCTATAGGCCACAGCATCCATTTATCATCAGGTTGACTCGTTTTGACACCTTATGCTATAAAAAAATCTTATTTTTAGAATTTCTTAATGGGGATTAGTACGAAGTGTGTAATGGTAATATGTGTCCACGCGGCCGTGCTACAGCAGATGCACGGAACCCCTTTTTTAAATTAGATATTTTTTTTTTTGATTTGCGAAACACCTTTTAAAAAAAGAGAGCCCCTATTTTTGTTTTTTGTTAATAACAAATAGAAATTTTGATTTTCAGAAAAAAAACCTCTCAAATTTTGATTCCGCATCCAATGAGCTATCGTTCATATTTTTGCCACAATTCTAATGATTTTTCGCAGGAAACTCACTTCTCGACTAGACTACCAGTAACATAGTAATGATTACAATTCTACATTGGGATCAGACCTGTTCTCTTCGCTCCGTGCAGTAAATGAAAACGAATTACATAACATGAATTGATTATACCTGGAATTCTCACTTGAAAGCTTGTTATTTTTATAGAATAAGGGTGACAAACGAGCACACAGTCCCCCTGATGGTAAGTGGTTGTTGTGGCCCATAGACATCTACATCTATTTTCGTTTGCGACTTAAAATGCAGATGGGTTATCAGCCGTGAGGACTAAGATAGAATACCTCTTTTTAAATGTCTAACAGGGCCTATAGTAATGTTCTGTACTATTAAACATCACAAAATTGTAACCTATATAGATGGCAAACAAACGTATTGAGTATTAAATTGTTTTTACCACTTTACTTACCCATAGCTAATCAAGGGCCCCTCGATATAATTTGCTACGAGCCTCGCACTTGCTCAATCCGGCACTTGCTGTACCTAAGTGTAAGCTTGCCCTACGTCAAGACCCTGGGCACGCAACTGTTTAGTAGTGCAATTATTCAATTTATAGTACATATAAAAATAAAATATTAAAGTATATTAATTTGGTAATAAAAACATTTTATCTAACACCTTAATCTTGACGTTTCCTTATCAAATATATTACGTAACTGTAGCAGTTGTAAATTGTAAATCGAATCGAAAAATAATAACAGCCATAATAATAGTGTAAAATTATACTAAATATACGTGTAAGCCAACATTGTACATATTTAACAGTTCTATAGATATAATTTACTTGAAAGTTCTGTTACTAGTTAAGTAATAATTTTTTTTTTAGGACGCCGGGTAGCTGTTGTTCAGCCGATTACTGTTTCGTTGACATGAAAATTATTGAAAGAGTTAAACTTCGCTTCTTCTTTCATCACAATGTACCTGTTTTTCCATATCAGTTCATTTTGGTGTACCTCTTGAAGAAAGGTCGCGTAGATGACGAACAAAAATATATGCTACAAGATAGCTCAAAATTTTTATCAGAGGATACGATTTGTTTCCTAAATAATACTTTTTAATCTAAGAATAATTTTGAGTTTGCGAAAATTTTAGATAATTAATATTTTGTTAATGATTAAAATTTATAAATTGTTTATTTTAATGGTGCATGTATGGGATCAAATTTATTTCGAATTATGTTATACATTTACATTATATTTCGCCATATTATAATAGTATATATTATATTTTAAATAAATAGTTTTACTCTTTGTGTTATTTCATTTCTTATTACAATACTGTCTATACCTAACCAGTGGTATTTCTTGATGGTTTTGACAGCGATATTCCTGATGTTTCTTTTGCTTTATCTTCATCTGTAATCATTTATAGATTATGATTGCACTATTAATTGTAACAATAAACAACTAAAACTAGAACATGAAAATAATTCTAAATAGCAAAAGAATGTAAAGAACTGCGTCGAAACAAGCACATAATATTTAAATTATCAGGTTTTAAGGCAAAGTTCAGTACAAAACCTAAGCCGGAAAACCAGCTGCCACATTCTAGGAAAGGACTAAGCCTTAAAAACCATGTTCACATTTGAATTGTATATGAACTATATAAATAACTGCTGCCCATTAAATTTTTGGATCTAGATATCAAATTATCAATACTAGTGTAAAGTACAAAACTATTTTGTGTACAAAATTCACTGCTGAACATGGTCACTTTCTTTATAGAAAATATGGGACAGTACCCGTGCAGCCACCAGTGAATCCATTGGGAATTCCTGTTTATTCATGCATCCACTTTATGGTAGTCTGACTTGGTCAAAAAACAAAAGCTATTAAGAAAAATATTAGTGGTACGTTAAGGCGCGGTGTGGGATGGCTCTGAGCCACTCAAATCTGTGGACATTCATTACAGCCTGTTAAAAGTTATAGGAGAGAGCCAAAGGCCCGAAAACTCAGCTCAAATCACAAAATCATTCTTCTTCTTTACTTTATGGCTTCTCGAAATAGAATTCTGCAAATTTTAAATCAATCATGGGAGTGACAAAAAATAATTTCAGTGCCTAGAAGTGGACGATATAAATGACAAGCTCGTTGAAACTGGACATACGCCGGTGACAATGTCATGGTTGATGGACGGGAAATGAAGCTGCAGTTTTCAACAAAACTCCAAACGAATGTGAGGAAAATTACGTCACTCGTATGGCTTCTGCCAATAAAGTCTGTCACAGATCTGACTGCTGGAAAGAGCCAATTGTCAAAGCTATAGACCGATTTTGGTAGCGTCATTTCTGATTTTTACTGATATTGAGTCAGAACGAATTGTCTAGCATGTAGACTTGACGACTTCCAGCTATAGATGTGCCAAATCGGAAAAATTACGATTCGAGTTAACTCGAGTTGAAATTCATGCAACTCGAGATAGCAGGACGAAACAGAGTAAATGATTTGTTACAAATTACTTTCTTATAAATTTGTTTTTCTACCTAACTTTGATGGGTTGGGACAGCTATCATTACTAAACCTGGTAAGATTGAAATGTATTTCTGGTAGTAACCTAACGTAGACTAGGTACTTTCAGCGGTGCAAAGTTAACTGTTTGTAGGTACCTATATCGAATTCAGAAGTGCAAGTGTTTGTACAGTAAGGCTACGATGGCTGAACGAGTACGACAAGGTGACATTATATCCCAAAAACTTCACCGCTGCTTTTGAAGACGTTTAAACATAAACACGGACAAGATGGGGTCACGCTCATGCGTAACGTCCATATCACACATTACATGTACGCTCGATGTTATTGACAAATGTTTTTAACTAATTACAATTTGTCGGACTTATATAGGTCCGACTCGGTTGAGTAGCGTTCGGGAAATCACGACACAATTTTTCATGTCGTATACCACAAAATTTGAGCTCTATAAAGATAGCAGTGAAAAGTCAGCAGAAACATAAAAATTGTATCCAGGAATTTGTAGCTAATTTGTTGCTAATTAGTTACCAAAATCGCAATTTTGTTGCTCCAACCGGTTTTGAGTAAATTGAATTACTGCTATCTTTACATTAAGATAGCAGTAAAATCTTTCAATCAACCCCGCCGCAGCGGATAAAACAGGATAATTAGTTGCTGACATATAATGCACAAAAATATAAAAAACAAAATAAAAATAAAAAAAAAAACATAAAAAATTAATAAAAATCAATTTATGTTTTGATACTGATTCTGAAGTTCCAAATTAATGAAAATTTTGCTGCTAAATAGATCAATAAGTCCCAGACAGCCTACAACATCATTAAATCGGTCGAAAAGCTGTATCAAGTAATAAGTTATATATAAATAGAATAGAATAGAATAATTTTTTATTCAATATAGATCACATGTGTAATTCTTATTGAAGTCATTTGTACATGCTGTCTATACGGGAGATTCAAAAACAGAACAACAGATATATTGTTGCTGTACAGTTATGAAAGCATAAAGAGCCAGCAACAAAATAAAATAGATCGATAAGCTGCACCAAGTAATAAGTTAATAATTATATGTGTACAAGCTATATCATGAAAATTTTAGGAAAAAATATAGCAGATATTTTATTGCTAGCCAGTAATTGAAGCAGCAAAACATAAAGAGCCAGCAACAAAATAAAATAGATGGATAAGCTGCACCAAGTAATAAGTTAATAATTATTTGTGTACATGCTATGCTACATTTACATGAAAATTGTAGGAAAAAAGATAGTAGATATTTGATTGCTGGTCAGTAACGGAAGCAGCAACTCATGATGAACCAGCAACAAAATAAAATAAATCGACAAGTTGCATTACGTTATTAGTTACAAATTATTTGTTTACAAGTTATATTTTTATGAAAATTTTAGGGATAAATATAGCAGATATTTTGTTGCTAACCATTAATTAAAGCAGCAAGTCATTAAGAGCCAGCAACAAAATAAAATAGATGGATAAGCTGTACTAAGTAATAAGTTAATAATTATTTGTGTACATGCTATAATTACATTAAGATTTTAGAAAAAAGGTAGCAAATATTTTGTTGCTGGTCAGTAACGGAAGCAGCAACTCATTAAGAGCCAGCAACAAAATAAAATAAATCGATAAGTTGCACCACGTTATAAGTTAGTAATTATTTGTGTACATGCTATATTTTTATGAAAATTTTAGGAGAAAAGGTAGCAGATATTTTGTTGCTAGCCAGTAATTGAAGCAGCAAAACATAAAGAGCCAGCAACAAAATAAAATAGATGGATAAGCTGCACCAAGTAATAAGTTAATAATTATTTGTGTACATGCTATAATTACATTAAGATTTTAGAAAAAAGGTAGCAGATATTTTGTTGCTGGTCAGTAACGGAAGCAGCAACTCATTAAGAGCCAGCAACAAAATAAAATAAATCGATAAGTTGCACCACGTATAAGTTAGTAATTATTTGTGTACATGCTAGGGTGGGTGTACCAGTCCCAAACCAGGTACCAGTGGTTGACCATTCATATGTTCAATTGAATAAATTAAGAAATGGCGGACATTTTTAAAGAATTCAATAGTTTTGTTATGTAGCCTAGACTATAACCAATCTTCCGAACATCATTTTTTGCGAGAGTAAACGAAAAATATCAATACCTTGATCTTTTTCTCAGACCATTGTCTCGTTTACTGCCTTTCGGCCGCCATTACAGTTAGACTTGCACATCGACATGATAAGTTCAATATTTTAATATTACCTATTATTTCCTAATTACTGTCATCAAGTTGTATTATTTTAAAATGTTTGTGTTTATTTAAGTGCCATGCGATGTTATTTTTATTAAATAATGACATTATCAAGTATTTTTAAAGGTGGTTAACTACTGGAACACACCTTGTACTGAGTTCCTATTGTTGACCAACTGGTTTGTAACTGGTTGCTTATGGTGTTTCTTTTTTTGTTCCTTTTTTTTCATAGCGATACTTTTGTTTGACAATTTAGAGCCTAAAGCCAATTATTAAAATCGTTTTATGCGGTGTGCCCCAGTTGTTGACCACTGGTTTGCTATTGGTACACAGTAATAAAAAAGTGTTCCTATGGATGACCACCAGATTAGAGTTTTAACGTTTTTCGTTGTTTTAGATAGACCCAAAAAGACATTTTTTAAATATACAGAGCTAAATTTGCTTAAGTATCTCGATGAAATTCATAAAGGCGCTAAAATAAGGCGAATATGTCGAAAATATCATATCTCTCACCCGACTGTTATAAACAAACTGAAAATGACACATTCTCAACGGAAAATGGGACCACCAACTATCTTGACCCTACAAGAAGACTTTGTATTATCTAGGTGGATTAACGCTAACGCTAAAAATTATTGTTTATTGGAAACAATTAGCCAAATAATAGGAGAGCACATCTTTAACTGATTTTGGACCTGGACTATCAATCCAACAGCCAGAACAAAAGGAAGTTACCCTACTCCCACAGGATTTTTTTATAGGATAAGGGTGATAAACGAGCACAGAGTCCAACTGATGGTATGTGGTTACTGTGGCCCATAGACATCTACATCTATCCTCGATTACGAATCAAAATGCATATGCGTTGTCAACCGTGAGGATTAAGGTGGAATGTCTCGTTTCCAGTAAAAAGGGTATCCGGTTCTCTACACTCACCTGACGAAACAGAAGCGTTATGCTGGTATTCTGTGAGAGCGTAGTCCTGCCTCGGTCCAACTGACCCATTCGTGCTAAAACTATACTACTAATACAGCTGTAACATGGCTCCACGTAAAAAATTTTGAAGCGACACCACCTAAAGCCAAAGGTAGCCAAGCACCTAAACAACTATATCCCTGGGAAAATCAAAAATATTGATGGATGTAACCCTGAAGTCAGTACTATGGTGTTATCATCTGTGACCATTTTCAAATGGCTTGAAAAAGAAGATTGTATTGTATGACCGTGACAGCATCATTGGAGTTATAAAAGCACCTGTTTCTATAAATACCAGAGGTTCCTACAAGGTTTACGACATGGCCAAATTTTTGGAATGAATCCTACTAATATCATAAATGTGAAAGTTTGTGAGGATGTTTGTTACTCTTTCACGCAAAAACTACTGAATGCATTTTAATGAAACATTACAATAATATAGCTCATACATTAGAATAACACATAAAAATATTTACAGTTACAGTTAGTCGATTTACACAATATTTTCATAAGAATATTATGTGAATTGACCAAAATATAACAATAAATGTGTTAGTCTGAAGAAAATCTGTCGTCTGCGAGCTATTTTGGCATGAACACGCATCACGCAAAAACCTGTGAACCGATTTGGATGGGACTTTCACTGGCAGATAGCTGATGTTATAAGGAGTAACTTAGGCTACTTTTATTTTAGGGTCCCGCGCAAAAAATTCCACGCGGGCGAAATCGCGGAGAACAACTAGTATGAGATAAAGCTTTCTAGTTCTTTTGGTAATTTTATGGTTTCTAGATAAGATTTTGTCCAAATTGCTTACCTCAATATGATGAGACTTATTTATTTAATTCAAAGTCTGTGATAGGTGATACTGATAATTTATGTGCAAAGCTATTTTTCTATTGTAGTTTGCTAATAAGCCTTGTTAACGTTACGTTCTAATTTTCATGTTTGTCTTCTAATTGTTACCTAGTTACCTTCGACTGTGCCATTAAAATTGGTTGTAAGTCTAGATAAACATTCAGTCATCATATGAAAGTCAATTTGTGTAACAAAATAGTGTTTTATTTTCAATTAGCTACGTTTTCTTAATAAGTTTTTCAGTGGTCAACTATTGGCGCAAAAGTGGTCATTTATTGGAGCGCACTGGTCAAACTTAGGCACATTCACGTTTTTCGTATAATTAATGAAATCTATAAAAAACTTAAATATCTGGAATCAAATAATTTATCTATATTGCAACATTAGTGATCAATAAACAACTTGATATATACATTTCTATGTTAAAATTAAATAGTACCAGTTCAGAGCATTTCAAAGTGAAAATGTGTCCTTAACTGGTTTGGGACTGACTTTTGGGACACCCACCCTATATTTTTATGAAAATTTTAGGAGAAAAGGTAGCAGATATTTTGTTGCTGGTCAGTTATAGAAGCAACAAGTCGTAAAGACCCAGCAACAAAATAAAATCGATCGATAAGCTGCACCATGTAATAAGTTAATGATTATTTGTGTACAAGCTATATTTACATGAAAATCATAGGAAAAAAGATAGTAGATATTTTGTTGCTGAAAATTTTCATAAAAATATAACTTGTAAACAAATAATTACTATATACTAACTTAATACTTGGTGCAGCTTATTGATCGATTTTACTTTGTTGCTGGTTCTTTGTGACATACTACTTCCGTTACTGACCAGCAACAAAATATCTACTATATTTTTTTCCTAAAATTTTCATGATATAGCTTGTACACATATAATTATTAACTTATTACTTGGTGCAGCTTATCGATCTATTTTATTTTGTTGCTGGCTCTTTATGTTTTCATAACTGAACAGCAACAATATATCTGCTGTTCTGTTTTTGAATCTCCCGTATAGGCAGCATGTACACATTTATTTGTAACTTATTACTTGATACAGCTTTTCGGCCGATTTTATGATGTTGTAGTCTGCCTGGAAGTTATTGATCTATTTATTAATTAGCAGCAAAATTTTCATTAATTTGGAACTTCAGAATCAGTATCAAAACATAAATTGATTTTAATTAATTTTTGATGGTTTTTTTTAATTTTTTACTTTTTTTTATTTTATTTTTTTTTATATTATTTTGCATTATATGTCAGCAACTAATTAGCAACAAATTATCCCGTTTTATCCGCTACGGTGGGGTTGATTGAAAGATTTTACTGCTATCTTAATGTAAAGATAGCAGTAATTCAATTTACTCAAAACCGGTTGGAGCAACAAAGTCGCGATTTTGGTAACTAATTAGCAACAAATTAGCTACAAATTCCTGGATACAATTTTTATGTTTCTGCTGACTTTTCACTGCTATCTTTATAGAGCTCAAAATTTGGAAAGAAGACTGCTCGTTTGCCCCCTCTCCTATAAAAAAAAACCAAGTCTGTGTCGCCAGTGATAACATATGGATCTGAAACGTTGGCTTAGTGAGAAAGCTCAATGTAGCTCAGTCGGCTATGGAGAATGCTATTCTTGGAGTTTATCTGCGTGATATACCTACCTACTTCGTAAAAAGAATGTCCGCAGTAGAAACGGAGTTACCGACATAGCCGAACGGACAGAAAGCTGAAGTGGCAATGGGCTGGCCATATAGTTTTAAAAACCGAAAACGTATTGGAAAGAAATAATTTTGACGTGGCTGCTACGCCACGTACCGGCAAGAGAAGTGTAGGGCGACCTCACATCTCTCGAGGAGATCCCGCCATGGGGCTGCTGGAGCTGGTGTGTCAGTGGATGCGTGCTAAAGTGTTCCCGTGGCCCTACCCATATGCGGCAAAGGTGGAACACCATGGGATTTAGTCGGTTTGAGTCCGATATGACGCGAGGCTGGTATGCGTATTTAAAAAAAATAACGTGTGCAGTTCACACGCGGTAGAAGTGAAACCTTCAAATGAAATGAAATAAACCAAAAACATTTCACATGAAATGATTTATTTAATATAATAAAATATAATATAATATAATAAAAATAAATTTAAGATAATTTTGATAATTTTCAACCATAAGTGCGGCATAAAATATAAGATTAAAGTTTAATTTTATAGCAAAATAAATGTTACGATCCTTATTTTTTGACATGTAGAGCTTACTAAAAAAATTGTCATAAAAGTATACAAGTTGTAAATTAATATCTTAACCAAAGTATAACGTTCTCTATATTATTTCAATCATAACAACGTTAATGCTGACCAAGAAAGTGGTCACTGGTCACTGGAATAAAATACCAATGCTATGTATAATCAAAGAACAATGCATAACGTCTGCACCGTCTGCGCCGTCTGCACAAACAAGGAGTCAAAATACATGTGATCTATGTAGATAAAGAGTTCAAAGTACACTTTAAATGGATGTCGCACTAAGTATATACCTACCTACCTACAGCTAAATTACACTTCATAAGAACATGTTACAATTTCTTGTATCTATACAAATAAATAAAATTGAAGTGTCTGTTTGTAATGTAAAAATTACATCTTTTTACTAAATGCATATGAAAGTAAATACGGTAATTATAATTAAAATACATTTTTTTAATTTTTGTCAGTCTGTCTGTCTGTTTGTTCCGGCTAATCTCCGAAACGGCTGGACCGATTTTGACGGGACTTTCACTGGCAGATAGCTGATGTCATAAGGAGTCACTTAGCCTACTTTTATTTTACAAAAAGATTTGGGTTCCGCGCAAAAAATACCCTAAGACGCGAGTGAAGTCGCGGGGAACAACTAGTATAATATAAGTGAAGTACATACATAGCCTTCGAGTGTAACATAATATTATGTAATAGTAAAAATAAGTTTAAGTAAAAATTAATATAATAGTTTTAAGAAAGTTTAAAGTTATAAACACCGAATATTTTTGTAAATAGATACTTAAACTTACGACTTACTATAGCGCTTTCTGTCGGAAAGTCACCCACATACCACTTCCCCATAAGTTCGTTTGGAAAATTAGACCTTCAGTTACCATCGTCCTATTTGGGCTCACTTTTAGTAGTTATAGCGATCAAACCGCCAAGTTACTTAATATGCCCATAGTATCAAGAAGGCCCCTTTATTGTGACTGGCAACTACGGAACCCTACTTCTACACTGTGCGTGGTCCGACACATACTTTTTTTAGTACCTATTTATTTAAAAAAGGTGATGAAGGAGGAGATGGTGGGATGGATCAGTCTGCGTTGATCGATAGTTTCTACCATGTTGAACGATCGATAGTAGAACATAATGGATTAGTCGACGTCGATTGAGCTGCTTTATTATTTCAGAACCCGCCCCGGTCCACTGACCGCTATTTAAACCGTCTAGATAAAAGCGATTACTGGTCTGCGTAAAAAACGGTCGTATCTAGTCTTCTGCGTTTGCGTCTCTATAATAATAATAAGAGCAAGAGCGTACTGGCCAACAATAACGCGTCCTCTTCTAAATACATTTCGAAAGATACTGATGATGAGTCCACAACCACATCGATTACTTAAATCTCGATCGATGATTGAATAACGTTTTATCGACCAGTATCCGTCGATCAGTTAAAGCTACCATATCAATCGATCGACGTCGATCAATGGCATCGATCAACGATCGTAATTGATTGGTGTGGTAACACCTTTATAGATATACCGAGTGACGAAAAATTTATCACATAAAATGAAAAGACGTATGCTACATAAATTTCTTTAAACATACACAAGTAAAAAAATATATAACAATTAATACATTAGTCGCAGTAGCATTTTTTCGTTTTAATATTAAATAACATCATGTAAATGCATACAGATATCACCTGATGAATTCTAAAGGTCAAAGACCCATGCCATTTGAAGGCGAATATAGGTAGTTTAAACGTTGTCAATCCGAACTACTCAAATAAAGAAAAAATCAACAAGAACGGCTAACAATTTAAGGCATAATTTTATGCGCGAAATTAAAAAAAAGGACCGCGCGCTGCGTGTGTGTGAAAACAAATTCAAGCGAAAAATTTACTTAAAATAATGAAGTTAAAGCATAATTCTCTATGCGCGAAGTGACAAGAAATGGGACCGAGTGTCGAAATTATATTTCTGGCGCGTGCGACGTTTTGTAAGTCACTTCAGGTTACAGGGTTGTATTGGTGATTTTAATGATAATAATTCTGTAAACACATAATCGCTACGGTCGCGAATCATATTTTGTTAAATATACAACCTAACCCTGACCTGCAAATAACAAAAAACGCAAGAAAATTTGAATTTCGCGGGCCACCCTGGAGCTTCCACCTTAAAGTTAAAAAACGCAATTTCGCTCCGGCTAAGCACTCGTCGTGAATTTTACAGTACACGAGCAATCCGGGTAAGATCCCCGCCGATATCTACTAATAAAATTGTTAATTGCAATTTTACGTGCTGAATTGCCACGTGCTCAGCGGTAAACGAAAACATCGTGAGGAAACCTATATGTCTGAGTAATAAAAAAAATCAAATACAGTTCAAATTTATCCGCGAACCGCATTGGGGCAGTGCACCTGACACATCTGTACTGTAAAATCTTCTCAGAAATGAGACGAAGCACGTTATGCATAGCAGTGGGAAGTAGGTATATATAGGCTATTACTTTACATCCTGCTAAAAAATAATAATTCTGAGAACATCTACATGATCACGGCGACAAAAAATTTTAGTTTTATACGGAGCTCATATTGTGTACTTACTTTCACTTAGCAAGCTAAAATTTGTCACAATAATAAAACTTATATTATGCTACGTGAGCATTGCACGTTGAGCAACCTATGTTTTATTTCAAAGTATAATGACCTAGTTTGAATTGCACATAGGTACCTACCTAATTCTTGTATAATATTATACAGTTCACCCGTCGGAAATATCTGTGGACCCAAACTGTGCGATTCACCAGAAGTTTTCTTCCTCGCACGACTTCTTTGTGGAATCGTTTACCACCAGATATTATTCCGAACTGATACGACTAAGGGATCTACTCCTTTCTAAAAGGCCAACAAAGCACCTACAATGCGCTGGTGTTGCAGTTGTTCATGGGCGGCGGTAGGCATTTAACGTCAGGTGAGCCGTATGCTCAATGAAACAATAACAAAAAAGAGCGATTATACATTAAAGAGTATATATATATATATATATATATATATATATATATATATATATATATATATATATATATATATATATATATATATATATATATATATATATATACTAAGGTTCGAGATCACTATTGCCTTACCGACCTTAAAGTACATGATCCAGCATCCAATCGTAACCAATATAGCTCCGAACATTCCCCAGATTTGTTCGGTATTAGGAAAAGAACTTTCACCAATTAATGATTTTTGTTTGTCTTCCTCACAGCCACATAAATAATTAATAAGCAAAATCATCTTTTTTTGGGCTTTTCTACTGCCTGACTTAATATTATTTCTTATTATAATAATATATGATTTATTGTTTGACAAAATAAATGTCATCATAATATTATGTGCAGCATACAGATTGTTGCCTAATTGCCTAACATAAATAAAAAAAAACAGTAATGATTTTTTTAAATAGTTTGTTTATATTATTAAAATCCCCGAATGGATTCAATACTCTGAGTTCAGTGCATAAATAAAAAGTATCATTTTACATTTTACAAACTTTTATACTAACTTCTTTGGAAATACCTTACTGTCTTACCTCTCAATTTAAGTACCTACCTATATGTCTTATTAATTAAAAAAAAATAGGCCAATAATGTTTGCTTAATATTCGATGTAGTTAAGCAACAACAAGGTCCTATTTGATAGAAACGTTTCCTTTATCACAAAAACAAACTAACGCACAGTATAGCTGATGATGTTTATGTGAAATAGGAAGAAAAAGAGAGGCGCGACACTCGCATTGACAGTTGTGTATCGCCAGCAACGCAAAGTCAGGAATTTGCATTTAGAAAAACCCAAAATTAGGGGCTTTTAAGGTGCTAATTAGGTGCCAAATTTAAAAATTAGGAGCTCTAAAATTTTCTCCGCAGCGAACTTTTAAAATTTGCGTTGCTAGCAAAATGTATCGCTAGCTACTCAATGACGATAATATATTATATTATACGATAAATATTAATAACAAGGAATTAAGTGCTAATTAGGTGCAAGTATAGGCAATTGTCATTGCCTATACTTGCAGCACCTAATTAAACTTAATTCCTTGCTATTAATATTTATCGTATATCTAATTACTTCATTAAAGCTCCTAATTTTGGGTTTTTCTAAATGCAAATTCCTGACTTTGCGTTGCTGGCGAGAAACAGCTTGCACTGACTATAATTATAAGGGCCCTTAAATGCCTCAACCATAACACAAACTTAACCAATATAAAAAAGATAAATGCATGGTAAATAAGTACTGTCTCGAAGAATTTTATACTCGGAGTACGTATGTTATTGTAATCTCTTACAAATAAAAATCAATTTCTGTCCGTTAGTCTCGCTAAAACTCGAAACTTGAGCAATTCTGATGAAATTTTTGTTTGTGTTTGAGTGACTACCTGAATTACTGCAGCCGCGTCTCCACCAAAGTTTTGTTGTCAACACAATATTTGCCAACAAAACTTGTTTCCATTTTCGGCGGTAACGCTTGTTGCCAACATTTGTTCCCTCGGTGGAGACGCTTGTTGACAGAAACATTTGTTGGCAACAGGTGTCGGCAACTGTTGTGTTGGCAAAAAAACTTTGGTGGAGACGCAGCTTTAGATTCACCATTGGATCCGGTAGATGGAGCTGTTGTTGAGATCCATCAATCACCCGTGCGAAGCCGAGGCGGATCGCTAGTAATGAATCAATATAATTGTTTGTATACTTGTATAGTACGCGCATGATAAGTCGACCGTCTGGTGACGTACTTAATTAATGTTGCCATCCAAATAAATATTTTTTCTTTCATAAAACCAAAGTAACTTTTAAGTACCTATCTATAAACTAAAATTAGGTAATTGCAGCTAGGTAGGTATATATTTATTATGCTTTGTTGTAGGTTCGTATACTTCTAATAATAAAATAGAGTTGTACCAGGACTCTTGGAGCTGATAAAATATTTTCTTGAAGATAAATTAATCTTTGCGTAACGTTATTGACTTGTGTGTGTGACGTTACATAGATCTATGTAATTAAGGGAATAATACTACCCCCATATCATCCCGAAAGTTTCATAAGAGGTGGCATAAGGAAATCGAAACAGGAGATGGATAGCAGCATCTTCTTGATAACAGCTTAGAGCTGTTAAAAGACTTTCTGGGTGCATTGGCAAATAGGTGGTGTTCTCCACTGCTAGGGCACTGGATTTGTCTGCATGTGGCGGGCTCTCGACCAGGCGCATTAATAAATTAATTACCTATCTACATCATTACTATTGCTAACACTAGATTAAATTTTAATTGTTACTAACACCTATCGATGAAGAATCGGAAATTCGGAATTTTGATTAATTGATCAATTGATTATGTACCTACTTATTTAATTTATTTTATTTTATCATGTAAATTAATTATGTTTATTATAAGTAGTATATAATACAAAATAATTATATTAATTAAGTATTAGTGCCTAATAGCTAACTTAACTTACCAGCGTAAAATAGCAGCTGAATGCTGCTGTTTCGTATGGTAAGTGTAGAGAACCGGAGACCCGTTTTACTGGAAACGAGGCATTACAGGATAGAGGATAGATGTAGATGTCACAGCAACAACTTACTATCAGGTGGATTGTGTGCTCGTTTGTCACCCTAATCATTTAAAAAAAAACGCAAAATTATTATTTTTGAAAAGGGCAACATAAATGATAAGTTAGCGGGGACTACCAAAGATTTTTATAATATTGTTGTAATGCATTTACAGACGATGCGTAGTAGCTTGCGCAAGTACAAAAAAATTTTACTTGTGCCAGCGATTAAACGTGGTTCAGTTGAGTATTTTTGCATAGTATTAATGCATAGCAGATTTTATTGTTTTAATAGAATTACATAATTTTTGAGGATATGTGCAGCAGTATTTTCCCAATGACAGCTCAAAATAATAAAAAACTGAGATTGCTGAACCGCTTATCAAACGTGGGGATTATGGCAAATATCCTCTCTATAAGAAAATCTATGGGGGAGACCTATGTTCAGCAGTGAACTTCTGATATAGGCCTGCCTAGTGAATATTTCTTTGGGAATAATTGGCACTATTGGGCGAAGTATAAAGCATCGCCTGTGCTTTCGTCTGTATAACTATGAATGTTTCTACATAGTATGCAACATTAAACTCATATGTTGAAAAAACAGGGTAGGCGATAGCACGCAGCCCTGTGGAGCACCAGCTCCAACGCCAGTCAACCCAGAGCAGCGTCTTATTGTTTCTTTTCATTGACAGGTTATGTCGTAAACAATCAAGGAATCCGATTATCACTGCGATGCAGTAAAAGTAAGTATTGTCTTTATTTTAATATTTCTTTTGTTTGAGGTTTTGCTATATTATTACTTTTTCGTCTCATCACCTCTTTAGTCTCACTGAAACCGGGATTTTAATCGATGACTCCGTTTTTTAAGATAATTACCCATAAATTACTTTATTTTGCATCGGATGTACATCACTAGATTGTAATCAGGTATTCATTCATTCAGCCTATCAAATTCTACTGCTGAACATAGGCCCCTTGATAGATTGCCATAAAGAGGGCATGTTTGTCATAGTTGCCACGCTTGGCAAGCGGATTGCGAACCACGTTTTTTTATTCTCTAGTTATTATCAGACAGATGATGCCGCCCTTCTCCTGGTTTGTTTCCCTCTGTCGCCTATAACCACATCCGCGGGGGTAATGGATATTCTTACACGGCCACTACCAAGTAAGGCGAAAGTAAAATATTTGTAGAAATAATGTTATGAAGTTTGCCAAAATGCATTGGGGTAGCGTAGCGAACTCTTCTCTGCTACAAAACCCGTT
The DNA here is from genome assembly GCA_033319125.1 of Parnassius glacialis. Classification (NCBI taxonomy): domain Eukaryota; kingdom Metazoa; phylum Arthropoda; class Insecta; order Lepidoptera; family Papilionidae; genus Parnassius; species Parnassius glacialis. Next base: position 33,323,404 of record JAVANC010000001.1, read on the forward strand.
TTAGGTGTGAGAATAGCTTAAATCCAGTGTTAGGATTGTTGTAAGACAATAACGTAAGTAAGTTGTTACTTCTGTAAGATAAATTTTAAAAAGATATTATTAGTACTTGGGCAAGCTAACTCGCATCGTCTTTGGCTTTAAGATACTGCTTAGATTATATAGTAAATGTACCTAATGAACTGATATTTCAAACCAACAGTACCTATCTACGTTTTACAACTCGGTAAGTTTGCACTCTGTGCGGATGACGTCACTCGGACACTCGGGTATGGTATACAAAATAGGACCAATCAGAAATATTCAGGTACCTTAAACATAATGATGTTTGTAATAAGTCTATATTGAAACTGCACTGTAAAAATGATACGAAATAATGATAGACATGACAGTAGGCGTAAGTACTTTTTTTCTTTTCAGCACAAGTTCGGTTGAAAACTTGATCCACGGGGTAGCTCAAACGTTTGTTAGTATTTTCTTGCTCAAACAAAAAAAAAACAGAAGAAATCTTTAATATGATGTTCCTTCCTTAACTATGAATAACTTTCACTTTCATTTCAATGGAGTGCAAAATATTTTTATAAAAAACATTTAAAAAAGTGAACGATAACTGTCCAACAACATAACGTCTATAATAAAAAAACTTAACAGTTCAACACGTAACAATTATAAAAAAAATGTCTAAGTATAACTATAACAAGTAAACAGAAAAATTAACAAAATTAATCCAAAAAGTAAACAAATAAAGAAAAAAATAAAATAAAATGAAGACGTGCGTACATACATAATGATATATATGTATGTACGTCTCTCGTATATGTATGTCTTTGGTGCGTATCGGTAACAAACATACAACTTTATAATTTGTGGTAACAAAGATGCAAACCGTACAGACGCAAGTGTATGTTATCGAGGAAAGAGGAGGGAGAGGAAGGGTCTCGCATTGCAGTGAAATGCACAGAACTAAGGGTACTAGTGTTCTGTGCACAGAACTCAACCGAGTCTAAAGACTCCAAGTTGTATAATATACGGTTTTAAGTTCGTCCGCAGAGAGAGAACAGAGAACATTGCATTGTATTACTTACTAGCGGTTATGTGACTCTTTGTCGTTATTGTTGTGTCAAAATACCGTCTTTATTGGTATTTAATGTTGAAAAAATCCATAAAATTACGAACAGAATTTGTGCACATTGCAGAAGATAAATATATATTTGTAATATATTTTATGTGTTAAGTTTAAATAGTACATACTGTTCGAAAAAGTGATCGCAAGAAAACAAAAGGAAATAACAGTAACTGATGATAATATCCATATAGCTAGTGCTATTGTGAACGGCCTGTAAAATTACCGATAAAATATGGGCTGTTTTTGGTCATCAGAGGTTTGTATTTATTTTACAATCATACATTATATCATTCTTTATATTAGTTATAATTTTAAAGCAAAATGCTATCTGGTAGTATATTTCCGTCAATGAAATATAAGTACCTAAAACAGGTTTTAATTATTTTAGAATCATAAATGTTATTAAAAATTAGTTATATTTTTAAAGCAAAATTTTCTATCTGAAACGGTTTTTTACTATGTACTTAAGGCGATAAAAATACTGTATTATTTATTTAAAAAAAAATTCTAGTTTCATTCTAACTTTAGTCAAGTGGTATTTATCTTGAATTTATGTGGAATAATAAAATGTGTAATTTAATAATTTAACTTACAGCCCCCTGAAGGTAATGTGCACAACAGACTCGCCAATGCTAGACTATCATCCACACATCAGGTCTATTCCTACAGTGAAACTTACGTAAGAGCCCAGGTAAGCCCACTAAACCTCATCCAGGTACATTGAGATAAAAACAAATTTATTGAGACGGTAGGGGAGGGGGAGGGGGAGAGGGGGGGGGGGTACACACATACACGCACAGTCACTTATTAATCCATTGATGGATTTTATTTGTAGACACGACACGTAGAACTCATCGATTGGGTTGATCCAGGGCTGAATTTATGAAAGGGCAACAGAGGAATAAGAACATTTTTTTTGTCCTTGCTTGAAGTACTCAGCAGTTGCCTTCACTTTTTCGTTGCCACCTTCATTCTTAAAGGGCCATTTCCTCTTCACTACACAGCCCCCACGTCTTATCGTGGCGGTGGGGGGAAGGGGGACCACGATCGATTTTTAGTAGCCGTAACTAAGTTATTCACGGTGAACGAAGAGGCACCTACATTGCTGACCCAAGGTGAAGGGAAGGCATAAGGCAGCCGTTCGGAATGGGTTTGGCAAGTGCTTTTTTGAATTCGTGTTGATGCGATTGCGGTTGGTAGACTGCGACGGAAAGGATGTTCTCTCCCTTTGTTCGTTGCAGCCGAGAATGGGTTGCGGGGAATAGGAGTGATGGTATATAATATAAATAGTATATAGTATAGCGAAGCGCCGCGCCGTCCTGCGCCTCCTTTTCTCTAAAGAGGGTCGCTTCCGATTCGGCAGAAAGGCCTCATAAGCCAATGCCAGTCTCACAGGTGGTGTTTAGTGGGTAGACACTTAGGTTAGGTTAGTTGCAGTGAGTCCCACATAACCACTGTTGTGGTATGCTTAGACCATTCACCACCTCCCTTCCTCACTTCCGGAGGGTAGCCCTTTCAATTGCTTCTGGGCGCAAAAAAAAAACGAAGCGCCGCTCTCCCTACACACCGCTGTCGAAACGATGTCGAAGCGGCGGAGCCATTGATCAAATTCTTGGCGTGTCTTGGCTTGAGAAGAAAGAGCTGAAGGAGTTGCCCTCTCCTGAGGAGGGAGAAGGGCGCTGGTGGCGAAGTAATAGTGACAGATCAGCACACAACCCACCCGATGGTAAGTGGATGCGATGGTGAATGGACACCTATATTCTATCTCCGATTAATATTAAAATACAGATAATTGTCACCTCTGAAGACTAACATGGAATGTCGCGTTACCAATAAAGTGTCTCCAGTTTTCGTCATCCGTCATACGAAACACAGCAGCATTATACTTCTCTATTATTTCGTGTATATTCATAATTTTGTGTTGCAATCTTAACCCTTTCGCTGTCCCGTGCACTACATATAGGTCACTGCTATTGTCTTACTATTGTGTCTGAGAACCGGACAGTGAAAGTGTTAATACTCTGCACGTTAACTAACGTTTTGGCACTACCACATTAAAAATGTGAGCGGTAGAGTTACCGCGGCTATATTGATATGCGGCGATGGTGAAATACCTGTTTGGGGTTTAGACGGTACGAGTCTAATGACACGTTTAGGTTATCGGCACGTGCAACTCGTCGAGTAACTCGCCGAGTTATACCCGAGCATTCCTTTTACTCGTGCCAAAAAACCGACATCGAGTGGAGAACAGACGAATACTCGGGCCGAGTAGCGAGAACACCCGAACAAGGCGTTTACATGCTCGTACTCGTGCCTACTCTGTCTGTGCTGGGCGATTATCTAAACGTTGCATAACATTACCCATCCCCGCAAAAAAGGGATTCATAATAGGTCGACAGGGGACTTTCTAGTGAAAAGGACGAGTCAGCTCACCCTGGCTGCTTCTTTCCGAAATGTATCATTGGTATTCACCAAACGTCTTTAGTATTGGGGGTTGAGGTTTCTTCGAACACGGACTTTGGGCGGTTCATTGAGTCCAGGCCCCAAGTAGCTGCAAGGAAGTTTTCTTTGATGGTGTATTTGCAAAGCTGCAGCAATACTTAACGTCGGCTGATTACACTATATACAGGTTTTTTTTACAATAACCGTCAAAGTTTGCATAAAGTTCAGAATAAGTAATATAAGCAAATGGTGAAAAAAAAAAATCTCTTAACATTCTGTCCTTTTTATCTTTTAAATTTAAAATGCGTGATAATGCAGTCGTAGTCCAGTGAGGAGTCATCCAATACTCAGTTACCAGTGAGATTTACTCAACTGCCCACCATCTTACAAAGGCCGACTAAACCATATAAAATTCAATATTCAAAAAGAACGCAGAGACTTACTCGAACTTGTGTTTATGTTCAAACTTATCAATAGTGAAATTGATTGCGCAGAATTATTAAGTACAGAAAATAAGATCAAATAAACACAAAGACCATCAAAATATACACGTTTAATAGCTAACTCAAGCAAGAACAATCGAGGCTATCAATTAACCTTGAACAGAATTCAACAGCGATATAACTCCCATGTCCAAAGAAATAGTTGTGAAAGTTAGTTTTTTATAAGGTAGGTGTGTCTTGTTAGTTATTCTAAGTAAAATAAAATGACTAACTACCATTATAATATTATCTTTTACGGACAGTTAAGAATTTCCTTCGTTAAAAAAGTGCCGTCGCGCTGGTCCAGCCGTTTTCGAGACTAACGGACAGCAATTCATTTTTATTTAAAGAGATATACTTACATTTTTTTTAAATATAGCCAGTATTTTTAAAGGTTTTATATAGGTTGAAGTGTACACGTTAGTGCACCTGTGTTATGTCACCGATCTTACTCTTGGATAGAGAAATTGCGATGCCATTTAAAACGCAGAGATGAAAGCCCAAAAACCGGATTTCAGAACTAATGCTAGATTATCGGCTCAGTGTTGAATAAGCCGCGCCCATCCAGCGCGATGAGGGCAATTCTTTCAACGGTATGCGCGCCTGTTTGGTGCCATCAGTGGATTAAAAATGCTGAAAAAGAATCTAACATCTTAAACCAAAAAATAGCATAATGTGGGATTAAAGTATATAATTTTACTCGTTATTACATTACTATTTTATATAACTTAATTTCAGTCTAGACCAACAGGCTTGAACAAACCACGGCCATTATACGGAGAATATAAATGCTCTGCTTGTGGTCGCACTTGGAGTAGCAGGCTTTGTTGGCCTAATAGCTACCAAATTTGCAGCCGCTGCAAGAGGCATGTGTATCCATACAATCAGGTATTGTTTATATGGTTTCTTACATATTTTCATTATTTCATATTTTTTGTCTTGTCATTCCTTGTAGTCTTTATTTAGCATTACACACTAAACCGATATTTGCAGTATAGTGGAGGATGACACCTACCATCAACATTCACCATAACTTATAGATGTCGTAAAGGTTGACCAAAGGAAGTCAAAAATATAAATAAATAAACAGAAGCCTCTCGACAATATGACTGTTTAGGGCAAAAGTAAAATCTTTTAACTTGATAAAGGCTTGTGTTCTCTAGTGAAATGTTCTATGTATGAAAAGCTGATAACGATGTGACAGAGCGAAGCGAGGCTTAGCTTTCCATTGACGTCAGTGGAGTTTGGTGTTGATACGTATTTTTACAGAAAGATTACACTATTATAAGCACACACACAATGTCTCAATATACGGAAACGCGTAATTTTTGAGAAAAGAATAATTGAAAATCAATTATTCTTGCAATGTTTACGTCTAATTTGCTAATAAACTGGCGCCATTTTGTAATGTCATTGTCGACGTCAATAGGGATGTCGATTCTTTCCGAAAAAGGTCGATTTTTAAATCGATTCAAATCGTAAGCTGATGTATCGGTTCACAAAAAATCGATTTCTAAAATGTCTATATTTTTTTAATGTTTCTATTTATAATGTAAATATAAACCCATTTTATGAAAAACAAGAAAGATACCATGATAAATGATCTCTTATTGAAATTTGTTTTATTTAACAGTACCTATTAGGGCAGATAAATAAAATAGGTTAGGTTCAACTTATGTCAAAGAACCGAATTGATTGACCCCGACTCCACCTGGTACGAGTCTGTCCTACCCCTAGAGTGGTTTTATAGAGCCGGAGGCGCGTAGGGGGAGCAGCCTCCGCCTGCCGTAACAAATCGTAGGCATCGGACGAGCCGGAGCGGCTGAGCCTGGTCGCCGAAGCTGCGGAGGCGAGGAGGGATGCCTGCGATTTGTTACGCTAAGGCGTAGAGGCTGCTCTTCCCGCAGCGCCGGAGAGGTAGCAGTCTCAAAATAGATACAGAAATCCTTCTGAATCAGTCCCCCTATATTTTATGATGAAGGGGATTTTTTTCTCATAAAATGGATATATATTTACATTATAAATGCAAACATGAAAAAAATATAGATATTTTAGAAATCGATTTTTTAGGAATCGATACATCAGCTTACGATTTGAATCGATTTAAAAAACGACCTTTTTCGGAAAGAATCGACATCCCTATTGACGTCGACAATGACATTACAAAATGGCGCCAGTTTATTAGCAGATTAGACATAAACATTGCAAGAATAATTGATTTTCAATTATTCTTTTCTCAAAAATTACGCGTTTCCGTATATTGAGACTTTGTGTGTGTGCTTATAATAGTGTAATCTTTCTGTAAAAATACGTATCAACACCAAACTCCACTGACGTCAATGGAAAGTCGTACCATTTCAATATCTCAATTTTTAGATTGTTTCGAACTATTAACTCATAATATCTACACAAATATTTCTTTGCATAAGACGTAAATATCAGCAATATGAATTTATAATAAAAATCATTGCATAAAGCCGCAGTACATAAGTAATTACATCTGTTAGTGGATGTTTCTTCAAACCTGTAATCTAAGTGATGGGCATAATCACTTTAAAATGTTTTCTTGTTCAACTTTGAGGAACCTTTTTAAGTACTCTTTGAAATTATTCGTGGGACTGTCATCTAAAATAAATCCACCGTCTTCTTTTTACCCTTTCTCCCTCTCTCGTTCTATTACGCAGATAATAGTGTTAATTCGGCCTGGAAATTTTAACAAGTATGCAACGTGGGGTATGCAAATTATAACAGTAATTTACAGGTAATAACAGTAATAAACTTTATTGTTTTGTAACTAGTCAATGAGATGAGACACAATTATTTTTCAGCCTTATTTAACTAGAATAGTAGTATTATACCTTATTTATATTAGGTAAGAAGTAAAAAAAGTTACAGACTGTATACTGTATAGGTAGATACGTCCAACTCATGGGCACAGGCCTCCTCTTCACCGCGCTAGGGCCACGCCCAATGCGTGTTGGCAGAGTTCACATGTCCTTGCTTTTTTTTTATTTTCCCAGACATGTTGATTGCCTCGGTATAAATTCCTTAGCCGCCATTCACGTGGTAAATCTGCACTTAAAATTGCTATCAACAATTTCTTTGGTGCGAATTCGGGTTACTCGCGTTATGTGAAATTTAATCAGCGAGCAGTTCGCTTTAGTAATGCTTTAAATTGAAACAATCAACCAATTGAATTACCAGACTGATTAATGAATAATATTATATTACTAGCTGTTCCCCGCGACTTCGCCCGCGTGGAGTTTACTACGATTAGATTTCTCGGGTTTTCATTTTTTTTTTGCGCGGAGCCTAATTCTTTTTCTAAAATTAAAGTATCCTAAGTTACTCCTTATAACATCTGCTATATGCCAGTGAAAGTCCCGTCAAAATAGGTCCAGCCGTTTCGGAGAGCCGGAACAAACAGATAGACAGACAGACAAAGATTTAAAAAATATTTTTTTTGTTATAAGTACCGTATATACTTTCGTATGCATTTAGTAAAAACCTGTTATTTTGACATTACAAACAGACACTTCAATTTTATTTATTTGTAGAGATTTATCACACATATTCAATAATGTTATTTATTTTCCTTCAGAGAGAGTTACGCGCTTCTGATATCGCAGATTCGAAAGGCAAACAAGAACATAAAAAAGAACTTTGTCAGATGTGTCAACAGTTGGGAAAGTATTGTGGAAATTATGGTAAAAATAATTCGCGTTCTCGCCAGAGAAAACTAAGTTATTGATTCAGAAACTTGCTCAGCTCCAATACAAACTGATAAAAGTAAACCTATACATAAGAACTTAAGTTGACAATAATTATTAAGTTGATAATATTTATAAAGTAAGGTGGATTCGGGTAATTACGAAACTATTTTTGAAGAGTTCGCGGGATATTTATATTTTCATTCGACTCAGAATTTGTGGGGCTAATGCTACTAATTTTCATCACTTTATTAACTTTAATATACAGTCTAAAGCTATATTTCAAAGACTTATAAATATCCACAGTATTTATAGATACAAGTATTTAACCGGTTCAGTGCGGGTGACTCGCCAGGCGTGCCATAGATTACTTTTGTGTGGCGTATGACACGCGAGTCGTGTCTTTAAAAATCGTTATACCTCGTTCAAATTGCTTTTTTGGAAAATTTATCCAGAACAAAATATACATTATTTTGCGAGTAGTTCATGCATGCAGCTTCGTTTCTGGATATTTTGAAAATTTGAAATGTTTAGGGGTTGACAACTTTTTTAACGTGTATATGGAACTATTTTTACTTTGTGGGTTTTAAATCATGTTATGGAAAAATTGTCTAATAAGTAACAAATAATAGCACTCATTGCGATCGCTCACAAACTCAAGTTGTAAATAAATTTCTGGAAAACAAGTCTCTTTAATTTTGCTTAAAATGGTTGAACTGCCGTCTTATTACTATCATATGGCGAATAGACCTACGAAGTACCATATGCTCTTGTGATATGGTATAAGGTTTATTTTTGCTTGAAACAGTTCGAAACCGTTCATGCATAAAAAAAGTTCGCTAATAAATAGTCTTTTGTCAATCCGCCGCCGTATAGCGCCGGCGTTTTTTTCCTTTTGGAAACACTTGTTTTGCTATTCTTACTAATTAGACGTTTTCAGATCGACTTTACTTTTACATTTGTATAACATTAAATAATATTTAACATTTGTAAATATCAATGAATGATATACCTTTTTTTTTCAAATTAAGATTCTTCATTGTTTGATATTTACAAATGTTATTATTAGGTGAAAATTAAATTTAATAAAAACCAAGGTTTCCAGGGTGATTTAGCTGTACCTACTTATATAAATGATTTATTTTATAACAACAAAAAATAGTACAAAAGGTTTGTAATCTCTTCATAAAAAAAGTCGCTTACTCTCAATTTCAAAGAAAACGCGTAAAAAAAACACGTAGTTACCCACTAAAAACAAGTATCTTTCCATTTGTAACTTATGTTTAATGTTAAATAACTTAATTAGGTCTAAACAAGTAAAAAAAGCATAAAAAAAGAACATTACATTGTCTGTGGCGCATGACACGCCCGGCGTGTCATGAAATATTTGTTCGCCGCCACAGCTAAAAGTTGTCGAAAATTAGTGCCGCAACGAATCGGTTAAAACACGGATTATTTTTACTTCGTACAAGTGCAATTCCGAAGTATGTTCGGGTAATTTAGAATTTATTTACTCGTAGTTTGTGCATATGGACCATACGCCTTTTTCATTCAAATTTACCTTCAAAAAGAAATATTTCCTGATTTTAAACTCTTAGCAGCCAAATAATATGTATATGTTATATTTGTATTTCGGAATTACCCTACAAACTGTTTACGGTAGTCAAAATTTTACTAAGTAGCTACACCATTTGTATAAGTATACAAGTGTTAGAAATAAAAGTAAAAGTAATAAAGTTTAATCAAAATGAGGCAGATAATGGAATCATTAAGATGCAACATAAAACATACCAAAGTAAGAGATATATTCACGTAAGCGTAATAAAATAATAAGTAAGATATTTATACTTAAGTTTTAGGCTGAAATACGAATAAAAAAGAGAATATTTTTATATTTAAAGTAGATTATCGTAATTTTTATATTAAGACTCGGTCAGAAATTTGCCTGTAATTTCAATTATGAAGTTTACATAACACATTTTAAATAAACATTCATTCGACTGTTTCTGTATTACTTTTTTATTATTAATAGATGCAGTAATAATTTCCGCACCTTTTGCTATGTGTTTAGAAGTAATGATTTTATTATCCTGGTGTATTTTTCAAGCAAAAGTTCTTCAAACTTTTATATGTATCAGAAGTCATAGTTATTTTAGGTTTCCTTTTTCTTTAATTTCTAAATGATTACTTTGCAAGCATTTTGGCAACATCAATAATGTTGATTTTGCTACAAAAGGCTTATTTTGCTCATCTGTTTTTGATAAATTAGTCAAAGAAATCACATTATTTGCATAAATATCTTGATTAAGAATATGTATTTCTTCAGCAATCTTAAATGAAGACATTGAAAAGATGTAACTGAAAGAAGAAAAAAAAATCTTTTTAAAAAATTATTGGGAACCACTGATAATCTCTTTGTAAAATAGTAGGGCAATTCCGCATGGTTCATAATTACCTATGTCGACTTATTCTGAAAATAACAAAAAAAAAACATTCAGCTACGATGCCCTGAGCCTACTCAACAGTGCACTAAAACAGAAATCTACCAAATTAAAAAACAACCATTTAAAATAATCTACCAGATTTTTTAATTATAGATCTTCGGCTAAATCCGACAATCTTAAAAACGCGCAAAATATCACTCGTTCACTAAAATATCGTAATATACAACAAAGCTCGCTCATGGCACAAGAGGTGCCAACTGAAGCGCGCTAGCGGAAGCGGGCTAAGATAGCGCAAACATTTCTCGAAATTTGTAATTATTTGAATATCCTGATTTTCTGAGTTAGCCGAATGCACCTTACCAGATATAAAGGGTCATATTTTTTCACTTACATAAGTAGGTATATACGATGACAATATAATACAATTATATATTTTGCATTTTTAAACCAGTATCTAAGAGTAGCAGTTTTGTTAAAGACTAAGACCTATATTGCACGGTTTGTTTTGCCTTTCAATTTCAATGAATCATTCCAAATTAATTAAAAGACATTATTTTAGCCCCGATTACTTAAATCGTCATCACTCATTTTTAAACGAAAAATGAACATTGTAAACACAAAAAATGGTCAATAAACGGATCCAATTATTTTTCCTTGTTTTTTTTTCTGTTAAGAATTTTATTCTCCTATACCAATGACTCCTGCCACCACGACTCCACAATCCACGACTCTTTCTGCCACCAGGGCGGCGCCACTTAAAAGTGTGGGTACATAAAATTGAGTGATTTCATAGCGGGGAAGTTAATTTGTTCGGAAAATGTTAGTTTCTTTCTGTATTATTATTAAGCTATATTTTATTTTAATAAGATTAAAAATAATTAAACCAAACCACAGACATTCATAAAAGTAGAAAAAAATTAAAAAAAGTTATAGACGGAAGCATTGTTTTTTGTATTAATTTAATACTCTAGAAACTGATAAACTTTTATTAAAAACTAACTTATCAATTAGTGTAACAAAAAACTTTACTTCAATGTCAACTAGCGATATCTGTGGAGCAGAAAATTATTAGCCCTCATTCTATACACGCAATTTATTATTTCCACTTGTGTCTTTTTGATGTTTCTGCTTATGAAATTTAATATTTTCTAGACTTATATATTTATCTAAATAGATGGAACATAACAAATTTATTAGATAGGTATATGTAAACTGCAAGTACATATATAACCTTGCATCAGTTAATACAATTATCGTGCTCTAGAAACAGAAAGATTTAGGGATAATTTTCTTTGGTCAGTTCAAAATTGTAAAATTGTTTAAGGTTTATTAAACCCTCTAAATTAATATTTCGCATATACTATATTAAAATAAAAGTCTATTAAAAAAAAACATGTTTTAATGTTTAACTCAACAGAAGGACAGCTTCGGATCGGTTTGATTTGAGTATTTTCGTTATTTTTAACATAATTATTAAAATGACAATAAGTCTTGGAAGTAAACTTTACACTGTATCATTGGTAAAAAGTTTATTTATTAATCCTGCAAACAGTTCATTTTTTATCTTATCCCTTACACATGTTAGTACATTAACTGTGTAATCATTTCTTCTTTCAGCAATGTAAGCCAGCAGGGGTAAAACAATTGATTGAAATTCTTCAATTTGGCCTTCTTCCAATAAATTTACTATATTTGCTATTTTATTAATCACTATTGGCACTTGGTGGTCTGTTATAGGTTCCAATATATATTTGTACTGAAAGATCACATGGATTTATAGTAAAGATAATATAAGGAAATCTGGTCTGATGTTAAAATAAGGTACTGATGTGGTACAGCCTGGCTGCAGCTGAATATTAAATCATTCTTTCACAGAATATCAGCACCATACCAGTATCATATAGCATAATATGCTCTGTTTCACATAGTGACTGACGAGACCCGAAGGTCCTTTTTACTGGTATCGAGGCATTCCATCATAGTCCTCGTGGCTGACCATGGAGCTGTATTTTGATCCTTAAGGTGGAGATGTGGGTGTCTATGGGCCACATCCTTCATCTACCTATATGTAGACTATGTGCCCGTGCTATGTGCTACGGGCGGATACTTGTACAAAAAGACAGTAGTACCATTATTATACATCCCACAACTGGGTACAGTACCCAAGCAAACCCCAGTTCGATTCAGTTTCAATATGTAATTATGTGGTAAGCAGAATTTGTCATGATCAACACTGTTGACATATATTACTATATGTCAACAGTGTTAGGTCAAGGAAGTGTTCACCGCACCGCCCCAATGTGTATATTTAAATATCTTAACTGTAGTCATACAGTATAATTTTGTAAAATACGTTTTCTTATAATTTGTTTAATATTTTGATTGGAAGAATTTCTTTAGAAAATTATTGTAAGTTCAGGCAAGCAATTGGCATTTATTATCATGGTAAGCAACTGGAAACTAAAATAATATTTAGGTTTATGAAAAATATGATTAAGACAATGTATCCAGAACTAGCAAAACTGCTGACATTGACTATCCCAGCTGAGCTGAAAAAGAATGAGAAGAAAAATTTGCTGACTGACTGCTCGAAAGTCGTAAAGGCGTGTATAATGTATTTGAAACGAGTTGTAATGTTATTAGTATTATATCAGGGAAAGACGCACATAAGAAACAGCATTTTTTCTTTGTTATTTAAGAATAAAACATATTTTATCCACGTAGTGATTTTGTCTACAAATCTATCGATATTTGTGGGCAGCTCTACTATATAGTATTTTGATGTTTAAGACCACTGTAAACGAGTGGCAACTCCATACCGGTAAGTGGAAGTATAGGGCGCACCTCTAACAATGGAGTGACGACCTGGTAAAAGATGCAGAAAGTCGACGGATGCAGGACCGTGCTTTGTAGCAGGTCTTGGAGGAGAGAGCAGTGGACACCATAACCAATAGATCTTAAAACTGAAATTACAAACGAATTTACAAGCCACTTGAGAATAAGTGGCTAGTGCAGTCCATGGACACCTTCAGCCAAGAAGAGCTCTGAGGATTCAGGTGGAATGTCTCACAGCCTGTAACTTTACGGGTTTTCTAACAGAATATATACTTCTATAGAAGTGCATTCCTGCTGTGTTCCGTAATATAAAAGTGGCATAATATTGATTTAACACTTACCCTTAATATATGTATAAAATTTCTGTAACCATATAATAAGCATGCCCATGTTTTATCTGTACGGTTGTCCTTCTCTGTGGCTGATATTAAAAGCAAAGCATCATGGAAAATGTCTAGTGTAGTTGTGCTTTCAAAAATTGAGAAACTGTCCCACAACTGGTACCATTCATTCAAAACAGTAGAGCATAATATCTAAAAAAAAATCAATCATTTAACAACGAAACTGATAACAAATGCATTTAACAAGTGGTAAAATTAAAAATTTTGTGAAACATACTTCAATATAAATAAAATGAGAACATCATTATTTAAAATAATGAGAACATTCACAAGGATATTAAAATGAGAACTTTATTAGGGATAACTCAAAAACTGTCCAGATGGCCAGCTCTTGATCAAATTTATATTGAGACCACATGAGAAGTACCACCTTTCAAATAAAAAAAAATCATCAAAAGAAAAAAGTTCTGAGGTCACACACAAAAAACACATACAGTTGAATTGAGAACTTTCTCCTATTTTGAAGTTGGTTGAATACAATTTGACTCGCTATCGTTTCTATAACATACACACAGGATAAAAATAGTATTGGGATATGATGATTTAAAAAAATCTTAACCATTTTGCTGTCCCGTGCACTACATATTATAGATCATTGCTATTGTATTACTATTGTGTCAGAAAACCAGACAGTGAGTGTTAATATGGAGACGCCTTTTAAGATTTTTTTTTAATGAAAATGCAACAAAAAAATAGTTGCATCATAAAATTAAAAACAATTTAAATAAAAATGAATATTGCCTAAAAATTTAGTTTCTTTTTTGCACATCCATGACAACATGATTTGAGTAAGTGCATAATCAGTTATATAATAATAATCTATAGGCCACACCATCCACTTACCATGAGGTGGATTGTGTTCTCGTTTATCACCCTTATGGATGCCAGATATGATCCAGTTTACCGTCAAGTTTGTAGTACGCTTTAAGCGGCGTCCGGTAAACTTGACGGTGTATGGCTATCAGTGTGCATGACAAGTCTACTTGAAGCAAAAATTGAATTTCGATTCTGCCGACTTGATCAAGCTTGCAGCGTCATGCAAACTTGAACGTGTGTATGAGCGGTCAAGTATACATGGCGGAAGTCGGAGCAAATAAGCGAGAGACGCCATGGTTTCAACTGATGCGGCATCATGCAAACTTGACGGCGAACTTGAACGTGAGTGGTCTATATGGATGCACTGCAAACTTGACGTCGCTTCAAGCGCGCTGCAAACTTGACGGTAAACTGGATCGTGTATGGCATCAATTATACTATATAGAACGACAGTCCTATTCAAGGATATTATTACGATGAGATAGAGTAAGGAATTCTTTTATACAAACACCACGGAATAATTATAAAAAAATAATGTTTTTGCTTGTTCTTATTTTATGTGCTACCATTCTTCAGATTTCGCTAAGACTTCGTCAACTTATTGCTTGCACTTGCGCAAAGGTTATAGGCATAGTACAATTAACTTACAGTAGGTGGCGCGTGTATCGTACCGACAAATTTATTTGAAAGTTACCTATGTATAATTCAATTTCAATGAATGTATTATCATTCATAAATAAACAATATAACCTTTCCAAATTCAAAACGATATTTCCACATTATTTTATCCTGCAGCAACAATCCGCCTGGTACCAGCTAGTTTTCTATAAAAATTAAATATTCCAAATTTAAAATTTTATAGAATTATAAATTACTCACTTGTGACACATAAAATGTGAAATCATTAATGTCTATTCCCTCATGCACATGTATCCCAGTCAATATTTCAAAGTATGTTTCCCCAGGTGGTTTCCATAACATCCTATAGTAGTACATGTTGAGTGGATTAGTTTTCTTCAGTTTACTTTTTAACCAGGAACTTTCCTTTTCTGTAATCAGCAATTTTTATTTTTTTTATGGTCGAAAGTATAGGAAGGTGCACTAGTGTTAGGTATTTATTAAATATGTATTTTTATGTGGCAGTTGTATGTGATATGTATTTTTAAGTGGTACGAGGGCTGCACTAATTGTATCGGGAATGGAATATTTCCGCTGTTCCTGTCATATTAAAATCTTTTTAATTGAAAACTCCTTGGTTTTAAAAATCGAATACCATTTATTTATTTAAAAAAGATTCTCGGTCTTGTCAAACTTGTTTAGTCGTTGAGAAAATAGAATCGACTCGAGAAAATTCAAGAGCGATGATTTATTATAACTTTCGAAGTGGTTTAACACAAAAACAGTGTGTTGACCGGATGATTTCTGCATTTGGTGATGAAGCCCCATCCAAAATCACAATTTATCGCTGGTTTGCTGAATTTCAACGTGGACGTGTCAAGCTCAGTGATGATCCCCGTCAAGGTCGTCCAAAAACTGCAGTCACCCAAGAAAACGTTGATGCTGTGCGTAAGCTGATTGAGGAAGATCGACATGTGACATACCGCGAAATTCAGGCAACTTAGACATTGGCATGAGTCAAATACAAATAATCTTGCATGAACAATTAGGTGTAAAAAAGTTGTTTTCCCGATGGATACCGCATTCGCTCTGTGAAGAGCAAAAAGCGGCTCGCGTTACTTGGTGCGTCAGAACTCTCGAAACATTCCACGCAGGATCCTCAAATGCTGTATACAACATCGTATCAGGTGACGAATCCTGGATATACGCGTACGAACCCGAAACAAAAAACCAGTCACGAGTTTGGGTGTTCGAAAATGAGTTAAAGCCAATAAAAATTGTTCGTTCACAGTGTTGCAAAAAAAATGGTGGCCACGTTTGTCTCCAAAACCAGCCATGTTACGACTATTCCTCTTGAGGAACAAAGAACGGTTAATGCAGAATGGTATGCTAGCATTTGTTTGCCACAAGTCGTTTCTGAACTCCATAAAGAGAACTGCAACCGCCGCATCATCCTCCATCACGACAATGCGAGTTCTCACACCGCACACAGAACAAAAGAGTTTTTAGAGCAAGAAAATATAGAATTATTAGACCATCCCCCGTACAGCCCCGACCTAAGCCCTAATGATTTCTATACTTTCCCTAAAATAAAGTATAAATTGCGTGGACAGAGATTTTCATCACCTGAAGAAGCTGTGGACGCCTACAAAACGGCCATTTTGGAGACCCCAACTTCCGAATGGAATGGTTGCTTCAATGATTGGTTCCATCGTATGGAAAAATGTGTCAAATTTCGCGGAGAATACTTCGAAAAGCAATAAATACATTTTTAAATAGTAATGTTGTGTCACTTCCTTGATTCCCGCAATTTTCAGTGCCGCCCTCGTAGAGCCATGCTGCAACTTTATGATATGGTTTTAGCATGAATGCGTCTGCTCGACAGAAGGACTATGCTCTCACAGAATACCAGGTTAATGCTGTGTTCTGTGTTACATATGGTGAGTGTAGGGAACTAGAGCCTTTTTACTAGAAACGAGGCCTTCCATTTTAGTCCTCAGGAGTTCCAATGCATCTGCATTTTGATTCTTAATCAAGGATAGATGTACATGTCTATGGGTCACAGCATCCAGTTAATATCAGGTGGACTGTGTGCATTTACTGGACTGTACATGGACTGTGTACGAAATATCAAATTTTCACATAAAATATCAACATATATCGTCGATATTTTTAATCGCGATATATCGATATTTATTTTAGAGTATCGAAATTCTTATCAATTATCGATATATTTTATAATGTTGCATTAATGGACAAAACATTGAAACAACAAAAGGAGCTACAAAAACATTCGTGTAGTTGTCGGTTTTTTTTTTGTTTCGTCGTCCAACTGTCAGTATTATTAAAATTAGGGACATCATGAAAATGATGACGATATATCGATATTATCACGCGATATATATCGATACTATTTAAAAATATTGATTTGATATATATCGATATATTTTCCCCTTGCCCATCCATAGTTTGTCACTCTATAAAAAATGTTCCATTCATTTTTTTCTACTACTACTTCAAAGCCTATAACTGAAAAAATAATAGTTACCAGGAATATTGTTTTGATAAGTATCCATAATCAATGTCTGTAATTTGACAGCTAATTCCAAACAGCATGGTGCAAGAATATCAAATGTATCTATTTTCCAACGTACCACGTCCAATACCTGCGCTATCATCATCAACATTGGTGCTCTGTATTCCAACAATTCTTCTAATGTGTAGACCTCATCCAACATTTTCAGTTGAATATAAATACTATTTAACTTTCTGTTCACTAATGCATCATGTAAAGTTGGCATGATAACTAACAGAAGCAACTTTGCTCCAGGTATAATATTATTATTTTTCATAAAGGCTACAAAGTTTATAAAATTATTTTGCTTAGCTTCACTGACTAGTTCACTACCAATGATATAATGCATAGTCTTTATAATGCATGGTTCTGTATCTTGGTAATAATAATAATTTGAATATTTTTCCAAGTATTTCATAATCCTACCCATAATACTACATTGTTGTGCATTTTCAGTAGCTAAGCAAAATATTTTCTTGTAAACATTTTTAGGACTTTGAATAAATACACATAAAATATCAGACAAATCTGCATCCGGTGTAGCTATAAGCTTATTGAATATTTCTATCATCATATTATTAAAATCTGTAGTTTCCATTTGATCAGAAAAATAATTTTCTGTGAAACTGTCTTCTAGAATTTTATGCTTTGTGCTTAATCCACAATGTTGGAATGATTTAATTGCTAACAATTTAACTGCTTCTTTATTTTCTGTTAATTTATTTAAGTGTTCAATGCACATATGGTACAGCTTATGAAAATCATTTTCTTGTAATAAATTTAAATTTGAAGTTAAATTTTCAATCAAAATTAAATCCTGAAATAAATTATTTTTACTCAATAATGCCCTAACCCACAGAGATTTATCTTCACTATTTTTAATGTTTTGACTTATATCTGTGGTATTTGTTGTATTAATTACATCTTCCACCTCTATGGGTTTGCAAGAAATCTGCTGTAGCATTTCAACCACAGGGTGATCAATCATAGTCTCTACATTCATAAGCTTGTCACGCAATTTGTAACAAAATTCTCCAATTGTTTGTTGCATACTCTTCCCATTTACTTCCAATTCACTCCATGTACAAAAAATATCAACACTAACAGCCATTACAAGTTCTTTAGACACGTCCAATAGCTCCTCGTGACATTTCTGTAGACAATCTAATACCAATTTCTTACAATCTCTTGTTTTAAAACTACTATTGTTTACCACATTTTCTTCATCATATGTTAAAGTATAAATACCTATATCATCACCTAAATGATATTTCTGGATGCCATTAAATTCTTCTATGCATTCATAAAGCAAAAGGAGGAGTTTGTAGAGGCTCTCCCCTATATATTTATATAATTGGTTTCGTCTTAGACTTTCAAGTTTTCCAGCATTTGGAGGAGTAATAAAATATTTCAAGCATTTTTGAAAAATATTCAAAGCAGAATTTAGAGTGTTTTCATCAATATCAAAAAAGTTTAATCTACATATTAGTTTATACAATGCTCCCAAAATAAGCTTAACTTTGTTAACACTATCCATTGGACATAAATATTTCATATGGTTAGTGAATGATTCTGCTACTTCTAAGCCCATTTTTGGGCAGCAGAATGCGATTACTTCTCCTATAAATAAATCCATATGAAGTTTCCACATTATTTCACACATTAAGCATCTTGGTACAGTAGGTATTGTCCAAATAAGAAAATCAATGCCTTCTTTTTCTACCATAGTTTCTAATATTGATAAATCAGCATTAAGAACTATATAAAATGCAAATTTACGGACTGTTTTTATGGCATCTTCTAAGACTGAATTATCATTTGCATATTTTTCTTTTACTAAGAAATTCTTTATACATTGTACGACTTCCTCAATTTGTTCTTCATTGCCTGAAATTATTTTTTTTATGACTTAAGTATGCATAATATAAAGAAAGTTAGACTAGCTGATTAAAAATTATTAATATATAGACAATTTCTAAGCAAACAACTGTTTAATTGTATGACAGAAGTCCATGGGAATGTATAGCGGTCTACATATCATCAACTCTTAAGCTTTCTTATATATACGCAAACACTACACATTAAAAAAAAACTAGTTTTACGGATTTTATCATGTATATTAACTTATTTTATATTCCTGACGTTTCGAGTACTTTATAGCACCCATGGTCACGGAGGGGGGGGGACACTGAGGTGTTTGAGGTCCCAATGTGAAACAGCTAGATCTTTGTTTTAGGGAGCATGAGAGATTTGTGACAGTAAACACTCGGTCGCCGAGCTCCAACATGTCAAGCAAGTTTTTCACGACAATATGCTTTGGGTCCCACGCCTACGTCACAGTGAACGAATGAAGCCAGCCACAGTCGAGCAAGTGCCTGCTGTACTGCCATGTCAGAGGTGTCACTGACAATATTGGCTACATCTTGAAGCGTACTTCCATTAAAACATACTTCAAGCCGTCGAAGAAGATTAATCAGTTTTTACCATCAGTCAAGTGTAATGTCCCTCTGCAAAATGCAGGAGTGTACAAGCTTGATTGTGAATGCAGTCTCTCTTATATAGGACAAACTATAAGATCAATAAAAATCCGCGTTAAAGAACACATAGCTGATGTGAAGAATCGACACTCCGGAAAGTCTAGTCTGTGAACACGTACACGATCGCCCCCATCACTACGTTAGATTTGATTAACCACAAATCCTCAGTAAAGAACACCGATTGCTTCCAAGCATGATTCACGAGGTTATTGAAATCAAAAAACATCCTAACTTCAATAGAGAAGATGGCTGTGTGCTACCAGCTGTTTGGAATCCTATAATTAATAAAATTAAATCCCAATCCAAGCATACAACTGCAAGACTTCAAGATACTGTAAGTTCATACTACATAGATCGGAAGAAAAATTAATAATTTTTAATCTGGAGGCAGCCGTGGTTAATATGACATTGGGACATCAAACATCTCAGTCCTCCCATGACCATGGGTGCTGTAAAGTACTCGAAATGTCGGGAATATAAAATAAGTTAATGTATGCAATAAAATCTGTAAAACTAGATTTATTTAAACTCTAAAGCTGCTCGAAAAGAAAAAAAATTACATCAATTGCTGTTTGATTATATATATATATATATCTACTTTCTGTGATTTGTGAAAAGAGCCATGGTAGATCAGAGGTTAAGCACTTGCTGTAAATTTCAAGGCACCAATGAAATTTTTAATTGTAATTCTAAGTTCTGATCTACCACATGCTTGGCGGTGAAGGAAAAGATCATGAGAAACCTGAGAAATAAGAAAAAAAAATTCAAAGACATGTGAAATCCGCCAACACACATTAGGGCAGCGTGGCAGACATTTCCATGCTTTAAACACTCTCCGAATTGAGAGATATGACAGATCAACAGTAGGACTAGGCTGTAACTTAACTTAGGTCTGTGATGTTAGTGCTGTTAGCCAATTCGCTTTTCCAGCATCATAGGACTCAGGACTTAAGGCTCTGTAAAAAGGGGAGTGATGATGATGATAGTGGTGGTTTAATGTTTCAAACTTTACTTTCCTAACAATGTTCACTGGTTTTGAATGCGCAGATGAGTTGTCTAACCATCGTCCGAGCAGGGTGTCTCTGATGGCAAACTCATATTGTTTGATGTTCTAGGCACATGGGCATATGGTGTGTGGAGGGGTGTGCAGGGTTGGGTTGGAATGTGTCTTGGTGCTCTCAAAATAGCTCAGAGACATTTCCTTGAAATATTCAATTGTCGGAAGTTCATAATCCCTGTGTAGGTTTTTGAGTTTCGCTGGTACCACGGGGCTCCAATGGCTTTGCGATCGAAGCTTGGTCGAACAAATATCAACCTACAATTCAATGTAGATCATATATCGATACACATAAGCTTAACGAAACAGTCAATCTGCAACTATTTACTTGTGCATTAGTGAAGAAAGTACTTTCTAATGTATCTTGGTAAGTGTAATTATTAAGTATAATTGATTGCTGCACGACCACCCTACAGATGAAACTAAAACAAACTAGTATATAGATAACAACTGGATCGACTTAAAGCGCACCACCATCGACCCAACAGTTCAACCGTCATAAAAAGCACACAACTCCACATAGTTTGATCCATATAAAAATTGTATGCGGTAGGCCTAACTTAAATTTATTTATATTTAGTATTCATGTCGGTTTTCAAAACATTTTATTAGAAATTATAAAATAATAGTAAGGTTGATATTGTCCTACCTCCTCTTGCCGTAAGTTTAGAAAAAGAATTAACATTGTCCGCTGATATCATGACACCTTGAATGGCTATTAATTCAGGAGTAAAGTTCATTTTTGTTTTAGTTATTTGTCTCAACTTTGTATTTACTAAACGAGAATAAAACAACCAAGTCTACTTCGGCTTCGATATTTTTGTTTTCCTGTTTGACTGTCAGTGTCAGTTGCCATCTTTTTTTAAATGGCTTTACGGCTCTGGGTTCTAGCCCTTCTGAGCCTAATTGCCATCTGTCAGAGTATCAGATATCAGTTATAAGTGGCAACGCTGCTAGAGTTGCCAACATAACCAAGAAGCATAAAAAGCTTCTTGAGCATCATCTTATGATAGGAAAAAACATTGATCAAAACCCGTAACCACAGACTAACTAGTGCCCGCAACTAAGCTAGACCAAGAAAGAACTAAGCTAGAACTAGAACTAAGCTAGCCAAATGGGAGGTTCTTAAGTGGTAAGCTGGTAAATAATATGTCTCTTTTTTATATTATGTAGTTCACGTGTTACACATCATAGAGCAACACAGGCCACCGGCGGATTAGAGCGGAGCAGCCATACACAAGTGTTCCCCTCTGTCAAAGTATAAGTCCACACTCTAGACTAGACTAATGGGCACTCAAACGTTATTCAATTTTAAGACGTCGTCTCGTCTAAAGACTTAACGGCGTCTTAAAATTGAGTGGCGTTTGAGTGTTTGGGCATAAATCTAGTTGCGTGGCTGAATCGACGTCCAACAAAAAAGACAAATTCTTCAGTTTTGACGTGAATACGTCTTTAAATTTGCTTCCACAGTGGGAGGCGATTCTTCCACAGAGAAAACTGATGATAACAATAGAGGTGTAAAAGTAACGAATAAAAGCGTACCCGTATGTATTCGTTACTTTAACAATTAGTACTCGTTACTATCATATCGTTACGTTACTCGTTACTTCTGATACCTCACAACATGCTGTTATGTTAGAGTATCGAATCGAGTCGTATTGCGTACGCGTACAGTATGACCTCGCGGCGTATTTTGAACCAGACTTGTGTTTAAGTTATTCTAAATTTAGTTTAATTTAATAGGTAAAGTGTAAAACTACAAGTGAACTGTTGACGGAATCTACTGGATTTACTATTTTGTCGTAAATGAAGAAAATGAACGAACAATTAACAATATTTGATAATTAACAGCTTCTATTAACCAAGAAACAATTAAATCCCAATAGAGCGGCTTTATTATAATATCTCTTTTAAGATAAGAACAAACAAAAAACGTGAAAATACGCGATAATAAAAAACAAAAACATATAAATTTCTAATTTGTATAAAATGTCTTCTTACCTTCTTTCTGTTCCAATCTAAAACTTCGTTTACACACACAATACCTTCAATAAGCAGTAAAAAACTTGGACGACGTATTTCCAAATTATACTTTACGTAATAAACAAACATCGCTCTTTGTAACGTATGTTTTTAAATTCACCGAATACCTAAGTGTGTGCATGCGTAAAACATACGATCAGCAAATGTTACAATACACGCATCACGTATCATCGGTACTTGCGTGAATTGAAAGAGTGTAGGTACCCATAGTACGAAAAATGCGAGTAACGAAAGACATTCATGTGTAGCGTTTCGTTACTCGGTACTAGATGGCGCATCCGTTACTCAGTACCGAATACATACGGTTTCCTACAGCTTTAGATAACAATATCGGGGAGGGGGGGGGGGATACAGATGTTGCAGTTACATATCTATCATCTACATCCAAAATTTAATTGCTACTCGAAAGCTAAAGGATCAAATAATTGGTTAAGTTGAGTGAGGCGTGTGAGATATCGCGTGCGGCGGAGGTATGGAGCGCCACCATTTTGAGGTCGTTAAATTACCTGTAGTGGCGGGTAATAATACCCCACTACCCCATATCTTCCCGTAGGTGCTGTAAGAGGCGACAGAGGGAAACTGAGGCAGAAGATAGGCAGCACCATCTTTCTGATAACAGCAAACAACAACAAAAAAAAAAAACTGCGGTTGCCAACACGCTCGCGAAGCGTGGCAACTATGGCAATATACCTCCTCCCCCCATGGTTAAAGTTACGATGAGATGACCCCCAGTCCCCGGTGGCCCAGCTTTTCTTGGCTACGGTGGCGACCATGGTAGTGGCGGGGCAGTGGGTGCTAAGAATCGGTTGCCACCTAAGACGACTTGACCTGGCAACATATTACGTACGCACCCTGAGGCCCCGTTCAGACGACACACGCCCGTTACGTGCACGCCACGCGCGTCTATCTCGCTTTGAAATTCGTTGCATATAATTTGAGTCTTATGACACATCAATATATCTGAAATGGCATTTATCGACGTGGCACGTTCCCGCTTCGCGCAGGCCCTGCACTCACCCCACACACGCGCTGCACCCGCCCCGCTACGCCTTGCGCCCGCGCTTCGGCTAGTGTCGTATTGACTGTAATCAAGTTTATAGGTTTTTTAATTCAAGTTGGTAGGTTTTTAATTAAATAATAATGGATGACATCGATAAAGAAACATTTATTTCTTTGGTGGAGGAAAAGGACGTGCTTCTAAAGCCACTAGATCACTGCACTAGTTGTATAAACGGTCGCGAGGCGTGCGCTAACTATGCGCGTGGCGAGCGTGGGTGTAAGGCGGGTACAACGCGTGTGCAGGTCCTGTGCGTGGTCGGCGCGGGTCATCTGAACATGCCCTGAGGACTGACGGGAAGATCCTGGAGCTGGAATAAGAGATAGAGAAGTTGCGCTAGAATATTATGGGATTATCTGAGGTCCGAAGAGAAGGGGAGGACATGATAATCCTCGAATCCGGAAACTTGTTCTATCACCAGTAGGGCGACCGTCTGTTCCAATGAGGTGTTGGATTTATCGTCCACAAGTCTCTCGTAACAACATAGTAAAGATTAAGAGTGTGTCGATGAGGGTTGCGTACCTTGTGCTCAGAATCACCAAACGGGATTCGCTGAAGGTCATACAGGTTTACGCACCAACCTCGGCACATCCCGACGAGGAGGTGGAGAAAATGTAGGAGGATATATCTAGAGCCATGCATTCCTCCAAAACCCACTATACCGTGTCGTAAAGCGACAATTAAAAAGAATAAAAGCTTTTTAACAAAAAAATTAAACCGCCGAAAAAACTAAAAAGCAAAAAATAATAAACCTTTTTATTTAACCTTAATAACTAAGTTCTTAAACTAATTTAAGTATACCTAAGTATATATTTTTGTAATTATTTTGAGTTTTTAATTAACCTTAATAACTAAGTTCTAAAACTAATGTAAGTATACCTAAGTAATTTTGAGTCGGCGCCAAACAAGCAAATTAAATAATTATGTACAGCGTGATGCGCGGCATTGTTAATTTGATTTGGTTATTTCTTTAAATTTAAGGTAATTTTCTGGTCTTTGTTCATTGATTGTTTAGCGCCGACTCGAAATTACTTAGGTATACTTTAATTAGTTTTAGAACTTAGTTATTAAGGTTAATTAAAAACTCAAAATAATTACAAAAATATATACTTAGGTATACTTAAATTAGTTTAAGAACTTAGTTATTAAGGTTAAATAAAAAGGTTTATTATTTTTTGCTTTTTAGTTTTTTTCGGCGGTTTAATTTTTTTGTTAAAAAACTTTTATTTTATAATTTTTCGTGGCTATAATCTACTAATTACTACATGCTTAATTTTTGAATACTTTCAAATTAGTTACCTACCTTACTATAGCTATTAACTGTTATATAATCCTACTTTTACTAGATATTATTTGTTGTAGAATATAAATAATTAAAAAAAACAGGCTTTATATACCACCATGGGTAGGCCTCCAAAAATGCTGCTCGAATGAGAAAGAGATATTTAGAAGAATGTAATAATGAGAAAAAAAAAGGTGGGAAGCAAATAGAAAGAGAATTAGATTAACACGTTAACAGGAGAGTTTAGATCATCGCGAGGAAAGACTGTAAGCATAAGAATCAGACTAAAAAATAGCTATGGTTGTGTGAAGTGGTAGCAACTTTTCAAGGTACGAAGGGTTATGGCGACTCTGAGCGCAGGATGTTGCCGATAATTTTATGCTGAGCCGTCACGGTTCACAAATTACAGGTACGACCCTTGATAAAGCTGTAATCGAACTCGGAAAGAAAGTGTTTGCCAAAGGGCAAACACTGTATATGTGGCACAGGTATATGTGTCACTGAGTAGAGTACAAGAACTTGAGGGTATTGCTTTATCTAATCTACAGCCAAATAAGGTATTACACAAACCTCAGGATTAACGAGCTTTAGCAGAAATGCAGAGACTGAGAGGTCTACACACAAGAAACTGACAGGTCTAAAGCTCATTCATCGTGAGGTTTTTGTAATGTAATGTAATGTAATTATTATGTAATGTAGTAATACACAACTCAGCATTAGAATATGTGAGTAAACAATAAATCACCCCTATTTTATCACCCTTAGGGTAGACGTTTTGTTTTCAAATTTATATGGGACCAATTTCGGGGTATACCCTATCTAATAAAAAAAAACTATCAAAGTCGGTCCACTATGTAAAAAGTTATGCGTGGTCTAACATAAAAAAAATATACACGTCGACTTGAGAACCTCCGTTTTTTCGTCGGTTAAAAAAGAACCTAACCTAAGAACAACAAAACAACAAAAGTAGACCAATAAAATAATATATTTAAAGTTTTAGAAAAGTATTTACAATTTTATAAAAAAAAATGAAATATGATGATGATGGATGATGTGAGATTACAATTAGATTTAAAAAAAAATAAAGATAGGAGAATAGGAGAATATAGTATTATAGTGGAGCCTAAAGGTTGAAGTGACACGCTGCTTTTGTAGAAGTAGGCACACGCGGAGCTTGAGGTTTCTTAGCGGCGACGGCACGCAGCGCCTGGACTGGGCACACGCAGCGTCCGGAGCCGGCGCACGTAGCGCCTGGGGTAGGTGCGCTCAGCACTTGGAGCAAGCAGTCGCAGCGCCCAAAGGTAGCGCAGGCAGTAGGTGCACTCGGCGCCTGGAGCAAGCAGTCGTAGCGCCCAGAGTAGTGTGGCCCCGCGCTTGAAGTAGACTTCGCCGACGACTTCACGTGTAGATGGAGGCTTGCAGGATCCCGGGGCAATGCGGCCCCGGGATAAGGCCTTTAGTAGATGTTTCTCCTTTGAGAACTGAAGCGAGACTTTTTTTATTCTCCAATTGTTCGGCTTTTATACCTTTTTAGAGAGAACGAGAAATTATTTAAATTAAAAGGAAATTTATTGTAAATATCCTCGAGCCATAAGAGTATTTATGTGAAAATATTAAATTAAGAATATCACACCAGTGACGAATTTGAATAAAAGTTACCATAACAACCATATAAATAATGGTTGTCAAAAATATCAATTTTTGGTTTTAGGTATATAATTGAAAAATCATTACATTTAAGTAAGAAATGAGACACCACCCATACAGGAAAAACTACAGTGCGGTAGCGCGCATGAAACCTGAAATTGCAGAGTTACGGAGAACTCAATAAAAGATAGAAAAAGGTAAGACTCCATTGACAGCGTGAAAATTACGAAGTGAAAACGATTTGTTATTGTGTTTTATAGTCTAAAAACGTTACAGGATCCCATGAAAATAAAGGTGATGCAAAATATAAATGCAGAAAATCAAAAACAGAATGGAAAAATAGTGTAAAATGATAAGTTAGTAGTATAACTGATAGCGTGAAAAGTGATGCAAAATGTGAATGCAGAAAATCAAAAACAGAATGGAAAAATAATGTAAAATGATATGTAAGTAGTATAACACTACATTTTCCCCCCGACCCTGGAAAATTTTTGACTCAGCAAAAATTTTGACATGTACACTCTAAAATAATCCATAAAAACACAGCTTTGCAGAAACAGGCATCAACAGGCAAAATCAGCTATACTATCTCTTACATTCATCATCTGCATTCAGGTAAGGATGGAGTTCACATTCAATGACTACCACTCTAAAAGTGTGTTTTCGAAACGACATTAAGGCTTATTTAAGGAGTAGTCAACCGCTCCTGCGTGAAAAAAAAATTAGTCGAAGTAACACCACTCTAAAAGTGTGTTTTCAAAAGGACATTCAGGCTTATTTAGGGAGTTGTCATCCGCTCCTAAGTGAAGATAAAAAATTAAGGGAGTAGTCAGCTGCTCCCAGGTGAAGATAAAGATAAAGAAAATTAAGGGAGTAGTCAGCCGTTCCCAAGTGAAGATAAAGATAAAGAACTTACTCTTAAGCAAGCATTAGTCGCTATGAAGTTGAAGAACACTGGAACACCAAACAAACAAACAAATTAAAAGAAATTAAAATAATAAGGTGAAAATGATGGTGATATTTATACATATATACAAATTAACAGTTATATTTATACATATATACAAATTAACAGTTAATAAATGTTTAGAAAAGTATTTAACAGTTAATAATGTTTAGAAAATTTATGATTCGTTTCGCTTCAGCTTTCAAAAACAATTATATATAAAGTGCAAAGTACAAAGTTAAGTTTAAGAAATAAAGATTTTATTAAAAATTGTACCTCTTTAAGTTATCTAGAATAAAAATATTAGAGTGATGAATGTAAGTGAAGTGTTATATGTAGGTCTAAATATAATCCAGATAAGTTGAAAAACTAGAAGAAGTTTTGTTTTAGAATTTTGAAGATATGAAAAGGATGAATAAATGAATGATGAATAATGAGTTAAGAACGAAAGGGAAAGCAATTAAATCAAAAGGGAATGGACAAGGCGCAGTAAAGGTGAAGAATTAAGAGAGAAAGAGGACTTTTACGTTGGGCGCCAAACTGTCGTGAAGCGACAATTAAAAAGAAAAAGAACCTAACCTAAGAACAACAAAACAACAAAAGTAGACCAATAAAATAATATATTTAAAGTTTTAGAAAGGTATTTACAATTTTATAAAAAAAATGAAATATGATGATGATGGATGATGTGAGATTACAATTAGATTTAAAAAAAAATAAAGATAGGAGAATATAGTATTATAGTGGAGCCTAAAGGTTGAAGTGACACGCTGCTTTTGTAGAAGTAGGCACACGCGGAGTTTGAGGTTTCTTAGCGGCGACGGCACGCAGCGCCTGGACTGGGCACACGCAGCGCCTGGACTGGGCACACGCAGCGTCCGGAGCCGGCGCACGTAGCGCCTGGGGTAGGTGCGCTCAGCACTTGGAGCAAGCAGTCGCAGCGCCCAAAGGTAGCGCAGGCAGTAGGTGCACTCGGCGCCTGGAGCAAGCAGTCGTAGCGCCCAGAGTAGTGTGGCCCCGCGCTTGAAGTAGACTTCGCCGACGACTTCACGTGTAGATGGAGGCTTGCAGGATCCCGGGGCAATGCGGCCCCGGGATAAGGCCTTTAGTAGATGTTTCTCCTTTGAGAACTGAAGCGAGACTTTTTTTATTCTCCAACTGTTCGGCTTTTATACCGTTTTAGAGAGAACGAGAAATTATTTAAATTAAAAGGAAATTTATTGTAAATAACCTCGAGCCATAGAGTATTTATGTGAAAATATTAAATTAAGAATATCACACCAGTGACGAATTTGAATAAAAGTTACCATAACAACCATATAAATAATGGTTGTCGAAAATATCAATTTTTGGTTTTAGGTATATAATTGAAAAATCATTACATTTAAGTAAGAAATGAGACACCACCCATACAGGAAAAACTACAGTGCGGTAGCGCGCACGAAACCTGAAATTGCAGAGTTACGGAGAACTCAATAAAAGATAGAAAAAGGTAAGACTCCATTGACAGCGTGAAAATTACGAAGTGAAAACGATTTGTTATTGTGTTTTTATAGTCTAAAAACGTTACAGGATCCCATGGAAATAAAGGTGATCCAAAATATAAATGCAGAAAATCAAAAACAATGGAAAAATAGTGTAAAATGATAAGTTAGTAGTATAACTGATAGCGTGAAAAGTGATGCAAAATGTGAATGCAGAAAATCAAAAACAGAATGGAAAAATAATGTAAAATGATATGTAAGTAGTATAACACTACAACCGTGTTAATGGGAGACTTCAACGCAAAACTAGGCACAAGAGAGAACGGTGAGCTGAAGGTAGGGAAATTTAGAATAGGGCAATCGAACCCAAGAGGCCAGCATCTGGCTGACTTCAAGGAGAAGGGACTCTTTATGATGAACTCTTTCTTCCAGAAGCGACCCCACAGGAAGTGGACCTGGTCGAGCCCCGACGGTTCGACAAAAAATGAGATTGACTTCATTATGACGACCACATGACAACTGTTCAGTGATGTCTCAGTGATCGCATCGCACAGCCTGTGAATAAGAGAAAAACTGTAAATACATTAATCTCTCTATATATCTATCGTTTGTTTACGTTCATACTGCCAGCTTTAAACTATCTTTAAACCCTTAATAGACTGTGGTCAAACAATCGCACAGAGTAAAGATTGTCGCCATAAAATTTGAATTTTTGATAAGTTTTATGAATTACTGCCGAATTTTGACCTTTTCTAAGTTACATTTAACAAAATCAGTGTAAAATTGTCGAAAACAGCGTTCGCGGTTTACAAAACAAAGAGTCTTTGTATAATACAGATTTACGCATATCTAATTGTAGTATTTGTGATATTATTTAGAATAAAACACAAGTAATTTGCTAACGTATATGCTTCGTTTAATGCTCGGACAACCGACTGCTTGTTTTTCATCTTACCCTCTATGTGAGAACATTACAATCCCTCCACCATTACTTTAAAAAAATAACACATAATTACATAATCTATAATACAAAACTACTTAAATATTAATCTAACAAACATGTTCAGCTTTAATATTTGTACTTAGCACTAGGATTTCTTGTGGAACGAACAGGATAACGGTGTTTGTTAGGCTCTCTCGACGTAAGGTCAAGGACATTTTCAGATTGAGAACATTCATTTGAGTCTGGGGACACATTAGGACCTACACTTGGCTCTTTACTTTCCCCTTCTACTTCGGACTCGGTCGTTACAATTTGGTTAGGATAATCGGTTTCTTGCACTGAGTGTCCGCTACATTTAAAACCAGCTTCCCCGAAAGAACCAGATAAAACAACATTATTCC
The DNA here is from genome assembly GCA_033319125.1 of Parnassius glacialis. Classification (NCBI taxonomy): domain Eukaryota; kingdom Metazoa; phylum Arthropoda; class Insecta; order Lepidoptera; family Papilionidae; genus Parnassius; species Parnassius glacialis. The sequence goes on from JAVANC010000001.1 coordinate 33,354,247, forward strand.
CCCCTTTATTATGTTGCTTTGTTATACATAACTCATTTGATCCTTTATACAAACATAAATGATCAATATGTTTTTCTACCACTAAATCTAAATCTAATATATGTACTAAATATATTCTATTACCAATTTTTTCTTGAACAATACCCTTTTTCCATGTATGTTTATTACCGTTATAAAAGTAATGTTTAACCAACACTTGATCTCCTTTTTTTAATTCAACCCTGCGTTGTCCTCCATAGTTTCTAGTTTGTGAGATCTGTTTAGAGCAAACATTTTGATTAGATTTAAAAGACAATGTTGAAGGTGAGTTTTGTGACTCAAGCGATTTCGTGCCTCGCAACAGATCGAAACGACAACGTAACGAACGGCCAAACATCAATTGAGCAGGGGAAAACCCTGTTGTTGTATGAACGGAGTTACGATAGCTAAACAAAAGGTTATTTATTTTTTTATTAATTGAAACTTGATTATTTTTTTCGGTTAGAATTATTTTTATACCCTTTTTTATTGTTTTAACACTGTTTTCCGCTTGTCCATTCGAGGCCGGATGATAAGGAGGGCTAGTTATGTGTTTGATTCCGTTAATACTACAAAACTCGTTAAACTCATTAGAACAGAAATTTGTTGCGTTGTCCGTTACTAATACTTTCATTAAACCAAACCTACTCATAACGTCTTCCAATTTTATAATAATCGATAAGGTGTCTGTTGACTGCATAGAATAACATTCAATCCACTTGGTATGAGCGTCAACGATGATGAGGTAATGCTTACCCTCTAGTGAAAACATATCAAGATGCACACGCTCCCAAGGATGCTCCGGGTAGGGCCACGGAGAGAGCGGAGAGCGTGGTGGGGCGGATCGCATTGAACTGCATATGCTACACGAACCTATTTTTTGTTCAATATGTTTGTCGATATTTGGCCACCACATACGCGATCTCGCTTCCGCTTTAGTTTTCACAATTCCAAAATGGGAACTATGAAGTTCATTTAAAAGTTGCTCCCTAAATATTGTAGGTATTACTAATTTATGCCCCCTAAGAAGACAACCGTTTTCTACGCTAAGTTCAAACCTACAACTATAATAAGGTTTAAAATTATCATTTAGTAATTTTCCTGGCCATCCATTGTTTACGTATTGCGCTACTCGCTTTAGAATCGCATCTTCCACTGTCGCTATCTTAACGTCATTTAAAGTAACCGGTTTCAAAATATTATTCGTTAAAAAATTTATGTACAAACATGTATCTACCTCTGGGCTAAGCTCTTCGTTGCAATGGCGCATACCGTGTATTGATCGGGATAGAAAGTCTGCAATGTTATCATCGCTCTTAATATACTTAATATTGAAATTATAACTCGACAAAAATAGAGCATATCTTTGTAACCGATTTGCTGCCAACTCTGGGATTCCTTTTTTATCACCAAATATTGTTATGAGCGGTTTATGATCTGTACGCAAAATGAACGGTGTCATTCTACCATATAAAAAATAGTGAAACTTTTTCACCGCGAAAACAAGGGCCGCAGCTTCTTTTTGAATCTGTGCGTAATTGCACTCTGCTTTCGAAAGTGAACGTGATGCATAGGCAATGACGCGTTCCTCGCCATTCTCTTGTACTTGCGACAGCACAGCGCCTAAACCCTCAGGACCCGCGTCCGCAGTAACTATCGTCGTCAGCTCGGGGTTATAGTGAGCTAACACCCGTTCAGAAGCCATTTCTTGTTTAATAGCATTAAAAGAGTTTTCGTGCTCCTCTCCCCAATGCCACTTTGCGTCCTTTTTTAAAAGACAATTCATAGGGCTTAGAACACCGGAAGTATTTGGAACGAAACACCTATAATAGTTTACTAGGCCCAAAAATGATTTTAATTCAGTTATATTTTTGGGTCGTTTACAATTTAAAATAGCGTCAACTTTTTTTTGTGACTTGTGAAGTCCGTTTTTATCTATCACAAATCCTAAATATTCTACCGAATCCCTAAAAAACTCACACTTATCTTTCTTTAACCGCATACCAGCATCCTCTAATCTGCTTAAAACATTCTCTAAGCGTTCCAAGTGTATACTACGATTTTCACCCGTCACTAAAATGTCATCAATGAATATACAAACACCTTCAATATCACCTAGTAATTGTTCAAGAGTTTGCTGAAAAATAAAAGGAGCATTGGATAATCCAAAAACTAGCCGGTTATAACGGTATAAACCCTTGTGGGTATTAATGCAAGTCAGCTGTTTCGACTCATCCAGTTCCAACTGGTTGTAGGCCCTGGAGAGGTCAAGTTTGGTAAACTCCTCACCTCCATGGAGTTTTGCAAATATTTCTTCAATACGCGGTACTGGATAATTATCTACATACAGAGCTTTATTTAAGGTGACAGAATAATCCCCACAAATCCTAATATTTCCATCGGCCCGCAACACCGGAACTATTGGTGTAGCGATGTCGGAATGATCTATTTTTTCTAAAATACCTAATTCGACCAACCGTTTTATTTCAATTTCTACCTTATTTTTTAAAGCAAACGGTACCGGGCGTGGCTTAAAAAATTTTAAAGGTACATTTGGTTTGATTTTCAAGGTAACTTTAAATTTATTAAATCTCCCCAATTCGTCAGAAAATAATTTTTCATATTTTTTTAAAAACTTAGAACCTAAATCGCTCTCATTTGCACTATAATAACATGACCCACAAATCTGTAACTTAAACAAGCTCAAAAAATCACGTCCCAACAAAGTAGGTCGTTTATGTATTGTATCGATTACAAAAAATATTATTCGCTGTGTACATTTTTCATACGTTAACGGTAATTCCACGGAACCCTTGGGTGCTATCTTACTCCCGTTATAACAATTTAAAACGATATTAGAAAAACGCATTCTAAACTTTGTTTTAAAATACGCTTCATAGACATTATTTGGCATCACCGAAACGGCACTACCGCTATCTATTTCACATAAAATGCTTTCGTCCGCTATCGTTACCATCCGTTGCATAGGCTCACCATTTACTGACCTAATGTTATAAAATTTCTCACCTTCGACAATGTCGTCCCCTTCCTCCGTTACAAAATTATTATTCTTTATTTGTGTTTTACACATTCGTTTCAAATGTCCTATTTGATGACATTTTTGACATGTATAATTAATAAATCTACACTGATTTTTAACATGGTTCTTATAACCGCATACTTCACAAAACTTTTTTCGTTGTTGTTGTTGATGTGCTTCCAACCGTGATGTACTCGCGCGCACGGCAAATATCGTCCGCTGTGATGGTGATGAGTCCCGCGTAGTCTCCAAGGTACTTTGCAAAGCTGATCGCGCGCAATGCACCCCCTGTGCTAACTCCAACGCTTTATTAAACGTCAAGGTGTCGATGCATTCTGAGAATAACTTTTCTTTTTCTGATATGTTTTCTAGTCCTAATACGAATCGGTCACGCAATGCAATATCAAGCTCACTCTTAAATCCACAGTATTGTGCAAGACTTCGTACTCTAGCCGCCCATTCAGCCAATCCCTCGCCTGGACGTTGCTCAGCCTTATAAAACTTAAAACGTTCTGCGAACGTACACTTCCTTGGCATAAAATGCTTGTCTAAATAATGTATAAGCACTTTGTACTCTGTATCATCAAGTTCTTTCGGTGCAACTAAATCTCTGAGGATGCGGAACGTGTCTTCTGATAATGACGACAGTAAAATTGCTCGACGCTTAATACCAGCTTTGTCCGTTTGTTCCGTTATATCATTAGCGGTATAAAACTGGAATACTCGGCATTTAAAAATACTCCACTCGTGAATTCGGTGGTCAAAATTGAGACTGCCTCCGAACACTACATTAGCACTGCTAGCCATAATTTCTTTTCCTAATAACACTTTTTACACACGTAGATAACGAAACTCGTCGCCAAAAATGTAGTATTTGTGATATTATTTAGAATAAAACACAAGTAATTTGCTAACGTATATGCTTCGTTTAATGCTCGGACAACCGACTGCTTGTTTTTCATCTTACCCTCTATGTGAGAACATTACACTAATATTATGTAACGACATGTTAGCTCGTGACAATATATATTTTGTTACTTTAATAATTATAAATATAAAATAATTTATATTTATAATTATATTAATACATAAAACAATGCCTCAATGACAAAAAATTGCCACTGAGGCATTGTTTCATGTACTTATTAATATAATACTCTATGTAAACTGATGGACTTTCACTTTAGCCCTTTGAATGAGTTTTTCCAGAAAAATATGAACTTATGGCTAATATGAACTTACAGGGTTGTATTGGTGATTTTAATGATAACAATTATGTAAACACATAATCGCTACGGTCGCGAATCATATTTTGTTAAATATACAACCTAACCCTGACCTGCAAATTCCAAGAAACGCAAGAAAATTTGAATTTCGCGGGCCACCCTGGAGCTTTCACCTTAAATAAACAACTGGATACTCAGAGTTCATTCAGTCATCGGTTAATGTTCATAGGTAGGTATTTTTTAACGTAAACAATCGCACGTCGTGTGTTCATGGATTTGTACTGTGACCACAACATTCGTCCGGAATTAGTATAAATAATTCAATAAATAATCAATGCATAAACATGTTTAACTAAAAAGTCAGTGTATGTATTATGATTATAACATAATATACTAATTCGGGTATCTGAGGGTGTGCGTTAATTACGTTAAATGTTGTATATTAGAGGGTAAGCACGATCGACAGTTGCTGCCAGTTTAGGAAAATATACGTATAAATGATCTTTGCAGTAGATTAAAAAATGTCCATTTATGTCCAACATAGGTGCTTTTCCTTACCTAATCAGTCCTGCAATCAGGCTACATGTTGTTTGCCGTCGAACGTCGGTAAGCTGCATTAGAAAATGCAACCGTATCAAAAAAACACCTAGGTGTGAGCAATATGAAGACAAATATTGTAGCTAGGCGTTTCTGAATACGCCTGATTCTAAAATCTTGTCTGCGACAAGCGTGCCGCCCGTCTTTACTCTGGCGGGTACTTAGCGACGACCAATGCCTAATTAAAGAAATGGGTATGCCTCTTGCAACTTTCATGCATTATCGCTGCCTATGCCGTTTACTTAATATGTACCTACTTAGTTTTACGCAAGTGCGTTAGGATGGATCGACTTTACGCGCTTTGAAGTTATGTCGTAAGAGAATCCACTACCCGATATATGCAAACATTATAGGGATCATGGTCCTTATGGTAATTTTATTTTAACTATTACATTAAAAGAAACAAAAAGGTTAAGTATAATAATTTATTATTATTTTTTAAGTAAAGCTAAATTCTTTTTAGCGCTCTTAAATTCAGGGTCAATCTCTAGCGCTCGTTTATACATTTGCTCGGCCAAATCATGTTTTTTCCAACGATGATACAAAACACCTGAAACAATTTATATAATAGAATATTTTCAAATAATTGCAAAACTTCTGTTTTAAGGTTCTGAAATTGAAGGTATTTTCTAACATGAAAACTTAAGTATTCATTTCATGATCTAAATAATTTCCTTTAGAACAATAACTTGCTACTTTACAAGACTTTTGAGCTTAATAGACAGTCATAAAGCTAAAAATCGAATGTAAAATTTTAACTTCAATAATTGTAAAAGATTTAGAAAGAACAAACTTTCAAATCCTGAACGCTAGCTAATTTATAGTCTGTGCCAAGCGTTCGGGCGAGCCTGTCAATTATCGGGCAATCCAATTACCTTCATATTCTACAACAAGATTATATGGAATGTATATTGTATATTGAACGTCCACCCTATGGCATACCGAAAGCACAATGACCTCATTAGCAACGGACAATATAGGTTTCACCAAAATCGGAACCTTTTAGTGTGTGCCACCCACAGATGAGGCGACGTTCTCGAAAAAAAAAGTGAAACCCATTGCTGTTTTCCTTGATGTCTCAAAGGTTTTTGACCGGACCTGGGCACACTAGCCTTTTAGGCATGCTTTAAGCGTACGGCTTATCCTCTTGGCCGATCAGCTGGGTGAAAGACTATTAGAGTATATGGTCTCTCCTGTTTATGCTTGTCATATATGGGTACGCAAGCAACAGCATAGTTATTAAGAGATAGCAGTCGAGTGCTCGGGCAAGTCGTGGATTCCGATTGAAAGGAAGCTATGGTTGAGCGTGTGAATCTCTCATGGGCGATCAGGCAGTTTTGTTGGCAGAATGCAAAATAGCGAAAGCAAAATAGCCAGTTCCTCAGAATAGCGAGTGGCTGGCTATTTTGCTCATGTGTATCTGTAAAATACTACAGTATAATAACTACAGTTTATTGTCGATATATCGCGCATTCGAACCAAACGGTTTGCTTCGTCGTTGGTAACGCTTATAGTTTTTCCATCCGATTAAAATACGAGCGTTTTCATTGCAAGAGGGAATAATCTTTTTTAAGCTGTGTGCTTAACCATCTTCTACATTATCAATTACGATTAGGTGGGACAGTAGTCAAGTACTGGCTTAAAAATGATAAAAAAAGAAAAAAATGGTAGTTGTCCTCATCGTTTAGGTAAGTAGTATCCACCATTGCGAAACCTAAAATCCATTTGAACAACTATATGTAAGTCAATGCATCAAGGATTAACTGAAAGGATAACTGGAAGTATCAAAAGTACAGTCCGTACGAATAAAAAATTGGATTAGAAATGGCGGCTCATCTCTCTAATAAAATTTTAAAATATTCTGATAAAATTTAGTCTAGATCACTTCTGGTGTTGCTCTTTATTTGTTCATGAAGTTTTGTTATAATCAGCCATTTCGAACAGGAACAGGTTCAGCCATTCCGAAGATTAGCTCGGACAAAACAAACAAACCTTTTTAAAATGGTTACTCATGTTCAATGACATGTAAATATTTTATAAAAAAATATTAACAAACAAAATCAACAATAATTATGAAGAAAACTCTGAGAACGCCTCAAAACTCAATAATTCTAACTGAAAAAAAATCGCAAAACTAGCCTAATTTTTTTTGTTTTTTATGACATTTGTGGTGTGAGCATAGATATCGAACAGTGTGCGAGGGAGAGGTGAATACAATACCGGTAGTATTATATAATAAATATGATTTTTCTACAAATAAAATATCACACACACATACCAAAACATGCCTTTTGAATATGCTATTGTGCATATGCCATAAGAATGTGATGTCAGAATATACTGTACGAAAAAAAATATATTGTATACTTACCAAGATTAGCATAGTGGATAGGTTGGACTTTATGTTTGAATAGATGTATAGCTTTTTTGAAGTATGTCTCAGCCATTCTAAATTCATTTACCTTGCCATATATATTTGCTATAGCAAAAATGAGTGACGGGGTGTTTGGTAATTCAGCTAGCGCCCTTGGTATTATTTGCAATGCATTTTCGGTTTGACCTATAAAAAAAAACACAATAAATTATATTACAGCATGAAAAAGCAAGATAATATATAATTTTTATATCTCAGAATTTTATTAATATAAGTTCTTAGTTTATTTTTAGTGGTCCTTTTGAGTTGACTAAGGCATATCAATGTCATCGAAATTGTTACATCAAAAACGACATATTTCGCCACCCAGGGATGGAATTTTTTTCTCCAAATTAACAAAATTCTTTTCCAATTGACGAAGATATCGCGTAACATATGTATGTTACGATATCTTCGTACAAAAAGTCGGATTTTTAAACCCCTTCTTTTTTTGAAGTCGGTTAAAAGGTCCAAGGTAGATTCTGTTAAATAACCACCACGCAGTACTTTTCATATAATATATTAGTATATCATTAGTTTACAAGCGATAACACAGGAACATTACCTGTATTGTCCAACATTGCTATTAAATTAGTCCATGCAAAAGTGTGTTTTGGATTAAGGTTAATAGTAGCTAACCAGCTTTCCAACGCAGCAGTTGTTTCATTCATTTCCAAGTACTGAAATATATTAATAAATTAAACTGGTTGCCTCTAAATTACCATTATCATGATATTTTTTTTTAATCAAAATATAGTTACAATTATAATGTATGGAGCATGGACACTGGAGTAGAATAATTTGCCAACATATGTCTTTCCATCCGACTAAAATGTGGATGTTTTTAAGGCAAGATGGAATATGCTTTTATTTAGCTACTCGTACATGCGCTTTACAAGGGCGTCGCCTGAGCCTGACACAGGCGGGAGGGAGAAGGGGAGCGGTGGAAAGTTGATATATAGAGGAGGATGGGATAGAAGAAGTCTACAAGAGATAGTTATATGGCGCTGCTGATAAGCTATAAATCGTTCACGGCTATTACAGCATATAAGGGGGGGGGGGGGGGTATTAATTGCAACGTCGCTTTCGCAACGTTGCATTAAAATCGATAATCTGGGGGTGGGATTTATTGTGTTCAGTGATCACAACATCATCACATCAACATCAAATACTCCTTGATGCCGCCGAAAATCACAATATGACATGGGTGAGTTATCTAACTGCCGTCCGAATAGGGGGTGGCGGATTCCGGCTGTGACGGCAAACTCGTACCGTTTGATGTTACGGAAGACGCGGGTGTACGTTGTGTACGCGGTGTGGAGGGGTGTACGGTGGAGAGGGGTGTGCAGCGCGCGACTCGCTGCATCCCATCCAAGAAGCAAATACAAAGAGGTGTTGTAATTAGATTTCACTATGTAACAACGCGTGACAATGGGGGTCTGAGAAACGTTTTTTACTTTACATGCCAAATAAATCTACTAAATAATACGAGAAAACTGTGTTTTTACTTTTTTCATATCTTAATAACTGGCTGAGATATTAACGATCAAAGTGCGTGTTTCCGAACGAAGATTTATAAAAACGCGGGCGGGCGCTCACAAGCCGATGACTTCACATCCCCGCTCATACAACAATCGCGCTCTCGTCTGCATGCCGCTGCGCAGTAAAAATCTGAATTTTAAAGTTCTCTGAGGTAAAAATGAAAAAAAAAAAGCTGTATAGTGTCTCAGTGCTTCAATTCAACAGTTAAAACACCTGATAAACTCTTTTTATGTGCCTGAGGACCCAAAAATGAGGAAAAAGCGGATGACAGCCGTAAAAAGAGTTTATTCAATAGACCCTAAAACTAAAATGCACTGTTGTGAATTTCATTGTAATTCCATTCCATTTCGATGTAAATAATTTTATAAGTAATAAGCTAATCCTTCTCTACCTATCCTTGCCCTACTAAACATACCTACTTGTCTACTTTAATTGTTTAGATAGATAGGCCAAAGTTGCCAACTACCTAACACCTAGTAGCAGCGCAGTGCAGTGCTCCTAAACGAACTGCATTGGCGGGTTCGGCACTTAACGGTACATATATCTCCCTCTCATTTCTGCCGACTTTCAAAAAGGAGACGGTACTCAATTCGAATGTACGTTTTTTATGTGTGTTACCTCATAACTTTTTACTGGGTGAACCGATTTCGATGATTCTTTTTTTATTTGAAAGCTGGTACTTCTCGTGTGGCCCCATATGAATTGGATCAAGGTCAGAGCAATAGTTTTTGAGTTATTATTAATAACATATATTGAAGTCGGTTGTACAAAATTTTCAATTTTTAATTATTTACTGAATATACCCTATAGCATCATCCCCGTAGCTCTCTCTTCCTGACCTAGAACCATATAACACTTCGAATAAAAAAAAACTACGAAACGTACGTTTTTAATGTACTATTAGAACGGCTTAACCGATTTTGATAAAACATGTCTATGAACCACTGTTAAAAACAATATTAAATACAAAATAAAAAAAAACAACACGGTTCAGCCATTTATGAGGTACAGTACTGCAAACAGACATACCGACACACAGACAGACATGTAGACATACAGACAAACATACAGACAGACAGCGGTTAAACTTATAACACCCCTTTTTGCGTCGGGCATTAATAAATACCCAATAAAAATTTGCGACCCACAAGTTGATTTTTTAAATGTTTTAATTTAAAAAACTGTACATGAATAAACTAAAGCGAGCATTGGATAAAATTAATCAAAATTAGGTAAGTATCTGTTTAGTATAACAATAGAACAATAGGTACCTATTTGCTTAGTTTGAAAAGTGATAACTACGTATATACCTAGTAGGAATTACCCACAGCTGTTAGATGGTATATGAGTAAATATTGACATTTTCTGTAAGTTTAAAGTAATAAAACACATAAAATAATCACCGACAACCTCGACATGTGAATTACGAGTAGGTACCTAGTATTTTTTTTTATCGCCACCCATATTAGGTAAGTATTACCTAAATGAAACACACAACTTTCAGTAAGGTTTAAGTTTGTACAAATACATAGGTATTTGTTCAAACTTAAACCTAATGCTTACCGAGGAGAGTAGGTACCTAATGCTGGGATGATATAATAATGAGGGGATGTTAAGCCCCGCCCACTTTTCTATCTACATCTACCGATAAATAGTAAAACTACTCTAATCGTTCCATATCGATGTTGCAATGTAGTTTAGCTACCTTGACGGTAGATGGCAGCCTGTTCACAAAATGATTATAAAAAGAATATTCTGGCGATTAAAGCTTTCTTTTGGACTGAATGCAAAACAAATTTCAGCAACTTTGTATGATTATTTTACCAATACTGAGCTCTACGTACCTTTATATTATTAGTTCACAGGACACAAAGTGTCACCATCTACTGTCGAATATATTTAATTATATTTGAAAGCCGACGCAAAAAGTTTTTTCTAGAACTCTTTTAATAAATTAGGTGTAAAATTACTTACAAATGAAATGTGATGCCAGCCAGAGCATTAGAGAGTCTATCTGAGTAGTTTTTACACAATAAAACGCCACACTTCATCCTTTTCTTCTTAATACTACGAAAATACACTGATTTGCGATTTTCAATACATAAGCCCACAGGACTGCTAAGCTGACAGTAAGTCTGACTAAGGCCACGCCTACTATGATGACGTCAGGACCTACTTAGAATCACAGTGCACAGTTGCTTATGACGTTTCCTCTTTGTATTTGCTTCATGGTCCCATTCGTTGTTGTCCTAGCAGTGTTTGTGGCAGTAGGTGATTGTGTGTGACTGATGGGTGAGATTTCGGTGGTCGCAATCTAGCAGAACAGGGGGTTCGGTTAGAACGTTGCGGGGCCTCCGTAGGGTTTGCACAACGTTTGGAGTCGGAGCGTAGGTGGCTGCGTTTACCACTAGTGGGTTGGGATGTTTCTCGGCCCTCTCGAAATAGCGCTGAGACGTATCCTTGAAATATTCAGAGATCATTGGAAGTTGACAGTTTCTATGTAAGTCTGGAGTTTCGCTGGTAGAACCGAGCTCCAGTGGCTATGCGAATGAATCTATTTTTGACGACTTGGAGCTCGTACAAATGACTATGGTTTGCGTGCACGATAACTACGCTTGCGTAAGACATGATAGGTCATACGCACGCTTTGTAAAGGTGGAGCTTGTGTCTTAAGGACAATTGCTCTTGCTGTAAACTAGCGGGTGGAGGCGAATAGTGATGAATTTTGCACGGTTGCAGACTTTGCGAATGTGTTTCGCGAATGTCATACCGTGGTTGAATGTGACCCCTAGATATTTGGCCGTTGATTGCCAGGGGATCTAGTGGCCGTACAGGGTGATCGTACCTATCACTTTTTTGTGGTTTTTGTATTGACGACTTCCAGCCTCCCGAAGAAGCCGGTTTCCGAAAAGGCTTCAGCACCATAGACCACATACATACCCTTCGGCAAATTGTACAGAAGCCCGAGGAGTACAATTTGCCACTATGTCTGGCGTATGTGGACTATGAGAAAGCCTTTGATTCCGTCGAAATTTGGGCGGTGCTGCAGTCCCTTCAGCGGTGCCAAGTTGACTGTCGGTATATCGAAGTGCTGAAGTGTTTGTACAGTAGCGCTACGATGGCTATCCGAGTACAGAACCACAGTACGAAACCTATCCAATAGGGTATTACACATATTTTCAAAAAGGGTTTTAAATGAATCCTAGAGTGATAATGAACCACTATAATTTTTATTTAATTTTTTTAAAACCGAATAGTGACATAAAAATCACTTTTAATCTATCATTTTCAATTTTCGCGTGAAAACGCTAGCCGTCATACTGTTCAACTCGTGACGTCACTGTCGTAGAATTTTGACAATTTTGCAAAGGAATAATATACTTTTGAATGTTTAATAATGAGTTATCATCTATATCATTGTTGTGTTATGCCTAATTGCAAAAATACGAGCACAAGAACGCCGGGGAAGTTATGGATTAAAGTGCCAACTGATTTAAATATGAGAAATACTTGGTTAAAACTGGCAAGAAGAGACCCGAATGCATTGTCTACAAAATCTAAACTATACTTCTGTGAAGATCACTTTGATTTAATTATAACTTATATTTAACTATCGATTAAACAAAACATGACATGATAGGTATCTATTGCAAGTCAAATTTTTGTAATAGATTAGATTATCAAGTTTTGTAATAGATTCGGTTTATCGCTCGTCTGTCCCGCCCTTTGTGGGCCATTTTGATAGCCCTTGCAAGTGCAGTGCAGTGTTTTACTTAATTCCTGTTTTCTTCTATTATATGGGACTAAAAACATGGTTTGTACTCAGACCAAATAAAAAAGTGACTTTTTATTTCGTCTGAGAGTGTACAAAAAAATATAACAAAAAGTTTTTCTCACCTAAGCTTATATTATAATATCTATAACATTAGTGCTAAAAGCGAAGTAATAAACTCGCTTTTACGAATCCGTCTTCCAAGATTCCTTTTGAATAAAATTCGGAATAAAAGTCAACAATCGTAATAATAACTTGAAAAATTTCGAAATTAGCTAGTTAGTACACAGCACATAACTTAGTTCTTTGACCTAGTGACGTCACGACGCTATCTAATATGGCGGACATTGTTTTGCAGATTTAAGGCACAGGTAAAAAAAATATTCTTTAAATTGAAATATAAAATTTATAATGCATTTTTATAAATAGAAATCAATATTTCTCGTTTACTTTTTACAAAATCTATCATAAATATTTATTCTTTGACTTTTTTTTACATGGTGTAAAATACCCTATTGCAGAGAGGTGTAAGACAGGGTGACGTCATATCCCCGAAACTCTTCACCGCTGCATTGGAAGACGTTTTCAAGTTTCTGGACTGAAAAGGATACGGTATCAACATCAATGGCGAGTACATCACTCACCTTCGATTTGCCGACGATATAGTCCTTATGGCAAAATCGCTGGAGGACCTAAGCACTATGCTCAATGACCTCAATAGTGTTTCCCAACGGATAGGTCTTAAGATGAACATGGACAAAACAAAGATCACGTTTAATGTCCATGTCACACCTATGCCGGTAGTTGTTGGCAACACTAAGCTCGAAGTTGTTGACGAGTAAGTTTGCCTGGGACAAATAGTCCGACTAGGTAAGTCCAACTTCGACCGAGAAGTCAATCGACGGATTCAACTCGGTTGGGCAGCGTTCGGGAAATTATGGCACATCTTCTCGTCAGGTATACCTCGAAACTTGAAAACGAGACTGTACACCCAGTGCGTGTTGCCAGTGATGACATATAGAACTGAGACGTGGTCCTTCACTGCTGGCTGGATGAGGAAGCTCAAGGTCGCTCAGCCAGCTATGGAGAGGGCTATGCTCGGAGTTTCTCTGCGTGATAAACTCAGAAATGAGGATATCCGCAGTAGAACCAGAGTGACCGACGTAGCCCAACGGATTAGTAAGCTGAAGTGGCAATGGGCCGGCTATATAGCTCGAAGAACCGACAACCGATGGGGAAGAAAGGTTCTCGAGTGGCAGCCTCGTACCGGCAGGCGAAGTGTAGGGCGTCCCCCCACTAGATGGAGTGACGACCTGGTAAGATATGCAGGAAGTCGATGGATGCAGGTGGCTCAGGACCGTGCTTTGTGGCATTCTTTGGGGGAGGCCTATGTTCAGCAGTGGACTTGTGAAGGCCTGTAATGATGATGATGATGATGATGATGTATTTACGATTATAAGAGGGAATCCTTTGAAAGTGTCTTGTTACACTTTTATCAGGAATCACTTTGATTCTCCATAAGCAAAACCAATCGCCTAAGCGATTGACGGCTGTTCGGAGTATCTCGGTGAGGATTCTTTTATTATGATGGGCGACAAAAAGTGCCGTGTCATCGGCGAAAAGGGTAGTATTCACTACTGGGTCCTTAGGAATGTCATTCGTGAAAAGTGTAAAGAGAAGTGGGGAGAGGACGGAGCCCTGTGGGACTCCCGCTTTGAGGGTACGCTTCGTAGAGCGAGTACCCTCTATTCGATAGCGAAGATGGCAATTGGCAAGGACGGCTCTGATGATGTGGATGAGCCTATCTGACTTTGTCTAACGCTTTTTAAAAACCAAATATTAGTGTTAATTCATTTCTACAAACAGACAACGCGGTCAATCTACCATATTATTACAATATCAATTCGTTCTGATTTCTAGCTAGATTGCTTACTTTATTTAGCATGAGGTATAATATCCTCCCGAAAAGGCAGTTTTTAGTGGCTAAACTGATCGATACAAGTTAATCCAAGCAGTGTTGCTGAAAACTCTCGAAAACTTGAGCCTCAAGTACATATATTATATGTAATTGTTAGTGAATTTTAACATGTTAATAAATTATGCAACGATGTTCATAATTTATCCGGGTCATATTCACCGAACATTCATCAAAATTATGTGCACATACATTGTACCCGTGCGTGCATGACCTTAAATATAATGTTAAATTATAAATGAGTCTTATTTACCAAATTTCCTAAGTTGTAAAGACAATTGGGGTAGTTGCGGCGATAACGAAGTGCAGTTTCATAGGCATGTTGAGATTCATTGTAGCGCTTCATTTTAGCAAGCACAATTCCCAGATTCATCCAAGCAGCTGGGAAATCTTCTCTGATAAGTAAAACAAAACAATAAATAAAAGGAAAGAGCTTCCAATAAATGTAAATACAGGGGAATCTTGATAACTCCAACTTCGTTAACTCATAAATTATGGATTATGACTCATAATCTTCAGTAAGACGAAAAAAATTGCCATTCCCTTCAGCTGAATCCCTAAATACGCGGTATCTCGAATTATTTAGACTTTGTAACTCGAACAAATGTTAATTAATTAATAAATGTTATTATCCTGCGAGCTATTGATAGTATATATTTTTACTTTATAACCCGAATTTCAAAAGCAGACTCCGTAAGTCGAAGTTAGTAAAATATAATGACATCTTACTTGAAATTCCCCGAATTCGTACCAATAACATCCAAAAGGAAAGTTTTTAGCTTCTGTTCTATTGTATGTACTTTGTACACATACAATGAACGAGTACATTCATTAAGCTTATGTTTATATTTGAAATTTAACTTCGAAATTCTTGTTAAGTTGAAAATTCATTAAGTCGAATTTTTAGCATTTTCCTTGAAAATCGGGTAATCGAGATTTCATTGTACTATAAAACATTAAATGAACACAAGCTCTGAATTAATGACTTTTAAAAATTGTTAGTAGCAATTGGAAGTAATATTCCAGGTGTTTAGCTAAGAAAAACATCGTGAGTAAATATTCCTATTTATGAAATTTAAAATATTTCAACGATATATTAAGTCCGCTAGCACGCGCGGTTCGACGTTAGGACGCTCATGCCATTCGTCCCACTGTCTATAACTTTTAAAGTTTACCGATAGGTATTGGTCTATTCCAGTGGAAACATTTGCCATTAAGGCTTGGCAGAGCAATTGGCTTTTGGTTGCGGAGTTGTGGGAAGCAAGTCATTAAAAGTATGTCCAGGAAACATAAAATATTTCCCTTAATGTTTAATGTTTCCCTTTACTTTCAAATAGAAGTTTTGTAACTGTATGATTTCTTGTCTATGGTCACATTCCCTTTTGTATTGAGTTAAGAATATTACGTGCACCATGTAATATTAACAATTATTAAAATAAGCTGTTTTATATCCGCTTTTCATGTCTCAAATATGAGAAACTGGTCTTTCGAGCCGGATATGAACCAGGAACCTGTGGATTAGAATAATTGTTCGAGGTATGTATGTTTGTTTATGTGCAATTTATGTATAAAACTCCTCTTTGATACAGAAGAAATCTCTAGTGTTGAGGAAACGTTTATAAGATATGAGCGAATAAGGATAGTCAAATTTCGTATTATCAGCTGTAGGACCCAACAGAACCCTAAAAAACCCAAGCCCGGGAGACCAAAGAAAGGAAGAGAATTTTTACGTAGCTCTGACAAGACAATCTTCTTAAAACTAAATTTATTTTTAGTAAATCAAAACTATAACGTTCTAGATGCATATTGATTTGATCGTAAAACATAAAATAAAAAACTTGTTAACTTATTTTTAAACTTACTTTATGCTAATAGCCTTCTTAAGGTAAAACTCAGCTTCATTGAACTGCCTCTGACTTTTTAGCAAATTTCCCAAATTGTTTGATGCTTGATAGTACTCCGGATATAATCTGAAAAAAGAATGACGCATAAGCTGTATTTAAACGAAAAAATTACTTAAAACAATGTCCTTTTAGCTTAATTTCTTTTCTTTTTTTTAGAATACGGTAATCCTGTTAAGATTGTTGTTGCGTATATTAGAGGCATTTACATACATAAATTGCACATGAAGTAATATCTAGACGCGGGACAATTATTCGTAGGCTATAAAAAAACTTATTCTGGCAGGATTCGAAACCGCGGCTCCGCAGCACTGCAGTCAAACGCGTACCCACTGCGCCACTAAGCCGTTAATTAAATATATAAGAATGCATCTAGTAATTTTTTTTTCGAGCTAGGAATTTGTCTTTGATAATAGGATTCCCTTTATTACGACTTACATAGTGTACGATATTGTACAAAGAAATGATAGATTAGAGTATCATAAACTTGATTTAATATAAATTTGTCACAATTATAAGAGTTAATATTACATTTTTGAGGACGTACTAACAGTTTGAGGGTCGAAAGGAGGTTTGAAAAGGTATTGGATTGCTATTGGTGGAATAATTCACAATGTATATTATGCAATCTAAACTGATCTTTAAGCATGATATTAATGTGGTGAAATTATCTTAAACAGTTATAAATCTTACTAAAACTTATTTGCAAGTAGGACTTAGAATATAATTATTATATAAACCATAAAGTTCAGATGTGTGAACGGTATGAACACATAGTTATAGGAGACGACGGTGCACAATATTTAAGTCGTGTAGTTGGAGTAGGTAGGTAGCTGCTGTCGGCTTAACGTATATAATCATACATTAGGGTGTGCAGTGCTCTGCGGTAAAATAAAACTGACGCGATACAAGAAAACATTTTTAGGTAAAGAGAAAATAAAAATTAATACAACCATTGGTACACATAATATGTTCTTAAAAGAGAATGTCCTCCACACTGAATTTCGGTCACGGCGATCAAAATGTCACATACATATTAAAGTATGAAAAAGGCGTATATCAGATCGATTTCTGCATGTTATATTTACCTAATAGCTTCTTTGTATTCAGACAGTGCCCACGATATATTCCGACGTGCATCAGCAACCTTTGCTACATTGTAACGAACTTTAGCATTCAAAGGGCATACAGCCAAACCACTAATAAATAAATTATATTCTGTTTGCCAATCAAAAGCTCTCTGCCAGCTTTTAAGTGAATATATTATAATAAGTAGTACATATGCTCCTATACCGGCCTTGAAGAAGAAAAAAATACACATTATTATTGATGTATTACTAATTAACAAAATATAAAAGTAAAAAGGAAGAGAACAGTGGGAAGCAACAATTTCGTCGGTCCGTAATAGGCCTTGCAAATGTTCGAAAATTTATGGTATTAGAATATTCGACTTTTTTCGGGTATTATTCGAATTATTCGAAAAAAAAAAACAAAATTTGTTATAATAATCATGTTTTTAATAGCCAATTTCTTACTTAGAGTCTAATTTCTCTCAATCAAAACAAAATCTTAGTTAAAAATTAAAGAACTGTTTGGAATTTCACTGTTAAGGAACTAATGCAGTTCTACATAATTTAAAATTAAAAATTTTGTACAGCCGACTTCAATATAAGCGACTTCAATATAGGTTATTTAGGAATAACTCAATAACCATTGGTCTGACCTTGATCAAATTCATATGGGACCACACGAGAACTATCAGCTTTCATATAAAAAAAGAATCATCGAAATCGGTTCGCCCAGTACAAAGTTATGAGGTAACACACATAAAAAAAAAACATACACCCGAATTGAGTACCGTCTCCTTTTTGGAAGTCGGCAGAAAAAAACTATAAAAAGTTGGTGCTTAACAAGACAACTACAACAGTCTTATAAATCGAGATCTGGCTATTGTAACAATAATTATATAATATTAATTTAAAATTAAAAATTTTGTACAGCCGACTTCAATATAAGCGACTTCAATATAGGTTATTTAGGAATAACTCAATAACCATTGGTCTGACCTTGATCAAATTCATATGGGACCACACGAGAACTATCAGCTTTCATATAAAAAAATAATCATCGAAATCGGTTCGCCCAGTACAAAGTACGGTGGTAGAGCCACGCAGCAGTTTTTGCTGTTGCACGTATGGGCCGGCTCGAGCCGGGTTGGTACCACGACCTCACAGAATACCGGCGTGAAGTAGAAGCCCTGCTTCTGCGTTTCGTCTGGTGAGTGCAGGTGGCGCCGGAGGCCCAAACCCCCCCCCCCCCCCATCAACATGGTAGCGGAATTACACATTAGACTACCCCAGGAGGGAACCAGTACCCCTGGAGAATCCCTCGCTGAGCATCCACGACCATGTTATTCCAATCCTGAGCGTGGGTGCTCAGGCTGCCCCGCGTATTCTGGGGAGGGCAAAATTCCGCTCAAAAACATAACTGCTCGGGGCAAACTGAGCAACAATACCAAGGCGACCCCTGACACGCTATCCGTGAATTTCTGCAACATCAGGGGACTTCACTCTAACCTAAACGCCGTCCACTACCATCTCGAGACGGCGAAGCCGGCCTTGCTCTTCCTGACCGAGACGCAGGTTTCCTCTCCGGCTGATATTTCGTATCTCGCCTACCCGGGGTACAAATTGGAGCACTCCTTTGTGCCTCGGGCTGGAGTTTGCGTGTATGTCAGAGAGGACATCTGTTCTCGACGCCTCGGCAGTCTTGAAGGTTCGGACCTGTCCATCCTTTGGCTACGCGTAGACAGCGACGACCATCCGCGCGTCTACGGGTGCCTCTATAGGTTCCATAGCGGTAATGCCGAAACAGACCGACTCATCGACCACGTCCAAATGGCTACAGATTCCTTGCTACAACAGGTCCCATCCGCAGAGATCGTGATCCTTGGCGATTTTAACGCCCACCATGCCGAATGGCTCGGTTCACGTTTAACCGATCATGCGGGGAGATCTGTTTATGACTTTGCCTTGGCATATGGTCTGACACAACTGGTTACTTCGTCTACGCGGATTCCAGATGTGGAGGATCATACACCTTCCCTGTTGGACCTTCTGCTGACCTCTCATCCGGACGGATATCAGGTTCCCGTCGATGCCCCTCTCGGCTCTTCGGACCACTGTCTGATCCGGAGTATGGTGCCACTCACGCTCCCTTCGCGGTTGCGTTCTGCAGGTTGCCGCCGTGTTTGGCATTACAGGTCGGCGGATTGGGACGGAATGCGGTCTTTCTTTGCATCCTACCCATGGGGGCGGGTTTGCTTCTCGCCGGATGATCCCAGCGCTGTTGCTGACTCTGTCACTGATGTGGTGCTACAGGGAATGGAACTATTTATTCCATCATCTGTGGTATCCATCGGAGGCAGATCTCAGCCTTGGTTTGGTCGCTCCTGTAAAACTGCATTACGCAGTAAGCAGGAGTGTTATCAAGCCTGGGCTGCGGCTTCGGCGACTCGGGATGTAAACACCAGCATACTTAAAAAGAAGTATAACTTCGCCTCCAGGTCCTTCAAAAGAGTTATTGCCAAGGCAAAGTCAGAGCACATAGGCAGAATTGGCGAGAAACTAGTTCGCCTTCCTTCGGGAACCCGTGCATTCTGGTCTCTCGCCAAGGCTGTCCAAGGGAATTTCTGTAAGCCATCACTACCATCTCTGCACAGGGAGGACGACTCACTGGCCCATGACGCAAAAGACAAAGCCGACCTTTTAGGCTCCCTTTTTGCGTCCAACTCGACTCTTGATGACGGGGGGAAAACACCGCCGACCATCCCGCGATGTGAGTGCTCCATGCCGGATGTGCTGTTCTCACAGCGCTCGGTTCGCAAAGCACTTCTCTCCCTGGACATCCAGAAGTCGAGTGGGCCTGACGGAATCCCCCCAATTGTGCTGAGGACGTGTGCTCCGGAGTTGGCACCGGTCCTAACGCGTCTTTTCCGGTACTCCTACTCCCAAGGCGTAGTCCCGAATTCATGGAAGACAGCTTTTGTCCACCCGATCCCTAAAAAAGGCGACCGCTCAGACCCGTCCAACTATAGGCCTATCGCGATCACCTCCTTGTTCTCCAAAATAATGGAATCCATTATCAACTGCCAGCTCATCCGGTACCTTGAGGATCACCAGCTGATTAGTGACCGCCAATACGGTTTTCGTCGGGGTCGATCAGCTGGTGATCTTCTGGTCTACCTGACCCATAGATGGGCGGCGGCAGTAGAGTCCAAGGGGGAGGCGTTGGCCGTTAGTCTGGACATTGCGAAGGCCTTCGATCGGGTTTGGCACAAAGCGCTTCTTTCGAAGCTCCCTTCCTATGGGCTTCCCGAGAAATTGTGCAATTGGATCACCAGCTTCCTTGCAGATCGGAGCATCAAGGTCGTTGTAGACGGTGCATGTTCTGACTACAAGCCTATTAACGCTGGTGTTCCACAAGGCTGTGTGCTATCACCAACGCTGTTTCTTCTGCATATCAATGATATGTTGCTAACTGGTAACATTCATTGTTATGCGGATGACAGCACTGGTGATGCTCTATACACCGGCCGTGCTAATATTTCTCGGGAAAACGTCTCCGAGTACCGGAACAAACTTGTGTCTGAAGTCGAGTCTTTGCTGGACAAAGTCTCGAACTGGGGGCGACTAAATCTAGTCCAGTTTAATCCTCAGAAGACACAAGTTTGCGCGTTTACCGCTAAAAAGAACCCCTTTGTCGTATCTCCTCAGTTTCAAGGCACTCCCCTGGTTGCCTCAGCCAGTATCGGAATCCTCGGCGTCGACATATCGAGTGACGTGCAGTTTCGTGGTCACTTGGAAGAGAAGGCCAAATTGGCCTCTAAAAAGCTTGGCGTGATCAGCAGAGCGAGACAGTATTTCATGCCGGCACACCGCCTGCAACTTTACAAGGCGCAAGTTCGGCCTCACATGGAATACTGTTCCCATCTCTGGGCAGGGGCTCCCCAGTGCCAGCTCCTTCCACTTGACCGCATCCAGCGCAGAGCGGCTCGAATCGTCGACGACCGAGTCCTTTCCGATCGGCTCGACTCATTGGCGCTGCGAAGAGATGTTGCATCTCTTTGCATTTTCTTTCGCATCTACCATGGGGAGTGCTCTGAGGAATTGTTCGGATTAATCCCAGCCGCCAAATTTCACGAACGCACATCGCGGCAGAACTCCCGATACCATCCACACCATCTGGATGATTGGCGGTCCACCACTGTGCGATTTAGAAGATGTTTTCTTCCTCGCACGACTTCCTTGTGGAATCTATTACCATCAGCGATTTTTCCGGACCGATACGACTTAGGGACCTTCAAGAAAAGAGCCTACTCCTTTTTAAAAGGCCGGCAATGCATCTACAATTCCCCTGGTGTTGCGGTTGTTCATGGGCGGCTGTAGTCACTTACCATCAGGTGAGCCGCATGCTCGTTTTCCCCCTCTCCTATAAAAAAAAAAAGTTATGAGGTAACACATAAATAAAAAAATAAAAAAAACATACACCCGAATTGAGTACCGTCTCCTTTTTGGAAGTCGGCAGATA
The DNA here is from genome assembly GCA_033319125.1 of Parnassius glacialis. Classification (NCBI taxonomy): domain Eukaryota; kingdom Metazoa; phylum Arthropoda; class Insecta; order Lepidoptera; family Papilionidae; genus Parnassius; species Parnassius glacialis. The sequence goes on from JAVANC010000001.1 coordinate 33,376,320, forward strand.
AAAACAAATAGTCAACTACAAATACAACATGCTTAAAATCTTTTATGTAACTAGAAATAAAGTACATATTAAATTCTTAACATTATTGTTGGTATTTCGTACTGTCGCACATGATGCACTTAACAAACTTACAAAACTTAAAAATTTTAAAAGAAAGATTTTCAACTGTGATAGAATACAAATAATTAATCGGTATTAGAATTTATGAGATCAGAATCAGGTCAACGCTACATTGTACAAAAATAAAATACGTTTTAATCTTATCATCTTACTTTGGCTTATTCTTACACTTACTACACCGTACAACTCAAGTACCTTCAAAGCAAGAGTGAATAGGTATCTTCTACGCAAGCGCATTCCAACCTAGATCTCATCACTGCTTTCTTCTAAGCATGATTGTCCTCAATTGCAAGCCTATCCTACAATAAAAATAAATTTTCAACGTTTTCCTTGGAAGTGGGACCTAAGGAAACTTAGAGCGTCTAGGGAATCATCTTTTAAAGAACATCTTAAATGGTTGAAAAAATGTATTTTGTTGATGAAAACACCCTTTCACACCCTACACTTGTAGGTGGTATACACATGAGGAAGTCATACGCTTGGCTCAAATGGACTTGTCTAGGACCTCCTCTATTAAATAGCGCCATCTGCATTCGTACGGGCGTTTCTACTACTTCTCTATCTGATAAATTTGCTGTAGACGTCGAAGGAGTGGCGGAATTAGTGTCATTTATCATTTTTGTAACTCTTCTTTAAAAGTCATTTCAGATGTTTTCTGGTGTGATTCGTTTTGTTACTGAAGTTGGCGTTGCCGTTGCTGAAGTTGAACTAAGGTTATGTCATCTACGTCATTATCTGAGTTCTGTCTTTTAGAAAAGTATCTCTCGTTAATCTCAGTTATTACTTCTGTAATAATGTTATTGCCTGGTGATGGAAGGGTAGACGCAGGTGGCTCTGCGTAATATTTACTGGGATTGTGGAGATATTTTAATGTGCAGATTAAATTTGGTAGGCATCTCTGCAATTCTATTCTTCAGCGTTTCGAGTAGCCTGTCACTGATAAAACTGTTTGTCTTTTCAAGTTTCGCAACCATAAATTGAAGGGCTATTTCCGCAGTAAGCAGATTTTCATTTTCTTGGCGCAGGGCCTTTACTGTTGCCTTTACAATATTTAAAGTGGACAATTCCTGCAGTAAGGCCAGCTCACCTGAATTAAACGTGGTATCGTACTTTAAATCAATAAGAATATTCAATATAGGGTTTTTTAATCCTAAAAATCTTGTGATTGTATCGGCTAAACTGCTCCATCTAGTTTTACAGTCTAGGATCAAACCCATTTTATTCTGTTCTTCTTGAAGATAGTTATCGAGAATCTCTTTTCTGGTGGGTGACTTCCTAAACAATTTAACTCACAAAACTGACTCAAAAAGACTACAACCTCGATAACAAACAACAAAAAATTATAACCACACTCCGCCATCCGCACTACCCGCTCGCAATATGCAAATGGACGAACAAAGGCGCCAAACTATCAACACCGCCGCACTATTTCTCGAGTTTTCGATTGCTTCCGAGCTTTGAGGAACCCTGTCGGGTCGGGCGAAACACTGGCGCGGCGCGCCCTAAGGCTGGATATAGTGCTCGATCGACGGTCAGCACATACCGTACGCGCTGACGGTACGTCCTGATCGTCGGTCGAGGCCAAGCGTTTAGTGCTTAACTGACGGCAAGCTTTGTTAGACTTGTACAATTACGAAGAAAAATGAATCCATTTAACTCTATAATAAATCCAGCCTTCGAAATGTCACGCGTGAACTTTAAAGGTAATATTTTGTGTACATTAAGTACACAAAATATTACCTTTAAAGTTCACGCGTGTCAAAGTCAAAATTTCAGAAAATTGGTCGAATATTCGAATATAGCAGATTTAATATTCGAATATTTGGACAAGGTATATTATTCGAATATTCGAATGCAAGGCCTAGTCCGCAAAAGTCTAATGCTGGACGTAGACTTCTGTGACCTCTCCTTTGAAGGGGAGATTTGCCATAATTGCCATTCGTACTAACACTTTTTATGCATCATTGTGTTGTTAATAAGACAATTTCTTGCACCGATTTTTGCAATTGTCATTGCGGGTTTACGCGTAGTTAGTCCTTGATGAGGAAAGTTCGCGGTCGAATAGTGTTTATTTTTATCATCGTTTCTATGGCCCTAAGAATAGAGCTTATAGATGCTAAATATCTGATGTTACATTACATACTAAGTAACCAAAACAATTAGGTGCATGACAGCTCGCATCTACCACGAGGAGTGCTTTGAGGAATTGTTCGGACTAATACCAGCCGCTCAATTTCACCATCACACATCGCGACAAAACTTGCGATATCTTTCATACCATCTGGATGATTGGCGGTCCACCACTGTGCGATTTAGAAGTTTTCTTCTTCAACTTCCTTGTGGAATCGATTACCACCAGCGATTTTGCCGGACCGATACGACTTAGAGACCTTCAAGAAAAGAGCCTACTCCTTTTTAAAAGGTGGCAATGCATCTGCAATTCCCCTGGTGTTGCAATTGTTCATGTGCAACGGTAGTCACTTACCATCACGTGAGCCGCACGCTGGTTTGCTCCCTCTCCTATAAAAAACCTTAGATGTCATTAGAATTAGATAGGGAATACCAGAACGGTGATTGGTCACTATAGTCCGTTCGCGTTAAGAAAATAGTGAGTCATCGTTGTCCGCCGGCCTGGCCACGCCCCGCAGCCAATTAAAATGCAAGAAATTAGAAAATCGAGTTCACAGTGACCAGTTGAATTCAGTACAATATAATAAATATTTAATAGATGAGACCGCCAAAAGTAATGGCATTACAATTCTTCGCCTACCGCCTTACCATTGCAAACTTAATCCAATTGAATTGGTTTGGGCCCAAATAAAAAATTATGTTGGTGCCAATAACTCCACGTTCAAAATGAGAATAATAAAAACATTATTAGATGACGCAATAGCATTAATAGACGCTAATCGTTGGAAGAAGTGCTGCAACCACGTGATACGCGAAGAAAATACCATGTAGAATTTGGATGAGATCATGGAACTTGCAGAACAAAATTCTTTCATAATTAATGTAACTGGAGAATCTAGCGATACTGATTAGTGATTTAAGTAATTTTAAGAACATTTGTTTCCATTAAACTAAATTAAATGTTGGGAAAAAAAAAAAAGAATTTTTACTCCACTGTGAATACACCTTTATCCTGTAGTTGCACTGATGACTCACTATTTTCTTAACGCGAACGGACTATAGGGAGGGATCACCGGAACGCTGATTGGTCATTAAGGCAAGCGCGGGCGCCGAAACAGCATACCTGTAATGCGCCTAATTGTTTTGGCCAAGTTGTATCTACTGTCAATTATTTTTAAATATATAGTAAGTAACATAGTTGGAATATACAAACCTTTTTATTTAGTTTTGAGTTGGAACTAACTCCGTACTAACAACAGATTATAGCAAATTAATGTTTGTCAGACTTTTATGATTTCCTACATATTATTAATTGAATAAAACTTTCTAGTTGATTTTCCCGAGTATAATCTTTTAAAAGTTTCTCTCGATAGCTTTATTTTGCATTTCCTTATGCTTCATCTACAGGCTAAAGTGGTTTCACAATTTCGTTTATATATTGTTCTTGTAATGATCGGTCTTGTTCTAGAATTTTTATTAGATCAGAATTAGATTACAGAAAAAATCCGTTAAATTTGCAATGTTCGAAATATCGCTAATCGACTGAAATAAATCTGAATCATGTAAACTCTAATGGTCCGATGCTGCTATCGCCAATCAAAGCCTGTCAATCATACCGATTATGGCAAATCCTCCCTACAGACGTATATGGGTTGAAGAAGAAAAAAAATACAGATATTTCACGTATCTATAAAGCATGTTGTAAGACTTTAGTGCCAAAAGTCAAGTGTAGCAACTACTATGTAAACATGATAATGATTTATACAGGGTTATTTTACAATAACCGGCCTAGACATCTACTTCTATCCTCAATAAAGAATCAAAATGCAGATGCGCTATCACCCGTGAAGACTAAGATGGAATGCCTCTTTTCCAGTAAAAAGGGTCTCCGGATCTCTACACTCACCATACAAAACACAGCAGTGTTAAGCTGCTATTTTACGATGGTATTTTGTGAGAGCGTGGTCCTTCTCCGATCGAGCCGACCCATTCGTGCTACAACTATACTACTAATATAGCTGCAGTATGGCTCTACCACGTATAAATACGCGGTAATGCATTATTGTAACTGATTTTACTGCGCACGCACACATTCTTAAGGGTCGATCGGTAGACAAAACGTTGTTGCTCGTAAATCACAATCAATATGGGATAATTTCAAAGTAGAAGCCTTATTTACTCGTATTTTCAAAAACTACAATAACAATAGGTATGTCATTATTTATATATTTGAACTTAAGTTTAAAGTTTGGCTACTCTTTGAAAAATAACCCTGTATAATAAATTACAAACTAATACATTTACATAGGCTGCACTAAAAGTATCGGGGATGGAATATTTCCACTGTTCCTGTCATATTAAAATATTTTTAATTGAAAACTCCTTGGTTTTAAAAATCGAATACCATTTATTTATTTAAAAAAAGATTCTCGGTCTTGTTACAAGGTTTTGTCAAACTTGTTTAGTCGTTGAGAAAATGGAATTGACTCGAGAAAATTCAAGAGCGATGATTTATTATGACTTTCGAAGTGGTTTAACACAAAAACAGTGTGTTGACCGGATGATTCTGCATTTGGTGATGAAGCCCCATCCAAAACCACAATTTATCGCTGGTTTGCTGAATTTCAACGTGGACGTGTCAAGCTCAGTGATGATCCCCGTCAAGGTCGTCCAAAAACTGCAGTCACCCAAGAAAACGTTGATGCTGTGCGTAAGCTGATTGAGGAAGATCGACATGTGACATACCGCGAAATTCAGGCAACTTTAGACATTGGCATGAGTCAAATACAAATAATCTTGCATGAACAATTAGGTGTAAAAAAGTTGTTTTCCCGGTGGATATCGCATTCGCTCTGTGAAGAGCAAAAAGCGGCTCGCGTTACTTGGTGCGTCAGAACTCTCGAAAGATTCCACGCAGGATCCTCAAATGCTGTATACAACATCGTATCAGGTGACGAATCCTGGATATACGCGTACGAACCCGAAACAAAAAACCAGTCACGAGTTTGGGTGTTCGAAAATGTGTTAAAGCCAACAAAAATTGTTCGTTCACGGAGTGTTGCAAAAAAAATGGTGGTCACGTTTGTCTCCAAAACCAGCCATGTTACGACTATTCCTCTTGAGGGACAAAAAACGGTTAATGCAGAATGGTATGCTAGCATTTGTTTGCCACAGGTCGTTTCTGAACTCCGTAAAGAGAATTGCAACCGCCGCATCATCCTCCATCACGACAATGCGAGTTCTCATACCGCACAGAGAACAAAAGAGTTTTTAGAGCAAGAAAACATAGAATTATTAGACCATCCGCCGTACAGCCCCAACCTAAGCCCTAATGATTTCTATACTTTCCCTAAAATAAAGAATAAATTGCGTGGACAGAGATTTTCATCACCTGAAGAAGCTGTGGACGCCTACAAAACGGTCATTTTGGAGACACCAACTTCCGAATGGAATGGTTGTTTCAATGATTGGTTCCATCGTATGGAAAAATGTGTCGAATTTCGCGGAGAATACTTCGAAAAGCAATAAATACATTTTTAAATAGTAATGTTGTGTCACTTCCTTGATTCCCGAAATTTTCAGTGCCGCCCTCGTAACAGCTAGTCCAGAAGAAAGGATATTTAAGCCGGGCTACTCTAATGGGTGTTGAAAGACTTCACATCTTTATTTCATTCGCTTTATCGGACAGGCAGATTTTCAATTTTTCATTTCAATTTCTCATTTACCGCCAAACTTGTGATGAATAACGAGCACTTAAAATTGTAATTAACGTTCTCGGTGGTACTGTCAGAGATTAAACTCAGTTTGTACTTTGCAATTTTAAAATAAGCACTTATCCTCGGACACGGCAGATGTAAAGTTTTATTCTACACTTAAGGCCGGGTTGGACAAAATAACGTGTTTTAGACAAGATTTCAACGCTCGAGAGCTTAGAGCTACTGCTTGCAATACAATATAAGCTTGGAAAAAAATATGCGCATACATGACTCGCAAACTCAATTAAATTATTAATACGCAAACTCAATTAAATCTTTAATAGAATGGAATTTTAAAATACTATGTATATTAATCAAGATAAAAAAATTATAATTTAATCGCCAGGAAAACACTTTGACGTTTTAGCTCTCGTTTTTTACAGACTTCAAAAAGGAGACGGTACTTAATTCAACTGTATGTTTTTTATGTGTGTTACCTCATAACTTTTTTCTGGGTGAACTATTTCGATGATTCTCTTTTTATTAGAAAGCTGGTGCTTCTCATGTGGTCCCATATAAATTTGATCAAGGTCTGACCAATAGTTTTGAGTTATTCTTAATAATTTATATTGAAGTCGGTTGTACAATATTTTTATTTTTGTTGTTGAATTAGATTTTAATCGGTTAAATGTCTATTCAGATTCTTCGTTTCCTGATAATAAGCAAAAACGTTTCAAATAAACTACATGCCACTATGCATGCAATGGAAAAGGGAGCGCTAAAAGACTTTTAACGTCGGAAAACCTCGCCTTAACATAAATATGATGGATAAATATGGTGAAACAAACCTTGTACAATTTTGTTTTTGGATTGCAACATAATTTACTAAAACCAATTGCCACAAGTAGGCAATATCCAGCTGATGGTAAATACAGAATTCTTTCAGCAATCACAAATCCAACTGGAAAGAGAATATTGGCAGCTGGTAAGAACGGAACGATGAGTAATGATATAGCCAATATTGTAAGTCTGAAAAATATAATATATATTAAAAGCTTTAACTCAATATCAATTTATCAAATGGATCAAGGAGTTGCTGCTCCATTGTGATCTAAACTTCGCAAAGAATGAGAATATTTTTTACATTTCTGAATCTGGTTATATATTTAGATATAAATTTTATATGGTATTAACTATTAAGCAATAAGGCGGATATTTGTATTTTGTTTTAAAACAATATGGGTGGCCAGTCCACCTAATGGTAAGTGGATGCTGTGGCCCAGAGACAACTACATCTATCCTCGATTATATTACAGAAATTGGCACCATATACTGTTAAGTCCTTTGTTAGGCAGTTGATAATAAATTAATGAATGACAGAAGCAAAGATTGTAGGGGAAGGTGTGATATAACTTACCTTTTAGAAGCTACATTATTTCTTGAATTTAACATAGCTTTAAAATGTAAAATTGCAAATAAATAAATTAAAAATATACAAAATATTCTATAATCGAATACACTTTTGATCAGTGGTACACATCCCATTGACCAATCGTAACAAAGCCATTGGGGCCACACTAACAGAAGGAAGTTTAAAAAATAAATATAATTTAATGTTACCACCTGAAATTAAAAATATTAAAATATTTAAAAGTGTTTCATTACAAATTAATTTAATCAATAAATCTAATATGAATAACCTTTGTAAACAAATTTGTAGCAAAAGCAGCTGGATTCTCTGTAGGCTTGAAGACTGGTTTCATTTCTCCCATAATTAGCCATCTGCTATATAACAGTAACACTGAAGCTATTGAAATCATAATAATTTTTGCCAAAGTTTTAACATTTATACTTTTCATTAAATGTGTTTTCTTCAAAACAATGTTCTTCTCTTTTAAATGACCATATTTAACAACTATGTGATAAACAACACAATATCCCTGAAATTAATATAAATTATAAAATCAACTTTTAAAAATTACATCATTGAAATTTTAGGATAACATATAAGTATGTACTGAAGATGTATTGATTACAGAAATGTATGTAATCTGTCAATATAAAAAATTTGTAGAAAATGTATATAAAGAAATTGTAACCTTTTAAATATAACTGTAACTATAACTTTTACGTGGTAGACCCATGCTGCAGCTATATTAATAGTATAGATGTAGCACAAATGAGTCGGCTCGACTGGGGAAGGACCACACTCTCACAGAATACCAGCGTAAAATAGCAGCTTAATGCTGCTGCTGATGTCTATGGGCTACAGCAACTACTTACCATCAGGTGGACTGTGTGCTCGTTTGTCACCCTAATTTTATAAAAAATAATAATAAAATAACTGTACTCAACAGTTTACAAAATGTCGCTAAATATTTTACTCTGTAAATATTAGGAACAGACACAAGCTAGTAATACCAGTTACTCAACTTCACAGAGTCAGTAATTCATTTTTGGGGAGATGTACAGTAAAACTCGCTTAATATGATCACGTTTAATACGATTTCTCGTTTAATACGCCATTTCATATCAGTCCCTGCAACTTAAGGCATGTTTCATACATTTTTAACACACTTAATACGATTCGTCATCCCGTCTAATACGCCATCTGTGCAACACCCGAGCCATTTTAAAAAATAGACAAGCAATTAACGAAAAATACAGATTGGGAGGTGTGAACAGAAAAAAGCAAGAGGTAGGAAAGCTTGATCAACTAGAGAAAGTTTTAGTGAAAGGGCTTAATCAAGCACAATCTTTAAAACTGCCCATAACTGGCCCCATATTAGGCGAAAAAACGCGTAAAATTGCTGACAGCTTACAAATCACAGATTTTACCACTTCGAATGGATAGATCGTTTTAAAAATCGTCATGGCATTGTGTATCGTCAAATCACTGGGGAATCGGAGATAGTGGCAGAACAACATGTTGATAAAAGGATAGCACAACTTCCTGCATTATTAAAAAATTATGAACCCTGAAACATTTTTAACGCAGATGAATTCGGTTTATTTTATAAATTGATGCCAGATAAATCGTAAGTCTTCAAGGGAGAAACTTGCCATGGTGGCAAAGCAAGTAACGAGAGACTCACTGTCCTGACCTATGCAAATTCTAATGGGCTGGAAAAGTTACGTTTACTAGTCATTGGTGTTGGTTACAGGGAGCGATTCCACGTTGTTTCAAAAAACGTGAAATCGCTCCCTGTAATATGATGCACAATCTCGAGCTTGGATGACTGGCCTTCATTTTATTAACTGGTTAAAAGCTTTAGATGATCAGTTCCAGATTATATGTAGACGCATAATACTAACTGGGGCAGTTCACCCTAAAGATGTTGAACTAAAGAACATCACGCTTGTTTTCTTACCTCCAAATGCGACAAGCAAGTTACGTATACCTATAATTCAATACCTACACAATATTTATAAATGATGTTTTATTTTCCCTATCCCGCATAATACGCTTTCCCGCTTAAGTTGCGATTTTGGCTGGGTCCCTTCAAAATCATCTTAAGCGGGTTTTACTGTATATGCTTTTCCAACAAAATCCCAAAAAAATATATGAAATCTGACTTCCACCAAATTGAAAACTTTATTAAACTAAGTTAGTATAAAAAGGGTTATATATTATAATATTAAGGAATTTATGGATGATAATAACCCCTGGGAATGAGGTGACTGCTACCATGCTATTTCTAATTTGTTTTGTGTTATTAATTATTGCGTAACTTTAATAACACACTTGTTACTTTTTTTAAAGTCCCACTGTGTTTCTTGCTGATTCTTCGCAAGATGGAGGTATTTTATGAACCAGTGGTAAATTAAACATAAGAATAACTTTCAATAAATATATAAATAATACTTATTATCTCTTCTATATTGAATACAAAATGTTTATATTTCTATTTCTATATTATAATGTTAACATTTCCTAGTACCATTTGATAGGTATTTTAAAGAACCATTGACAATTATGTAACAATGATCCTGAATTGCCCTGGGGCAATAAGGGTAAAAAAGGGTATATAATACTGGTATTATATACCTATCCTAAGAATTATATACAAATTCTAAGTTTCATTAATTTTTACTAACACCTAAATGCATAACATAAAAATAGTCATACAAACAAACGAAAATTATCTTTATAATTAAAAAAATACTACAAATAACATAATATGCAATACAAAATATTAAATTTTCAAAACACTTACCAATACTGTAATACCATTTTCTTTAAATAACATAGCTATACCAGCTAATATTACTGAAGTAAGTAAAAATAGGTATGTATATTTAATACTGTCTATAGATTTGTCATAAAGTATGAAAGACAGAATAAAGGAAATTGCTGATAATATATCAGCTCTGCCAACAACTCCACAAACTGTCTCAGTATGTACTGGGTGCACAGAAAATAGTGCTGTTGCTAAGAACCCAACATCAATAGAGTTATTATTATCCATAAGAAATCCAGCTCTTATCAATATCATTTGATAAACCACAAATAGAAGGATACAGCATACTGTATGACATAACAAATTTGTTATTTTAAAATGTAAAGGGATAAGATTTTTACCACTTAATATATAATTGATCCTGGAACAAGAATGTTGAATAAAATGCATTTCACACAAGTAATCACAGTAATTTGAATAATAGTTAATAGAATTGCAATTTTCTTCTTTGGTCTGATGAAGATTTACAATTTTGATTTTTCAGACAGATTATAGTGCATGTGGATGGATTTATAGATACAACCAGTACATTTCCATTCATCACAGCTTCACAAATCCACTGCTGAACAGAGGACTCCCCCAAGGAATGCCACAAAGCACGGTCCTGAGCCACCTGCATCCATCGACTTTCTGCATGTCTTACCAGGTCGTCACTCTATCTAGTATATACAACTTTATAATTTGTGGTATAGAAATTGAATTACCTGTACGATAATATCGTCAGAGGCCGGTAGGATTTGTGACTAAGGTTACTCTGCATATTAGTTCCCCAAAAATCATTGTAAAATGGATCCATCCAGGATTCTGATACTACGTCTTTATTATTAACTATTGCCTCGGTGTCATCAAATACAAAGTCCCCACTTAAACTACTTATAAAAGGAAAAGTAGACAAACAAACAATAACCAAATATTTATGTAGCATTATTTTGGTTTTAAAATAATTGGATGTTATTTTCCAATATGTTTAGATACAAGTCTATAAGAAATGCATTTCATGCATATTTTCACTCCTTTCACATTCCAATTTCTTATTTTCAGATTTTTTACTATGAGTATGATGTTTAGTGCACAGAGTACATGTTTACCGCGTAGCGTTTCTATATAGTTTGTGATGTTTACCATTACCAATTATGACATAAATTGTTGTTGTTGTTATTATTCGCTCGAGAGAACAGGCAAAGGAACTAAGCCATACAGCCTTGTCTTTTTTATTTTGAATATATAGAATTTTAAAGTGTATAGGTCGGAACCAAGTCTTATTTTCCTTCTTTCCATCTCTTCAGAATCCATAAAGGCCGAAGTCAAGTCTTATTTCCTTTAATTCTTCATATTTTCAAAAATCCGTAAAGGCTATAGCCAAGTCTTCTTTATATTATAATCTTTATAAGTTTCAATCCGTGTAGATTTGTCAATCCTATATTTTCAAAAACAGGGATACCATGTTTCATATTTCTTTTACAGTATTATGAATAAAATTGCAAAGTGCTAAATATGTCTTAGTCAGGGGGAGGAAAGTTGGTAGTAAAAATTTGAAGTCTAAAATGTATGGAAACAGGCTCCCTCTTAAGACGTTTCGCGAAAAAAGTTTGGCGCCATTTTTAATAAAATGTCAACAGATACTCTATTGCACAGAACACAATTACTCTTTATCAAGAGAAGAACGCCAACTTCATACTAAAAAACGAAAACACGTGTTCATGTGTGTATACGAAAAGCGCTACGGTGGACGCCCATATAAAACTTTTTTAGCGGGAATTTCAAACCGTTGTATTCTGTAACTTTAAACTTTTTATTTAAGGCTTATTCGAGTAATTTTCGCTCAAGCCTCATAAATCTATGGGGTAAATTCCCATATATTAGAGAGGTTGACCAAAATTACTCGAATATAATTTAGATTAGTATGTGGGATAAAATAAAACTATAAATAAGTATAGTTATGTAATTTTATTTTCTGAAAGACATTGTTTTATAAACTACACATTATTATTGATGTTTTTTATTGCTTTTGCACGTAATATTTCCACGCACGTTACTAATATATAACACATGTTATTGTCAGAGAGTTATTCTTCACAGAACATTAACGTAAATTTAAATCAGCAAAATTCTCATGATGAAAACTTTACTCAGCCCAAATACATGATCTGAAACAGATACAATTCGAGTCAATATAGTTATAAACCCTACAAATAACGGCCAATAAATCGAAATGTTTATAGCCTTACCACAATATTGTCATAAGTTTTTCTTTTCCTATCATAGGAAACTTGCAGAAAGTGATCAGATGATTTTGTGCTTTTTATTTACACAAGATCTAACTTACTTTTGATGATGATCCCAAATCGTGCATAAAACTTTGAAATAATGAATTCATTTATAGTCCATATCTTATACAGAATTAACATCTCACAAAAAATCTTTACTGTACATTCACGACGATATTATGACTGTATATTTGCGTACATACGAAAATGAAGTCCATCTAACTGAATTTAAGCAAAAATGAATAATAAATATTAAAAACTAAACCTTTGAAATAAATTTTAATAAATTTCAGAAAATATTTTCAATATGAAAGACGTTGATAAACAAATGTCATTTTTTTCTTCTTCTATTAATTCATGGCTTCTTTTGATAAAATTCTGCTAATATTTAATAATTTTATTTAAATCAATTTATAGGTAAACTAATTGTGCGAATCTCAGAGTAATATGTATGTAATTATACTTTCAAAAGCAAACCAATAAAAGTTTAACACCGAATTAATATTTTTATTTTCTTTACATATATGAATTTGTTTATCTAATTTTTAAAATGGCAATCTAAGTTAAAGAAAGAGACAGCGATATTTTATCTCGCTTTATTTTAACAAGCCCAACACGCATATTGACAAAATCATGATTGTGTGCAGATTTTTCAGCTTTCATACAAAGTTGCCTCACCCTGCTCTATTGTCAACATCGCCATAGGGATGGCGATTCTTTTCGAAAAAGATCGATTTTTAAATCGATTCGAATCGTGACCTAATGAATCGATTCACAAAAAAATCGAGGTCTATAAGATTGATTTCCGAAAAATCGATTTTTTTTCTTTTCGTTTTTAATGTAATATTTTATTAAAAACAAGGTACATATTATAATTTAACGATCTCTTATCAGTAAAATCAGGTAATTCGATAATAAAAAATATTTTCATTACCATGTCAAACTAACAGATAAAGTATAAAATAAGACATTTATTTTCTACATTTAGAAATTTTACAGAGTTAAAAAAATGGTTAAGAAAAATCGTTTACAAAGTTAATAGATAATGTAGCTTATAGTTCCCAATGCTAAATATCTAAACTTTTTAAAAACAACAGTCTATCAAGTCTACAGGGATCCAAGCGGTTTCGCTCATCTGTTGCGATGTTTCCGGCAATTGAGAAAAGGCGCTCACAAGGAACAAATGATCCTACGATACTCATATACATCACGGCTATTGAGTGAACTTGGTGATAAATAGAGTTTTTTTGTTCTTGCCAGTAGAGTATAGGATCATAATTTAGGTGCACAACTGCCTGGGATAAATAGTGTTTAAATTCTTCATTTAAGCCTTCACTTTCCTGTGCATGTGCAGTATTTATATTTTATATGTGCGGTATTTTCCGAACCAGTGGTAAATAAAAAATGACTTTCAATAAGAATTATGTAATAATCAATATTGAATAAAAATTATTCTATTCTATTCTATTCTATAGAGAGTTGCTTTTTCACAAGCAACTTATGAAAATCCCAAATTCCTTTTTTCATATCATTACCAGTCTCTTCAATGGCGTCGACTTCTTCGCTATTATTTTGTGGAAGTTGTTGCCGCGTAATATCTAAAATTGAAGTGTTTATTCTATTTATTGCTCGAGAACAGGCGACATGGTCAGTAAAATGATTTTTTTTTAAATCTAGGATCTAAAATGGTCGCAGCAGCTAACAAATGAACTTGTTCGACCATTCCAAATCTTTTTTTAAGGCCGTCCACTACAAACGTAACTTTTTTTTATTCAAGAGATGCGAAGGACTCTAAACATACAGCCACCTCGCGAGTTTTTGAATAATTAATTCTTTAACCGGCAGCACTCTTATAATACGGATACATTCAATTAATTGTAAATAGTTTTATGGTTTATACCAAAAAAAATCGAATGTCGATTTTCAAGGGTGAAATATCGATTCACCGAATCGATTCAGTACTACATATCGATTTAAAAAATCGATCTTGTTGGCTCCAAAAATCGATTCTTCGATTAATCGATTTCAGATCGCCATGCCTACATCGCCATTTTGTATGAGCGCCATTATGCATCACGTTCACGAGATTTAGTTTGTTAACCTAATAATTTTTTTTGTTCTTATTAATCTTTTTGTTACATTGCATTAATTACTGTTATTTCGTTCTTACGATGTCGTCACGAAAAAAGATTTGTGTTTTTGGATGCGACAAATAAGGTAAGAAATGTTTGAAAACCTATCACTTAAACATATTGATAATTCAACGGATGCGGTCAACCTTTTTAAAACAATCAAAACAAATTGTGGAAAGGTTACTTGGAATTACAATTTCACGCTGTTATACTAATAGAACATGTTTATTTTCAGGTGTATATATACATAGGTTCCCTCATCCCATAAAGTGGGCTGACATGTTCCATATTTGGATGTCGAAAGTTGGAAATGAAAATTTTCACTACTAAAAAGATATGTGATTACCATTTTGAATCAAATTACATATGTACAGGTCATCGTTTAATCTTAACAGCTGTTCCAACTTTGTATCTTGAAGGTGAGTTTTAAATTAAAAACAATATAATTAACATGTAATGGTAGAATTAGATACTGTATGTAGGTGTCACATTCCTTGAATGTGTATGTGGCGGAAAATGATTCAAACTGTTTTTTATAATCTCTATAGGGTGGTAATTTGGAATTGAGTATGTACTTGGGGTGGCCACTTAAATGATATTATATCTTATACGATATAATAAGTGTGCAAAATGTTTTTAAGGATTTATAAACTTGATTACTGCTTTACTAACTATTAACCTATTATTAGGTAAACTGTATGCTCATTTGTCCCCTTTTTGCCTTAAAAAACCTGCAAGCTTACTCTTGAAAACAATTCCGATCGATCGGAATTGAAATAATCACATTTCATACTCTTGATAGCGACTCTAGCGCTAAATTAGTTTAATATTGTGTGAACTAATTGAGATTAGTATTGAATTTATCCAATCCGATTGTAAGCAAAAACGGTACTCTTGACACGTGCGTATTGTGTTTGTGTTGAGTTGGAATTGAAATTTAGGCAATAGCAAAACAGTAGCTTTATGAAGTGTTCATATAAATTGTTTGTTTTCTGCAATTATCTTATTCATAATGATAAAATAATGGCACATTTAGCTTTTGTGTTTAATATTCTATGCCGTAATTGTGCATTACAATTAAAATAAAGACTAAATGAGCTTAGATAATGTATTTTAAAGACAGTCTTTTCTATCAGTGATAAATGAGTTTAGGGCTTATTATTGTATTATTAAGGACTTATATATTAAGCCGTGAATAAAAATCTAAATATGCAACCTCCGAAGAGAAGAATCTTCTCAGAAGACATGTTACGAATAAAGTACTGTTAATCAATATTAGCCTAAAAAAAATAATTTACAGCCTTTATATGTCCCACTGCTGGGCAGAGGTCTATTCTCATTTCTGAGAGGTTTATTGGTGGATTTCACATGTAGGAAATATGAATATAATGTTAAGTTACATTAAATGTATAATTTTATAAGTATTAAAAATAAAAGTAATGTAATTTTAATAAGGATTTATTAATAAAACTATTATACAATGTTTCACCATTTATTTAATAAAAAAATATTTTAATTAATCTATCATCATTAGTATGTATCTGTTCTTAAATTTATTAATAAATTTTTTTATATGACAGTGAAAACTATATTTAAAATAAACCAAAAATTAGTTTCTTTTACAAAAGTAATTAAAAGAAAACAAATCAATTTAAAATAACATGGAAACATTGATAAAATTTGATGTCTTATTTATTTTAAATTACAGTAATGCTATTGTTGTTGTATTGTTTGGAAAAATTAAAACAGCAATATTAATAACTGAAATTGACATTGGATCAAAATTGTTATTGGATTCAAGAGTAAGCTTGCTGATGGTAGACAATTATTAGATATATCATTTATTGCCTATACTGCCGTGGTAACTGAGAGAGCAGTATGTCAGTTATTTCTTTTTTCAACCAACTTCTAAGGTACCTTTTTAAAGTTACCTTAGAACTGTTTTTTAGGAGAACAGATTTTGATGATTCTTTTTTATTTGGATGCTGGTGCTTTCTCATGCATAGCAAGAGTCTCTATTTATTTAAATGATTTTATGGAGTGAATTTTCTGTGCCCTGTACTATTATGTATTCTGTGCTTCTGTGTAAAATTTGCCACAATGAGAATACTTCCAGTAAACTTTTTTACCAGTGAAAATCCACAAATGAAAAGAAATACCTTAACCGTGTACTAGACGTTCTGAAAGAGGCAATACTCTATTACAAATCAAAATGCAGATGCGTTGTCACCCATGTGGACTAAAATGGAATGCCTCATTTCCAGTAAAAAGGGCCTCCGGCCACCTGCACTCACCAAGCAAAACGCAGAGGTAAACCTCTACTTCACGCTGGTATTCTGTGAGGTCATGGTACCACCCCGATTCGAGCCGGCCCATCCGTGCGACAGCAAAAGCTGCCGCGTGGCTCTACCACTGTTAAAAATGTTGAAAATTTAGCAAACGAGGAATAAGGCACAGAAAATTAAACACTGTAATTAAATTATAATAGATATGATCGGTGAATGTGATAAAATGTAGGCTAGTTTTTGAAACAGCATAAGTTGGTATAATCTCCCAGATAACACTGATTCTAAAAGTTGGTTTATCAGTGATTCTTAATTATATTTAAGTATTGTTTTTCATTAAGGTGCTTTTTGGAGAAGTCCTTTTGAAACAATTTTATGTTAAAAAGCTTTTTCATGTTGTTTGTAAGTTAATGAGAATAATTTTGTGCCAAATAACACTATAATTATAAACATTATAATTTTTGATCTCTATAATTAAGTCTTTAAGTTTTGCTAAGATGTATATTTTTAGAGAAGTTTTCTATTTTTAAGAATTGTTATGGCAAATAATAACAACCAATATGTGATTTTTGATCTCACTGCTAAAGTTTTATAAATAAAACATGTAAGTTAACTACATTTTTGTTCCTTTCTCCACTATTTAATGTATACTGCTCATCATGCTCTAACAAAAATTTAAAAATGCTACTTTTAAAAGCAATAACATCATTTACTGTGTAATGAAATAATTAAAAAAAATTAAAACCTTAGTGAATGAGCAGTATTGTACTAACTACTGTTTTACGTAGCTATTTAAGTGTAAGTGTAGAACCGGGGTGGTACCACGACCTCACAGAAAACCAGCGTGAAATAGAAGTTTACCTCTGCGTTTCGCTTGGTGAGTGCAGTTGGCTGGAGGCCGTTTTTACTGGAAATGAGGCATTCCATCTTAGTTCTCACGGGTGACAACGCATCTACATTTTGGATAGATGTAGATGTCTATGGGCCGCAGCAACCACTTACCATCAGGTGGACTGTGTGCTCGTTTGTCACCCTATCCTATATAAAAAAAAATTCCAACCATTTTCTCAAAACCCCTTTTCCTGACTTACTGCCGAGTCTGCATATCCACATGACCAGCCTTCAACATCACAGACAAATGTTAATAAAGTTATAGTATATAAGAATAGAATACCATAGAATCATTTTTAACATAAACATTACATGTAATTCTTATTGAAAGTAATTTTTTACTATTATTACTACTGGTTCCAAAAAAGCCTTTGTCCTGGAGGAACCAGCAAGAAACCCTGTGGGCCTTTTTTTTGAAGTATTGTATACAATTAGTATGAAAACAGAAACAGCATGCAACGAACCAGTGGTAAATAAAAAATGACTTTCAATGAGTATTATGTAATAATCAATATTGAACAAAAAATTATTCTATTCTATTCATGGTAGTGATCACCCCATTGCCAGGGGTTATTTATCAATCATGTATACTTTAGTAGCATAATAAATCTTTATTAAACAATTTATGCTTAATAAAAATTTTAAACTTTTTGATAGATAAGGCCTGCATATTTTCTGGGGCCTAAGTGTATACATTGTCCCATGATGGAATTACTGGCTCTTTGGACTCGAGTAACTTGTATAACTAACTTGTGCTTGTTTCTAGTATTTACAGAATGTACATCACTATTTTTATATAAAACTATGTTTGTTCTTGTGTACATACATTAAATTTTTAATTTTATTTTTATTTTATAATTACAAATATTTTTTTTGTATAAGGTTTTTGGCGGCTCCGTGGTGCAGTGGCTTAGCAATAAGTCATAACGCTAAGGGCCGTGGGTTCGAATCCCGCACGGAACAAGTATTTGTATGGCCTATAAATAATTGTCCCGGGTCTGGATGTTCGTCCTTGTGAAAATTATGTATGTAAACTGACCCCACGATACAGGAGAAAATCCTACTGTGGAGATAACATTTAAAAAAAAAACTATCCAACTATCAAATATTTAATTCCTTATATTTTAGTATGAAACAATATGTTCTAATACAATTTGCTTAGTAGGGAAGCAAATATAGTCTAGTATATGAATATCCTATACTAAAATATATAATTTTACATTTATTGCAAATTTCTACATTGTAAATTCCAATTTGAAAAAGCTAATGTATAAATTAAACATTTTCAGATAAACAGACGAAATCGGATACTACCCTAAGAATTAGAAGTTGTTACAAAAGCATGCGAGAAGACTTAAAATTTAAATTAAAGAAGTCTAGAAAAGCTATAAAAGATTTTAGGACTCGTCTATCAAATGTAGAATAAATGAGTAATCAAGTGGCATTTGAGAAGATCACCAAAAAGATGACATTTGCAGTGAAGGTTTTGTTATAGCCGTTAAGAATCGTATCTCATAAAAAATATTTTCATAGTTTGTATTGTGAAAGCTGTTAAGAATAACTTATTATAGATATATTGGTTTCATAATTTGTATTGTCTAAGCTGTTAAGAATCATTTATTGTTAAAATATTAGTTTCATACTTTGTATTGTGAATGCTGTGTTAAATGAATCATTTATTGTAAAAATTTTAGTTTGTGTGTAGTGCAGTAAGAATGTCTAAAGAGGCGAAAGAGGGAAACAAATCAGAAGATGGACAGCAGTTCCTTCCTAATAACGACTAAATTTAAAAGCTGCGGTTGGCATCTCGCTTGCCAATTGTTGCCACTATGGTAAATATCTCTTCTATGAGGCGATTGTCGAAGCTGTGTTCTGATGAATCAAATAATTATACAAATATTATTTCATATTTTCTATTATCAAAGCTGTTATGAATAACAAGGGGCCAAGCCCTCTTTTTATTTTTCGCCAGTTATTTTGCTGTGGACTACGGTCTAGTCTCAACTTCTAGTTCCTTTTCGGGCGGAACGCGTTGGTTGGTTGGCGCTCCCCGCACACGGCGTTAGCGTCTGTGAAGCCGTGTGCCTCCCCCACATTTTTTAAAAATGTGAGTGAGCGAAGTCCATGTATCTGGTGTTTTAATATAAATATTGTAAGCCTTTTCCAAGTGGGAAGGTATTAATTAATAATGAATAATAGCCTATATCTAGACCTTTAGGAAGATTAATATATATATCTGATCACGTATATTATTCATTTTAATATAGTTATATTTTATAGACGGCCATTTTATATATACAATAGAGGGGGCAGGGTTATTATAAAAAAATTCTTTTTTTTAGTATCTAAGTTGTGTTTATGAATCATTTATTGTAAAAAATGTTATTTTCATATTTTGTCTTGTGAAAATTTATTGTTAGAGACATTAGTTGTTTTTTTTTTTTATAAAAGAGGGGGCAAACGAGCATGCGGTTCACCTGATGGTAAGTGACTACTGTCGCCCATGAACAACTGCAACACCAGGGGAATTGCAGATGCGTTGCCGGCTTTTTAAAAAGGAGTAGGCTGTTTTCTTGAAGGTCCCTAAGTCGTATCGGTCCGGAAAAATCTCTGGTGGTAATCGATTCCACAAGGAAGTTGTGCGAGGAAGAAACCATCTTCTAAATCGCACAGTGGTGGACCGCCAATCATCGGTGCGAAGAGCCGAGAGGGGAACCTAATATCCGTCCGGATGAGAGGTCAGCAGAAGGTCCAAAAGGGAAGGTGTATGATCCTCCACATCTGGAACCCGCGTAGGCGAAGTAACCAGTTATGTCAGACCATATGCCAAGGCATTTATTATTTTTTCAGTTTAATATTTTGTTATATCAAAGCTGTGTTTATGAACTATTTATTGTAAAAAATGTTATTTTCATATTTTGTTTGTGAAAATTTATTGTTAAAGACATTAGTTTAATATTTTGTTGTAATAAAGCTGTGTTTACGAATCATTTATTGTAAAAAAATATTAGATTACCGTGTAGTGACGGTCTCCGAATATCCACAACCCCATATTATCATCCCGTGGGTGTCATCGTAAGAGGCGACAGAGAGAAACACATCAGCAGGTGGACTGATCTTCCTTATAACTGCAGTTGCCAACCCACTTGCCAAGCGTGGTTACAGCTTTGGATTGATTCATAGTCGTTTTAGTTTACCGTTATCTTAACATAACATGTATAGCATATAGCTTAACATTTTGTAATGATAAAGTTTGTTATGATTCATTTATAAAAATAATAAAATTTACTATTTTTGTATAGACACTATCTGTGTTATTAATGTATTAATGATATAAACATTAGAATAAAATATTAGTTATCTTTATCTCCTTTATTTTCATTAAGTTCAAAAAATATAGAATAATGTACCAATTATTTGTGTTTAATTTCATTCATGTTAAAAAATATCATAGTTAATTCCTATTTACAAATTATGAATCACACTTTATGTATTAGGATTAATTATTAACAACCGACTGTTAAATTGTTAACATTTGAAACAGTTACTATGCAGTTATCTTAAAATGTTTCAAATGTTTAATTCACAGTTGGTTGTTGATAATTAATCGTAGTACATAAATCGTAATGAATGACCATGAACAGAGGTGTATATGTAGAGGTGCAAGTGTTATACGCACGCACACATTCTCACAATATTGTGGCGAAACGACACCAGACGGCGCTAGTACTCCTCGGTTGACAGATTTCGCACGAGTGGGCTCTCTTTTCCTGTATAGGACAGTTATTATACTCTTTGGTCTTAGTATTCCTAAGAATATCTTGCAGGGCACGCGGGACGCTTTCTGAGTTTTCATAAACTTGTATAAGTTTTTCAATGAGTAGCAATCTTTCTATGGCGTACGCTGGGCAGTTAAATATTATATGTTCTGCAGTCTGATCTGCTTCTGTATCGCAGAAATTGCATGTAGCAGATGCTACTATTCTCATCCTGGAAAGATGAGCGTTCAGTCGATAGTGGCCAAATCTAAGTCTGCACATTATTGTATAAAATTTTCTGCTATGATATCTCTTATTGCGAGAAAACCAAGGAATACTTAATTCTGAATTAATTGATGCATACCAACGACCTTTTCCTGCCTCTAAAACAGCATTCCATTGCATTTTCCATTCTTTTTTTAACTGTTTCTTTAAAATTGAATTTAAATCTGTATGTGGTATTGCAACATCGGTTATCCTTTCAATATCAGCTGTAACTATACTTTTAGCTAAATTGTCTGCTCTTTCATTTCCTTGAACCCCAATATGTGACGGAGTCCATAAAAATTTTACTTCCAAATTATTTTCTTTCAATTTCCACCACAAACTTTTAATTTTATATATGATGAAAGGCGTTTTAGCATTTAAAGCTTTTGTCTTCAGTGTCTTCAAGACACTCATGCTATCAGAGATCAGTAACCATTTATTAGATACATGTGGGTGTTCTTCTATATATTTAAGAGCAATTAAGACAGCATAACATTCTGCAGTGTATATGCTTGCTGATGCAGGAATGGAAAGGCCATGTCCAGTTTTCAGATGAGGTATGTAAAATGCACAGGCTACTTTATTTTCAACTTTTGAACCATCTGTGTAAATTTGTGGATATTCTTCATATGTAGATATAAGTTCATGAACCTCTACTTTTCTTTTCAATTTTTCATCAATATTTATGTGTATATCACTAAATTTACTTTCATAATTCCCCTTATAACAAGGCCAAGTATGTGTGCTTTTGTGAATATTATATTGTTCATATCGTATCACTTCATGAAAGTCATGGAGTATATACGGGGCTGAGTTAGATATAGGAGACATACTATTATAGTAAAATAATACTTTTTGAAAAAGAGGATGATGAGACAAAGAATTAATATTTAATAAAAACCTAAATTTCAGATATTTAAACCTAAGTAAGATAGGAGGAGTAAGGCATTCAGCCTGTAAAGAAACAATAGGAGTTGTTCTCATAGAGCCGGTAATAAGTCTTAAATTCTTATTTTGTATATTATCTAATTTGTTTACTAGTTTTTTATTTGATGCAAAACAAAGGAAGCCATACTCAAAATGGCTCCTCACCAAAGACTTATATAACATTAATAATATTTCCGGATCAGCTCCCCAGTTAGTACTAGCCAAAGCTTTTAATACATTAAAGGCCTTAGAAGCTCTGTCTGTAATAGAATTCACGTATTTGGTCCAAGATAAATTATTTGTAAAAATTACACCTAAGAATTTTGCACAACTTTCTATTGGTAAAAATGTATTATTATAAATTATTCTAGTGTTAAATGGACGAATTTTATTAAATATTACAACTTTACTTTTCTCAGTACTAATATCTAAATTTAAGTATGAAAAGTAAATGTGCAATTTCTTTAAAGCCTCATTTAAAATGGTTACCAAGTTTTTGACATTTGCTCCTGAGGCGTATATGACCAAATCATCTGCATATTGTAAATTAGTCCTTAGTAACATTTGATCCTAAAATATTGTTTAATTTAAATATGTATAAAATAAAGATAAGAGGACTTAATATTCCTCCTTGACAAACACCTTTATAACTGAGCCTAGGACCAATAATTGTATTATTATTATTAACTTTAGCAAAAGCTCTTCTTTCATGTAAAAAGTTAAATATCCATTTTACAATTTTATCAGGAATGGCCAAAGACCTCAACTCTGCGGCGAGTACATGAAGATTGATGTTATTAAATGCACCAACAATGTCAAAGAATATACTAATTAATATTTCATTATTTTCCATAGCTTTAAAGATGTCTAAGTGTAGAAATGCAATACTTTCTCTAGATGACTTACGGCATCTGAATCCAAACTGATTTGATGGTAAAAGACAATTTTTTTCTAGATAAAATTCTAATCTAGATTTTATAAGTTGCTCAAATATTTTACCCATACAAGATGTAAGTGCTATAGGTCTGTAAGATTCTGCAATGTGAGGTTTTTTTCCAGGTTTTAAAATGGGTATCAAACAATCTTCTTTCCAATCGTTAGGAATAAGTGAATGAAACCATAACATATTATATATTTTCAAAACTAGTTCTCTACACGCAGTATTCATATTTTTTAAAGCTTTATATGGAACAGAATCTAAACCACAAGTAGTGTCTTTTCTAGAGTTAACAGCTGAGTTGAATTCGGTCAAGGTAAAAGGTTTGGTAAGATAATCACAATGATTATCATTTGAGGAGTTAGGGGTTAGAGGTGATTTATCTGTTTCTGGAGTATATTTTTTCAAAAATTCATTAGCCCAATTAGAATCTATGACAGATGTGTTATTATAAACAAAAGTTTTATTAAACTTTTTAATGTAGTTCCATACTCTAGTCAATGGAGTAGATCTATTAAAAGTTTCACATAGTTTTTTCCAGTTAAGCTGTCTTTCAGTCTTCAAAGTAATTTTTTTAACAGCTTGTAGTCTTTTAAAATTAATATAATTTCGTTCTGTGGGATCATTCTTAAATACTAAATATGCATTTTTACAATTTAATACTGCGTCTTTGCATTTTAAATTCCACCATGGTAGAGAATTTTTCTTTTTAATTCTTTTAAAAGATTGCAAGTTGATGTTAACATTTCGATTAGAAGACTGATTGGATGGTGTGGATTCATGCATGGCTTGTTTAACTAGTTCTATTAAGTCTGTATAACATTGTAAAGGATTACTATAATCAAAACTATAATTTTTAATTAAATTATCTATTAAATTTGAATATTTTGACCAATCTACCAATTTTAAGTTTATGTTATTTGATACTGCTGTTTCTTGAAAATTTTGACTATTAACCGTGATTTTTGTCTTTACAGGAAAATGATAGCTGCCTAGAGAATCATCATCACATACTTGCCACTCACAAGACAGAGCCAGTGAAGATGAAAAAAGTGTCAAGTCTAATGCATTCTGCCTCCATCTATGAGATCCTACTGTAGTCATCTGACCATCGTTCAAGATTACAAGATTGTTGTCATCTATACTTGCAAAAACATCCCTACCTCGTGAATCTAATTCAGTACATCCCCATAGCGTGTGATGGGCATTGAAATCACCAGCTATAAAGACTGGCTGTGGCAAACTTTGGATTAAATTATCTAATTTGGATTTATTATAATTAATTGATGAATTAGGGGGACAGTAAACACTAACTAAAGTTAATAATTTATCATTGTATTGTATTTGTACAGCTATATTTTGTAATGAGTCATCAGAGAATGTATTGATAACACGAAATCCAATTTTGTTATGTAGAAGTATTGCTACTCCATTATGATCATTACCTGAATCTAATCGTATAATATTATAACCTTTTACTCTAAAATTGTGCCTGGGTTTAAGCCAAGTTTCACATATGAGAGCAACATCTATGGTGTTCTCATATAAAAATTGTGTAAATTGAAAGCGATTTTTAATTAAACTCTGTGCATTCCATTGTAAAATATTAAACTGATCCATAAAATATTAAATGTTAAATAATGAAATATCTATTTTGGTTTCATTGTATCTATGAGAACATCTTTAATAAGCTGAGAAGATATGGTGGTTTGTTCATTTGATTTATTAAGAGTTAATACTTTAATGACTGTATTTAAAATTATATTAATAATGTCATCATTCTTTAGCAGTGACATAAGAGCATCTTTAGGATTTTTTTTGTTTAATTCGGGGAATTCGTTTTTATTAAAAAGGTCTACAAATGGGGTTTTGTGTAATTTAGTCTGATTTTCTTTTATCTTTTGTTTCTTAACAGGACACTGTCCAGAAATGCTTAGATGGTTTCCTTTGCAATGTATGCATATCGCTTTATCTGAAGAGACTTGGCAATCTTTGTAGTTGTGATTTTCAGTACAAATTGAGCATTTCACAGAATTTTTACAGTACTTTGCTAAGTGGCCATACCTCAGACAGTTGTAGCACTGCTTCACTGGTGGAATATACTGATTTACCACGAACCGCCAACCATGAAGATCGACGTGGTCCGGCAAAACATTAGAAGCAAATGTGATGGCCACGGTGCCCGTCGGCTGTAGCAAACTGCGTCCTGCGTCGTTCTTTTGTTTCTTCATTATCCTTTTAACACATATTATCTTCCTGTAAGTTGTTAACATACCAAAAATTCTTGAATTAGAAAGATTAGTGGGAACATTAGTTATGACTCCTGTTATTTCTGTCCCTGCAGCTGGGATAGATGCCTTCATTTTGTATTCATTAAGAAATGTAACATTATTTAAAAATGCATTCGCTAGAGAGGGCTTTTCAAAATGAACGCCTATTTTGTATTTATTCATAGATTGTAAATATTTAATGCCTTTATTGTACCTCTTCATATGTGTGGACAGAGACATCATGTCCCGCGTGCCAACTGGTCTTCTTTCATCATTTGATTCGACAAAGACAACAAAATCAACGAGGACAACAGGAGGTACCCTGAGGACTCTCCTCAGGGTACCTCCTGTTGTAGTCAGATACAAAGTATGGCTTATACTTGCGCTGCTCTTTCTCAGGATCTTCCTCAGTGCTGGTATCAACTTCCTCCTCAGTCGTTTCTTCAAAGACTTCTTCTTCTCCCGGCAACTTTTTTTTTTTACGTTTCCCCATGATGAAGAAACCCAGTATCAATAAAAAAATAGAAGTTTAATGCTTTTTAACTAAAGAAAACAAAATTAAAATTTTAGTTTAAAAAAAAGGCGCCTATCACGTTTCAAGGTTCCCGCGCTTTTTTTCTTATGACATAAATGAAATGACAATTGATGACAATATTATTTATAAAATTATGATGATTCCAAAGATAAAAGGAACTATGCCATACAGCCTTGTGTACCGTGTACATCATAAATTTTTCTCAAAATATACGATGTACTGATTATATAATAGTAACGAATGCTGGAGTATGCAGGTATTAAAATGAAGTTTTCCCATTTTCCTTCTTTATATCCTCTCCAAAGAACACTGCTAAACATAGGCTTTCCTCATAGGGGATATTTCCTATAATGAGGGTTAATAATCTTCCGTTCACCAGATGTCGTTAGTTAGGATATGGTGAAGTTTGTTTACACAATTGTCATATAATTGATAAGTTAGTTTCAAATAAAACTTTATCAATTTATAGAGTATTATATTAAAATACAAAATAAAGCCTCAGTGGTTTACTCTTTAATTTTTGCACATTTTACCTTTTTTTAGGGATACCCTCAGTCTGATTTATTCATTTCTAATCTAATTATTATGAAATATAACTAATATTACAGAAACAACCATTAACCCATACATTTTCCTAAAATAAACTTCACCGGTATGAAATATGTCAAATATTTCACCTCATTTCAAAGCGGCACCGCCCTGGTGGCGAAAAAAGTCATGGATGATCATTACTACGCTTGGTCTAAATACACTAATATATGCTTGGCAAACGCAGTTGTTTATTACTGAGTATTCATTTCATTCTGCCACTTCATACGACACTCAGGGGATTTTTTTATATAGAAAAGGGTGACATGCAAGCACACAGTTCGCCTGATGGTAAGTGGATACTGTAGCCAATTGAAGTCTACATGTACTCTCGATTAAGAATCAAAATTCAGATGCGTTGTCACTCCTGAGGTCTAAAATGTAATGCGTCGTTCCCAGTAAAAGACTATCCGGTTTTCTACACTCACCACATGAAACAGTATTCTGCGAGAGCGTAATCCTTTCTCGGTCGAACCGAACCATTTGTGCTCCAACCATGCATAAAAATTATATGTGGTGGACGGCGTAGTAGACTGATCTACACGGCCAAAAATATCAGTAAGTACATATTTCAATAATTATTATTTTTGAATTTGGGACTTGACACCAGACTACCAATGGCCGGTGGGAGCAGTGCTACCACTGTACACGCTACTACACATGTACTCACATACGCGCAAGCTTCACACACGTCCGCACGCATGCAGAGCGGAGTAAGCTATTATTTAGACGTTAAAACAAAAAAATACTTTTTTTATATAGCCCTCCCCCAAACAAGTCACAAAGCACGGTTTTGAGCCACTTGCATTCATCGACTTCCTGCGTGTCTTGCCAGGTCGTCACTCCATCTAGTGGAGGGCCGTCTCATACTTTGCCTACCGGTACGAGGCTGCCACTCGAGAACCTTTGTTCCCCATCAGTTGTCGGTTCTTCGAACTATGGCAGGACATTACCACTTCAGCTTACTAATCCGTTGGGCTATGTCGGTTACTCTGGTTCTGCTACGTATATCCTCATTTTTAAGTTTATCACGCAAAGAAACCCCGAGCATAGTACTTTCCATAGCTAGGTGAGCGACCTTGAGCTTCCTCACACGGCCAGCAGTGAAGGACCACATCTCAGATCCATAAGTCATCACTGGCAACACACACTGGTTGTACAATCTTGTTTTCAAGTTTGGAGGTGGATATACCGGAAGAAGATGTATCGGAATCTCCCAAACGCTGCCCAGCCCAGTTGAATCCATCGATTGATCTCTCGGTTGAAGTTGGACTTACCTAGTCGGACTATTTGTCCCAGGTAAACATACTCGTCAACAACTTTGAGCTTAGCGCTCCCAACAACTACCGGCATAGGTGTGACATGGACGTTATACATGATCTTTGTTTTGTCCATGTTAATCTTAAGACCTATACGTTGCGAGGCACTATTGAGGTCATTGAGCACATCAGTGCTTAGGTCCTCCAGCGATTCTGCCATAAGGATTAGCTATATTGTCGGCAAATCAAAGGTGAGTGATGTACTCGTCATTGATGTAAATACCGTATTTTTTCCAGTCCAGTAGTTTAGATAGTAGGTATCTTCCATTGCAGCGGTGATTAGTTTCAGGTCGGATAGCTATCGTAGCCTTACTGTACAAACACTACAGCACTTTGATATAGCGACAGTAAATTTGGTATCGTTGAAGGGAGTGCAGAACCGCCCAAATTTCGACGGAATCAAAGGCTACCTCATAGTCGACATACGCAAGACAAAGTGATTGTACAGATTGTACTTTTCGGTCTTCTGTACAATTAGCCTTGCAACAAGTCTTTTCAGAAACAGGCTTGTTCGAGAGGCTGGAAGTCGTCGAGTCTGCGTGAGACGATTCGTAATGAGTCTCGAAAACAGCACGTTGACGCGGCTAAGGGAAATCGGTTTGTAGTTCTTCAAGAGAGCCTTGTCGCCTTTCTTGAAGAACAAGATCACCGCACTTCTGCTCCACGCTTCCGGGTTAGTCCCAATGGAGGACGGAATTTAAGAGCTTCTGAATAACTTCAAGTACCGGTTTTCCACCCGCTTTCAGAAGCTCCGCTATAATTCATTCCTCGCCCGAGGCCTTGCCATTTTTAAGGTGCTGGATAGCCATTCTAATCTCGCTCAGACTGACGTTCGGGATATCATCGGGATATGTCGGATAAGACTTGGTCTTGGATAGTTACACACACATTCGTATAGATCCAACGACAACGTGTACATCTGCCTTTAGAACCTCTCAATCTCACTTCAAATCTCAGGTGTATCGGAAACGATACTGCTACATTCAGTCTTCAGCTTCGACAGTTGGCTTTTTCTGGCGTACAGATCTTTAGCAAAGACTTTGGAGCTATGGTTCCACTTGATCGCTTCTTCAATACGAGCTGTATATAACAAGTTGCGTAAGTCCCGCCGCATGTATTTGAAGATCTGTCTGTTCAATTGCCTGTACGCTGTCAAGTCTGCTGCATACAGCCATGAGATTAAGCGTGTCATCAGAGAGTTTTTGTGTTCTTCTGCGACCGTTTGGTGATTCTGAGTATAAGGTACTCGTCTCTCGTCAACAAATTCCTAATCTTTACAACGTTGTTAACGAGACTCTTGGACATATGGTCACCTACACGACACGACACATGGTCATATGGTCGCCCTTCCGGTGACTGAACAAGTTGCGAGATTCGAGGTGCGTGGCTTGTATGTTGCCAGGTCAAGTCGTCTTAGGTGGTAACCGAACCATCACCGGAGATTCTTAGCACCCCCTGCGCCGCCGTTACCATGGTCGCCACCGTAGCCAGGAATTGCGGGGCCGCTGGGGATTAAGGGGCGTCCCTTTGTAACTCTAGCCATGGGGGTATATTGCAACGCTTGACGAGCGGGTTGGCAACAGCAGTTTTTTTATTGTTATTTTCCTGTTATCAGAAAGATGCTGCTTCCTATCTCATGCCTCAGTTTCCATCTGTCGCTTCTAACGACACCCACGGGAAGATATAGGGTAGTGGATATTCTTACACTGCCACGAGACGGGACGTAAATGATACTTTTGCTATTAATTTACATCGTTTTGCTTTGACGTTAAATGTTATTTATTCGGTTAAAACCGTAAAACCCACCATAAATTAATCACTTGTATAAATTAATATCTTGTAAAAGTTCGGAGGTAACACATAAAAAAAAACTGTTTTCTAGGTGAACCGATTTTGATGATTCTTTTCATGCGATGTTTCTCATGTCATCATCATCATCATTACAGCCCTTCACAAGTCCACTGCTGAACATAGGCCTCCCCCAAAGAATGCCACAAAGTACGGTCCTGAGCCACCTGCATCCATCGACTTCCTGCATGTCTTACCAGGTCGTCACTCCATCTCGATGGGGGACGCCCTACACTTGGTCTACCGGTACGAGGCTGCCACTCGAGAACCTTTCTTCCCCATCGGTTGACGGTTCTTCGAGCTATATGGCCGGCCCACTGCCACTTCAGCTTACTAATCCGTTTCTCATGTGGTCTCATATAAATTTGATCAAGATCTGACCAGTAGTTTTTGAGTTATCCGTAATAATTAGTATTTAATTTACTTAGACTACATTGATGATGTTCAAATTTTATTTATGTTGAAGTCGGTATTTATCTTATACTCTAAAAACAGATAAAATTTAGCGCAACTTCTATGTGACATTGTGTAACAAAAAACTTCACCTCAGTCCCTCCTAACGACATCTGGTGAAGAAAAGATTATTAACCCTCATTAACAGTCGTTTTGGTTGTCGTAAGAAGCAACTAAGAAAAAAAATTTAAAGCCTCTGAATAAATAATGAGATAAACCATGTCAAAAATTAAACAAACACTTTTAAATTTAAAGAAAACTGTTTATTTTTTAGGCCTCTTCTCTTCTTCATCTTCAAGTTAATCCGTGAAGGGTCTACTAAAATGTGTGATTTTTATTATCAGTGGGACATAGACGTAACTGTGAAGTTGGTGGCTAGGGGTTGTAGGGTATGCTTGATGTCTAGCGCAGTTCTGGGGTCCCTAAGTGCGGCAGCGGCGTGGGCTAGTTGTAATGCGCACTCTGGTGGGGCGGAGCTGGGCAATGATGCACACTCTCGTTCCAGAGCACTTCCCACGCATGTAAGTAGTTCAGAGAAACCGAGCGAGATTGCAGCACGGCGTAGACGGTTGAGCTCCTGAATAGAATAAAAATTACACGGTTATTGGACTGAATCCCTTCAATTCATTCAATTAAACATGCATTTGGGTTGATTTATGTCATCAAACTATTAAAAATTAAATATAAATAACCAATTAGCATACTTCTAATAGGGTATTACACCCATTTTCAAAAAGTGTTTTAAATGAATCCTAGAGTGATAATGAACCACTATAATTTTTATATAAATTTTTTAAAACCAAATAGTGACATAAAAATTACTTTTAATCTATCGTTTTAAATTTTCGCGTGAAAACGCTAGCCGCCATACCGTTCAACTCGTGACGTCACTGTCCTAGAATTTTGACAATTTTGCAAAGGAATAAGATACTTTTGAATGTTTAATAATGAGTTATCATCTATATCATTGTTGTGTTGTGCCTGATTGCAAAATATGAGCTTAAGAACACCGGGGAAGTTATGGATAAAAGTGCCAACTGATTTAAATATGAGAAATAATTGATTAAAACCTGCAAGAAGAAAACCAAAGGCATTGTCTACAAAATCTAAACTATACTTCTGTGAAGATCACTTTGATGTAAGTATGACTTATATTTAACTATCGATTAATCAAAACAAAACATAATGACATGATAGGTACCTATTGCAAGTCAAATTTTGTAATGGATTAGATTAATCGCTCGTCTGTCCCGCTCATTGCGAGCTTATATTATAATATCTATAACATTAGTGGTAAAAGCGAAGTAATAAACTCACTTTTACGAATCCGTCTTCCATGATGCCTTTTCAATAAAATTCGGAATAAAAGTCAACAATTGTAATGATAACTTAAAAATTTCCAAATTAATTAATTAGTACACAGCACATAACCTAGTTCTTTGACCTAGTGACGTCACGACGCTATCTAACATGGCGGACATCGTTTTGCAGATTTGAGGCACAGGTAAAAAAAAGTTATTCTTTAAATTGAAATATAAAATTTATAATGCTTTTCTATAAATAGAAATCAATATTTCTCGTTTACTTTTTACAAAATTTATCATAAATATATATTCTTTGAATTTTTTTTACATGGTGTAAAATACCCTATTCAAGAAAGATCAACGATTCTTTATAAAATATGTAAACACACTGACGTTTACTGACTTTCCTCTTGCACACAATACTAATAGAAGCAGTCCCATCAACGCAACGGGTCAATGAATTAAATGATATATCATCATCAACATCTACTCGCTGTAAAAGTACATCCTGTTCACATTGTTTACTTCGCCTTGTAAGCCTTGCTTATAAATTTTAGATATTTTTTTATAGGATAAGGGTGACAAGAGAGCACACAGTCCACCTGATGGTAAGTGGTTACTGCGGCCCATAGACATCTAAATCTATCCTCGATTATGAATCAAAATGCAAATGCATTGTCACCCGTGAGGACTAAGATGGAATGCCTCGTTTCCAGTAAAAAGGGTCTCCGGTTCTCTACACTCACCATACGATACACAGCAGCGTTAAGTTGCTATTTTACGCTGGTAATCTGTGGTGTGGTGAGCGTGGTCCTTCCCTGGTCGAGCCGACCCATTGGTGCCACAACTATACCAGTAATATAGCTGCAGCATGGCTCTACCACGTAAAAAAATACAAAAAAAAATTGACAAAAACAATACAAAATCAATTTTTTTACGTGGTAGAGCCAAGCTGCAGCTATATTATATTTGTAGCACGTTTCGTATGATGAGTGTAGAGAACCGAAGGCCGTTTTCACTGGAAACGAGGCATTCCATTTTAGTCCTCCGGGGTGACAACACATCTGTATCTTGATTCGTAATCGAGGATAAATGTAGATGACTATTGGCCACAGCATTCACTTACCATCAGGTGGAGTGTGTGCTCGTTTGTCACTTATTCTATATAAAACAAAGCAAAAATGGATTCAAGATAAAATACCTTGTAAAGATGTTGCGTTTTGTCCGGCAGTTTGCGTGCGTGCCGCAGAACTTTCTGTACGTCGGCGAGCAGCGCGTGAGGTCGGGCCCACGCGCATCCCGACCCGCCGCCGCTGTACGAGCGCCATGAAC
The DNA here is from genome assembly GCA_033319125.1 of Parnassius glacialis. Taxonomy (NCBI): domain Eukaryota; kingdom Metazoa; phylum Arthropoda; class Insecta; order Lepidoptera; family Papilionidae; genus Parnassius; species Parnassius glacialis. The sequence goes on from JAVANC010000001.1 coordinate 33,409,619, forward strand.
GCACGGGAAATGCCTCTGTACATAGACATCAAATTAGACATGGGCACATGGGACGAGTACTCGGTTGGGATTCGGTACTCGGCGGATTCGGCCTTTTTTTAAGGTTCGGCCGAGCATCGAGTATTAACGGCCGAGTACCGAGTACTCGGCCTTAATTATATTCCAGAGAAAAATAAAGACAAAAAGCCAGTTTTTATCATTATTATTATATTAGACACATTAAAACATCAGGAACATGAGAAGCACCAGATATAATTAGAACGTATATATGAATCTATAATATAAATTATTATTATTAATATTTAAAATTTAAGAGAGGAAGATCAATAATTTTTGTAGATGTTTTCCGATAAAACGATTTCTATAAGCAGTCATTTTCGCGCCAGATAACGAAAACTATCTCTCGAACATGAAATCATGTTGTCTCATTTGACAAGTAATCAGTAATCAGTCATCAACAGTATCCGTGGGTGTGTGATTGATCGAGTACCTATACAAGTACTTTTCTTTCGATACTACTTGGTACTAAGTTTTAAAGTATCGATACTCAAAGTACTTGGTATAGAAAGAAAAGTATCGAGTAACTACTTGTATTTACTCGTATCGTTCCATCTCTAACTCTGTGTATGGGAAATAACCACACGCCGTCCGCTACCACGTTTTTTTTAAAGCCGAGTATTCGGCCGATCTAGGCCGAGTACCCGGTGGCCGAGTACTCGGCGAATCACTACTCGTTCCATGTCTACATCAAATAAAATACTCATTCATAATTCGAACGACCAGGACGAAACCCAGACTGATAAGCACTCAGTAGGTTATGTTTAAATATAAATTTGGATATTTGCTTATAAAAACAGGCTTCTAGAACTTAGACACAAAGGGCAATATAGATATGAGACGTAGATGATTATAGTCTTTGCGTTATAGCATGGTGCGAGTGACAGCTTACAGTTTTGGCGTGTCTAGAGATGGAACATTGTTAAACCCATTTAAAAAAGGCGATTAACGATACACAAATCAAAGCTAAAATTATCGATTAGCTATCGATATAAAAATTAAAACCGAAACATATATTTCTTCATAAACTACAATGCATGTAAAATTAAGTTAAAGTTTAATACAAATTATGACATAATAGTTTCATAATAGCTGTTCCCGGACTTCGCCCCGCTTGGTATTTATTACGATTGGGTTTCATGGGTTTTAATTTTTTGCGTGGAATCCTAATCCTTTTTCTAAAATAAAAGTAGCCTATGTTACTCCTTGCAGGAGTCGATAGTTCCAGAAAGTTCTTCCATGGAAATTTCTAGACGGATCTTGACTCTCCTAGTTCTCCTTACATCAGATATCTGCCAGGGCCAGCTATAAGCCGGAACAAACAGACAGACAGACAAATATTTTAAAAATTGTTTTTGTCTGTTTGTTATAAATACCGTATATACTTTCATATATGTATTTAGTGAAAGGTTGTTATTTTGATATTACAAACAGACAATTCAATATATAGATTATACTATGTATTAATCTATACAAATATATAAAATTGAAGTGTCTGTTTCATCATCATCATTACAGCCCTTCACAAGTCCACTGCTGAACATAGGCCTCCCCCAAAGAATGCCACAAAGCACGGTCCTGAGCCACCTGCATCCATCGACTTCCTGCATGTCTTACCAGGTCGTCACTCCATCTTGTGGGGGGACGCCCTACACTTCGCCTACCGGTACGAGGCTGCCACTCGAGAACCTTTCTTCCCCATCGGTTGTCGGTTCTTCGAGCTATATGGCCGGCCCACTGCCACTTCAACTTACTAATCCGTTGGGCTATGTCGGTTACTCTGGTTCTACTGCGGATATCCTCATTCCTAAGTTTATCACGCAGTGAAACTCCGAGCATAGCCCTCTCCATAGCTCGCTGAGCGACCTTGAGCTTCCTCATACGGCCAGCAGTGAAGGACCACGTCTCAGTTCCGTAAGTCATCACTGGCAACACGCACTGGTTGTACAATTTTGTTTTAAGGTTTTGAGGTATTTCTGACGAGAAGATGTGTCGTAGCTTCCCGAACGCTGCCCAGCCGAGTTGAATCCGTCGATTGACCTCTCGGTCGAAGTTGGACTTACCTAGTCGGACTATTTGTCCCAGGTAAACATACTCGTCAACAACTTCGAGCTTAGTGCTCCCAACAACTACCGGCATAGGTGTGACATGGACATTAAACATAATCTTTGTTTTGTCCATGTTCATCTTAAGACCTATCCGTTGGGAGACACTATTGAGGTCATTGAGCATAGTGCTTAGTTCCTCCAGCGATTCTGCCATGAGGACTATATCGTCGGCAAATCGAAGGTGAGTGATGTACTCGCCATTGATGTTAATTCCGTATCCTTTCCAGTCCAGAAGCTTGAAAACGTCTTCCAATGCAGCGGTGAAGAGTTTCGGGGATATAACGTCACCCTGTCTTACACCTCTCTGCAATTGGATAGGTTTCGTACTCTGGTTCTGTACTCGGATAGCCATCGTAGCTCTACTGTACAAACACTTCAGCACTTCGATATACCGACAGTCAACTTGGCACCGCTGAAGGGACTGCAGCACCGCCCAAATTTCGACGGAATCAAAGGCTTTCTCATAGTCCACATACGCCAGACATAGTGGCAAATTGTACTCTTCGGACTTCTGTACAATTTGCCGTAGGGTATGTATGTGGTCTATGGTGCTAAAGCCCTTTCGGAAACCGGCTTGTTCGGGAGGCTGGAAGTCGTCAAGTCTGCGCGCGAGACGATTCGTAATGACTCTCGAAAACAGCACGTAGACGCGGCTCAGAAGGGAAATCGGTCTGTAGTTCTTCAAGAGAGCGTTGTCACCTTTCTTGAAGAACAAGACCACCGCACTTCTGCTCCACGCCTCCGGTGTAATGCCACCATGGAGGACGGAATTAAAGAGCCTCTGAAGGACTTCAAGTACCGGTCTTCCACCCGCTTTCAGAAGCTCCGCTGTAATTCCATCCTCGCCTGGGGCCTTGCCGTTTTTAAGGTCCTGGAGAGCCATTCTAATCTCGCTCAGACTGACGTCCGGGATATCTTCGGAATAGTGTCGAATAAGACTCGCTCTTGGATCGTTACTCCCACTTGCGTGTGGCTCCAACGATGACGTGTACAGCTGCCCATAGAACCTCTCAATCTCACTCAAAATCTCAGGTGCCCCGGAAACGATGCTGCCACATTCGGTCTTCAGCCTTGACAGTTGGCTCTTTCTGGCAGACAGATCTCTGGCAAAGACTTTGGAGCCTTGGTTCCGCTCGATCGCTTCTTCAATACGAGCTGTATTGAAGTTGCGTAAGTCTCGCCGCATGCATTTAGAGATCTGTCTGTTCAGTTGCCTGTATGCTGTCAAATCTGTTGAAGAATGTAGCCTCATCTCCCGTCTAACAGCCATGAGATTAAGAGTGTGATCGGAGAGTTTTTGTGTTCTTCTGCGGCGGGTCTTGCAGAACTTAGCTCCGACCGCATGGACAGTTTCCACGAGCTTGTCATTCATATCGTCCACTTCATTGCAGTCTACTAGGCACTGAAAACGGTTTTGTAACTCGAGCTGAAAGGTTTCGGGACTTTGGATTAGAGCACGAGGGGGACGGAGCGTTGACTTCATCAGACGAGACCTCTCCAACTTAACATTTAGGTTCAGTGTGCCTCTAACCATTCGGTGATCGCTGCCGGTTTTCACCCTCGCGATCACTGAGACATCACTGAACAGTTGTCGTCTGGTCGTCATAATGAAGTCAATCTCATTTTTTGTCGAACCGTCGGGGCTCGACCAGGTCCACTTCCTGTGGGGCCGCTTCTTGAAGAAAGAGTTCATCATAAAGAGTCCCTCTTTCTCCATGAAGTCGGCCAGCTGCTGGCCCCTTGGGTTCCGTTGCCCTATTCCAAATTTCCCTACTTTCAGCTCACCGTTCTCTCTTGTGCCTAGTTTTGCATTGAAGTCTCCCATTAACACCGTATATTGGGTTTTGGAGGAATGCATGGCTCTAGAGATATCCTCATACATTTCCTCCACCTCCTCATCGGGGTGTGCCGAGGTTGGTGCGTAAACCTGTATGACCTTCAGCGAATACCGTTTGGTGATTCTGAGTATAAGGTACGCAACCCTCGTCGACACACTCCCGATCTTTACAACGTTGTTAACGAGAGACTTGTGGACGATAAATCCGACACCTCCTTGGGACAGATGGTCGCCCTCCCGGTGATAGAGCAAGTTGCCGGATTCGAGGATTACCGTGTCCTCCCCCTCTCTTCGGACTTCGGATAATCCTATAATATGCCAGCGCAACTTGTCTATCTCTTCTTCCAGCTCCACGATCTTCTCGTCAGTCCTCAGGGTGCGTGCGTTGTACGTTGCCAGGTCGAGTCGTCGTAGGTGGCAACCGAACCTCCACCGGAGATTCTTAGCACCCCCTGCCCCGCCGTTACCATGGTCGCCACCGTAGCCAGGAATAGCGGGGCTGCCGGGGACTGGGGGCCGTTTCTTTGTCACTCTCATCATTGGGGGGTATTTGCCATAGTTGCCACGCTTGGCGAGCGGGTTGGCAACCGCAGTTTTTTTATTGTACTTTCGGCTATTATCAGGAAGATGCTGCTGCCCATCTCCCGCCTGTTTCCCTTTGTCGCCTTTTACGATACTCACGGGAGGATATGGGGTAGTGGATATTCTTGACCGCCACTACACGGCAAGTGTCTGTTTGTAATGTCAAAATTACAGCTTTTTACTAATTGCATATGAAAATATATACGGTACTTATAACAAAAACACAATTTTTAAAATTTTTGTCTGTCTGTTTGTTCCGAACGGCTGGACCGATTTTGACGAGACTTTCACTGGCAGGTAGCTAATTTCATAAGAAGTAACTTAGGTTACTTTTATTTTAGAAAAAGAATTAGGGTTTCGCGCAAAAACATAAAAACCCTAACACGCGAGCGAAGTCGCGGGGAATAGCTAGTTTGAAAATAAGAATCATCTTATATTGCATGTTGATTGCAACATTCATATTGACATTTAAAGAAATAAAATGGCTGCCAGCATCTGTAATTTTCAGTATGGCGTTGACTGCACCGGCAGCTTTTCAAGGTACGAGTGCTAGCGCCTTTCGTTATTTTTTTTTGGAGTTTATGGCCTGGTATCTAGACCTAGGCCAAGTCTTGAGTATTTTTATTCGGTTTATTATAATTTCTTCATAGTTCACTGCTTCACAATATGTTGATGCGTCACATTGTGCAGCCCTTGCGAGATTTTGACGGCAACTTGAGCCAGCAGGCAGCTGACAGTTGGCGATGGTATCTAAAGGCGCCTGTGCAAACAAACAGCTATCTTGAGAATCCATCACCATCAGAGCACTTGTTTCCACTAATAGTTCACATGCGCAGACACTTAATACACAAAATCGCACCACTTTTATATATCAAAGTCCACTTCAAACCATTATTTAAACAATAATACAGGAGCAACAAACCGCCGCAGGTCAAGTTCCCGCCAAAACTCTCCGCCTTTCGTTATATGTCTATTAGTGTTGCCAGGTCCAATGGGCCAAATATCGGGACGTAAAAATAATCGAAAATTTGGTTTACAAATTTTATGAAATAAAAAGTAGGTTTTAAAGTTTTTTTTGACACAATGCGCAATTTGCTTTATAATTATTTTTTTTTGCCTGAGCTGACCAACGAATAATTTATCATCCATGCATCGGAATCACTGCATATTGATCTATGTGCGTTTTTTTTCGTAAATCAGTTTTTGTTGAACGATTAGTTCCAATTCACATTTACGTGATTTTTATATATTAGATTTATTTCAAAACCAATTTTTGATAGTCTGTGGTTGTTCGTTATGGCATGGCATAGTTTAGCTTGGCACATCATTGTTGTAAGTGCCATCCATGAAGTACAACAATATCTGTTTGACAGTTTATCTAAAAAATACGAAACATCATAGGCGTGAGCTGTCATAAGCACCATACAACAGCGCAAAGACTATAGGTAACGTAGGATTAGGTACTTTCGGAAAGGGTCGGATAAAAGCCTTTATCCAGGGATTTGGATACTGTCCAAAGTCAAGTGAAAATTTAATAATGTGCATGACAGTAGGGAGAATGTACTCCAGTATGTTGACTATCATGTATCTATGTATTTCATCACAGCCAAAATTTTAGGCCGTCATAGTGCTTTGTATCCAAATGAGGTCCATTCTCCCACCAAAATGAATTTCTGTCCACACCATAATTGTACGTATGAACTTCTTGAGGCTGTTGAAGCTGACTTGTAGGAACTCTCCAAACACGTACTCTCCTCGAATCAGAACGAAAACCAAATCGGCAAAAAAGCCTTCGAGTTAATTGAAAGAGCAGCTTTTTAAACGTCATCTTGGCTCACAGGAGAGAGTTTGTGACAGGAATTTGCGGAGACTGCAATGAAGTTAACAGTGGTAGAGCCACGCGGCAGATTTTGGTGTCGCACGGATGGGCCGGCTCGAACCGGGGTGGTACCACGACCTCACAGAATACCAGCGTGAAGTAGAGGTTTACCTCTGCGTTGCGCTTGGTGAGTGCAGGTGGCCGGAGGCCCTTTTTACTGGAAATGAGGCATTCCATCTTAGTCCTCACGGGTGACAACGCATCTGCATTTTGATTCGCAAACGAGGATAGATGTAGATGTCTATGGGCCGCAGCAACCACTTACCATCAGGTGGACTGTGTGCTCGTTTGTCACCCTTATCCTATAAAAAAAAAAAAAAAAAAAGTTAAGTAACATATGTTTTGAGACCGCCATAGCTTGGTTCGTTAGTTAGCAGCGTGCATCGCGTCATAATGCTTCTCATTAACCTGAAAAAAATCCATTGCCAGACATAGGTTATAGTCTGGGTATTTTATATTACATAAATGAACAGCGTATTATGATGACAGTATGAATGATTCGGCTAGACAGGATAAAAATATCAGCATAATGCTTCTGTGTTTCTCATGAGGAGTGACGAGAAACGGAGACCCTTTTTACTGGTAAAGAGACATTTCATCTTAGGCCTCAAAGATGACACCTCATGTCCATTTTGATTATTTAGGATAGGATCCTCTGCTGCTAATATACGGGCCCCTTCTACACTTACCTGTGGTGGTTGCATCGTCAGCGGGTCCAAGTTGATCGAGCGCGCCAAGCCAAGGAGCAGCGGAAGCGCCGGGTCGAAGTACGCCTAGTAACAGACAAGAGCGCCTCGCTCGCGACGCCTCGCACCAAGCCGAAACTGTACCCCACCAATCCGGCCCTAACTGTACAATTGCAGCCATCCCTTCCACCTACAATGTTGCAAAAACAAACTTAATGAGTATGATTTCAGAATGTTATAAGCCGTTAATTCGAAAATATACTACCAATAGTCATAGATATATTATGCTAGAGTCGCATTGATTGTTAGTTGACGTAAGAAATTACATTGCAATTACAAGTGGTAAAATTAAAATAAAATGTACAACTGACTTCAATATAAATAAAATGAGAACATCATCAATGTAGTTGAAGTCAATTAAATACGCATTATCTATATAATAAAAATTAATTGTAGTAGTAGTAGTCTCGCTAAAACTCGAGCAAATGCAAAGAGGAGGGGTGGTAATTAGATTTCACTATGTAACAACGTGTGACAATTTGGGCGTGAGGGGTTATTAAGCCCCGCCCACTTAACTATCTACATCTACCGATAAATAGCAAAACTACTCGAATAGTTCCATATCGATGTTACAATGTAGTTTAGCTACCTTGACGATAGATGGCGGCCTGTTCACAAAATGATTATAAAAACTATAAAAATAATATTATGGCGATTAAAAATTCTTTAGGACTGAATGCAAAACGAATTTCAGCACCTTCGTATGATTATTTCACCAATACTGAGCTCTACGTACCTTTAAATTTTTAGTTTCCATGTCACAAAGTTTCGCCATCTAGTGTCGAATATATTTAATTATATTTGAAAGCCGACGCAAAGACATTTTTCTAGAACTATTTTAATAAATTTGGTATAAAATTACTTACAAATGAAATGTGATGCCATCCAAACATCAGAGCGTCTGAGTACTTTTTACACGATAAAACTACACTTTATCCTTGTCTTCTTAACACTATGAAAATATTTACGATTTTCGATACATAAGCGCACAGGACGAAAGCTGACAGTATACTAATTAAAGCCACGCCCACTGTGATGACGTCAGGACCTAGTTAGAATCACAGTGTGACAGTGCACAGTTGCTTAGGCCGTCTCCTCTTTGTATTTGCTCCGTGGATACGACCGATTTTGATGAAATTTTTTGTGCGTTTGAGTGGGTTCTTGGATAGTTTATATTCTAAATTGGACTCGGTAGATAGAGCTGTTGTCGAGATCCAGAAATCACTTGTGCGAACTTGTTGCAGATCGTAAGGATAACTCAAAAACTACTAGTCAGATCTTGATCATATTTATATTGCACCACATAAGAAGCCTGGTGCTTCTTATGTAAAATTCAGCAGTGAAATTGTGTATTTCCTTTAGGTTTATAATATAAAAGTTATTGAAAAAAAAAATCCGCTGTATGTTACCAGTGGGAATCACGATGCAACTGCATTCTGTATTTCCAATTATGATAAAATTTTGTAAACTAAAATAGGGTATTAATTAAAAAAGACATTAGCTTAAAGTTGACATTGAAACATCAATACAATACAATGGTACGAAATGGCAAATGTCAAAACGAGACCAACTTCAATTTTCTACAAGTCGCAGCAAGTGTAGCGTTGAACGAAACGTGGGAGGGGAACATAGCTATGTTCCCTATGTTCTTATGCGCAGCTGCGCATGGGTACTGTCGCGCACGAATTGAATTGCACGAATGCGACTGGAGAGCCAATCAGCGCCTACGAACGATACGCACGAGCCAATCCGCGCGTGCGAACGACGCCTACCCGCCCCGCGACCCGCTTACTACCCCATACCTTATTTTCGACTTATACACAATAACGGTCACCGCTAGACTTTCATGCCGTTACTTATACCCAAGTTACACAATCGCAAAGCTGTTGCCAATTCCATGTCAAATCAACTTAATTAATAGAATTCGGTGTGGTCTTCAGGTCTATTCGCAAGAAAAGTCAATAAGTCTCAAGGAAGTAAAAAAAATAAAGTAGAATTCAATTTTACCTTAAGTGCTCCGTGTAGCAAAACACAGAAATTGGGCACTTTGCTTGGATCTGACATATCTTCATCTGTCGTTGTACCTTCTGTGCTAGATCCCTCCTGAAAATATAACATTATATAGGTTGTTGTTCCCCTTACACATAATGTTTGCTTGACCAAAATTAGGTTAGTGGGTAATCTAAATGTGTGTACTGTGACAGAACTGTACAGATAATAAGAGACTCATCATTAGCCTACTAGCCTCTCTCTAATATGTGTACTTATTCTGACATTGGATATTTTATGTACTTTATTAAAAAACCATAAATGTCAAAAGGAGGGCATTTTGAGAAAAATTAAAACATTCTTTGAAGTGTAATAAAAGCTATGTATTTCCTTTACCTTTGTCGGTGTTTTGGAGCCGAAGTTCTCTCTGTTTGTAGTATTGTTTCCAGATTGAGCTTGCGGTATTATAAGATGTTTACTTATTGCTATCGGTGTCCCTAAAAGTAAATTAGTGATATGGTATTATGTTCACTTATTGCAATCGGCGTTGCTAAAAGTAAAAAATGGAATAACATAGCTATAAATGAATACTTATTGGTTTTTAGAAATAATAAAATAAATTAGGACTATGTACAACTTTACCTAAATCTTGTTGTTGTAAAAAGCCAATAACATGTATCTGGTTTGATATAGTGTATGTTGCTGCAAGGCCTTCATGGGATGCTGGTTGTGGCGCAGGGAATAACTGCACTCGTGTTTCTAATTGACCACATTTCAGTGTACACCAGAACTCCTGGTATTGTTGTTCACAGAGCTTATTCATTGTTGAAACAACCTGACACAACAACTTTCTTCATTAGTCAACAGTATCACGGTATTATTTTATTGTGTTCTATATTTGATTTAGTATTACAAACAATACGCATTCTAAGTGAGCTCCACCAGAAGAGTCATTTCTTTATCCATTCAATTGCCATTGTAGAATGAGATAGTTAAGACATCAGAGCTTTGCATTGAGCATTGGACTAAATTTTCCTCAAACTGGCCTGCTCCAAAGGTTGGAAATCAAAAAATTTTGGTGAGATCTGATACATGATGTAAACTCGAAAACAGCTTGTAGGCATATTGAGGCAAGTGAGATATTGTTTTTTTAATAAATAAAATATATACTTGAAGTGTTTTTTATTATTATTTGTACTATTACTTACACCAGAGATAGAAAGCTGGTCCGGACAATATATGGCACCTCTATTAATGCTGCCAGTTGAATTGTTAGCTGTGTTGCCTGCTAAATCTACAATTTTTTGGTAAAGTGGCATTGCTGAAATAAACAAGTATATTTTTATTTTATTGCATTGTCTTTAAGATTGATTTTCATTTTTATATTTTAATGCAATGATGGCTAATAATCTTCCACTTAAGATGTCGCTAGTTGGGACTGAGGTGATTTTTTTTGTTACACAATGTTATTTAATTGAGATTGCATTTTATAATTTATTCTTGCTTGCTAATGCTTTTTTATAGAAAAGCGTGACAAATGCGCACACAGTCCACCTGATGGTAAGTGAATGCTGTGGCCCATGTTGAATGTGACCAGTGTTGAAACAGCTAAACTAGTTTACTTTAGCTATTTCCATAGCATAATGTCGTATGGTATTTTACTATGGGGACACGCAGCTGACACTGCAATTATATTTGTTTTACAGAAGAGGGCCATAAGAGCAATTTATGGTATAAAGCCTAAAGAGTTGCTGCGACAAAATTTAATTTTTAATTAAATTAAAATTAAGTAAATTAATATATTAACTTTGGCCTCTCAATACATTTATGAAAATGTAATGTACATACACAAAAATAAAAGTAGTTTTACAAAAATAAGTGATATTCATTCTGAAATACTAGGAACAGGCACAAGCTAGTAGTACCAGTTACTCGACTCCATCGAGTCAGTAATTCATTCTTGGGGCGATGTATACGATTTAACAACAAAATTTTAGAAAATATACAAAATTTGACCTGCTCAAAGTTCAAAAACTTTATTAAAATTATAATAATTTTAATAAAGAAATATTAAAATATTAAGTTTGTATGAAAAGGGTTATTATAATATTAAAGAATTTATGGATGATAATAACCCCTGGAACTGAGGTGATCGCTACCAAGCTATTACTAATTTGTTGTGTTGTTAATTTGTGTAACATACATGATTGTAAGCTGTTATTTAAAAAAAAAGTACCGCTGTGTTTCCTGCTGGTTCTTCCCAGGACAGAGGTTTTTTTCGAACCAGTGGTAATTGAACAAAAGAGTGACTTTCAATAAGTATTATTTATAATCTATATTGAATAAAAAAGTTTCTGTTTCTGTTTAGGAACTAATAGTCGATTAGGAATCAAAATGCCCTTGCGGTATCACTCCTGAAGACTAAGATAGAATGCCTTGTTTCCAGTAAAAAGGGTCTCCGGTTCTCTACATTCACTGTACGAAATACAGCAGCCTTAAGCTGCAATTTTACGCCGCTATTATATGAGAGCGTGGTCCTACCCCGGTTGAGCCTATACATTCGTGTTACAGCTAAATATTCAAGTTCTGCTAAAGTTATAAGAACTAATTTTACGTACGATAAATAAATATTGCAACTGATTGTTTGGCTTAATTCAAAAGTAAAGTCCCGTGAAAATATTTGTTGCATTCACTTGATATTATTAATATTTATATCAGACAACAATTTATACAAAATGTTTGATAGTATATAATTAGGTACATTTTTTAACCTGTTGTTTGTTTTAAGATTGAAACATATGAATTGTTTAGACTTTAACAAACATTATAAATGTTGAGATTTGATTTTATGTTCAATATATGTAAACATATTGTCAAAAATGAGGTTTACACAAATTTTGTTCTGAGAATACTCGAAGTCCCATTATGTCCCAAGACTTTGACTATTGGTTGTCTCATGTACTGGGACTTTGAGACTTCTCAAACCCTAGCTGCGAAGTTATTTTTTATGCATGAAAATTAGTATCTGAAACACTGTAATAATACCATTCTAATTTAAAGAATAATAATGGTTCTTCAAGGATCAAACAAAGAAAACAAAACTTTAAATCAGTTATAAAATTTTGAATATCAAAAAAAGTATTGAGACTTGTGCTGCTTAAGTTACATGTGTAAATGTCAATGACTTTTAGTGTAATTTTAATTTTGAAACAAAGTATATTTTCGAAGGTGAAAATTTATACCATCACTACAAAAAATACATAAAAATATTCATAATACAAAGAATACATTATTACCATGTTGTAAGCTTGAGTCATGTGGTGATACGATTGGAAGAACATGTATCTTTGAAGGAAATGAAGGAGGCAAAGGTAGAGCTTGAATAATGCGATTTCTGCCTATTGCACCAACTCCACAACTCCCGTCGGTAATCTAAAAATATAGTCATTGTTTCCAATGCTCCTTGTTAGAGAAATTTAAAGCACAATTTTAGCATTCATTATACAATTAAGCATTATGTATATGAAAATTAGTATGGAATAAAAGTATGTATTCAATTTTGTATTATAAAACTGAAGTACCCAACTTTAAAGAAAGAAGGCCGCAGATGTCTTGTCACCTCTAAAGACTAAGATGGCTTAATAGCCTGTGATTACACTGGCTATACCCTCCAAACCAGAATATAGCACTTCAAGCAATGCTATTTGGTGGCAGAAATAGGTAAGAGACTGGTACCTATCCAGACAAACTTCTAGACAGACAAGGGTTCTACCACGCAGTATAAGATCATATGTTTGTATTCAAAAGTAAAAATGAAATAATGATCATCATCATAATCAACAACATCATTACTGGCCTTCACAAGTCCACTGCTGAAGATAGGGTTTCCCAAACAAATGTCAAAAAGCATGGTTCTGCTTCTGTGTCATCTGAATCCTTCAACTTCCTGCATCTCTACCAAGATCCGTTTGACTATGTTTGTTACCCAGGTTCTACAGTGGATATTCTCATTTCAAAGTCTCTAATGCAAAGAAGCTTTGAGCATAGCCTTCTCTATAGCTCGCTAAGCGCCTTGAGCTTCTTCATACACCCAGCAGTGAATGAATGAAAAGCATGATTATTATATATTACAATATCTACAAACAGATTAGGGGTGTGGCAGAGAAGAGGGGAAATTCTTCCATGAATTAAGCAATGAGCAACTTTATTTTCTTCCTCGCACAACTTCCTTGTGGAATCAAATACCACCAGCAATGTGTCCGGACCGATATGACTTAGGGCTTTCCAGAACAGAACCTACTCTTTTTAAAAGGCCGGCAACACATCTGCAATTCCCCTGGTTTTGCAGTTGTTCATATTCGAAGGTAGTCAATTACCATCAGGTAAGCAGGTGAGCTTTTCTAACAGCAGTTCTCCTTTCACACCTACGGCTTTACAGAAACACTCTAGGGGTAGTGCAGAAAAGACTATGTGGAATTTGGATGTTCTGATTCAGTTTTAGTACAGATTCAACCTATCTTATCTATAAAGTCAGGTTGCCCTAAACTCTGCTATGATAGTGGTAAATGAAACAATGTAATGTGAATTATTATAATTTTGTTTTCAGAAAATCCTCTTGACTGCTCTCCACTATGACTCAATTTGTTGTGTATGAGTCCCCTCTTCATTTCATTATTCATCAGCTACTAATGGATTGTCTGGATCTGAGTAGTTAACTTTTTTATGGATGACCCATTTCGTTATATGCTATTTCTAGTTAGTGAAAGTTATTTTTATCGTAAATAATTCAAAACACATCCAAAATCCAAAAACAGTGTAAAAGGTTTAAGATTAACACAAGTCTCCTAAACTGAAACATAATTAAAATCAAGTGCCGGACGTCTACTTCATTATACTAGACCAAATTGACATATTTGGATTTAATTATAATATGCAATTTTTAGTGAAATGCATTTTTATCGTAATTAATTCAAAACACATTTATCACATCCAAAAACAGTGTAAAAGGTTCAAGCTTAACCCTGACAAGCTTCCACTGTACTGAAAACTGAAAACATAATTAAAATTAAGTACCGGACACAGCCCAATCCATGCGTAAGCTCATATTTTGTGTAAAAAGACTTCTGCTCAAAGACTGCAGTAGTCACCATCAGATAAATTGACTGCATATTCATTTGCTAAATCAGTTTTATAAAAAAATTTTTTTTGCAAAATCAAGATCTATTCACATAGATCACTAATAAAAGACTAGATACATAATCAGTTACAATAAATGTCATTGCCGAATGAGCACCCACTCAAACATTTGGGTGTGCTTTTAATTTGTATGTAGCTTTGTGAATACAACTTTAGGCAATGCATTTAAGGTTGAACTTACATTAATGTATATTTAATGATTTCATATATAGAATACTACACATAGAATAAAACTACTTTTACATATTCTATTGCATTTAATTAACTTATTTTTTTATTAATTCACAACGTTTCAGGTACTTTACAGTGTCCTCCATGACCATGGGTGCTGTAAAGTACTCAAAACGTCGGGAATTAATAAAAAATAAGTTAATTAAACGCAAAGAATCTATAAAAGTAGTTTTATTCAAAATGTATATTTACTTCAACTAGATTTATGTCAATACAATTGGCGACAGTTTTTAGACAAAGATTTGCATGGAATTGTGTATCTAGTTTTTTTATTAGTGATTGGTGGTCTCTTCATAATAAAAATCAAGTTTCAAATCAATTGCAGATATTGTACACTCAGGACTATTAAAGATTTAAACAATTACATAGAAAAACTATCATACCAATATCGTTTGCACTAGAGTTTGATAACCCCATTCCCCAAGTATAAGTTGATTGACACCAAGCAGTGCAGTCTCTATACAGGTTTTGTCACCTTCCTCTAATTGAGGCAATTTCACTTTAATGCTTTCATAGTCTCGCGTAAATGGTACTGCCACTAAAATATAAAATAATAAAAAATAAAAATAAAAATTATTTATTTCGGACAACAAAATCCATAGAATTTATTAGTAAAGAAAAACTTACATCTATGTTAGTAATATAATTTATACTCAATACTTTATTATTAAGCAGGACACAGTCCTGGCGATCATTTGTTTAATCAGTGGACAGTCCCCACTGTCGGCAATCTCACTCAGCACACTGTGGCCGCTGCCGCGCACTCTGTTTAGCAAGGATGCGGTCTTTTTTCTGATTATTGCATCAAAGCTATCCACACCCGCCAGTGCAAACATCGTAGACGCGCTACAGTAGCGCGGCAGCCGCAACAGCGCCCTAAATGCATTATTGTATTGAGTACGTAGGGCACTATAGGCCTTTTTGGTGTAGTTGGTCCATAGGCTGTAAGAATAAAATGACGCACAATATGCTTTGAAAAGCGTGATCTTGACAGCGTCAGTGCAGCGACCAAATCTATGCACCAACATATTCGCCCTGACCGACAGTGCCCTACGTTCTCTTTCAATGTCTTCATCGTCTTTAAGACTGTCAGTCAAAATATGTCCAAGATATTTAAAACTATAGACCCTTTCTAGTGGTTCGTTATAGAGCTTTATAGGGGGTACAACACTAGGACATTTACTGCCAGCCTTAAAAACCATGAACTGTGACTTTTTGGTATTGTATAGTAAACCATGTGAGACAGCAAACTTTTCGCAAACACCGAGTAATTATATATAATTAGTGCTCATTCAAGTTGTAATCATTCAGTTACACCCTTAACAACTTGATTGATAAAATACCAACTAACCTTCATACATAGAAGAAAATGTTACCAAAGCAACATATTCTAACTTCGCATGCACACTTAAGTAATCTAAAAATGTATTAATAGCCGCTGAAGCAAGTGTAAGTCTTGTAATATTCTCTGTTGAGTCTGGTATCGGTATGGGTCGAGACATGGATAAGGAGATGTCAAGTAATATAGCCGTTGGCATTTTGTATTTAACTTAAAAGTTGATCGAATTTTTTAGTAAGAAAGTAAAACTTTATCATATAAATGTAATTATATTATTTTTATTATATACACTATTCATTTTATTTCTTAATTTCTTTGATTTGATTCACTTGATCCACTTTGACAATCAAAATTCAAAACAAATTAACAAATAAACAAACCAAAACCATAGATGTTTTTCATAACAATTTTTTACGGCTCTGGGTTCTAGCCACAGGCTAACTAGTAGATTCTACTGAATCAGAAGGACGTCGCACAAACTAAACTTACTCGACTCAGCTTCTGCATCCTAATTGGTTATAGCAAAATGATATATGACATTTCTTTTTTTTATTTGAAGCAGTTCTACCAGGCAAAGGTCGTCCAAAATATAGAATAACTTGCATTTGCTTTATGACATTGGAAATAAAACGAGGTAAATACAAATGAAACAATGGGTAAATCTATTTATTTACTTTATTTTTCAGATTTTTCTTACATTTTAAGAGAACTTAACCTTGCATTACATAAAAAATTATTGATAATAATAGTAAACCTTATAAAGATAGTTATTTTGTAAAACATGAGTAAAATAATATACAGTAAAACTAGTTTAATATGAACACGTTTAATACGATTTCCCGGTTAATACGCCATTTTATGTCAGTCCCTGCAACTTGAGGCATGTTTTCATACATTTTTAACACGCTTAATACGATTCGTCATCCCGTCTAATACGCCATCTGTGTCGGAAAATTTACGTTTGCTAGTGATTGGTAAGGCGAAAAATCCACATTGCTTCAAAAACGTGAAATCGCTCCCTGTAACATATGATGCACAATCTCGAGCTTGGATGACTGGCCTTCGTTTTATTAACTGGTTAAAAGCTTTAGATGATCACTTCCAGATTAAATGTAGACGCATAATTCTCTTTATTGATAACTGAAGCTCACTCTAAAGATGTTGAACTATAGTTCGGCCGTTCGGAGAATGCGTTTCTGACACGTCGCGATTGAACTGACGACGTAACTTTATAATGGCGTTGCAGTTACGATAAAAATATTTTTGCTGGTTGTTTACCGTTTTAACAATTGATGAGCATTAAAATAACATTATTATATCAATAATCAATGGATGTTATAATTTTGTGCCAAACTGAGTGTCAAATAACTTGGTTAACAATATTTTTCTAAATCTATACTGCGCTATTACAAGGTTATGTCAGCGCTTTATATTTGTAGTGCTGTGCTAACAATAACAGGCAATAACAGTATCGTAATCTGTTCCTATACAGTTATACTTTATAAAATAATACGTTTTGTTTTTCTTTTTAAGAATTTGAAAATAATGGACTATAAGATAACTTTTATTAAATATAAAATAAAACTACGACCAAACCGAACGCGCGAAAGAAAGTAGCATTTTTATATTTAGGTTGAAAATGGTAACCCCAAATGGCGTTATGGGCCGCCATTTTGTGACGCTAACTAAAACAGTCGTCTGTTGTCGTTTCGTGCGCATAGACCACGTTCTTCAAGTGTTTTCGATCTGTTTTTATTTGATTACCCGGCTTTCGTTTAATGGACTGTTTCTGCTTTTCAAACTGACATCGGCGCTAAATCGGACTTCGATTGTGTTTTGTATTGCGTTCTTTTTACTTTTGGTGCCTAAACGTGGACAAATATTGAAAAGTAGAGCCCGTGAGTTAATCATCAAGCTGCAAGATTACTTTGAGCGGGAGCGGCAAAATGGCGGACCCCTGTTACCTGTCGAACAAGTACAAGAACACGTCTCTCAGGCGCTTGGAGTTAGCAAGCGAATGATAACAAATATTAATAAAGAAAAGTTCGGCTCTACTGGCACGGAAGAAAATATTTTACGTACTCCGAAGAAGAAACGTAGAACTAAACCCGTGACAGATATTGACACCTTTGACGCCGATGCAATCAGAAATCATATATATGGTTACTATTCCAGAAATGAATATCTCAAAAGGAAGAAGCTTTTGGCATCGTTAAGAGAAGCTGGACTGTTTAGCGGGGGTAAAACTGCTTTAACTAAAATCTTAAAAGATATTGGTTTTTCGTATAAAAAAACAGACAAAAGAAAAATTTTATTAGAACGATACGACATAATTTTAAAACGGATAAGTTTTTTGAGAGAAGCAAAAAATATTGATAACTGGGATAATGTCGTGTTCATTGACGAGACATGGCTAAACGCCAATCACACGGTTTCCCGTTTTTGGACGGATGATACACAAGCGTCGACGTCGAAAGTACCAATGGGTAAGGGGGCCCGTCTGATAATATGCCACGCAGGTTCTGCAAAATACGACTTTGTGGAGAACGCGTTACTGGCATTTCAATCAAAAACCACAAATGACTACCACGAGGAAATGAATGCCACTACATTTAAAGAGTGGTTCCAGAACGTGCTTTTGCCCAGCCTACCAGAGCCTTCTGTAATATTCATGGATAATGCCTCCTATCACTCGGTTCAAATACAGAAACCACCTACCCAAGCTAATAAAAAAGAAGAAATGGTGGCTTGGTTACAAGCAAAAGGCATTGATGCAAATATGCAGATGCTAAAACCAGAGCTAATTAAATTAGTTAAAGAAAATAAAGCGGCAAATGTGCGATACGAAATCGATGAACTGGCTCTGGAGTACGGTCATCGCGTTCTAAGAATTCCACTGCCACACAATCATTGCCAATATAACGCGATTGAGCTAATCTGGGTTCAAATTAAAGGTTACGCCGCCCGCCACAATACTTCCCCGCCATTCAGCACGAAAAAGATGATGACCCTATTAAAAGAAGCCTGCGGGGAAGTCACAAGAGATGACTGGGCAAAGGTTGTTGAGAAGACTAAAAACCTGATTGTGGAACATTTTGACCGAGATATCAGGATTGATTCTGTTATTGATAATAATATAATTATACATGTAGGCGAAGATGATGATGAAGACACCACCTCCTCAAGCGAATCAGAGTCTGATTAATATTCTGTACGCACATTCAATTCAATGTACTTTATTGCATAGAAATACAGATTGTAACTTTGTAACAAAGAATAAATAAAACAATTTTATTATATTAATATTATCTTGTTTTGGTTTCCACTTAAATTACTAAAATATAAATTTTAAATGATTCCGCCAATTTAAAACGAAAATAATCTTAAAAATAACGCGGCGGTTCATTTTGGCGGATCGGTAACGAACTCAGTGTTATGTTGTGCCCATTACTAGTCGTGACTAACTGATAGGTGTCAGGAACGCATTCTCTGAACGGCCGAACTATAAAGAACATCAAGCTTGTTTTCTTACATCCGAATACGACAATCAAGTTGCGACCGATGGATCAGGGCATTATAAAAGTCCTTAAACATAACTACAGAACACGATTGATACATTGCTATCTTAAGGAAATGGAAGACCCTGACAGCAAACGATCCTTGACTGTGCATGACGCGATCCTCAACATTGCAGCGGTATGGCAAGCAATTAAGCCTGAAACCGTCCAAAATTGTTTCAAGAAAGCAGGTTTCCGAAATAACGAAGCTGATGTCGTGTTGGAAGTAGAACTCGCGATACTGCAGGGTTTTTCTGGATATTCTTCCATTGATGACCATGTTGCACCCTTTTTTTTTAATTTTTTTTTGCGGATGGAAAATCATCTAATGACGCCTTTCGCTGTGGGTGGAGCGGAAGGGAGTGTCAGACTTTTACTGACGAAAAACCATCCGTGTTCCTTCAGTGCCCTTACGTTCCGGAGCCGCGGTATCTCTTTCGAACAGCCCGCAGCCCCGGCAGGCGTCAGCCCTTGCGGGCCCCTTCACGCTGCTGACAGCTCTTTGAGGCGCGCGTGGAACAAAATACGCCGTCGACACGGCCTGTCGTCGTTAGACGGACGGACGGCGAGCTACCCATTCCTCGCCGTCCACAGGCCCGCGCCTACGGTGGCCGGGGGCCACGACGTAGCCCCCGACGCCCGGGGCGTCTCCCGCGGCGGCTGGGAAGGAAAGATGCTGCTCTTTCCTTCTCCCGCTCCGCCACCTCCTTCGCTAGCATCACTGCTTCGCAGAAGGTGGTGACGGCATCCCATTCCGTCTCGCTCCGGACCATGGCTTCGACCAGGGCCGGACGCGAGAGGTCGCCGCCGCCTATCGCCGCTACGAGGACACGGCGGTGCTCAGCCCAAGCAGGGCACACCTCCACGGTGTGCTCCACCGTGTCCTCCGGTCGATCCTCGCAGTGGGAGCACCCGGGCGTTTCCTCCCGCCCGATTCGGTGCAGGAACCTCCCGAACACACCGTGTCCGGTGAGGACCTGCGTCAGGCGGAAGGTGAGGACGCCGTGGCGTCTCTCAAGCCACTCCTCAAAGAGGGGTCTTATCGCCACTATAGTGGCGTGCCCAGCACGGGGTTGCGACAATCGCTCTCTCCATGTCGCCATGAGATCATGCCGGAAGTCTGTTCGCTGCACGACAACTTGCCGCGGCAGCGGGGTTTCCCCCCGGCATAGTGCCTCCGCGCGCCATTCGTGCAGGCGCGCGAGGACTATCGCCTCCAGATCCCATGGCGGCAATCCGGCAAGGAGGCTCGCCGCCTCGCGGGAGATCGTGCGGTAGCCGCGAACCATTTTTACGGCAACCACCCTTTGGGGCGCGTTTAGGTGGTGGACGGCAAGTCGCGCCAAACCACGCGCCCACACCGGGGCCCCGTAAAGGGCCATGGACCTCACGATCCCCGCGTAGAGCCTCCGGCAGGAGGCGTTTGGCCCCCCCAGGTTCGGCAGGAGCCGCCTGAAGGCAGCCCCGGTCCGTTCTAGTTTGGGAGCCAAACGTCGGAAGTGCTCAACGAAGTTCCATCGGCCGTCGAGGACGAGTCCTAGGTACTTCAAAGTCGACTCGACGCCGATGGATACCCCTCCTACCATCACTGAGGATCCCGGTGGTGGCCTGTTCCGAGGACCATGGAAGTGCATGGCCTCGGACTTGTGCAGAGCCACCTCGAGACCCAGGTGCCGGATCCTCTCAACGACTATCGCAACCCCGCGTGTCATTGTTTCCGCCGCCGCCTCGTACGACCCCCCTTGTGCCAGTACCAGCGTGTCGTCAGCGTAGCAAACTACGCTGACGCCGGTAGGGAGGTCGGCGCGCAGCACCCAGTCGTAACCGATGTTCCACAGGGGCGGCCCCAGAACCGAACCCTGTGGGACACCGCACGACATCTCTCGCCGGTTCCACTCACCGTTGCGACCGGGGTAGATGACGGCCCTGTCCGTCAGATAGTCCCCGACTATACGACGGAGATAGGTCGGCACCCGGTGATACCGGAGTGCCTCCCTAATGCAGCTCCAGGGCATGGAGTTGAAGGCGTCGACGCGAGCGATGTCGAGAGACACCGCCAAGACAACCCCCCCCCCCCCCTGGCCACTGCATCCCCCGTCGTGAGGGCTCTCACGCGCATGATGGCGTCCACCGTAGAGCGCCTCTTGCGGAACACCAGTTTGGGTTCCGGCCCCGTCCCCGCAAGGTGCTCGGCGAGGCGGTTTGCAATTACTCTTTCAAAGAGCTTGCCCACCTCGTCGAGCAGCACCACGGGCCGGTATGCGGACGGAGAGTCCGCAGGGCGCCCCGGCTTCCGAATGAGGACCAGCTTCCCCGTCTTCCAACGAAGCGGGAATTGGCCTCTCTCCAAGCATGCGCTTAGGAGCCCCTCCAGTCGGGGCCCGAGAGCCTCCGAGGCCAGGACCCAGGCTTTGCCAGGCAAGCCATCAGGTCCTGGGGCGGTATTCCTGGCCTTGAGCCTACGTACCGCCACTCTCAGGTCTACCCCGGTCCCTTCCGGGATGTCGTCGTCGTCGTCCTGGTGGTCCGCTTCCGGCACCGCAGGTGGCGGAGCCATAGGCAGGGGCGGATGTTCCCCTCGCGCAGGGAACAGAGCGCTCACTACGTTCTCCACGAGCTGAGGCCGGAGACTCTGCGTCAGCGGGGGGGCCCAGGTGCGGAGTTTATCCCGCACCATCTTGTAAGGGCGCCCTCACGGATCTCTATCGAGAGTCTCCAGCATCTCCTCACGGGCCCGATCCCGGGCCCGCAGGACAGTCTCCCGGAAGGCGGTCTTCGCCGCTCTGTATCCCTCGTACAGCTCCGCCTCAATGGCTGCCACATTCGGTGGACGAATGCGGAGCCTGCGATGCCTGGCGTACAGGTGCCGCGCGGCGACACACGCCTCGCGCAGAGACGTCAGCTCACGCGACCACCAATACACCTGACGCCGGGCGCTTCCTGGCCGGACGCGGAGCATTGCCACGTCACATATCTCGGACATGGCCTCCTGGAACCACCCTGCCCAACGCGGACCACTCGGGGCCTGTTGGACTGGCGCGCTCGAGGGCTGGGTGGAGACGTCAAACCGGATGTACCGGTGGTCGGAGTAGGTCTCCACCCCCTCCATGACACGCCAGTCAATGGCACGCGGCGACAGAGCGGGTCTAGCGAACGAAATGTCCACCACCGACTCGCCCCGCATCCGCACACACGTGGGGACAGAACCCCGATTTAGGACGACCAGGCCTGTCTCCAGAGCCCAGTCTTCCACCATCCTACCCCGCACATCTGTACGACGAGAACCCCAAGCCAAGTTCTTGGCATTGAAGTCCCCGAGGACAAGTACGGGGAGGGGATAACTTCCGACGACGACTGCTCTCAGCTCTGCAAGAGAGTTGTGGAACTCGGCGAGAGATCGGTTCGGGGAGAAGTACACCCCCACAACGACGAACTCCCCGAACCGTGCTGCTACGCACCCCTGACCCCTCCTGACACCTTCAAGGGTCGGGGTACCGGCGGCGGCCGAAGAAATGATGGCCACTGAGCCGTTAAGGTCCGCCACCCAATCCTCCCTAGGCCAGACAAAATACGGCTCAGCGACCACAGCGATGTTAATCGACCACTGCGCCATGCTCTGGAGCAACAGATCCTGAGCGCAGGCGCAGTGGTTGATACTCGCCTGGAGGAAGCTTAATGGGGCCGTTATAGGCATTCCATTTCAGCTTCCTCCACGGGGCGCCCCTCTGCGGGCGTCGGTGTCGCGGCGGCGGCGGCAGCGACAGTGACAGCGGCGGCGGCGGCAGTTGCGGCTGCGGCGGTGGCCACAGAGGCGGTGGCGGCGGAGGGCCCTCCCCTACCCGCGGCCTTGGCCTTGGCGGGTGGCACGCAGGCCTTGCTTCCGGCCCGGTGATCGGCTGGCTTGCCGGTCGCCGCACATGCATCACAGTGCGGCGTGGCGCAGCAGGTCGCCGATATGTGTCCGGGCTGACAGCAGCGGAAGCAAAGGCCACTGCGGTCAACCTCCGAGGCGCATTTCACAGATACGTGGTGCCCCACGAGACAGCGGTAGCACCTCAGAGGTCTGGGCTCCAGCAGCTTAACCTGCGCTGAGACCCAGCCCACCAGAAGCCTTCGGCCCTCCACTATGGTTTTGGCCGCCGTAACAGGGCAGCACACCGTGGCGGCATGCATACCCTGTTGGTCCGGGCGTATGGCGCCCGACCTGACCTGGTCAGTAGTGCACCCCCCGGACCTGGCGACGGCGGCCACCAACTCCTCTTCCGATACCGAGTCGTCCAGACCCATGATGCGCAGTTCTGCGCATCTGACGGGCCTGGACACCCGGGCCTCGTCCGCGTCCAGGGACGCTCTGAGCTTCGCAGCCAGAGCGTCCGCGGTCGCGCCACTGGATTCCCCGGGGATCTCCAGCATACGGGCCCCCGTCTGGGTGACTTTGAGCCGGAGGCCCCCGGTGATTCCGAGCTCCCCGAGATCCACCGCCTCTTTCGCCTTCGCGAGCAGATCGCGGTAGGTAACGCCCTTCTTTTCCGCGTCCGGCTGTAGTGTAATCACTACAGCTGCGGTCTTCGGGGCGCGGAGCCTAGCCGCGATCTTGCGCGCCCTGAACTGGCGCTGCCGCTCCTGCTCTTTGGCCTTTTTGGCTGCCTTCTTCCCCTTCTTTTTGTCTCCGACCACCTGCCAACCGGCTTCAGCCGCGGGAGGTGTAGGGAGCCGGGGGGGCGGCGGCGGCGGCGGCAGCTGGCTTGCCGCTGGCGCTGGCACATTCGCCGCAGGCACTGGGGCTGGCGCAGCCACCCCCTGTGCTGCCGCCTTGCCCTTTTTCGCCTTCGCCTTGCCTCTCTTTCCCGTCGCCGGCTTAGCCGGAGTCGGTTCAGCCGGTATCGGTTTTGCCGGAGCCGGCTTTTCAGGGGGGGGGGGGAGGGGCAACTGCAGCCCCGCCCGAGGGCTGGCTGGACGGCCCCGGCCTGGATGCGGCAGCTGTGGCCGCCGCGTACGGGACCGTTGCCGGCCTCGCCGCCGTCTTGTTTGCCCCTAAGGAGGGGCGCAGGACGATGCCCTCCAGCACGGAGAACCGGTGCTGGAAGGCAGCCAGCTCCTGCCGGACCAGGTTCAGAACCTGGTTCTCCACCGGCACGGGCTGGCTTGGGCGCTGCGTCTGGGGCGCCGCGCGAGAGGCAGGCTCACGTAGACTGGCCAGGTCTGCGTGGAACTTCTCGTTCTCCTTCTGGAGAGTCTCCATGGCGGACGTCAGGCGGGCCACGTCCGCCCGCAGCTTCGCTACCTCGTTCGCATTAGGCTCGGCCCCAACCAAGTTGGCCTCCGCAGCCGCCATGATGGAGGCGGAGGCCGCGGGAATGGCCTTTAACTTTGAGGAGGCCTTTTGCTTGTGGGCCACGACCTTGATCGCGGCCTCCACCTCCTTTACGAATCTGGCCTTACGCTCCACCTCGGAGCCGCCAGTCGCATCCGTCTCTTCGCCTAATACCCGAGCCGTATCGCCCGGGTGGCGCCCCTCCTCGGCATGCTTTGCCGCTTGTTCGGCCCTCTGATTGTCAGAGGGCCCCCTCCCCTTGCCTCTCAGCCCGCCCCGCCTGTTGGTGGGGATTTTCCGGGCCGAAGCCTCCTCTTCACCGGCTGACGACCCCTGGTCGCCATCCCGCCTGGACCGCTTGCGGAAGAACTTACTGGTCTCCGCGGTCCCAGGCTCCACGCGTCGGGAGCTCTCTGAGCCTCCCACGCTGCTCGATGCGGCGTCGGACTCTGTCCACGCATCGTTCCTCCTTTCCTCTACGTTGCCGTTGCCGGCGGTTTTGTTTTATTGTTCTTGGTGTTCCATTTTCTGTACCCACGAGTATGGGGGAATTAAAGGTCCACCTTGGCAGAGACCCCTTACCAAGGTAAGCAGATTTAGAGGATTTATTACTCGCCAGGGGGTCTGCAGGTACCCTGGCGAGGAGCGCACTAGCGACTGATTTGTTCATAGAACCCCGTCAGCCATCCATCCCCTCGCGGTGCGTCGTCGCTTGAGATTCGGGGTAACTTTTTATAGAGGTTTTCTCCCTCGCGGTCCGGGCGGTTAAGCCAAGACCCTCGGTCCCTATCAAAGCCGCCAGACATGATCCACGACACTTCGATGGGATTACGAGACCGGCGGTGACAGCAAAGGATGAATCCTTCACTGTCTGCCCGGAGGCAGGGTAAGTGCACACCGAGCCCGCCCTCACTCCTCTGCTATGCCCTCTGCTGATCAGAGGGTCACGCAGAGGAACGCACCGTTGGTCCGAGACGGACCCCACCCATGTCAGAATAATTAGCCGCGGCAGTAACATTCCCCAAGGAATAAGAATTTCTTCTCATTTCTCGAGGAAGATTACTGCCGCGCCCAGGGTGCACCGGCCCAGTAGCTGCTCTTCCCTCCAGACGTATCGAGAGGGACCCGCAACTACCAGGCACACGTGGAGGACTTCTGACTTCGCACCCCACCATGTTGCACCCTACGAAACCTGTTCGATCGAGGATCTTATTCAAGATGTGAATAATATCCAAAAAGAGGCCCTAATTGATGATGATTAAGATGAAGGAGAGTCAATTCTGATTTTGCAAACACAGAGGCATTATCAGCAGTAAACGATGTAAGGCGCTATGTATCTTCTTCGGGAAAAGTGATGACGCACTGCAAAAGTTAAATTATATTGAAAGCTTTGTCATTAATAATGCATCAAAATCTTTTTGTCAAACCAAAATAAGTGATTATTTTAAGTAATGTCTAATAAATAATAATTGACTATGATGTAACGTATTTGAATGCATATACATATGCACAAATTCAATACCTACACAATATTTATAAATAATGTTTTATTTTTCCTACTTAAGTCGCGACTTTGGCTGGGTCCCTTCAAAATCGTTTTAAGCGGGTTTTACTGTATTTATTTATACCTAATTTTATTATTATCGACAAAAAGGCGTCTATTACTTCGTACCACCCATCTGCATAAGGAGCTGTAATAAATATTTAAAATATTAATAAATGAAATATGAGTAAGTACTCTGTTCAGTATTTTTAAGTTACAGAAGAAGATTGTGTTTTTTTATAGAATTAAACATGATAAGCAAGCATCCATTTCACTTGATAGTAAGTGAATGCTGTGGCCCGCAGATACCTACATTAATCCTCGATTAAGTATCAAAATTTATTTAATATTGCAATATTTATTTATTTAATATTGCATGCTTTATAATAATATAACCTCAGCATTTTCTTTTGTGGTGAGGTCCTTTCGGCATAAGTGGCACTTTTTACAAAGAAGTTTTCTATGTCTATGTATGTCTATGTCTATGACCCACTCTTGCAGTGTAAGCACGGGACTATTTTTAGACGCTCGCGCCTTGCATTTAAAATTAATGGATAATTATGAATATAAGATTCACCAGTTTCATTAACCACTTTCTTTTCATGTCCTTTAAACAGGCTCTTTATTATTAATAATTGTGCACTAACATCATTTTCACTATTAAAAGATAAGCGGTGAAACATAATGAATCCTGTAATTAATATAGGTTTTAGCATTTATCAAAATGTGGCAAGTCGGGTTATTGTCCCTATAATTGTATAAATTTCATATATTTGACCGAAAAAGTTTTAAATTGCTTCAGAATTTATAAAGTAGGGTATATGATATTTATGTTCTAGGACAAAAACTGCTACAATTCCATACTTAAAACTTTTTATGGTACTTATCCAGTTTTTTATACTGAGCACTGTACATTCATGACCTTTTTTATTAATAAATTTTAAATTTTGTAGTTTCAACAGCTTGCTGCCAGAATGCATGATGTCTGCTTTTATCAATTCAAGCAATTCTTAAATCTTTGCCTCTTATTTTGTTTAAATTCATCACAGCACTTCCATTTGAACTATCAAATAGGTCCGCCACAAAAGATCTTCTGTAGTATTTTTCAGTAATTTGCTTTTTGACCACCCATCTGCATAATGAGCTGTAATAAATATTTAAAATATTAATAAATGAAATATGAGTAAGTACTCTGTTCAGTATTTTTAAGTTACAGAAGAAGATTGTGTTTTTTTATAGAATTAAACATGACAAGCAAGCATCCATTTCACTTGATAGTAAGTGAATGCTGTGGCCCGCAGATACCTACATTAATCCTCGATTAAGTATCAAAATGCAAATGCATTGTCACCATTGAAGATAAAAGAATGTCTTCTTACCAGTAAAAAGGGTCTCTGGTTCTCACCACTAATCATATAAAAATATTTAATATTTACTACAAATTAATTTAATAAAATCATTTATATAACAACGTACAAAATACAGAGGTATAATTTAAGGCTCCTGCCACTGTTTACTGAATACACAAAACACAAATAACCTGCAACTAATCCACGAGAATTTGATTAGGAAAAAGTGTATAACATGTACAAATATTAAATTACAATTATCTTATTATAATTTAATATATATTGATTTCTTATATTTACGCGAATACTACACATTGAATAAAACTACTTTTATGGATTTTATCGCGTTTAATTAGGTTATTTTATATTCCAGACATTTCGGTTGCTTTCCAGCAACCGTGGTCACAGGGGACTGAGGTGATTGACGTCCCGATGTCAAAGTTAACCCGGAGTACCTTCAACTTTTTAATTATTAATTTTGGTCCGATCGACGCAGAGTGAACTAACTGTGTCTTGAAGTCTTGCAGTGGTATGCTTGGGTTTAGTTTTAATTTTATAAATTACAGGATCCCAAGCAGGTGGTAGTACCCAGCCTCCCTCTCTATTGAAATTTGGATGTTTTTTAATTTCAATAGCCTCACGTTTCATCCTTGGTAGGAATCGATGTTCTTTCGCGAGAACTTGTGGTTTATCAAATCTAATGTAATGGCGGGGGCCGTCTAGGATATGATCACAAACTGCAGACTTCCCGGAACGTTGGTGCTTCACGTCAGCTATGTGTTCTTTTACGCGGGTTTTTATCGATCGTTTTGTTTGCCCTATATATGAGTTTTGATGTTCAGTCTCTATTTACATACCTACCTGTTGAAGACTGCATCTCAATTGTAACTAGAAAACTAGAGGAAAACAACATGCCAGCAGAATATGCAGTATTACTCAGACATTGCCTTACATCTGGCTATCTATTGTGGAAGGAATAGTTTTACAAGCAAGTAGATGGTGTTGCGATGGGCTCACCGGTATCTCCCATTGTCGCCGATATTTTCATGGAGGACTTTGAGGAGAAAGCGCTACTTACTGCACCAGTAACTCTAAGTTTCTACAAGCGGTACGTAGACAACACTTTCACAGTTTTACCATCAGACAAAGTAACTGCATTTTTAGAACATCTTAATTCCATAAACTCTAAAATTCAATTTACTATGGAGTTAGAGGCAAATAATTCTTTAGCTTTCCTAGATGTGTTAGTCATTCGAAATCCTTATAACACCATAGGTCACACTGTGTATAGGAAAAAGACCCATACAAACCGATATTTAAACGGTGAATCCCACCATCACCCTTCACAGTTAGCTACCGTGGGCAAATCTTTGTTACAGAGAGCACGAGGGATCTGTGACAGCAAACACCTGGCCGCCGAGCTTCAGCACATCAAGCAGGTTCTGCACGACAACAAGCTTCGGGTTCCGCGCCTACGTCACAATGACCGAGTGAAGCCGGCCACAGTCGAGCGTGTGCCTGCTGTACTACCATATGTCAGAGGTGTCACAGACAAGATTGGCTACATCTTGAAGCGAGCTTCTATTAGAACATTGTTCAAGCCGCCGAAGTAGTCAGTCAGTCAGTCAGATTAGTCAGTTCTTACCATCCGTCAAGTGCAATATCCCTCTACAAGATGCAGGAGTATACAAGCTTGATTGTGAGTGTGGTCTCTCATATATAGGGCAAACAAAACGATCGATAAGAACCCGCGTAAAAGAACACATAGCTGACGTGAAGCACCAACGTTCCGGGAAGTCTGCAGTTTGTGATCATATCCTAGACGGCCCTCGCCATTACATTAGATTTGATAAACCACAAGTTCTCGCGAAAGAACATCGATTCCTACCAAGGATGAAACGTGAGGCTATTGAAATTAAAAAACATCCAAATTTCAATAGAGAGGGAGGCTGGGTACTACCCCCTGCTTGGGATCCTGTAATTCATAAAATTAAAACTAAATCCAAGCATACCACTGCAAGACTTCAAGACACAGTTAGTTCATTCTGCGTAGATCGGACCAAAATTATTAATTAAAAAGCTGAAGGTACTCCGGGTTAACTTTGACATCGGGACGTCAATCATCTCAGTCCCCTGTGACCACGGTTGCTGGAAAGCAACCGAAACGTCGGGAATATAAAATAACCTAATTAAACGCGATAAAATCCGTAAAAGTTGTTTTATTCAATTAATATATATATATTATATATATTAAATTATATATTATTATATATATTTTATATATTATATAAATTAAATTATAATTAGGATTATCCGAGGTCCGAAGAGAAGGGGAGGACACGGTAATCCTTAAATCCGGTAACTTACTCTATCACCGGGAGGGCGACCATCTGTCCCAAGGAGGTGTCGGATTTATCGTCCACAAGTCTCTCGTTAACAACGTTGTAAAGATTGGGAGTGTGTCGACGAGAGTTGCATACCTTATACTCAGAATCACCAAACGGTATTCGCTGAAGATCATACAGGTTTACGCACCAACCTCGGCACACCCCGATGAGGAGGTGGAGGAAATGTATGAGGATATCTCTAGAGCCATGCATTTCTCCAAAACCCACTATACGGTGTTAACGGGAGACTTGAATGCAAAACTAGACACAAGAGAGAACGGTGAGCTGAAAGTAGGGAAATTTTGAATAGGGCAACGTAACCCAAGGGGCCAGCAGCTGGCCGACTTCATGGAGAAAGAGGGACTCTTTATGATGAACTCTTTCTTCCAAAAGCGGCCCCACAGGAAGTGGACCTGGTCGAGCCCCGACGGTTCGACAAAAAATGAAATTGACTTCATTATGATGACCAGACGACAACTGTTCAGTGATGTCTCCGTGATCGCGAGGGTGAAAACTGGTAGCGATCACCGAATGGTTAGAGGCACACTGAACCTAAACGTTAAGTTGGAGAGGTCTCGTCTAATGAAGTCAACGCTCTATCCCCCTCGTGCTCTATTCCGGAGCCCCGAAACCTTTCAGCTCGAATTACAAAACCGTTTTCAGTGCCTAGAAGACTGTAATGACATAATTGCAGTCCGAGCTTGTCATTCATATCGTCCACATGGACGATATGAATGACAAGCTCGTGGAAACTGTCCATTCGATCGGAGCTAAGTTCTGCAAGACCCGCGGCAGAAGAACACAAAAACTCTCCGATCACACTCTTAATCCCATGGCTGTTAGACGGGAGATGAAGCTACATTCTTCAACAGATTTGACAGCATACAGGCAACTGAACAGACAGATCTCCAATTGCATGCGGCGGGACTTACGCAACTTCAATACAGCTTGTATTGAAAAAGCGATCGAGTGGAACCAAGGCTCCAAACTCTTTGCACGAGATCTGTCTGCCAGAAAGAGCCAACTGTCAAAGCTGAAGACCGAATGTGGCAGCGTCGTTTTCGGGACATCTGAGATTTTGAGTGAGATTGAGAGGTTCTATGGGCAGCTGTACACGTCATCGTTGGAGCCACACGCAAGTGTGAGTAACGATCCAAGAGCGAGTCTTATCCGACACTATTCCGAAGATATCTCGGACGTCAGTCTGAGCGAGATTAGAATGGCTCTCCAGCACCCTAAAAACGGCAAGTCCCCGGGCGAGGATGGAATTACAGCGGAGCTTCTGAAAGTGGGTGGAAAACCGGTACTTGAAGTTCTTCAGACGCTTTTTATTTCCGTTCTCCATGGTGGCATTACACCGGAGGTGTGGAGCAGAAGCGTGGTGGTCTTGTTCTTCAAGAAAGGTGACAACGCTCTCTTGAAGAACTACAGACCGATTTCCCTTACATACCCTTCGGCAAATTGTACAGAAGTCCGAAGAGTACAATTTGCCACTATGGCTGGCGTATGTGGACTATGAGAAAACCTTTGATTCCGTCGAAATTTGGGCGGTGCTGCAGTCCCTTCAGCGGTGCCAAGTTGACTGTCGGTATATCGAAGTGCTGAAGTGTTTGTACAGTAGAGCTACGATGGCTATCTCAGTACAGAATCAGAGAACGAAACCTATCCAACTGCAGAGAGGTGTAAGACAGGGTGACGTTATATCCCCGAAACTCTTCACCGCTGCATTGGAAGACGTTTTCAAGCTACTGGACTGCAAAGGATGTTGTGATAATGTGAATTACAGCAGAGCTTCTGAAAGCGAGTGGAAAACCGGTACTTGAAGTCCTTCAGAAACTCTTTAATTCCGTCTCCATGGTGGCATTACACCGGAGGCGTGGAGCAGAAGCGCGGTGATTTTGTCAAGAAAGGTGACAACGCTCTCTTAAAGAACTACAGACCTATTTCCCTTCTGAGCCGCGTCTACGTGCTGTTTTTGAGAGTCATTACGAATCGTCTCGCGCGCAGACTTCCAGCCTCCCGAACAAGCCGGTTTCGGAAAGGGCTTAAGCACCATAGACCACATACATACCCTTCAGCAAATTGTACAGAAGTCCGAAGAGTACAATTTGCCACTATGTCTGGCGTATGTGAATTATGAGAAAGCCTTTGATTCCGTCGAAATTTGGGCGGTGCTGCAGTCCCTTCAGCGGTGCCAAGTTGACTGTCGGTATATCGAAGTGCTGAAGTGTTTGTACAGTAGAGCTACGATGGCTAGCCGAGTACAGAATCAAAGTACGAAACCTATCCAATTGCAGAGAGGTGTAAGACAGGGTGACGTTATATCCCCGAAACTCTTCACCGCTGCATTGGAAGACGTTTTCAAGCTACTGGACTGAAAAGGATGCGGTATTAACATCAATGGCGAGTACATCACTCACCTTCGATTTGCCGACGATATAGTCCTTATCCTACCACTATGCTCAATGACCTCAATAGTGTCTCCCAGCGGATAGGTCTTAAGATGAACATGGACAAAACAAAGATTATGTTTAATGTCCATGTCACACCTATGCCGGTTGTTGTTGGGAGAACTAAGCAATTGTACAACCAGTGCGTGTTGCCAGTGATGACTTACGGATCTGAGACGTGGTCCTTCACTGCTGGCCGTATGAGGAAGCTCAAGGTCGCTCAGCGAGCTATGGAGAGGGCTATGCTCGGGGTATCTCTGCGTGATAAACTTAGAAATGAGGATATCCGCCGTAGAACCAGAGTAACCGACACAGCCCAACGGATTAGTAAGCTGAAGTGGCAGTGGGCCGGCCATATAGCTCGAAGAACCGACAATCGATGGGGAAGAAAGGTTCTCGAGTGGCAGCCTCGTACCGGTAGGCGAAGTGTAGGGCGATCCCCCACGAGATGGAGTGACGACCTGGTGAGACATGCAGGAAGTCGATGAATGCAGGTGGCTCAGGACCGTGCGTTGTGGCATTCCTTGGGGGAGGCCTATGTTTAGCAGTGGACTTGTGAAGGGCTGTAATAATGATGATGATGATCATGATGACATGTACAAAGTAGTACATATGGCGGACTTAAGGCCATAGGGTATTCTCTCCTAAACAGAGTGTGCCAGAAGAGAAAAACTCGGGAGTAAATGTTGTCGAAGATACTCCGTGAGTCGCTCACGTTCTACACCTATAGGTTGTGGTGGTTGTCTACTGCCATTTTTTGTGAGTGCGGCTGGGGTACTATGGACGGACGGCCAATCAATATGCACGAACTGTAGAACACGATTGGAAGGCCAGCGGTTCGACTACTCAACTGTTCGGCAGAAATCTTCTGACAATCGGATGTCGACTACGGTTGTAGACTACAGTTGTTCCCTATATTCTTTAAATGATTTCTTCAGTTGACTATTTCTTCGAGTTGTTTGGTAGTAACTTTCTCCCACCGCTATGTTCTACTATCTGTTATTATCTGTTACCTACGTTGTCGTCTGCACGTAAGTGCTTACAGCACACACATCAGGTCTAGGGCCTCGGGGCGTGCCAAATTGCCCGGAATCTCTTCGCGGTACAATACTATTTACCAGTCGTGAGAGCCGTTTTGGCATTGTAAGTAACGCAGCGGTCCGGGGTTCGATTTCCCAGTCGCTGCAAAGGTGGTCTATCAACGACATTGAGGGTTGTTACTCGACTCTCTAATCTCTATAAAGAGGAGTTCTCTTAGTAGAGGTCGCCCGTCCGGGGGCCGAGTATGTAAGGGTGCTAGGTTGTTTAGGTGGTCATGTGGCCCATTGTTGGCGCGGTCGAACATACCGCGCGCCAGCCGTGCCACAAATTCTTTGAGGTTCTCCATCTTCAGGTTGACCGTGATGATGTCATTCCGGATGTAACAACGTGCACCGACGATGGTCCGTTGTGATAGTTTCTGCTGGGTCTGCAGCCGCTGCCTCTGCCGTTCGCTCAGTGCGTATCAGATCTAGGTGATCTTTGGTCTAATATAAAGTTTTTAATTTTCAGCTTGGTTCTATTGAGAGCTTGAATGCCAGGACGGGATGGAGCATCGCCCGCGCACATACATTGCGATGATGACGTGCGCTGTCATTTCTGTCTATCCGATATCCAAGATAGGTCACGGCCTTCTCGTACGCTATCTTCTGGCCTCTTAACGTCAACGGCGACTGGTAGTTCCTGAAACGTCTGGTGAGGAGAGCGGCCATGTTCCCAAAAGTGACGGCCATCCTCCACTCATCCAGCCACGGTGGCAGCAGCTCCAGCAGCCGCTGCATCTTGGCGGGGGTGAGGTGGGCTCTTCTGGACGAGGTAAAGTGGGCGCTATCGTCCGCATATAGGGTCATCGTCCTCCCATTTGTGTAGGTGTCCCGCTAGAGTGGGGATATCATTAGTGTAAGTCGCGTACAGGATCAGCGATAGACAGCTGCCCTGTGGTACGCCAGCTCTTATGGGTTTTACACTGGATTTGACATCTTCGACACACGTAGAATCTCCGGTCGGCTAAAAATGACGCCACTAGCCGCAGCATAGCCGGAGGGACACTTGTTTGATCTTCCACTTTGTAGAGTAATCTAGAGTGCCACACCCTGTCGAACGCCTTCTCAATATCTAAGAAGACGTCCAACGACGTTCGATCCCAATTCTGGTCAGCTGTGTAGCTGTGAAGTGCCCTTTTTCTGAAACCGTGTTGTTCCGCCCAGAGTTGTATGCACGGGCGGATTCTTCTTAGCATGATTCTTTCAAATTGTTTGGCTATGTGCGGTAGCAGCGTAATCGGTCTATAACTAGCTGCTCTACGCCTGTCCTTCCCGGGTTTTGACAGAACGATGACCTTGCCGGTTTTCCACTCCGGGAAGTGTGAAGTCCGCAGTATACCAGGTTCTATTGGGCAGCTATCGAAGTGCAGCGTTCATGGCCCGGTCGTGCCCCGGCATCTTCCTCTGTTGTAGGTGGGTTACTGTCCTCCGCAGTTCAGCGGGGGAGATGAACCACTCTCCTACAAGCGGTGGCGCGGGCGACGACTGGAACTCCCGTACGCGGCTTTCCTTTTGGGCATGAAGCTCCATGTACTCCGCACTTGCTGGGTTCGGCATAAATTGCTCCTTGAAGTGCTCGGCTAAGATATCCGCTCTACCTTTGGCCTCATAACAACAATTTGAGGCCAAGGTTAATCAGAATCGTGAGGTGCTGTGAGCTCAGATCGTACAGCACCTCTACCTCTATTGGGCAGTTGACGTTCCTAGCGATCACGATGTCCAATACATCCGGACGTCTTCTGTGGTCAGCTGGAACGTGAACCGGCCTCTGGATTGCGTTCTTGGTATTTTGGTTGGCTGTTGGATGTCTGGTGGTGCTAGTTGGTACTGGTCTCGGCTGGGCTTTGGTGTCTTTCCTTATGGTAAAGCGGGCTCTATTTTCCAATAGAGCACTTTCTGGCGCTCTACCATCTATGGTTGCCCTTATTTCCTTCCTGGTGACCTGCGCCTGTGAGACTATAGCTACCACTGGGGTTGGGGTAGAGGTAGCTGCCTGAGGAGGAGGATGCTCTTTTTTCTTCTTTCTCCCCCGCTTTCTCTTTTTGAAGGGCTGATGTTCTGTGGCGTTATTAGCGGGGAGCTGTAGAGTCGCTCCGCTGGTTGGTTGGCTGGTTGCCCTTTTTGTTACGGGTTCCACCCTTTCTATTGGTATCCGTGCCCACTGGCAGCCCCTGGATGCCCACCTTCGTGGGCTTCTCCGCTGCCGGGGTGTATCAGTACCAGGACAGTGCTGGTATCTTCTCCGTGACGTCAATTAGGTATTTTTGAATAGCCCGGAATTCTTCTGGGTTCTATGGGGTAAATCGTACTCCGTTCCCGAACGGACGGGCGTTGGGCTGATGTCCTTTCAAGCCCTCCAAACTTTCCATTAAGCACTTCGAAGTGCCTCGTCCAGTCCGGGAGGCACTCTACTATAATTGGCGGGTGACGTGCCTTTTCTTCCTCCTGTTGGGGTTGAGGCACGTCAGTCGCCTTGAGTCTTGGTACTTCTGGCATCGCTGCCAGTTGGACATAACTAGTTGAAGGCCTTTGTGCATCGTCTTGTGGTAGGCCCGACGGAAGGAAGGTGCTGACGACGTCGATTGTCCGGCTGTCGTTATTGCATAAGTTGTGGAGTCCCACCTGTAGGGCTGCTCCCCCCTTGCTCTAACTCGGCCGCGTCCATGTTGCTCCTGCGGTCGGGTAAGGTGGGGGATGGGGGATGGGGGTTAGGCCTGGATGGGGACGGCGATTTGGGTGGCGAGTTGTGGACCCTTTATCCTTCCGCGGTTAGGATTCCTTCGTCTTCCGATTCGAATGCAGATGATGTGATCGGTCTGGGATGTGTCTCGGGGGGCATATGCCTACGTGCCGTTTTTCCCGCCCGCTGTGACATAGGCGACGTTTCCCACTCACTCGTACGCTCAGGTACGGTGGGTGTGAGCGCGGCGTTTGGCTTGGCTCCTTGCGTGGCGATGCAGGTTTCCTCATGGGAATCTGGCTGAAAAGCGCTACTTTTTTGGTTTTTTTTATTGGAGAGGGGGCAAACGAGTATGTGGCTCACCTGATGGTAAGTGACTACCGCCGCCCATGAACAACTGCAACATCAGGTGAACCAGGGGAATCGCTGATGCGTTGCCCGCCTTTTAAAAAGGAGTAGGCTCTTTTCTTGAAGGTAAGGAAGGAAAACCGCTGGTGGTCTATTCGATTCTATAAGGAAGTTGTGCGAAGAAGAAAACATCTTCTAATTCACAGAGTGGTGGACCGTCAATCATCCAGATGGTGTGGATTGTATCGAGAGTTCTGCCGCGATGTGCGTTCCTGAAATTTGGCGGCTGGGATAAATCCGAAAAATTCCTTCGAGCACTCCCCGTAGTAAATGCGAAAGAAAATGCAAAGGGATGCAACATCTCTTCGCAGTGCCAATCAATCGGAAAGAAGTGGAAGGAGCTGGCACTGGGGAGCCCCAGCCCAGAGATGGGAACAGTATTCCATGTGAGGTCGTACCTGCGCCTTGTAAAGTTGCAGGCGTTGTGACGGCATGAAATACTGTCCCACTCTGCTGAGCACGCCAAGCTTTTTAGAGGCCAATTTGGCCTTCTCTTCCAAGTGACCACGAAATTGCACGTCATTCAATATGTCGACGCAGAGGATTCCTATACTGGCTGAGGCAACAAGAGGAGTGCCTTGAAACTGAGGAGATACGACAAAGGGGTTCTTTGTAGCGGTAAACACACAAACTTGTGTCTTCTGAGGATTAAACTGGACTAGATTAAGTCGACCCAATTCGAGACTTTCTTCAGCAAATAATTGACTCCAGACACAAGTTTGTTCCAGTACTCGACGACGTTTTCCCGAGAAATATTGGCACAGCCGGTGTATAGATTTATACGTGGTAGAGCCATGCTGCAGCTATATTAATAGTATAGTTGTGGCACGAATGGGTCGGCTCGGCCGGGGAAGAACCACGCTCTCACAGAATACCAGCGTTAAATAGCAGCTTCATGCTGCTGTGTTTCTTATGGTGAGTGTAGAGAACCGGAGACCCTTTTTACTGGAAAAGAGGCTTTCTATCTTAGACCTCACGGGTGACAACGCATCTGCATTTTGATTCGCAAATGAGGAATGTAGATGTCTGCAGGCCCCAGCAACCACTTACCATCAGGTGGACTGTGTGCTCGTTTGTCACCCTACCCTATAAAAAAAATAGAGCATCACCAGCGCTGTCATCCGCATAGCAATGAATGCTACCGGTTTGCAACATATCATTGATATGCAGAAGAAACAGCGTTGGTGATAGCACGCAGCCTTATGGAACACCAGTGTTAATAGGCTTCTAGTCGGAGCATGCACCGTCTACAACGACCTTGATGCTTTGATCTGCAAGAAAGCTGGTGATCCAATTGCACAATTTCTCGGGAAGCCCATAGGAAGGGAGCTTCGAAAGAAGCGCTTTGTGCCAAACCCGATCGAAGGCCTTCGCAATGTTTAAACTAACGGCCAATGCCTCCCCTTTGGACTCTATTGCCTCCGCCCATCTATGGGTCAGGTAGACCAGAAGATCACCAGCTGATCGACTCCGACGAAAACCGTACTGGCGGTCACTAATCAGCTGGTGATCCTCAAGGTACCGCATGAGGGCAGTTTATAATGGATTCCATCATTTTGGAGAACAAGGAGGTGATGGCGATGGGCCTGTAGTTGGACGGGTCTGAGCGGTCGCCTTTTTTAGGGATCGGGTGGACAAAAGCTGTCTTCCATGATTTCGGGACTACGCCAAGAGAGTAGAAGTACCGAAAAAGACGCGTTAGAACCGATGCCAACTCTGGAGCACACGTCCTCAGGACGATTGGGGGGATTCTGTCAGGCCCACTCGACTTGTGGATGTCCAGGGAGAGAAGTGCTTTGCGAACCGAGCGCTGTGAGAACCGCAGATCCGGCATGGAGCACTCATACCGCGGGATGGTCGGCGGTGTGTTCTCCCCGTCATCAAGAGTCGAGTTGGACGCAAAAAGGGAGCCTAAAACGTCGGCTTTCTCTTTTGCGGCGTGAGCCAGTGAGTCGTCCTCCCCGTGCAGATATGGTAGTGATGGCTTACAGAAATTCCTTTGGGCAGCCTTGGCAAGAGACCAGAATGCACGGGTTCCCAAAGGAAGGCGAACTAGTTTCTCACCAACTCTGCCTATGTGCTCTGACTTTTCCTTGGCAATAACTCTTTTGAGGGACCTAGAGGCGAAGTTATACTTCTTTTTAAGCACGCTGGTATTTACATCCCGAGCCGCGGAAGCCCCAGCCCAGGCCTGATAACACTCCTGATCTGCCTCCGATGGGTACCACAGATGATGGAATAAATAGTTCCATTCCCTGTCGCATCACGTCAGCGACAGAGTCAGCGACAGCGCTGGGATCATCTGGCGAGAAGCAAACCCGCCCCCATGGGTAGGATGCAAAGAAAGACCGCATTCCGTCCCAATCCGCCGACCTGTAATGCCAAACACGGCGGCAACCTGCAGAACGCAACCGCGAGAGGTTATATAGGTTACAAGCAAATTGTTGCACTGATTCCTACACTAGGATTAATCCTGTATCTTAGGATATCAGTACCTTCCCATACAATTTTACAATATTAAATTTTAACGCAGAGTTTTATAAAACAATTTTTTTTAAATAAAACTAAGTTATTCCTCTTCTACCGAGTGTGTGTATAGGTGTGTGTGTGTGTGTGTGTGTAGGTGTGTGTGTGTGTGTAGGTGTGTGTGTGTGTGTAGGTGTAAGTGTGGGTATGTGTTTGTGTGTGTGTGTGTGTGTGTGTGTGTGTGTGTGTGTGTGTGTGTGTGTGTGTGTGTCTGTGTGTGTGTGTGTAGGTGTGTGTGTGTTGGTGTGTGTGTGTGTGTGTGTGTGTGTGTGTGTGTGTGTGTGTGTGTGTGTGTGTGTGTGTGTGTGTGTGTGCGTGCGTGCGTGCGTGCGTGCGTGCGTGCGTGCGTGTTTGCGTGCGTGCGTGCGTACGTGCGTGCATGCATGCTAGCGTACGTGCGTGCGTGCGTGCGTGCGTGCGTGCGAGCTTGCGTGCGTACGTGTGTGCGTGCGTGAGTGCGTGCGTGCGTGCGTGCGTTCGTACGTGCGTGCCGGCGTACGTGCTTGCGTGCGTGCTTGCGTGCTTGCGTGCGTGCGTGCGTGCCTGCGTGCGAGCGTGTGTGCGTGCGTGCGTGCGTGCGTGCGTGCGTATGTGCGTGCGTGCCTGCGTGCGTGTGTGATAGAGAGAGAGAGAGAGAGTGAGTGTGTGCGCACGTTATCTTTAGCTTATACGTTAACACTGAGAAGTCTTTCACAAGCGTGGTAGTCAAATTCTTTTAGCCAATCTAGCAAAACGATTTTCAATTTAAAGTTGCTTAGCCTCTGTATAACTTTTGTTTTGTTGAATCTATTATATAGCCGAGGCGCAAGATATTCGTAATGCTTTCTTGCTTTACTTTATTCAGACCACACTTCAGTATGGCCACCACTGAATCCCAAGATTAGTTTCTTAGCTTGTTATTTAATTGCCTGTTTTAAGCAGAATGCACCAGTGGGAGCACTGCTGCTTTGTGCCAGAAATGAGTAACGATGGTGCGACCAACCCTGATGGAGTTCTTAAAGAAGGGCACCGCTACATAATAAGTATACACAACACTGTGTAATATTGTGATATATAATATTAAGTGTCGAATGAATTTTAAAATACGGATAATGCAATGACTATTGTATGTAAATCAGATGTTGTATGGCGATAGATTTCTACAGTAAATTCATTGAATAGAAATATCTAAGCCGCGTAGATTTCACATTAAATATGATTGATTTTTCCTAGAAAAATAATATTTACATTGACGTTAAAATTATTGTTATGGAAGAAATCACTAACGATAACAATAGGGTTATTGAAGAAGGCATAGATAGCGATGAAAATGATTTAAGTTATAATTTTATAAATATTTCTTGGGACGACCGTTCAAAAAGAAGTAAAGTAGCAATGCTATTATTTTTAGTAGCGATATTTTTTTCTATAATGGCTTTAGTCATTAATAATTTCGTTGTTCATTATAAAAACTTTAAGTTCGACGAATTCTTCTATAGAGGAGAAATAAATTGCAATCTCGTTAAAGTAGATGAATATCGCTATGCAGCCAGAATTCATTCTGTGTCATCTCGCGAGTTGATATGTGTGGGTGCAGTGATAAATGAAAATTCAGTTCTGGCAAACGAAGTGTGCCTGAAATCTGGACCTGTACGTTTACATGTTGGCAGTCCTACAGAGTACAGTATTTTCTTCTATTTATTTGTTTTGTGTAACCTTTCTGTTTTTTCATCCTTTCATTTTAATTTAATTTTAATCCTTTCACAGAAAGGTTTCATAAATCCCAAAAATTTATTTTGTCGTAAGTTAAAATAAAATACACTCGTATAACAATCAGTATTTAGTTTATTTTTTTACTATGATGTTAATTAATTAATTCATTCATTTATTAAAGCTTCTTAAAGTAGACTGCTGAACACTGGCCTCCCCTATCGATTGTCTCATAGGGGAGATACTTGCCATAGTTACCAAGATTGGGAGACGGGTTAGCACCTGCAGGTTTTTATAATGTTGAGTTGCAATCAGGAAGACGCTGCTGTTCATCTTCTGTTTCATTTCCCTCTACCATTTCTTACCACAACCACGGGATGATATGGGGTTGTGGATTTTATTAAGTCGCTAACTTACAGCAGTTCCTTATTTTCTTGTGCTAGTTTAATTGGATTTATTACATGAATTTAAAACTAATTTTATTTTTTTATATTTAGTCAGCGCTGTAAAAAAGGATTCCCGGTGGACGCTGTCGAGTTAATACCACACGATGGGGTTATATCGAAAAATCTAGTGCTTTTAATCACATATAAGAAAATGATTCAGTGTGTGAGTATCATAAAAATCGGTGTAAAAATAAATTGGCATGTGCATGCTTATGTCATCGGACGTCCATTTCATGGTGAAAGGTCCTTGTCCCGTCAGCTTGTCACCTTAGATGTTCACGATAACTATACTTACAATGGCCAGTTGGTTAACAATTTGCGTAACAGCAAAGTGATTTGCGTGAAATACCTTTCACGCTGCCCAGTGAGAGCGGGCGATCTATTAGTGCAGAAGGGCCGTCTATTGGGCTTAGCTTCCACGAGCACACAACGGAGAGAAAATAATAAGCTTGCGTGTTTTGCCAATGTTAGTAATGTTCACGAAGAGTTGAAGCAGCTGGATATAAACATTGATTTGAATAAATGAATTGCTGAAAAAAGTTTAAAATTTTGTTTTTGTTTATTTATGACATGCTTGGTACCTTGGTAGTGAAGGATCGTGAGGAAGCCAAAAAGAAATTTAAAATAATCAAGCATAGTAGTAGCACAGCGGACCCTTCCTACCTACGAAACCCTTTCAGAAATAAGACGAAGCCTGTGCTCAGCAGTGGAATGTGAGAAGGCCTATTTACGTACGACGTGGGAAAGCAATTTTGCTGTAAGTAAGAGAAGTATCAAAAATTACTTTTTATAACTATTAGAATTAGAAAAATAAATGCTGTGGGTCCAGTTTTCCACGACAAAAAAAATCACGCCTGTGTTTTTCATTTCTCATTTTAAGGGCTGTATGTAGGCCAAAATTAGGTAGGTATTTTTTTGCAATAAAAAAAAGATTGAAATTTGGCAACACATCTTAAGGTATTGATAAGCAAGCTATTTTAAATACTCTAAGCAACACATATACATTAAGTATTCCGTATTCAAAACTCAAGGCTAATAACAGCACATAACACAAGTAGAAACTTGTGATTTTTGAGATCAGTTTACTTATAGCCATACTTATTAGTAGTACTTCAGCTATATTAGTAGTATGGTTGTAGCACGAATGGGTCGGCTCGCCCGGGGAAGGACCACGCTCTCTCACAGAATACCAGCGTCAAATAGCAGCTTAACGCTGCTGTGTTTCGTATGGTGAATGTAGAGAACCGAAGACCCTTTTTACTGGAAATGAGGCATTCCATCTTAGTCCTCAAGGGTGACAACGCATCTGCATTTTGATTCATAATCGAGGATAAATGTAGATGTCTATGGGCCACAGCAACCACTTACCATCAGGTGGACTGTGTGCTCGTTTGTCACCCTTATCCTATAAAAAAAAGTAACATTTATTTTTGCTTTCATTGCGACAACAATTGATATAGTTTGAACAACACTTTAATAAATTTTGGTTATTTTTGAAGTTATACTTCTATATATCTTTTGGGGCGTTTGGGAAAAATTATGAGTGAATTTTTAACGATGCGCGCGCACACCACAGCTAAAAACGACACCATGAAATTGTTACGATGCGCGCGCACACTGACACCATAAAGCGACAACTTCATTGGATAACTATCTCTCAAGTTTTCGTGGGAACTGATAACTATATTTAAGGTAGTTATTTTATTGAGTTATACAAGTATAAATCAATGAGTTATTTTTAGTTATTTTTGTTTTGTTACGCTAAAGAAGTATAACTTGCTATGTATGTACATAATATAATTATCGTGTTTGTTTAGTTTTAGTCATTATTTTGTCCTTTTGTTGATTTTAAAATAGAGGCAATTACAACTATTTCTGTTTATCTATTTCTCGTCAGAGAGTAGTACATATATAATACATGTACAGTCCTTGTTATCTGTGTTTGCTAATTGTTTGACGTCGAAAGACTTTTTTTTTTATAATAATTGTTGACTTGGTAATCTCCTAGAACAGTTTCAGAAATTAATGAATGAGTGATAGGTAGTTGAAATCGGTAAGAATAGATAAAGAAGCTTCGGCATTAATTATAGTGGTGTAGAGATATTTAAGTAAAACATTCTGAAATATTTGAAAACTGTGCTCCACAGTTAAATCTTACATTTAGCTACAAAATTGAGACGGATTTTAATAACATTTAAATGACGTGGAGTTCAATCAATAGTGAAACCGGCAGTCAAGCCAGAATCCTCCCCGACCATATCCTGAATTTTATTCCAAGATTGAGTAAGGAATTTGTGACAATTATGACAAAAAAGTGATTTATATTTATTTAGGATACTTGTTTTTGGAAGGATATCTATTACACTAAATTAAAAAAAAAACCAACTTGTGTCTGAAGTCGAGTCTTTGCTGGACAAAGTCTCGGACTGGGGGCGAATAAATCTAGTCCAGTTTAATCCTCAGAAGACACAAGTTTGCGCGTTTACCGCTAAAAAGAACCCCTTTGTCGTATCTCCTCAGTTTCAAGGCACTCCCCTAGTTGCCTCAGCCAGTATCGGAATCCTCGGCGACGACATATCGAGTGACGTGCAGTTTCGTGGTCACTTGGAAGAGAATGCCAAATTGGCCTCTAAAAGGCTTGGCGTGCTCAGCAGAGCGGGACAGTATTTCATGCCGGCACACCGCCTGCAACTTTACAAGGCGCAGGTTCGGCCTCACATGGAATACTGTTCCCATCTCTGGGCTGAGGCTCCCCAGTGCCAGCTCCTTCTACTTGACCGCATCCAGCGCAGAGCGGCTCGAATTGTCGACGACCGAGCCCTTTCCGATCGGCTCGATTCATTGGCACTGCGAAGAGATGTTGCATCCCTTTGCATTTTCTTTCGCATCTATCATGGGGAGTGCTCTGAGGAATTGTTCGGATTAATCCCAGCCGCCAAATTTCACGAACGCACATCGCGGCAGAACTTCCGATACCATCCACACCATCTGGATGATTGGCGGTCCACCACTGTGCGATTTAGAAGATGTTTTCTTCCTCGCACGACTTTCTTGTGGAATCGATTACCATCAGCGATTTTTCCGGACCGATACGACTTAGGGACCTTCACGAAAAGAGCGTACTTCTTTTTAAAAGGCCGGCAACGCATCTGCAATTCCCTACCTGGTGTTGCAGTTGTTCATGGGCGGCGGTAGTCACTTACCATCAGGTGAGCCGCATGCTCGTTTGCCCCCTCTCCTATAAAAATAAAATAAAAAAATTAACCCCCTTTGAAAACACTGGTAGTTATTGTCTGGGTTTCCCTCCGAATGAGTTTCCGCCTTCACGTTGCGTGGGGGCTTAGCGGTCGTGGCTTGATTACCCATGGTGAACTAAGAGGAATGCACATGGCTAGCCCAAGGTGGTCACTGTGAGTGGGCTTGGCGATC
The DNA here is from genome assembly GCA_033319125.1 of Parnassius glacialis. Lineage (NCBI taxonomy): Eukaryota > Metazoa > Arthropoda > Insecta > Lepidoptera > Papilionidae > Parnassius > Parnassius glacialis. The sequence continues at coordinate 33,454,443 of JAVANC010000001.1, forward strand.
CCACTTCAAAGGTGTGTTGTTGGGCTGCGGCGAGAGGGGTGTCCTCTCCCCATACCCCCACAGCTGCGGTGGAGTCGCAGGGGAAGTTAAGTGTTGGTATGGCGATGAACTCTATACTCCGCGACTCAGGTGAAGATGAACCGCTGATGCGGTGGTGGTGGGGTCGCAGGAGGAGAGGATTATCGGTATTATGATGCGCCATCCTCCCAATCTCCGCGATTGCTAGTTTTTTCCTAGCCCCATGACCGCCCCGTATTGAACTCGGGTAAGGGGTAGGGGTGTCCATTGCGCAGGTGGAGTTAGAGGCGCGCAGAGGAAATCGTGCCTTGTGTCCTGGTGCGTTTTAGCTGAAAAGGAGAAGGGGGAGGAGATACCCTATTCCGAGGAGGGGCGCCATGGGGAGGTAGACGCTCATGAGACCTCGAATGTGTGTGAAAGCGTTCCCTGCGGTGCAGTGGAACACCATGGTGCTTTAGTCGGTGCGAGTCGGACATAACCCGTTTTTGTTCTCGCAAGGCGGCGGGTGTGCGTAGGCATTTAGTCATGTAGAAAAGGTGATGAGCGAACGTCGGTGCTAAACGATTCAAAACGTCGATGTGTAAGTGACTATAGGTAAACCACACAACTGGCGGATCGCCCGCGGGGCATAAGGTTGGTGGTAGCGGGTGTCGATACACACGTAATAATTTTTGCAGAGATAAATCCCTGGATAATATTCGCCGATTGCAAATATAGGATAATGTAAATAAAAGTCAACTTTGCTAGATCAATGTAAAATGTAGCATGTTAATTTTATTTTACTGTAACGTATTTTTTTTATTATGTACATGAATATAAATAAAACAATGATTTATATCAGAAATATTTATTAAGTTTTAAGCAAAACACTTTGGAAAAGCAGTACTTAACCATTTCTTATGATTTTATTTTAATAATTATTATATATTTTCCTCCTCGCTAAGATCAATATTCATATCACTTGAATTACCGTCTTCGCTATCAGTGCAACTGGACGAGTCAGAATTATCTTGTAAATTAATTATCATTTCGTCCATAGCGTCGTCGAGTATTCGATCGTGTTGACAGTACTCATCTTCAATTTTCTGGACATGTGTGTCACATGCTACCCATTTTTCTACTGGAAATTCACTAAATAATTTCTCTAGTGCAGTTTTCTTCTTATCTTAATTACTGTCAAGTTCGTTTCTCGAAAGTTGTCCTTTGATATCCCCCCAAATCAGCTCTATGGGGTTCAAGTCTGGGTGATACGGCGGAAGTCTTAATACTTCGTGGCCAGCAGCTTTTAGCACTTCATCAATCTTGTAAACATTTTCAGATCCATGTTGTTTGATCAACTGAGCAGGTCACATTTTCTCAAGGAACTGTCAAATTCCACATTATGTCTTTGCAGCCAAGCCTGCATCGAAGCTTTTGTATTTGTCATCGTTGGTTTTTTGTCTTCCTGGACGGAATGATACGCGGCGTTATCCATAACAATTACAGATCTTGGAGGTAAATTTGGCAATAATTTTTCTTTTGTCCATTTATTGAAATTTACAAAATTCATATCCGAATGATAATCCCCGGTTTTAGTTATTGATTTAAAAATTAAAAGAGCTCCGTCAACAAATCCAGCCTGGCCTCCTGCATGTACAATAATTAATCTCAGTCCTTTGCCAATATGAGCCAGCACTCCACGTTCTTCTTTTGATTGCCAGCACGATGGAACATTTAAGGAGGAATTGACGTATGTTTCATCGAGGTAAACAATGGATCTCTTGTCTCTTCGATGTTTTTGTATCGCATTCAGATATTTCCATCGCCAAGAAACAATGTTTGGTTGTTCAATAAGCAGCTTTCTCTTCGACTGACATTTTTTAAATTTAAAGCCAAGTCTGTGCAGTAATAGTCTCAAATATTCTCGACCGCAATTTAAAATTCCTTCTTTTTTAAGTTTAGCATTTAATGTTTTTAACGTGGGAACCCTCTTGTAAATAGCGTAAAATTGAGCTATTTTTCGTCTCACTACTCCTTCAGTAAAATTATCTATTTCAATCTTTTTCTTTCGTACCTGTTTTATTTTTTTGGGGAATTTAAAAACCACGTTATTTTGTTTGCGTTTTAGATAATTTCCTTCTTTGACAATTTTACTCACAGATGTTAAAAATATTCCTGTTGCTTGCGCGACCAATTTATTCAAGTTTACGTCTTGTTGATATTCCGTAGACGATTGATCTTGTTTTCTTAGTTTAAAGAAAGAATGTACATTGTACACCAATTGTATCGCATGCTTGTTAATTTGCTTGGCAAAAATCTTAGAGCGTCCATATTCAGCATTCATCTTGGGTTATAATCTCGTGTGCGTTTTGTTCCGAGCGTCCATAACCAATTAACCCACTGCCCGCTGCGAAAGCCGTGAGCGCACTGAAAAATGTCACTCGAGCTCCCTGCCGCGCGCCCCCGCACTTCACCCCGAAACTCCCTAAAATCCCTCCGCGCCCACCAACTTCTTGCCCCGCGGGCGATCCGCCAGTTGTGTGGTTTATTTATAATTGATGCTTATCATAATAACGATTTTTTGAACCATTCTAAGTCAGTGACTTTGAAACGTATAGCTTTTAAGGAATAAATATTATGGTATAACTCCAGAACGCTTAGATACGTCTTTAGCTGTGAAATAGTTTTAGTGGCTAATAAGTGACTGTTAGTTTAAAAAAAATATTTGTCAGTTTTTTGTGAAACTTAAATTTCAATTTCAGTACAGTACAGTTGTGCGTAAAAATAGACTAAAGTGTTACTTTCTATAATTTTAGAAGTAACTATACAAATATATTTATATATCATATTATTATGTAAAGGTTTTTTTATTAAGATTTTTGGCTTCGATACTTGGCCTTTAAGCCATGTCTTCATTTATCTCAGTATCATCAAGTGATAATAATGTTTTATAGTAGATAGTATGTTTCACAATATGTTGATGCGTCACATTTGTTTGAGCGCGCTCTTTGGAGATTTAGATGGCAACTTGAGCTAGACAGACAGTTGGCGATAGTATGTCAAGGCGCCTAAGCAGACATATTTTGAGATTGACATCACCATTGGAGCACTTGTTTCCCCGTTTCCACTAATAGTTCACATGCGTTGATATTTAATACAAAAAATTGCATCACTTTTACATATCAAAATCCACTTCAAACCATTATACATACAATAATACAGGAGCAGCAATCCGCCGCGCCGCCGGTCAAGTTCCCGCCAAAATTCCTATGCAAAGGTTCTTGTACTACATGGACGTATAAATAAGGCGGACAGAATTTTGCAGACCGGCGTGTATCACCGGTGGAGCACGGAGTATTTGCTGACAGGCGAGGTGTACCACCGGTGGCCACGTCACACTATACTTTCAATATACTAAGAAATTTGCGCCGCTTTGAGAGAAAGTGTTTTGTTTTACTGTCCCCGCCTAGTAAAATTGACAAATTTTCATAGTGCAGCTCAGGAGGTGGATATTATTTCGAAAAGTAAGCAAAAATCAATATTGAAAAATTGTATTTGTTAGAAAAAAATAGACATAATCACAACATAAATTGTACGAAATGCAAATTATTTATGATAAATTACGTTGAGAAAATGTAATAATAAGAAAATAAAATCATAATTGAAAAAATATAAAATTAAATGCCATCATGGAAGGTATAAAATGAAAATTATTTTGTATGGATCGTATTGAAACAATTCAAAAAGGTACATTGGTTTTTCACACGTAGAGCAAAATATTACGCGTATCAATTTTATTCTAGCCATACCCGCAGATTCGATTGTTGTAAAATGGTCGTAACAAGGTCTGCATCTCTTTCGGGTATCTGTGAGTTTTCCTTCCGTTTTCTCTAACGTGTGTTTTGGCTTTTTTTGTGCATAGGGCCCACCCTCCTCTGCAGCATCATCGGGTTGATTATCAGTGCTGGGCTTGCTAATCATCTCTTTAATAATTTGTTCCCGAAATTCTAAAATACTTAGTTTTTTTCCTGCTCCAAATTTTTGGTGAATAACTCAAGCATTCACCAACATTGTGCCACAGACAATCTCAATGATTTGGTTGCGGCAGCATTTTAGGGTTTTTCTCAGACTGGTATAGTACGACGCCATCTGATCAGAAATATCTACCCCCTTTTTCGTATTATTATAATGCAAAACAGAGTCTAGTTTCGCTACGACAGTGTTTGGCCTCCAGTGAAGTGGCCTTGGCACTAGAGCTCCTGTATGATTATTGCAGGTCGAAAGCATATGAACTGTACGTTTGTTGGTCCATTTAATATATATGACACACATAATCTTCAGAGCCAACACTTGACCCTTTCTCTGCTTGGACTTTACCACTTGCTTTGGTAGATGTTTGTGGTTTTGTCGAACTGCGCCACACAAAAAAGTCTGCTTGTCCATTAGAGTTTCTGCTACTGATACGCATGTATAAAAATTATCGCTGTAGAGACTGCGACCTTTTTCTGTTAGCCCATTCATTAGTTTCGTAGTGATTTGTTGAGGGTGACCTTGACCTGGAACGCCATCAACTCGTCCAGTATATATGTTGCGGACAGCTAGAGACCCGCCGCCCCGTCGCCCCTTCATACCCCGTTGCGCCCCGCACACCCCGCGCACCGGAGCCGAGCGACGACCAATGGGCGTGTAGCATCGTCGCGTGGCACTACTCACAGACTGAGACGCTCTCTTGCGGGATATAAGAAGGGCGTTTTGGTCTGTGAGCTGTTCATTTCTGAAGCGGCACTCGAGAAGACAACAAAGAAGACTCAAGACAGAAAATCAAAACTCCACAATTGAAGACCTTTCTCTGTACATATTATCCTAGTAATAGTGCCGATTATTGTAAATAGTTGAATACAGTATAGTTCTACAGTACCATCTTTTCTTCGAGCAGTCCCCTAGCAACTATGCTAACTAACGAGGTTAACTATAACCTCAATATCAGTCAGTCAATTAGCCAATACAGTTCACTAGCTACAGTAATAAATAAATAGAGTCCACTTCGATCCCTTATATTCTTGGTCCATCGTCGCCGGATTCAAGCCAGAAGTAAGAAGAAACAAGAAAGAAGGCAATTATAGAAGAAAGAACATAATTACAGAAGAGAGAAGATCATTACAGAAGATCTTCAAGGAAGAAAGAAGTTCGTCGACGAAGAGAGAGATCGTCGGTACTAATTTCTTCCCTGTTTCTTATTAAGCCTACGTCATATACGTCATATTGTCTGTTTCCAGACAATTCCTTGTTTCTTAAACCGCGTTTACGCGGCCAGGTGGTTGCTCCCTAACGGTGTCAAACTGTGACCATCTGGTAACGCCCTTGTGGCGGGAACGGCGTCCAATACGTGCGTCTTTTTGAAGACGATCGGAGGTCGCAACGAGGGACGTCATGAGGAAAACACGAAGCCAGAAGACACGGAATGACGACGAAACGCCGGTAGGAATGCGGATATTCGTAGAAGCACCCGCGTCCCCGTCCGATTATCTCGCGTTGGCACAAGCGCCCTCCGCCGCGCCCGCGCCCCCGCCGCCGCCCCCCGCTATGTCCGTGTCTACGACCGATCGTTTGGGAGAGGTTAGCACATCTGCGCCGCGCACAGAGACACTCGCCGCGATTATAGAAGATCTTCCGACTACGGAAACTAGTTTGATAGTACGTACCGTCGTGCCAGTAGCAGACATACATAGACCCGCGCCCCGCGTCCCGTCGGTCCGTTCAGTTCGTTCAGCCCGGTCGACAGTTAGCGCGATAGCAAAATTAAAGCAAATCGAATATAACGCCGCGTAGGAACTAGCTGCAATTAGAAGGAAGCAATTGCAACTCGAAGAAGATCTTATCAAGAAGAAATACGCTAGGGACGTCGCTCAATTGCAAGAAGAAACAGATAGGGAAAGTCTAAACGAAGACGATTTAGTTGAAAATAGGGTACGCGTTGATAGGTGGTTAGAGAACGTAGAGACTGTGCGGGGGGAGCCGCCCTACCGCCCGTCTCAGCCCGCGCCCCGCATCGAGATAGAGCAGGCCCTACCGAATAGGGAAACCGGTTACGACCACGCTGAAGATGCCCAGGGGAGGACCGTAGCGAATGATGTTCAATCGCGTCGCGTAGAAACGATAGAGAGGGATAGTGGAGTCGCCGTAAAAATGAACCAGGTGGATCGTCGTGTACGGGTTACGTCGCCGTCGCGCGTCCAACGCCGCACTCTATCGCCTATACATAGATCGCCACATCGCCACGCGGATCGTAGATCACCGTCGCCGTGTAGGGATGTAGGTATACATAGATCGCCATCGCCACATCGCCACGCGGATTGTAGATTATCGTCGCCGTGTCATAAGGATGTAGGTGTACATAGGACGCCAGCGCCACAGCGTAGGCTAGAGGGAGATAGGAATAGAGATAGGTCGCTTACTCCGCGAGGGAAAGAGAGGGGTATAGATCGACTAGCGGAAGCTCTAGAAAACATAATTAGAGTCAGGCCCGCCGCCGCGAAGCAGACGCAGGACTTGCCTATTTTTAACGGTTCGGCTACGGAATGGTTAGCTTTTAAAGCCGCGATGAAAGAATCCACGCGTTTATATGGATTCACAAATACGGAAAATATGGCAAGGTTAAGAAATTGTCTACGTGGTGAGGCTAGGGAAGTAGTATCGGCACTGCTGTTTACCGCAAAGGATCCGGCAGATATTATGCGAACATTGGAGCAGTGTTTCGGCCGCCCGGAAGTAATTATAGATCGTACGTTAGAGGAACTGAAACGCCTTCCGCGCCCGGGTCAAACCGCTCAGGAATTAAATTAGTTCGCGATTAAGTTGCAAAATATAGTATGTACTCGTATTTTGCAGAACGTCGACGGCAAAGGACATTTACAAAATTCGATGCTAACTAGGGAAGTCACTAGCAAACTTAGCCCTCACTTACGGTCACGTTGGTGCGATTATGCGGAGCACTACGGAAGTGCGGACGAACCGGACATCGTCACACTATCTCGGTTCATGATGAGAGAGGCTGACCGTGCGTTAAGTCATGCCTATACGTCCGTAGCGCCGACTAAGGAATCGCCCGTAAGACGAGAGGCGCCGCCGTCGAACAGGATTATATTGACACGCCGCGTAGAGGATAGGGCCCGCGACGTAAAGACGTTCACCGCCCAGGAGGACACCGGTAGTGCCTCATGTATGTGTTGCGGGGGTGAACACGTAATCGCCAAATGTAGGAAGATAGCGCAAATGGGTTTGGACGACCGGTGGAAGTGGGTTAAGGAAGATGGGGTGTGTTTTAGGTGTTTAAATAGTAAACACCGACGATTTAGATGTAAAGCTAAGAAATGCGGCGTCGATGGCTACAACGCCCCCCACCATGCCCTCCTTCACGCCCGCAAGACCCGCGCACCTGAGACATCGGCAAAACCGGATAAGACCGTGCTCGTCGCGTCGAACGTTGGTAGTAGTGCGTCCGTATTGTTGAAAGTGTGTCCCATTACCGTACGCGGACCACGTGGTAGGGAAATAGATACGTATGCGCTGCTTGACGAAGGCTCTACTATTTCGTTAATCGACGACGACTTAGCTCGCGAGTTAGGAGCGGAAGGACCGGTAAAGCCGCTCAATATTAGAGGCGTAAATAATAGTCAGCGCGAGGCCGATAGTAGGTTACTTAACATAGGTATACGTGGCAAGACGCGCAGTGAGGTGTATTTTTTTTATAGGAGAGGGGGCAAACGAGCATGCGGCTCACCTGATGGTAAGTGACTACCGCCGCCCATGAACAACTGCAACACCAGGGAGGGTATTGTAGATGCGTTGCCGGCCTTTTAAAAAGAAGTACGCTCTTTTCTTGAAGGTCCCTAAGTCCTATCGGTCCGGAAAAATCGCTGATGGTAATCGATTCCACAGGGAAGTCGTGCGAGGAAGAAAACATCTTCTAAATCGCACAGTGGTGGACCGCCAATCATCCAGATGGTGTGGATGGTATCGGGAGTTCTGGCGCGATGTGCGTTCGTGAAATTTGGCGGCTGGGATTAATCCGAACAATTCCTCAGAGCACTCCCCATGGTAGATGCGAAAGAAAATGCAAAGAGATGCAACATCTCTTCGCAGCGCCAATGAGTCGAGCCGATCGGAAAGGACTCGGTCGTCGACGATTCGAGCCGCTCTGTGCTGGATGCGGTCAAGTGGAAGGAGCTGGCACTGGGGAGCCCCTGCCCAGAGATGGGAACAGTATTCCATGTGAGGCCGAACCTGCGCCTTGTAAAGTTGCAGGCGGTGTGCCGGCATGAAATACTGTCCCGCTCTGCTGAGCACGCCAAGCTTTTTAGAGGCCAATTTGGCCTTCTCTTCCAAGTGACCACGAAACTGCACGTCACTCAATATGTCGACGCCGAGGATTCCGATACTGGCTGAGGCAACCAGGGGAGTGCCTTGAAACTGAGGAGACACGACAAAGGGGTTCTTTATAGCGGTAAACGCGCAAACTTGTGTCTTCTTAGGATTAAACTGGACTAGATTTAGTCGCCCCCAGTTCGAGACTTTGTCCAGCAAAGACTCGACTTCAGACACAAGTTTGTTCCGGTACTCGGAGACGTTTTCCCGAGAAATATTAGCACGGCCGGTGTATAGAGCATCACCAGTGCTGTTATCCGCATAGCAATGAATGTTACCAGTTAGCAACATATCATTGATATGCAGAAGAAACAGCGTTGGTGATAGCACACAGCCTTGTGGAACACCAGCGTTAATAGGCTTGTAGTCAGAACATGCACCGTCTACAACGACCTTGATGCTCCGATCTGCAAGGAAGCTGGTGATCCAATTGCACAATTTCTCGGGAAGCCCATAGGAAGGGAGCTTCGAAAGAAGCGCTTTGTGCCAAACCCGATTGAAGGCCTTCGCAATGTCCAGACTAACGGCCAACGCCTCCCCCTTGGACTCTGTGTATAATATAAATGCGCGGACAATAGCAAATTTAAAGATAGGTTCACAATCTGTAAGTAAGGAGTGCTTGCGGTGAAAGCACTTACGCGACCTACCGAGTTCGGTTTGTTACGACGACGCAAAACCGAGATTATTATTAGGCGCCGACAACTGGCATTTAATAATCACCCGTAATTTAAGAATAGGACGTCGAAGGCAGCCTATAGCTGCACGTACGTTATTAGGGTGGGTAATACAGGGAACCGTGCCGCGGTTAACGTGTAGGGAAGACGGCGAGACCGTATTACACGTCGTAAGCGCTAGCGGACGGTCAGATAGGGACATCCGAACGTTTGCCAGTCAGGACGAGGAGCTAACGGAACTCCTCAAACGGCAGTACGAGATAGATTCCATAGGTATCTCGCTAAAGAGTAGGCCGCGACGGGAAGAGAAGCGCGCTGTCGACCTATTCCAGCGCACCGTCAAGAAGGTCGGCGAGCAATACCAAGTTGAACGGCCATGGAAGGACGACAACGTGCGGATGCCACCCAGCTACGCAATGGCAGCTCGAAGACTACGGACGATTGAGAGAAAAATGGACCAGTCACCGGAGTTTCGGGACGCCTACACAGCCCAGATAGACAACCTCCTGGCAAAAGGATACGCAAGGGAAGCCGAGGGGACAGAGAGAGAGGACCCCAAGAGCTGGTACCTGCCACACTTCGCCGTACGGAACCTGAACAAGCCCGGGAAGACAAGAGTAGTGTTCGACGCGGCAGCGCGTGCATCCGGTAGATGTCTTTATGACTATTTACTCGACGGCCCCGACTTATTGCGGAACTTACCGGGCATACTGTTTAGGTTTAGGGAGAATGAGATAGCCGTGTCCGCGGATATTAGGGAAATGTTCTTGCGTGTAAAAATCGACCGTCGCGACCAACCCGCGCAATTGTTTCTGTGACGAGGTAATGAGCGATCCAGCCCACCGCGGGAGTACGTTATGACATCTATGATTTTCGGCGCGAGGAGCTCGCCGTTTCTCGCACACAGTGTTAGAGATTTTAACGCGCGCGCACACGCAGAAACACATCCGTTGGCGCTTAACGCTATCGTGCGTAGTCATTATATGGACGACTATTTAGACAGTTATGCAACGGTAGAGGAAGCGGTAAATACGGCAAGGCAGGTTACGGAAGTGCACCAGAAGTCCGGTTTCACCTTGGCAGGCTGGAATTCTAACCACGCAGCCCTATTGGAAGACAAGCCGGAGGAACTACTGGCGAGCAAGCCTAAGGAAGTAGGCTTAAGGCAAGACAGCCCAGGCAGGACCCTAGGGTTGTTATGGATGGCCGACGAAGACGCCCTGAGGTTCAACACCTCTATGAATAGGGTACCACAGGAAGTAAAGGCGCTACAGCGACCACCGACTAAGAGGAAAGCATTAAGCGCAGTCATGTCGGTGTTTGACCCACTCGCACTGCTTAGCTACCTCACCATCACCGCCAAGATCCTGCTACAAGACCTATGGCGAAAGAAGAAGGTCGGATGGGATGATGAACTACCCGAGGAGGCAGCGGATGAATTCCAGAGGTGGCTGCGAGTCGTCGAGGAGGTGTCACGACTGCGACTGCCTAGGTGCTATGCTCCTACAGGGGGAGTGGTAGAGCGTCAACTTCACGTCTTTAACGACGCAAGCGAACGTGCGTACGCATCCGCGGCATATTGGCGTATACGATATCGTGACGGAACGATTAGGGTACGATTAGTGGCGGCCAAGGCGAAAGTCGCCCCGATAAAGGCGCAAAGCATACCGCGTTTAGAGTTGCAGGCGAATTTGATAGGCGCGCGACTCGCGGAATTCGTGCAAGGCGAGCACAGAGTGGTAGCCGATAAAGTAGTGTATTGGACAGACTCCACTACGGCGCTCCACTGGATACAGAACGATACGGCGCGTTACACCCCATACGTGGCTCATAGGTTAGGGGAGATAGCGGAAAAGACGTCACCCGAGCAATGGAGGTGGATACCGATTGCAGAAAATATTGCAGACCAGGCGACGCGCGTAAATTACGTGAACAAGGAAGAGGGCGACCGATGGTTCACGGGACCGCCATTCCTGTACGAGGAAGAAGACAGATGGCCTCGCCGTCAGGAAGAGAAGGCAGAGAATGATAATGGAAAACTGGAGGAAGTCGTGGCGCATCAGAGCGACACCAAGGACGCTCCACACCTGCCAGACATAGAAAGATTCTCTTCCTACGAGAGATTAATCAGGGCCACTGCACGGATACTACAGTTCGTCGATGCCATACGAGGAAGGGCACACGGATTGACATTGCATCACATTCAGAGAGCAGAGCGGATGTGGATAGAGCACAGTCAAAATGAAAGCTTCGCTGAAGACATCAGTCGACTTCAGCGGGGGAAGAACCTGGCAACCGGCAGCGCGCTAAGGAAACTCGACCCTATACTAGAAGGTGGCGTACTACGCGCCAGGGGAAGAATCGACGCAGCCGACGTGGACAGTCAGATGAAGAGGCCCATCATATTAAACGGACGCCACCATTTTGTGAAGCTGCTTGTGGAAAAGGCGCATCAGGAAGCAAGCCACGCCAACAGGGAGGGGGTGGTCAACGACCTACGCACCAGATATCATATCCTCCGATTACGACCAACAGTGCGAGAAGTGGAGCGGAGATGTCTGCGATGCAGGGTACGCAAGGCGACACCACGGCCAGCGGTTATAGGAGACCTACCACCTGAACGTTTAGGGGCATTCGCGCGACCATTCACCTACACCGGAATCGATTATTTCGGGCCTATAACAGTGACTATAGGACTTCGGCATGAAAAACGATGGGTAGCGTTATTCACCTGTTTAACGACGCGCGCGGTACATTTTGAATTAGTGTACTCCCTTACGACGGACTCGGCGATATCGGCATTGCGGCGCATGGCGGCTAGGCGTGGGTGGCCACGGGTCAAATATATTCGGATAATGGGACGAACTTTCATGGGGAAAATACTGAGCTACAACGGGCAATGGAAGAGTGGGTACCACAGCTGAAGGACTACGCGCTGACTCGGCGGACAGATTGGAAATTCATCGCACCGGGCGCGCCGAACCAGGGAGGCGCATGGGAGCGTCTCGTGCGCTCAGTGAAGACCGCACTCGAAGCCACTCTGCACCAGAAGAGCCCACGGGAGGAGACGTTAGCAACGCTCCTCACAGAAGCTGAGAACACAGTCAACTCTCGACCGTTGACGCACGTACCGGTCGACATCAACGAGGAAGAGGCGCTGACACCCAACCATTTCCTGCTGTTGGGACCATCGAGCCTACCAGTCACCGCGCCGTGCACACCTAGTGATCGTCGGGCGTGGAGAGCGGCGCAAGGACTCGCCGATGAATACTGGAGGCGCTGGATTAAAGAGTACCTGCCGACGCTGGTTGCACGCGGGGACTCTCGGGATGTTCAGCAGCGCCAGATCCAAGAAGAGGACCTCGTCGTGGTGGCAGATAGCAACATGCCACGGAAAGTGTGGCCACGGGGAATCGTAACGAGGACCTTTCCCGGACCAGACGGCGTAGTGCGCAACGTGGAGGTGAGGACCAGGGGCGGAGTGCTGCGGCGGCCAGTCAGGAAGATCGCCGTCCTCCCGAGGGAAGCTTAAGCTCGCAAGCTACGCCGGGGGGAGGATGTTGCGGACAGCTAGAGACCCGCCGCCCCGTCGCCCCTTCATACCCCGTTGCGCCCCGCACACCCCGCGCACCGGAGCCGAGCGACGACCAATGGGCGTGTAGCATCGTCGCGCGGCACTACTCACAGACTGAGACGCTCTCTTGCGGGATATAAGAAGGGCGTTTTGGTCTGTGAGCTGTTCATTTCTGAAGCGGCACTCGAGAAGACAACAAAGAAGACTCAAGACAGAAAATCAAGACTCCACAATTGAAGACCTTTCTCTGTACATATTATCCTAGTAATAGTGCCGATTATTGTAAATAGTTGAATACAGTATAGTTCTACAGTACCATCTTTTCTTCGAGCAGTCCCCTAGCAACTATGCTAACTAACGAGGTTAACTATAACCTCAATATCAGTCAGTCAATTAGTCAATACAGTTCACTAGCTACAGTAATAAATAAATAGAGTCCACTTCGATCCCTTATATTCTTGGTCCATCGTCGCCGGATTCAAGCCAGAAGTAAGAAGAAACAAGAAAGAAGGCAATTATAGAAGAAAGAACATGTACAGAGAGACATATTATCCTAGTTAATAGTGCGGATTATTGTAAATAGTTGAATACAGTATAGTTCTACAGTACCATCTTTTCTTCGAGGAGTCCCCTAGCATAGTTAACCTCAATATCAGTCAGTCAATTAGTCAATACAGTCCACTAGCTACAGTAATAAATAAATACAGTCCACTTCGATCCCTTATAATATACTTCTTCCTATATTACGACTACTAGCTTATTAGAAAGAGAGAGAAAGCATAATTCCTGTCTATAGTCCGTTCGCGTTAAGAAAATAGTGAGTCATCAGTGCAACTACAGGGTAAAGGTGTATTCACAGTGGAGTAAAAATTCTTTTTATTTTCCAACATTTAATTAAGTTTAATGGAAACAAATTTTCTTAAAATTACTTAAATCACTAATCAGTATCGCTAGATTCTCCAGTTACATTAATTATGAAAGAATGTTGTTCTGCAAATTCCATGATGTCATCCAAATTCCACATGGTATTTTTTTCGCGTATCACGTGGTCGCGGCACTTCTTCCAACGACTAGCGTCTATTAACGCTATTGCGTCATCTAATAATTTTTTATGTCACTCATTTTGAACGTGGAGTTATTGGCACCAACATAATTTTTTATTTGGGCCCAAACCAATTCAATTGGATTTAGTTTGCAATGGAAAGGCGGTAGGCGAAGAATTGTAATGCCATTACTTTGGCAGACTCATCTATTAAATATTTGTTACATTGTGGGGTGATTTCGGCAACTTTCATTAGTAATTCTTTTTTTAAATAAGTCACTTCAACTGGTCACTGTGAACTCGACTTTCTAATTTCTTGCATTTTAATTGGCTGCGGGGCGTGGCCAGGCCAGCGGATAACGATGACTCACTATTTTCTTAACGCGAACGGACTATAATCCTGTCCGTGTCTACCTGTGGTTCATCCCTCCCGGCAAGACTTTTGGTTCATGGGGCGGTGATGTACCACCGGTGGCCATATGAAGATTTGCGCCGTAGGATACCAAGTACCTACTCATGAGATGCCGGTCTGAACGTGTAAAGTAAGGACTGATGCACTGTAATGGCGGCAGTGCGAGTATGTTTGCGTGTTATATGGGGTTGTCATGTGAAACAAAATTTCCCCATTTTTTTTTATAAATCAATCTTATTTATACGTCCATGTTGCACTATTATTTATTCTGTGGTAAAGGCTTAATAGGAAGTAACAGCAGATACATTTCATTAAATTTACATTAAAAATAAATTAATCATTATTAAAATGTAACAGAGATTGTATTAAGAAAACACAATTGTTATCAAAGAAGGAATTTATTTAGAATGATTGTGATAGATTTTATGGCGGCAGGTTCGTCTCAATACTCGTACTGATCCTAAATCCACTTCTTCAGGTGAAGTAAGTCCCTTCCAGTCGATTCCACTAAAGTAGATCCAAAGAATAATCAGAAGAACTGGTACAAAATAAAGCAAATAACCGCTTATATCTAGTATAAAATGCATGCTCTTCTTAATATTGTATCATTTATAATTAGAAGTCTAAATTATCATTCTGCCAAAACTTCGTTATTACGAGTTAATTGCATAGCAAAATTCTGATATAATAGCATTTAACTCATATGCATCTATTACTCCAATTTCGTAGAAAGGTAACCAGCGAGTTAATTTTGATTGCTTTTAATGTTCAGTGAAAAGGAAACAGCATTTTGGAATAAAAAAGTTAGTCAGTCGCTTTATAGCAAAATATTATCTATTGTGAATTTTTCAACGTATTTCTGTTTTGAGAGAATATATTTATTTAAGCTAAAGATCGAAAATAAAATTATTGCGTTGTAATGAAATAGTTACCTTGTATCTGTAATTTAAAAAAAAGTTTTTATAAATACGTATGGTCATATGATAATATTAATTTTTTTCAAATAAACATATACGATAGTAGTTTAACGAATGAAGTAAATTAATAATTCCGATAGGTACAAAACGAAGTCCAAAAATTATTTTTAATAAAGAAGTCGTCGACCTTTTTAATAAAAGTCTTGTATGTTCAGCAAAATAAATTTTGTCATAATTATAGGTTCTTATTCTTTTTTTTTTCCGACTCATCAGCCCTTAAAAGACAACTGCTGAACATAACCTCTTCAATTTTAGAGAAATTATCTTATAAATTATACTAGCAATCCGCCCCGGCTTCGTACGTGTTAATTCTGGATCTCGACAACAGCACCACCTACCGCGTCCAATGGTGAATCTAAACCATTCAGGGATCCGATCAAACATACATATTTTTTTTATCAGAATCGGTCGAGCCAGTTTCAAGTTTCAGCGAGACTAACAGACAGCAATTGATTTTTATATATACAGATTATTAATCATCACGCTCGGTAGGCGTATCGACCGATCGTGGTCACAGTGCCTGATGTCTCGTGCTTTTACCGCTGACACCCGTTGCCGGTCTGGATTTTTTACATGTGGTGGCGACAACGAAACAGGGTGATGGACTCTCTCCTACGTCGCCACCATATGGATGATATGGGGTAGTGGATTCCCTGATTATGCCTTTACAAAATGCAAGATGAAAGGTTCTCCAGTGGCAACCATATACTCGTGTTGGGCAATCCATGGGGTGGAATGACGATTTGATGAAACATATGGTTAGTCGTTTGGTCCATATAGCTCAGGAATGTACTTCGTGGCAATCTATGGGCGAGGCTTACAATGTTCAGCAGTAGAACCTCTTTGTGGAATCCTCTACCACCGGCGATTTTTCCGGATCAATACGACTTAGGGACCTCCGAGAAAAAAGCTTAACCTACTCTAACGCACCTGCAATCCCCTAGTGCTGCAGTTGTTCATAGGCGACGGTAGTCACTTACCCTCAGGTGAGCCGCATGCTCCTTTGCCCTCTCTTCTATAAAAAAAAACGAAGGAAATAATTTACGCTCGTTTCTGTCACAACACAATTTGTGTTATTTGGTTGAACTTGAATGACGAATATATAATAATTTAACGTCTATGCTTCGAAAGGTATTCATTAAGTCAGTATGTTGGTCACCCGATAGAGTGTCTAAACTTAAATGATTCGATCAAATTCGATGTTCATTTAAAATTACAATAACCTATTAAGAGGCCGTCACACGCCTGATTGGGTGTTATACAACGACTGACGACCTACTGTGATTTTCCAGTGTCGAGTATGTCATGGCTACCCGGGTGTAAATGCGCCAAAAACACTTTGGCATACACAATTAAAATGTTAATTTGTTGTTAGCGCCATTCGGACGGTCACACATGTCAAATCGTCCTTGTAGTTATAATTATTTTTATTTGATACGTAGACCGTAGAGAGGTGGTACCTTCGTTTTTACACCAAACAGTATTTTCTTCTTACGGAAATATTTTTACCGTTACCGTTACAGCCTATTAAAGTCCACTGCTGAACATAGGCCTCCCCCATAGGAGGGTAATTCGCCTTAGTTGCCACGCCTGGCAACCGAGTTGGCAACTCAAACCTAATAAATGCTTGCGTAGCACGGGGAACTTTCCATTCTTACAGTTTAGTTGTGTTGCGTTTGCGCGTAGGCATAGAGTATCGGGCCACCGGAGAACCGGAGGAGAGTAGCCAAAGCATTTTTCCCCGATACAGAAATGTCTTTCATTTTTTGCGGGGTAAATCTGCGCACACAAAAACAGTCGTATGTTACTACGAAACTCGCACATAACAATTAAAACAATGTACTAAAAATTTCACACACACATAACACTATCGCTCGGTGATATGAACAACTCGGGTACAGACTCGGATCAGTCGCTCGACCGATTCGTATATTATATGAGGGCGAGCGAACTGTGTTGGTAAACTAATCCGAAATAGAACGATTGTTATTATTGTAATTTTTAAGTTTAAAAAAAAATAAATATGTAGCAATAATGTGATTAAAAATTGCTTGTATAGGAAAGGTAACACCATCTTTTTGTAAATTTGTCATGGCAGATCTCTTTTTGCAGCAAAAAACTGAACAATTCGCCATTTTTGTAGTGTCGATTCAGCCACGCAACTATCTAGATTTAGTGAGCGTTGCGCCTGCAACTAGTTTAATTGTACGCGTAAAGGAATATGTGGACATATTATACATTGAAAGAGGGAAACATCTGAGAATGGCTACACCTGTCCGATCCGCCGGTGGCCCGTGTTGCTCTATACGCTAGGTAGTATGCGTAGCGGTAGCACCAGAGTCTAGTTGCTGCTGTAGTTGTATTAATGTATTTTTATATCATTCACTCACTCATAAAAATAATATTACTTCATATTAGGATCACATCACTACATAATAACAATAATGATTTCGCATCTTGAAATTATACTATTCTAAACCTAAATATGACCTTATAAATTCCTACAGACCTTTATTAATTTATATTATTACATGTCCTTTAAAAGTTGATTGTTTTTGAATCCCGTTATAAGGTTCCTTTAATGTAATAATGAATTCATGAAATATCAATATAAATTTTGTCATATACATGTCAAAATTGTTGAAATTTTACACCCATAGATTACTAATAGTTTACATTGGATAGTCTTATTTTTATATGATAAACAGCATATTACATGAAAAAGTTTGGTTTCGCGAGTATGAAATTACCTTGAGTTCGAATAAACTTCGATTTGGAATTGAAACTTGATTCTGTCGTAAAAAGGTTTTTGAAAACTTAAACGTCTTATACACGGTCCATCTTGACCATTGTGTTCTGTGATCTTGACGTACGTCTAAGGCATCGAGAACCGGTCCCTTTCCAGGAACCGGTGCTTTCGGTTCTAAATTTTTGCCGGAACCGGGTACCCGGTTCTTTCGGTTCTTTTCTTTCTTTTAGGTTGGAGGCTATTTCGTTCAATGTAAATAACGATAATAATATTCATAAAGAAAACAGTTTATTGCAAATCGTGGGATAAAGTAATTATTCAAGTAATAATTGCAATAGTTTCTTTTTCTACTACTAGGAACTTTACTAGGAACATTAATTTTCCAATTGCACGTTAACAGTTATTTCACATTACTTAAATTTTAACATCATTCAACATAAAAATAATTTATAAAGATTCTATTCAATTATAACATTACAATATTCTATCATAGAATATACTTTACGGATACTGTTATTATAACAAAACATAAATCAGCTCACTCATGAAAAATAAATACTTCGAAGAAAAATTAATGCCTGCAAATTTTTGTCACTCAAAGACGCGCGCAGCCTATTGCAGTCGAAGAAAATATTCGCTCTGGCTCTACTCTTGTGGGCGAAATAGTTTTTAAATGTTCATAAGCTATCGATAAGTATTACTCGTCTTTGCCCACCATTTTAAAATAGGGCCATTTCAACTCTCACAGTAGTAATTAAGTCATTTTCTTAATCTTTAGATTTAGTAGCAGTATTAACAGCTTTAGACAGCTCTCTATTAAATTCCTCTTCATTTGTTAGGGGAGATTCACGTTATCAACTTCCTGCACATTTTGACTTCCAACTGAGTATGACAACTAACTAATAAGGATGACAAACGAGCACACACACAGTCCACCTGATGGTAAGTGGTTACTGTGGCCCATAGACATCTACATGTATCCTCGATGACGAATCAAAATGCAGATGCGTTGTCACCCGTGAGTACTAAGATAGAATGCGTTCGTATGGTGAGATCAATCTTAGTGATCTCACCATATGAAACACAGCAGCGTTAAGCTGCTATTCTACGTTGGTATTCTGTGAGAGTATGGTCCTTCCCCGGTTGAGCCGACCCATTCGTGCTACAGCTATACTACTATTAGCTGCAGCATGGCTCTACCATGTGTGCTCCTTTATCATCATCATCATCATCACAGCCCTTCACAAGTCCACTGCTGAACATAGGCCTCTCCCATGGAATGCCACAAAGCACGGTCTTGAGCCACCTGCATCCATCGACTTCTTGCATATCTTACCAGGTCCAGGTCCATCTAGTGGGGGGACGCCCTACACTTCGCCTGCCGGTACGAGGCTGCCACTCGAGAACCTTTTTTCCCATCTCTTAGTGTCCACAGTGAATGCGCGGCGACTTGAGCCTGTTGCGGGCGCGACGGCGGGCGCGTGCCGTGGCCACAGTGACGAGCGAGCTGGAGCGAGCTGTTGATGTGCTTAGACGAATTACAGGTGTTGTAAACCATGGACGAGGACTTAGTATTTCTACTAGACAGTCCGATCCTGAGATGGGAGATTTTGAACATTAGAGAACGAACGAAACGAAATAAATAAAAACCGACAAATAAATGGTGAATTTTTTAATTTGTATGAAGAATTGAGATAGTACTCTAGAAAATTCTTTGAGTATACTCGAAAGTCCGTGTCAACATTTGATTACGTCCTATGTAAAATATCATCTAAATCACTAGAGAAGATACAATTTTTTTAACAAAAAAAAATAAAGACGCGCTTACGCCGAGCGATAAGACCGAACCAAGTACTCTGTGGATCGAACTGATTTGATATCCCCGCACCCGCGCATTGGATCGCTTGCTTACTAGGCCCGTAGTGTGGCCAAAACACGCGGATATGAACGTTTGAAAACTACGCGCGCTATATCGCTCATGCTCGTCGCGCTATGCGTCCGCCTTAATAAAATGTTCGCTAAAGACTAACAAATAACATGTGCATAAACTAAAATACACAGTTTAACTTCGTATGAAGCGAGCTAAATTGTGAAATCACTTAGATCTACGTGGTCCCATGTAACCATGTATGTACGTCCAGTGTAACCCGAGAAATGGTCAAGTTTTTTTTTATAGTTCGTTTTAAGGTTCCGTACCCAAAGGTCCCGTCCTCCATGGTAGCATTATACCAGAGGCGTGGAGCAGAGGTGCGGTGGTCTTGTTCTTCAAGAAAGGTGACAACGCTCTCTTGAAGAATTACAGACCGATTTCCCTTGTGAGCCGCGTCTACGTGCTGTTTTCGAGAGTCATTACGAATCGTCTCGCGCGCAGACTTGACGACTTCCAGCCTCCCGAACAAGCCGGTTTCCGAAAGGGCTTTAGCACCATAGACCACATACATACCCTTCGGCAAGTTGTACAGAAGTCCGAGGAGTACAATTTGCCACTATGCCTGGCGTATGTGGACTATGAGAAAGCCTTTGATTCCGTCGAAATTTGGGCGGTGCTGCAGTCTCTTCAGTGATGCCAAGTTGACTGTCGGTATATCGAAATGCTGAAGTGCTTGTACAATAGGGCTACGATGGCTATCCGAGTACAGAACCAGAGTACGAAACCTATCCAATTGCAGAGAGGTGTACGACAGGGCGACGTTATATCCCCGAAACTCTTCACCGCTGCATTGGAAGACGTTTTCAAGCTTCTGGACTGGAAAGAATACGGTATTAACATTAATGGCGAGTACATCACTCACCTTCGATTTGCCGATGATATAGTCCTTATGGCAGAATCGCTGGAGGAACTAAGCACCATGCTCAATGACCTCAATAGTATCTCCCGACAGATAGGTCTTAAGATGAACACGGACAAAACAAAGATCATGTTTAATGTCCATGTCACACCTATGACGGTAGTGGTTGGGAGCACTAAGCTCGAAGTTGTTGACGAGTATGTTTACCTGGGACAGATAGTCCGACTAGGTAAGTCCAACTTCGACGGAGAGGCGTTCGGGAAACTACGACACATCTTCTCGTCAGACATACCTCAAAACCTTAAAACGAAATTGTACAACCAGTGCATGTTGCCAGTGATGACTTACGGATCTGAGACGTGGTCCTTCACTGCTGGCCGTATGAGGAAGCTCAAGGTCGCTCAGCGAGCTATGGAGAGGGCTATGCTCGGAGTTTCTCTGCGTGATAAACTTAGGAATGAGGATATCCGCAGTAGAACCAGATTAACCGACATAGCCCAACGGATTAGTAAGCTGAAGTGGCAGTGAGCCAGCTATATAGCTCGAAGAACCAACAACCGATGGGGAAGAAAGGTTCTCGAGTGGCAGCCTCGTACCGGTAGGTGAAGTGTACGGTGACCCCCCACAAGATGAAGTGACGACCCCGTAAGACATGCAGGAAGTTGATGGGTGCAGGTGGCTCAGGACCGTGCTTTGTGGCATTCCTTGGGGGAGGCCTATGTTCAGCAGTGGAATTATGAAAGGCTGTAATGATGATGATGATGACCCAAAGGGTAACCAACGGGACCCTCTTACTAAGCCTCCGCTGTCAGTTCGTCCGTCCGTCCGTCCGTCTGTCTGTCAGAAAGCTGTATCTCATGATCCGTAATAGGTAGACAGTTGAAATTTTCACAGAATGTGTATTTCTGTTGCTGCTATAACAAAAACAAAAATAAATTTAAAAAATGAAAGGGGGTTCCAATACTAGAAACGTGTTTTACGATGATACGGAACCTTTCATGCGCGAGTCCGACTCCCACTGGGCCTGCTTTATTTGGCTTAGCGATAAGCTAAAAATCGTAAAATCAAAAATCACGTGCCTACTAACGCCCTAAAATTTCACGTCACCTTGAATTCTTTACGAGGCAAACAAGACAGTATTTAATATTTTATTGCAGGCCGCCATTCAGCTCATCAATATTAAACATTTCTTGGAATTGCTCTTAATTTATGTCATGATTATCTATTGATAGCAGTTTAGCTGATGGAAAGTTACCATGTACTCAAAATAGTACAAAGCTTACGGAAAATATTAAGTATCTATATTTTAAGACACTAGTTGAGTGGTCACTCAATTAGTGTCATTGAAAATTAATGCGCACCTTTTTCAGTGAAAGGAATATCAAAAACGACTTATGTATAGCACAAGTGAGGTAAACAATACTTCTAAATGAACTAAAAAAACATGTCTTTCTAAAACCCACAATGAAACCTACATTTTCCATATAACACAAAACATTGATAATATTTTAAATTTCTTCATAAAAAGTAAACAAAAAATAATAGTTAACACAATACCTAGAAAGCGTACACTCTGACCCCACCATTTGCCTCCTCTTATTCACTACGGGTAGTGTATATATTTTTTGCTACGGGCCCGCGTACTTCGCTATGCCATAGACTAATATATCGTTATATCGCTATACGACAAGCTAATGACATGTGACATTCATAAACATCTAACTTGTGAAAATCATCAGAAGTAATTTATTATATCCAACGTGTGTATACTAACACTGCGCGATGCGTCTGTGTGACTAGAAAATGTCAATGTGGGTGTTCTATAACAAGTTTCCACTTTTAAGGACTACGGTCTTAACCTTTACCTTAAGATATAATACGTGCTAAAGCCGCGTCTCCACCAAAATTTTGTTGCCAACACAACAGTTGCCAACAAAACTTATTTCCATTTTCGGCGGCAACATCAAAGGTATACTACTTGTTGCCAACATTTGTTCCCTCGGTGGAGACGCTTGTTGGAAACAGTTGTAAACAGTTGGAAACATGACTGTTGTCAACATTTTTGGTGGATACGCGGCTTAATAAAGATCAAAAGAGCAACAAACACAAAAGAGTGGTAGAATACGTTATAATAAACATAATTGATTTTTTTTATTTATGTGTCCGTACACATAACTTTATACCCGAGGAGTCCTATTTTCAGCAATCGTGGATAAAAGGCTGGAATGATAATGATGATGATGATGGTTTATCTGTTTGTTTAACCATGCATCACGTAAAAGAGTACTGACTTAATTTGGGTAGAGTTTTCAGTTTTTAGAAATCATAGAACGCTACCACGTACACCTTGGAGTAATATTAACACGTTCACTGTCCGGTTTTCAGACACAATAGTAAGACAATAGCAATGACCTATATGTAGTGCACGGGACAGCGAAAGGGTTAAGTTTGTATTTCGTCGAAATCGGCTTACTGCGAATTCAATGTTTTAAAAATTTCACTATATGTAAGCAAACCTGTAAATGTGTATATATGTTATGTAAAATTCCGCTCGCGGCAAATACTGCTCGGGGCAAGCGGAGCAATAAGACCAAGGCGACCCCTGTCACGCTATCCGTGAGTTTTTGCAACATCAGGGGACTCCATTCCGACCTTAACGCTGTCCACTACCATCTAGAGATAGCGAAGCCGGCCTTGCTCTTTTTAACCGAGACTCAGGTGGCCTCTGCGGCTGATACTTCATATCTCTCCCACATGGGGTACAAATTAGAACACTAATTTGTGCCCCGGGTTGAAGTTTGCATATTCGTCAGAGAGGACACCTATTTTCGGCGCCTCGTCAGCCTTGAAGGTACGGACCTGTCCATCCTATGGCTGCGCGTAGACAGCGACGATCATCCCCGCATCTACGGGTGCTTCTATAGGTACCATAGTGGTAATGTCGAAACTGACCGACTCATCGGCCACGTCCAAATAACTACAGATTCCTTGTTACAACAGATCCCATCCGCATTGATCGTGATCCTTGGCGACTTTAACGCCTACCACGCCACATGGCTTGGTTCACGTCCAACCGATCATGCGGGGACATCTGTTTATGACTTTGCTTTGGCATATGCTCTTACACTGCTGTTTACTTCGCTTACCAGCTTCCAGACGTAGAGGATCATGCATCTTCCCTGTTGGAACTTCTGCTGACCTCTCATCCTAACAGATATCAGGTTTCAGTCGACTCTCCTTTAGGCTCGTTAAACCATTGTCTATTCCTGAGTGTGGTGCCACTCACACCAATTTCGCGGTTGCATTCGGCAGGCTGCCGTCCTGTTTGGCACTATAGGTCGGCTGATTGGGATAGGATGCGGTCTTTTTTGCATCCTACACTTGGGGGCGGGTTTGCTTCTAGCCGGAAGATCCCAGAATTGTTGCTGATTCTGTTGCTGATGTGGTATTTTAGGGTATGAAACTTTTTATTCCATCCTCTGTGGTGCCCATCTGAGGCAGATCCCAGCCATGGTTTGATCGCTCCTGTTATATCTCCGGCTTACAGCATCACGCTATGAGCAAGAGTGCTACCGGACCTGGACTGACGCATCAACGTCTCGGGATGTAAACACCAGCGCTCTTAAAAAGAAGTATAATTCCGCCTCCAGGTCCATCAAAAGTGTAATTGCCAAGGCAAGGTGTGAGCGTATCGGCAGAATTGGCGAGAAGCTACTTCTCCTTCCTTCGGGAACCCGTGCATTCTAGTCTCTCGCCAAAGCTGTCCAAGGGAACTTCTGTCAGCCATCTCTTCCATCTCTGCACAGAGATGACGACTCACTGGCCCATGCCGCAAAGGAGAAAGCCGATCTGTTGAGCTCTCTTTTTGCGTCCAACTCGACTCTAGATGACGGGGGGAACACACCGCCGACCATCCCGCGATGTGAGTGCTCCATGCCGGATGTGCGATTTACACAGCGCTCGGTCCGCAAAGCACTCTTCTCCCTGGACGTCAACAAGTCGAGTGGGCCCGATGGAGTCCCTCCCATTGTGCTGAAGACGTGTGCTCCGGAGTTGGCACCGGTTTTAACGCGTCTTTTCCGGTACTCCTACTCCCAAGGCGTAGTCCCGAACTCATGGAAGACAGCTTTGGTGCACCCGATCCCTAAAAAAGGCGACCGCTCAGACCCGTCCAACTACAGGCCTATCGCCATCAACTCCTTGTTCTCCAAAATAATGGAAGCCATTATAAACTGCCAGCTCATGAGGTACCTTGAGGATCACCGGCTGATTAGTGACCGCCAGTACGGTTTTCGTCGGGGTCGATCAGCTGGTGATCTTCTAGTCTACTTAACTCATAGATGGGCGGAGGCAGTAGAGTCCAAGGGGGAGGCATTAGCCGTTAGTTTGGACGTAGCGAAGGCCTTTGATCGGGTCTGGCACAAAGCGCTTCTTTCGAAGCTTCCTTCCTATGGGCTTCCCGAGAAATTGTGCAAATGGATCACCAGTTTCCTTGCTGATCGGAGCATCAAAATCGTAGTAGACGGTGAATGTTCTGATTTCAAGCCTATCAACGCTGGTGTTCCACAAGGCTGCGTGCTATCACCAACGCTGTTTCTCCTGC
The DNA here is from genome assembly GCA_033319125.1 of Parnassius glacialis. Taxonomy (NCBI): domain Eukaryota; kingdom Metazoa; phylum Arthropoda; class Insecta; order Lepidoptera; family Papilionidae; genus Parnassius; species Parnassius glacialis. The sequence continues at coordinate 33,479,684 of JAVANC010000001.1, forward strand.
ATATCAATGATATGTTGCTAACTGGCAGCATTCATTGCTATGCGGACGACAGCACTGGTGATGCCTTATATACCGGCCGTGCCAATATTTCTCGGGAAAACGTCGCCGAGTACCGGGACAAACTTGTGTCTGAAGTCGAGTCTTTGCTTAAGAAAGTCTCGGATTGGGGGCGACTAAATCTAGTCCAGTTCAATCCCCAGAAGACACAAGTTTGCGCGTTTACCGCTAAAAAGAACCCCTTTGTCGTATCTCCTCAGTTTCAAGGCACTCCCCTTACTGCCTCAGCCAGTATCGGAATCCTTGGCGTCGACATATCGAATAGTGTGCAGTTTCGTGGTCACTTGGAAGGGAAGGCCAAATTGGCCTCTAAAAAGCTTGGCGTGCTCAGCAGAGCGAGACAGTGTTTCATGCCGGCACATCGCTTGCAACTTTACAAAGCGCAAGTTCGGCCCCACATGGAATACTGTTCTCATATCTGGGCCGGGGCACCCTAGTGTCAGCTCATTCCACTTGACTGCATCCAGCGCAGAGCGGTTCGAATCGTCAACGACTGGGTTCTTTCTGATCGGCTCGATACACGGGCGCTGCTTAGGGATGTTGCATCCCTTTGTATTTTCTATCGAATCTACCACGGGGAGTGCTCTTAGGAATTGTTCGGATTAATTCCAGCCGCCAAATTTCACGAACGCACATCGCGTCAAAATTCACGATACCATCCTCACCATCTGGATCCACCGACTGATCATCCATCGACATCTGAGTCCACGACTGTGCGTTTTGCTAGGAGTTTTCTTCTTCGTACAACTTCTTTATGGAATTGTTTACGACTGACGAATTTTCCGAATCGATACGACTTAGGGACCTCCAAGAAAAGAGCTTACACCTTTCTAAACAGCCGGCAACGCATCTGCAATTCCACTGATCCACTGGACCATCAGGTGAGCCGTATGCTCGTTTGCCCCGATCGGCTGAAGCAAAATGTCTTGAAACCATAATAATTTTTAATCGTTCGTTACACAAAAAGATATACCATAAGTCATTTAATTATTTGTTATGGTCATCAATAATAAACAGTACATTTATCCCAGTGACATTTCACACATATACAGGTTTACCCAACGGACACCTTTCAGATCTGATCCGTGCCGTAGGAGGGACGAAATACTTTAATTATTTTATGTAGTACATAAAATAAAATGCGGAAGGTCTAGATATGAAAAACAAATATTTACATTGACACTATGCGGAGACACTAGTAATGCTTACATAATATGCGTTTACATAGTCTGCGCAGTTAATGTTCGGGTTTGTCTGTCTGCACTATACCCAATTTATTGGTTTTGAGAAGAGACGTACAAGGGGGCAAGTATAGGCAGGTAAATCTTTGTGTCTCGCTATGCATTAACAGACTATAGATCAAGCATATTTATCCGACAGATCTGCCATCTATCGGATAAATCTGTATGTTACTGACCAGCATTGTAGATTTAATATAAATTGACAATAGAATATATTTATGATGACTAGTTAATGAACACAAGTCTGAATCTATACACTACGGACACGGTATAACTGTTGATATAATCAAAAGTCAAAACACAAAATGGAATAAAGTAAGCACAATTTAACAGTGTTATCAATCTTCCGATCTTCGATTTAATTTAGATAAGGCTTTCAGCCATTTCTCTCAACTGATTAGAAAGTCAATAATAAGTCACGTGTTATAACGTGTTGCGTGTCATCACGTGTCAACTGTTCAACATATAGTTTGTATAAGTAGTCCATATATTAATTGGATTTTTTTAATTACTTTCCTCATGTATTGATGGATACTCGGTAACAGCGGCATCTCATGTGACTGTAGCCTAACAGAGACAGCAAGTTTCCATTTTAAAGTAAGGACATAAGCACCACACTTTCCACTAAAGCCTTGTAATATTCGTAGCACGTTATAAATAAAACTCACAACAGCAAAACCAAAGAGATTTGAATATATAGGTATACTACTTAAATGTCTTTGAGCAAAACACAATGAATGTGGACATTATTGGGCTTGCTGTAGTGATTTAAAATATATTATACTTAATATAATATTTTGTACCTACATCTTTCTAAGTTTTCAGTTACATTATTTTTCAGAATTATTTTTGCTTGAACCGAAAATATCTAAATAAGATTCCATCGTTATCTTTGAAGTATGCGATCCAAATAACCTGAAATAATTCATAATCATGGAAATAATTCATAATATGTACATAGGTATATATTTATAAATTCTAAAAATGTTTGTTGCTCTTTTGATCTTTATTAAGCCGCGTATCCACCAAAAATGTTGGAAACAGTTGTAAACAGTTGGAAACATCACTGTTGTCAACATTTTTGGTGAATACGCGGCTTAATAAAGATCAAAAGAGCAACAAACACAAAAGAGTGGTAGAATACGTTATAATAAACATAATTGATTTTTTTTTGAAACTTGTGTTTGACACAAGTTTGTCCCGGTACTCGGTGACGTTTTCCCGAGAAATATTGGCACGGCCGGTATATAAGGCATCACCAGTGCTGCTGTTTGCATAGCAATGAATGTTATCAGCTCGCAACATATCCGTGATCCAATTGCACAATTTCTCGGGAAGCCCATAGGAAGGGACCTTCAAAAGAAGCGCTTTGTGCCAGACCCCATTGAAGGCCTTCACTATGTCCAAACTAACGGCCAAGGCCTCCCCCTTGGACTCTACTGCCTCCGCCCACCTATGAGTCAGGTAGACCAGAAGATCATCAGTTGATCGACCCCGACAAAAACCGTATTGGCAGTCACTAATCAGCTGGTGATCCTCACGGTACCTCATGAGCTGGCAGTTTATAATAGACTCCATTATTTTGGAGAACAAGGAGGTGATGGCGATAGGCACAGGCGTCGACGTTGGACAGGTCTGACCGGTCGCTTTTTTTAAGGATCGGGTGGGTCAAAGCTGTCTTGCATAAATTCGGGACTACGTATTGGGAGTAGGAGTACCGGAAAAGACGCGTTAAAACCGGTGCCATCTCCGGAGCACACGTCTTCAGCACAATAGGAGGTACTCCATCAGGCCCACTCGACTTGCTGATGTCCGGGGAGGCTTTGCGAACCGAGCGCTGTGTAAACCGCACATACAGCATGAAGCACTCACATCGCGGGATGGCCGGCGGTGTGTTCCCCACGTTATCTCCTCTCTGTGCAGAGAAAAGGAAGAGATGGCTGACAGAAGTTCCCTTGGACAGCCTTGGCGAGAGACTAGAATGCACGGGTTCCCGAAGGAAGGAGAAGTAGCTTCTCGCCAATTCTGCCGATACGCTCACACCTTGCCTTGGCAATTACACTTTTGATGGACCTGGAGGCGGAATTATACTTCTTTTTAAGAGCGCTGGTGTTTACATCCCGAGACGTTGATGCGTCAGCCCAGGTCCGGTAGCACTCTTGCTCATAGCGTGATGCTGTAAGCCGGAGATATAACAGGAGCGATCAAACCATGGCTGGGATCTGCCTCAGATGGGCACCACAGAGGATGGAATAAAAAGTTTCATACCCTAAAATACCACATCAGCAACAGAATCAGCAACAATTCTGGGATCTTCCGGCTAGAAGCAAACCCGCCCCCAAGGGTAGGATGCAAAAAAAGACCGCATCCTATCCCAATCAGCCGACCTATAGTGCCAAACAGGACGGCAGCCTGCAGAATGCAACCGCGAAATTGGTGTGAGTGGCACCACACTCAGGAATAGACAATGGTTTAACGAGCCTAAAGGAGAGTCGACTGAAACCTGATATCTGTTAGGATGACAGGTCAGCAGAAGTTCCAACGGGGAAGATGCATGATCCTCCACGTCTGGAAGCTTGTAAGCGAAGTAAACAGCAGTGTAAGAGCATATGCCAAAGCAAAGTCATAAACAGATGTCCCCGCATGATCGGTTGGACGTGAACCAAGCCATGTGGCATGGTAGGCGTTAAAGTCGCCAAGGATCACGATCAATGCGGATGGGATCTGTTGTAACAAGGAATCTGTAGTTATTTGGACGTGGCCGATGAGTCGGTCAGTTTCGGCATTACCACTATGGGACCTATAGAGGCACCCGTAGATGCGGGGATGATCGTCGCTGTCTACGCGCAGCCATAGGATGGACAGGTCCGTACCTTCAAGGCTGACGAGGCGCCGGAAACAGGTGTCCTCTCTGACGAATACGCAAACTCCAACCCGGGGCACAAATTAGTGTTCTAATTTGTACCCCATGTGGGAGAGATATGAAGTATCAGCCGCAGAGGCCACCTGAGTCTCGGTTAAAAAGAGCAAGGCCGGCTTCGCTATCTCTAGATGGTAGTGGACAGCGTTAAGGTCGGAATGGAGTCCCCTGATGTTGCAAAAACTCACGGATAGCGTGACAGGGGTCGCCTTGGTCTTATTGTTCCGCTTGCCCCGAGCAGTATTAGCCGCGAGCGGAATTTTGACAGGTGTGAAGATGTGGGGTACAGTAAATTTCAAGTCAATATGAAGCTATGTAATATAAAGACTTTTAAGTGCTGTAGAGATCTCTTTAGATCTTTTAATGAATATCTCCGCTCCGCTACATTCACACAGCCGGATTGCCTACAATGTCAAAATTGTTCCGACGGTAGGCTGTTTAAATGTAAATGGGGATTAAATATACATATTAAACGATGCCATAGTAAAAGTATTTCAGCTTCACAGCCGACCGTAGAAATTTATAACTCTATTAGTAATTCCTCTAATGACACTACCCTTTTTTGGAGCAAATTTACAATTATTATCGTAATGTACCAGTGGTTAAAAGAATTCCTACAGGTGCAAGGATGCAGCTTACTAAAACATTGTCATGCACTATTTAAAATTGTTTCACTAATAGTGAAAAGAGTTGGCAAAAATTATTTACTTTCGCGAATTCCCATTTTCATTTTAATAAAACGATAAATAAATCAATTACGTCTCACTAAAAGAGACATATTTTCAAAATTTAGAATACCTTATTAATACTCATTTATCTCGACCACGTCCTAAATTTGATTTAAAAAAGTAGTTGAGTCAAAAGTAATGGATGGCGACTTAAAAAATGCATCCCGTCTTCTCAGACGACATCCTAGTTCATCGTAATGTTGAAATTGTCGAAAACCTTCATCAGAAGCATCCTTCCTAGGTTTACCGCTTCTCTCGCGTCCAATGCTTCTCAAGGTTTACCGCTGCCTCCCAAGACTTCTATGCAACCTTTACAAATTTCTGAAAAAGACACTTTAGAAGCAATAATGTCATTTTTTAATGACTCTGCTGGCGGCATTGACGGAATTACGCCTAAACATCTTAAAGATCTTGTAAGCACTTCAGCCGGTGATGCCGGCGGATTACTTCTTAATGACATTACAAAATGATGTAACATTATGCTTTCTGGTAATGTTAATCCAAATTTCATTGCATTCTTGTATGGGGTAAGATTATGTGCCTTCAAAAAAAATTATAACAGTATCCGTCCTATTGCCGTTGGTTCCACATTTCGACCCTTAACTTCAAAATTAGCTTCCAGGCACATAATCTCTAACCTTAAGACGAAATTTCAGCCTACTCAAGTAAGATTTGGCACTAGAGGTGGCGGTATATTCAGTGTGTAAAATTTTAACAAACTCTGATCTAGATGTTCTTGTGAAGGTTGACCTAAGGAATGCTTTGAACTCTATCGATAGGGTAACACTGCTGAAAGAATTGGCTAACAATACCCCCGAAATTTATCATTATGTTTGGCAATGTTACAGTCAAAACACTAACTTGTTTTACGAAAACCATGTTATCGATTCTGCTGTCGGTATTCAGCAGGGTGACCCACTAGGTCCATCACTTTTCAGTTGGGAAATCCATTTCCATCCATTACTTCAAATTTTAAATCCAAGCTGAATATCTGGTACCTGGACGACGGTACACTGGGAGGTAGAGCAGATGACATCCTCAGTGATATTACTCATATTTTTCGAAATTTTAAAAATATTGGTCTTGTACCAAATAGCCAATATATGTGAAATATTTTTTGCAATAATATATCTACTTCTCACAGAGACACTTTAATTCAAAATTTCTATCATATTTGTCCAGGAATAAACACTGTCAGTACGAAATCACTATATCTGCTAGGTGCCCCGTTGTTTTTCGATAGTATTAAACCTGTTTTCAAAACAAAATTTGATCAGTTTTAAATCACGTTGAATAATTGTATAAATTAAACCCCCTCATTGCTCTTACTATTTGAAAATATTGTCTCCCTGTACCTAGATTTACGTACTTACTCCGCTCGAGTTCAGTCTCGACTCAAGCTACTTTACCTATAAAATTTAGTGGTATTAGTGTGAGAAATCTTTCTAGCGTTGTATTGTCTGCTTTTGTTGCTTCCGTGCATAGTGTCAGTGATTTATGTAACATAATTTTAAATAATAAAGTAGACCTGTGCTTTGCTACGGAGGCAGGGCAGACATGGCAAACGCTCTGAGTTACTAGTTTTAGTTTTTTTTTTATTATTGTATTTATTATTATCTTGAATAGACTTGTGAATATTTTCTTGACGTTATTATTTTTTTTTATTTCATTTGAATCGCTATATATACTTTTTTGTCTTATTAGTCTCACCGTAACTGGGTTTTCACCGGTGAATCTGGGTATAAAGAATAATTCTTTAAAGTCATTAATTACCGGAAGCTGATTTTGCATCCGGTAGTACCTACATATCACTAGTCCGGGCTATTCACTTTTCATCAGCATGACACGAAAAATAGTGAGGTGACTTGCTGCTGCCTTGTTAGATGCTAAATGGGTTCAGTGCGACCGAATAATAATAAAAATCAATTGCTGACCGTTAGTCTCGCTAAAACTCCCCTTTTTACTGGAAATGAGGCATTCCATCTTCGTGCTCACGGGTGACAACGCATCTGCATTTTGATTTGTAATAGAGGATAGATGTAGATGTCTATGGGCCACAGCAACCACTTACCATCAGGTGGACTGTGTGCTCGTTTGTCACCCTTATTCTATAAAAAAAAAACTGGAAAACGGCTTGACCGATTTTGATGAAGTTATTTGTGTATATTTGAATGGGTCCCTAGATAGTTTAGATTCATATTTGGACCCTGCAGGTGGCGCTGTTGTCGAGATCAAGAAATCACCCGTGCGTAGCCCGGGAGGATCGCTAGTAATTAATAATAGAATAGAATAATTTTTTATTCAATATAGATTACATGTGTAATTCTTATTAAAAGTTGCTTTTTTACTTTACCACTGGTTCGACAAAATCTTCTGTCCTGGGAACCCAGCGGGACTTTTTTTAAATATAATTTACAATATAAATGATTACAAACTATTTACAAAATTTATTTTAGAAACAGCTTTGAAGCGACCACCTCATTCCCAGGGGTTATAATCAACCATGTATTAATTTATATTATAACTAGCTGGCCAGGCAGACGTTGTTCTGTCCTTTCCGACGACCCTTCCAATGAAAAAATCTTTAAATTCACAATAATAAAACATTGAAGGTCACTTATCGAGACAAAAAGTATCTTATCTCTCAAGTTGGACCAAACTGCACACAGTGTGCAAAATTTCATTGAAATCAGTTCGGTAGTTTAGGAGTTCATCACGGACAAACAATGTGACATGTAATTTTTGTATATAAAGATAACCCTTTTTATACAGTTATTGTTTTATTAAACATTTAAACTTGGTAATAGAGAGAGAGCGTATACATTGCCCCAAGAATGAATTACTGACTCTGTGGAGTCGAGAAACTGGTATCACTAGCTTGTCTTTGTTCCTAGTATTTACAGAATGTACATCAGTTTTTTACAAAAACTACCTTTGTTTTTGTGCACATACATTAAATTTTTGGAAATATACTGCGAGGCCAAAGTTAGTATATTTATTTCTTTAAATTTATCTCTAAGAGACTCTCTCGGTTGTAGATTGTAAATAGCTCTAATGGCCCTCTTCTGTAAAACAAAAATAGTTTCTGAATCAGCCGCATTCCCCATAGCAAAATCCCATAAGACATTATGCTATGGAAATAACTGAAATAAACTAATCTAGCTGTCTCGACACTAGTGAGAATTCTCTCTCTCTAATCTTTTTTACAGCATAGGCATAGGCAGAACTAAGTCTGCTTGCTAATTTGGATATATGGGGCCCCACTGAAGCTTTGCGTCGAGAGTGATGTCAAGAAAAACAGTGGATACAACAGGGCTCAGTTCCTCCCCATTTAAAAACACATTGGTATTCAGATTTTTAACAGTTTTTTTTAAATTATTGACTTAAGTCTAGTGCACTAGTTGCCGCATTTCATCGTGCATCGTGGATGACCTTAGCGGGACATATAGCAAGATGGACCGTGTGGAAGCCGCTTAATGAAGTTCCATCGACCAATTTAATAAAGGCCAAGAGTTCGAAATTAGAATAATTTACTTCAATTGTCAAAAACAGAATGCCAAAATTTAGCGACCTACCATTACACAGGTACAAATCTACACGCAGATGTGCGAGAACCTTGAGGGTTCATTGCCGACGCTGATCGATATTTTGCCTATTAGTTACTAGAGAAACACTAAATAGATGCAAACATTCCCCGATAGACCTAGATACTATGGAGATAAGAGCCTCTATTTCAAGTGTAAACAGTCAAAACCTCTGATCAATTTGAGTTCCAAATCGTCAGTGTATCAAAGTAAGTTGTATGAAAGGAATGTATTGTGGTTGTTTAAAATTCATATACCTACAATTTTAAAAGTGTTACGTGTATGTGTGTGTAAGTGTAAATAATAAAAGTAAGTAAAAAAAATAAATGATTTTTTCAATAATTGTTCTATATTTACAATAGTTATAGGTAAATGAAAGATGCTTAAAAATATATAGGTAAACTTATATTACTACTCATAATATTTGTTTCCTTGTATGATATGTATGTATTGTATGGTTTGGATACTATCCTATGTCGGTATTGCAAAGCCAGCTGTGGCAAACAAATGGAAAGGAATCGTGTTCCATAAATAATTGGAATGTTTGCTGTATCTAGTAATATGTGTATGAAAAATATTTCTGTTCATTTTATTGCAGTTCTAAAAAGAAGCTTTTATTTGGCCCACCTTTATATAAGGATAATTTAAGCAATCCGTTATATTGTAGCTTGTAATGACGCCCGAGTAATTTGGCAAATAAAATTTGATTCGTAATAAGAGAAACATGGCTCTTGAAATTTTAATTTTATGAACGCTTTATATCATTCGAACGCTAGCAAAGAGCTCGTTGTTAACTCGAAGCAAGATTTTAATGTTTACTGTACAACGTGTTCGCGTATTTGCACTGTTAAAGACTAATCAAACAATGAATAACTCACAAACAAACTTGCGATGATTAATTTGTTAATCATTACGCGTTTTGAACTGATTAAATTCGGCTTCTCTCACAATTTTGTAAAATACGTGAAATTAGTCATTTTTTTATAGGATAAGGGTGACAAACTAGCACACAGTGCACCTGATGGTAAGTGGTTGCTGCGGCGCATAGACATCTACATCTATTCTCGTTTGTGAATCAAAATGCAGATGCGTTGTCACCCGTGAGGACCAAGATGGAATGTCTCATTTCCAGTAACAAAGGCCTCCGGCCACCTGCACTCACCAAGCGAAACGCAGAGGTAAACCTCTAGTTCACGCTGGTATCCTGTGAGGTCGTGGTACCACCCCGGTTCGAGCCGGCCCATCCATGCGACAGCAAAAGCTGCCACATGGCTCTACCACTGTTAAATTATTCCCACATGGTAGTGGGATCAACCTTTCTGATTTTCCGTTTTCCATTTTGCTCTGTCCAACGCATCATCTTCAATTAACTTGCAGGTGCTGAGATCTTTGTTGACCAAATCTACCCAACTCATTTTCGGCCTGCATTGTCTTCGAGGCCCAGAGATATTCAGACAAGGCCTTTTTCGAATGTAGCTACCAACGCAACCTGCTTTTCTGGAGCTTTTCGACGAAGTCGTGCACACCGAGATTTTGACCGAAATTTGTCGAGTCTTGTCAGTCGACACATCCATTGAAGCATCTTCATTTCTGCCATTGTACGGTATGGACATTATGTTACGGTCCACGTTTCACAAGCGTACCTAAAAACTGGTTTGATTATTGTCGTCGTCGTTAAGTTTAATGGTTATTTTTGGGTCACAGGTTACGCCAGTTACTTACCGCCATTTCAGGCAGGCATCTACAAAAGGATGCTGTAGACCATGACGCAGAGACTTTTGTACTCGTCGCACTTGGAAACTTATTGGCCATCGATGGTGAGTGGGTCATCGGTAGTATAAATTTCGTTGCACACCATGTATCGAGTCTTCGCATCACCCAACACCAAGCCGCATGCACATTTCAAGGGTATTTGCTAGTTCCTCATGTTGATCATCATGATCATTATCAGGATATTGTACATACGGAAGACAAGATGTTTGGTTAATCTTACTTATATGTACGTTTTCAATAATTAAATTATATGGATATTATGTTGCGATAAGTAATTAATATTATATATAATTAAATATAATTAATATAATGTTCCGCAACGGGGAACATTTATGAAATATCCTTCGTTCTGTCTGTATGTTTTTATTTTTTAGAGTCTATTCGTTTAAATGGTTATTTAGGATTATTATTTGAATTTTTATTATTGCATTATTGCTACTGTAATATTTTTAATAGCAGATTAGCGAAATGTAACCTTGTGCACAAACTATAAAATTATATTTTTTTTTGTAAAAATTTTAGGTTTTAATTTAATACAATCTATACATTTCATACCCAACTTCAGTATTAGCCATAGACTCTTAATTTTATTTCCTGCAATTAAAAATGACATGGCATAGGTAATATTATTTAGTTCAAGTATTGTGTTTAAATATTGCTACTTTTTTAGTATTATCTTAATTACTATTGAACTGCAAGTTTTTGTACTGTATGTAGTTGTATGTGCTGAAAATTCAATTAATAGATTACTTTATATTAGCAGATTACATCACGAGCAGCATTTCTCTAAGTTGCATTTTTCATTTTGGCTAAGAAAACACATTATATAATGTTTAATGTACATATTATTGTTTTTGAGTTATAAAAAAGTGACCATATTAACCGGATGACCACATTACCCTTACGTACTCTATAAAAAATTATTATTGTTTGTTCGTATTTTTTGCGCTGCCATACCGTTCGTTCGATTGCGCTAAAACTTTATTTTTGTTGCTTGCACTTGTGCGAAGATTATAGCAATAGTACAATTAACTTACAGTAGGTGGCGCACATATCGTACCGACAAATTTATTTGAAAGTTATACAACATTCAACTTCAATGAATGTATTATCATTCCTAATTAAACAATATAACTGCATCAAATTTAAAACGATATTCCCACAATTATTTTTTTGTGGCAACAACAAGCCGACTAGTTAAAATATAAAAGGAGTTTTGGCGGGAACTTGATCGGCGGCGATTTGCTGCTCCTGTATTATAGTTTAAATAATAGTTTGAAGTGGATTTTGATATATAAAAGTGATGCGATTTTATGTATTACCTATCTACGCATGTGAACTATTAGTGGAAACGGTGAAACAAATGCTCTGATGGTGATGGATTCTCAAGATAAGCTGTTTGCATAGGCGCCTTTAGATACCATCGCCAACTGTCAGCTGCCTGCTGGCTCAAGTTGCCGTCAAAATCTCCCAAGAGCTGCACAATGTGACGCATCAACATATTGTGAAGCAGTGAACTATGAAGGATAATAATACATAAAGTCAAGGCTTGGGGAAATTATAATAAACCGAATAAAAATACTCAAGACTTGGCCTAAAGGTCTAGATACCAGGCCATAAACTCCAAAAACATTAAAATATAAAACATTGTGAGATTCATAGACTTTATCTACGGTGAGATTGTTGAGTTGATAAAGAGTAATTGTGTTCTGTGTTGTTGAGTGATTGCGAGCCTATGACATACTATTTGTTTTTATTTATATATGTAAAATATATACATACCAAAAAGGATATAAAAAATTACTACGTTTTAATTTATTGACGTAATTTGGGTTTCTCCTTATGAATATAACGTAGTGATTATATTATGCTCTTTGCATACGAGTATCATATTGTACTTGTAGTGTCATGTGATGGAAAGCAAAAGGAATTTCGTGCGGAATGCAACCCTTTGTACCTATTATGAAATATTTTGTGAAGCGGCCGACGTTGTCCTAAAAGATGCACGGGTTTACGTGTAAAAGCAAAAATATTTAAAATTTTAAAGTTATTAACGAAACGTTATAAACAACATAAGTTTAATATATATAAACGTTTATGAATATACCGTATACCACAAGTCAGTTAGTGAAAGAATTCAGCTTATAAATTTTTATAATTTTTCATTAGCACAAAACAACAATTACTTATAAGTTTTTTAAAACATATTTTACTATTAATGAACTGATAAGAAAAAAGAGAGCATGGTAATTTATTATTTTTGCTTCCAAAATCGAACCTTTGTTTACTTTTTTTAAATTTACATCATTACTAGCTGTTCCCATCGACTTCGCCCAGGTGGAATTTATTACGGTTAGATTTCACGGGTTTTGATTTTTTCGCGCGGAAGTATAATTGTTTTTCTATAATAAAAGTAGCTTTAGTTACTTCTCATGACATCAGCTATCTGCCAGTGAAAGTCTCGCCAAAATCGGTTCAGCCATTTCGGAGATTAACCAGAACAAAGAGACAGACAGACAGACCGACAGACACAGTTTTTTGTTATATGTAACGTATATAATTTCATATGCATTTAGTAAAAATAGGTTATTTTGACATTACAAACAGACACTTCAATTTTATTTATTTATATAGATCTAATTTATAAAATTCGTTCATAGTTATATTCACAAGATCACAACTATAAATTTGAAAGATTTTAACAACTTAAACTTTAATTTATAACAGAGAGAATGTCATTGTTATAGCATTAGTGTTGTATGAACATAAAAAGGGCTGTAAGTCACGTAATACGCAAGTTCAAACGTCATCTTAAATGTATGGTCCAGCCATATGTTCTCGTTTTTTTTTTATAGAATAAGGGTGACAAACGGGCATACAGCCCACCTAATGGTAAGTGGATACCAAAGCCCATAGATATTTACATCTACCCTCGATTAAGAATCAAAATACATATGCGTTGATGCGCACCCTTGATAACTAAGTTACCATTAAAAAGGATCTCGGATTCGCTACGCTGACCATACAAAACACAGCAGCATTAAGGTCACAGCTCATTAGAGCCACCCGGCACCCGACCCTCACCACCTCGCCTCAGGCGGTTCGTATTCTTCGTATGGATTTGTATGGGCCTGCGCTCACTACATCAACTCCGTACCATCACCGGATCGCCTCGCTCGCGAGGTGTCTTGACTCGCGTGATGCGCGAGCTGGCAACGCGCGGTTCACGCGAGTGCGATGCGGCGCTCTCCACCAACCCATTCATCATTTTCATCATCATCAAGACTGACAGCTATGAGGACCAATTCACGGATTGTAAAATTTGACATCACTGAACACACGTGCATACCTAGGGCTAAACGCTGGTAGACTACACGGAAATTCGTTGGTCACGCGAGGGTCACTCGTTGATCACGCGAGGTCCACTCGTTGACGACGCGAGCTCCACTCGATGACCACGCGAGGTTCACTGGTGACAACGCGGCGTCCACCCGTGGTCCACCTGTCGACTACGAGTTAATTGTCTGTGTCACGTCAGTATGAATTTATGCGAGAAAATTTTCGTACAATGATTTTTTATGACTTTCGATCATTTAAGTCAACAAGAAAGTTATGGTAGACTTCAATTGGCCTTTCATGATGAAGTTTAAACGTGGTCGCACTAATGTCACCGATGATCTTTTTTTATAGTATAATGGTGACAAACGAGCACACAGTCCACCTGATGGTAAGTGGTTGCTGTGGCCCATAGACATCTACATCTATCCTCTATTAAAAATCAAAAGGCAGATACTTTGTCACCTGTGAGGACTAAGATGGAATGCCTCATTTCCAGTAAAAAGGGTCTCCGGTTCTCTACACTCACCATACGAAACACAGCAGAGTTAAGCTGCTATTATATTTTACGTTGGAATTCTGTAAGAGCGTGGTCCTTCCGCGGTCGAGCCGACCCATTCGTGCTACAACTATACTACTAATATAGCTGCAGCATGGCTCTACCACGTATAAAATGATCTGCGTGTGGGACGGCCTTCTACGGCGACGACTGAAGATAACAGCAGTGTTGTGTGGCGTATGATAGAGACTGACAAAATAGTGACTTATCAGCAGGTTCGGACAAGCTTAGGTATCGGTATGAGTCAAGTGCACAAAATCCTCCATGAACATTTGGCGGTCAGGAAGCTTTGTGTCCGGTGGATACCTCATAATTTGACAGAGGCCCAAAAACTCCGTCGTGTTTAGTGTCGTGAAATGATTCAAAGATTTAACGGAGGTGACTCAAATTTTGTGTTCGACATACTTACGGGTGACGAAATCTGGATTTATTGTTATGATCCTGAAATTAAGGGACAGTCTGCTGTCAGGGTGTTTCCTTCCGAGGAGTTGCCAACTAAAGAGAAGAGAGGTGGGAAAAAATATGGTGGCCTCGTTCTTCGGAAGGACAGGTCATTACGCAACAATCGTATCAGAGGATCGAAACAGTTACTGCAGAGTGCTACACTAACAATTGTTGGCCACTTGTCTTGGAAAAAGTTCGGGAGAAACGACCTCGCAGTAGGATCCTCCTTAACTCGGTCTCATCGGATGCAGAGATGTATTGATGTAAATGGACACTATTTTGAAAAAATTTAATAAAACTAATAACTTGCTAGTAGTTTGTTCAGTTTTTGATTTTCTAAGAACTTTCAGTGTCACTCTCGTATAGCCTATACCATACTTTAAAGCGATAGAAACTGCCATGACCTTAATACGAGAGACATGAAACTGTTTACTTATTAATGGAAAAGTTTAATTGGTTTTGCTATTTATTAATAACTCAACGTTTGCATAAGTGAAAACCGAAGTTCTTGTTTGATGTCGTACTGGTTATGTAGATTAGTTTTTTTGCGGTTATTCAAATAAAGAGATTTTTCATGACGAAAATGATTAAGGGTGATAGCTGTGGAGGCGGTCATTGAGATGATGACATGAATGGTGTTGACGCATGCGCGCAGGCTCTGCTTGCTGTGAGATATAAACGCGCGGCACGATCCCAACGCCGCACAACTTTGGCGCGCCCAATCGTTCCCACTCAGAACTTGAGAACGGAACGCGAACTCACTTCAGTCATATTATCGAAATAATTTACTTTTCATCCGCAACTATCTATAGTGTAGTGTCATAGTTTAACTTAGTGGAAACTGCTTATACCTTAATTTCACGATCGATTAAACTTTCCGCGCTTCGATTTTATTTCAACGTTTCAGCGGTAAGTTGTTTAATTATTTTATTAAGTATAATATTAGATTTAGAAACTTGTAAACTATATATTTAAATTCATAACATTTTTATAAAAAGTCACGCATAACATAATATAAATTGTTATATACTTTGAGACTTTTATGAATTCTTAAATTTTAATTCAGTCAATTTTATTTCCAAAACAATTCCAAAATGAATATAAATTTTATGAAAGAAAAAATCAAAATATGTATACCAACCTCGTCAACAGGAGCTTCGTAAAAATAAAGAACTGTTAAGAACTAGCCGTCTTCCTGTCTCAGACGTTCTTTGCAGAGACTTAAGAATATGTCTTAAAAATATAACATATAAATATCTTCCCTCTGTAATTTTTTTACGGTATACACATAAAATTTATTAATAATTCGATCATATTGCCACATATAGGAACCAGACTTTGTAATTTCTTTTATTGGTACTAACTCACGAAATAAGGTACTAAATAATGTCATTTTGATTAAAGAATACGGGATTTGTTAATTACATTACAGCATACTCTACCTATCAAACAGATCCTAGCATAGCTATGAACCATCGTCTCTATAAAATATATGATCTCAAACGATCAAGTTATTCAGAAGTTCAGTAATCAGTAAACATACTGGCTGGTCTGGCAGACGTTCCGCCTTGTCCGATTGGCGGCGCGATGATGAGTTTCCTCGGCATTAATTTCAGACTTTTTAAGCTATAAATATAAAATTAATTAATAATTCAACTACCACCTAATGGATTCTAGGCTAATAAACGGTCGTCGTCTCGACAAAATGTGTTAATACGACATCAATTGGTCAAGACGTTCAAAAGTTACACGATCACTAACAGACGCATCGAAGATCTGTAAATTCAATATTTAATTTAATAATAAATTTAGTGGCCTAATCTGTAAATTGAATATTTAAAAAAAATATTGTGAAAAGAAGTCTTAAAAGACTACTTTATCTTTAAACAAGCCAAAACATTTTTTTTATTTTCGACATAAATAATATGTCAAAATAATTAAAAAAAATATAATAATAAAAAAATCATTATCATGAAAAATTACAAAGTTATTTAACTGACTTCGTGTATTGATTTCGCGCGCTAATCTATGACAAAGACTATGATTTACCGCCGGACGTCGACAAGTAAGAGTGGACCATCGCCATGAAATACTTAACTAGGTGATAAGACTCTTTTTCTAATTAGAAGTTCGTCTGGAATAATTACCGGCAGTGAGGCAAACAATCAGAGGCAACCTCAGAGGTGACAATCTTTAGCCTTTTCTGTTTGAAGCATTAGTCACTTACCACCGAGTGGCCTATAAAATCGTTAGTCATTTAATTTATAAAAAAGGTACACATTCGCGCCCTGCACGCATCCAGCATACCAGGAAGTGGAGGCATGAGTTCGCGTGAGGTCTCATGATGAGTGATATCTAATGTCGAATTTTTAAACGCATTGTCTGCTCCCGACCGAGCTCCCGCCGCACAAATTTATCTTAAAAGTCGGTGTTTATAGCACAATTGAGAAACTTGAGCCCACCAATCTTATGCAACGGCACCTGACACTCCAGTAGCAACGCTGTTGTTCCTAACGTAGTGTAGGGCCAGGGAACATGTTTTAGTTCCTCGAATTTCATTCAACGCTGAGTCAAATTCAACAATTTTTCTTTCCGCTTTAAGCGTGTGAAAATTCTTGTCTTTGGAATGACAATTAATTAAACTGCCATGCCACCAATTTTGTAGTGTAAGTACTCCAGGTAGGTAGGCATTTTTGTGTAAGGCAACCGTATATAGAGGCTTTATAAAACGACTAAAAATATAAGTTGAAAACATAACGAGATATTTTATAATATTATATTTGGTTTTTGCCTACGAAATTGCATTTTTGTGATGGGTAATTGACATAAAAAAAAAACCGGCCAAGTGCGAAGTCGGACTCGCGCACCGAGGGTTCCGAACAAATCCGTAGGTATATAAGTTTAAAATTATTAAAAATGTTTTTATTATATGATGTAACTAAAAATTTATGCTTTTCGCAATTTTTCCTTGGACGAAAATGGACGTTGCTTCATACCAAATTTTAAGATTCTGAGTTCACGGGAAGTACCCTGTAGGTTTTATTTCCCTTGCGAATGACGAAAATTTGCGGCATAAACGGCAGTATCTTTTGATTGCGAGGGCTTAGAAGTTTGATTTTTTCACAGGTCCAAGGGACAGTAGACTTATACATTTGATATGAATTTCAGCTTAATACCCTCACGCGGTCCTGAGAAAAAGGGTCTTGACAGACAGACAGACGGACAACAAAGTGATCCTATAAGGGTTCCGTTTTTTCTTTTTGAGGTACGGAACCCTAATTATTACCTAAAATATTACTATTATATATTAAACGCATTCTGGCCATTTTATGGACAGATTGTTGATGCTCGTGCTATAAAAATCTGACGTACGAGAATCGATGAACTCCTCAAAGTTCTTTACTGCTTCTTCGGAAATGAAATTTTCGCCTAATCATAAAGTTAACTAAACTTTGCAAAAAATGGAAGTCTGTTGGTCAACATCCGGGGAATATGGTGGATGAGGAAGGGTCTCTGGCTTTAGCTACTCTATACAAAAAAAAAGAGTAAAGCTTTTTGTTTTACCGAGATGACTGAAGTGTAGTGTAGTAATATTGTTTTGACACTCAAATCAAAATCTGACGCTAGTTCAGCCGTAGTTTGTGTCGGATCCGCTTCTACTATCCGTCCTTCAGTTCATCATCAACCACCTTCTTCCCCGGTCAGCTGTGAGGTTTATTTTGTGAGGTCAAAACTTCCCGAAACAACGCAAATGAGTCCATATCGCATAGTTTGTCTTTAGCAGTACTAGGTCCGTATACGTAATTGATATTGCGCACCGTTTGTCACAAATTTTTTCTACGTCGAATTCATATTCCATAACAACACGTATTTTCCTAGAGTACAAGAAACAAATGAACATCTAATTATAATAAAGGAATACCTTATTATATACAATATTTATTAGAATTGAAAATTCTAAGTCAAAACATTGCTATTACAGTTTTTTTTTATAAGATAAAGGTTCCAAATGACCCCATAGTCCATCTGATGATAAGTGGATGCTGTGACCCACAGACATCTACATCAACATCACCCCTGAGAACTAAGATGAAATGCCTAGATTCGGTTCTCTAAACTCAACATAGGAAATACTGGAGCATTAAGTTGCTTTAATACGCTGGTATTTTGTAAGACCGTTGTTCATCTCCGGTCGAGCCGACCCATTCATGCTACAAACATAATATAGCTGCAGCGTGGCTCTACCACTTATAAAAAATTTAATTGGCGAGTTCAGTAAAACGGCAATTTACGTGACCTAAAGTATTACTTTGTTTTGTGTAAACGATTAAGGGTTTTCTGTCGTACATTCATTAATAAATAAATAGTTCTAGCGACCTATCATTTCATATTTTTATACTCCAAGGTCTATTGTACAAATAATAATTAACAACACCACTTTACAAACGTCCGCGCGAACGAATTCGCGGGTACAGCCAGTTTTAATATTAAGATATGAAAAATATCACGCACTCACTGGAAATCTTGACTTTGTTAATCTGCCGACTTCCAAAAAGGAGACGGTACTCAATTCGGGTGTATGTTTTTTTTTTATGTGTGTTACCTCATAACTTTGTACTGGGCAAACCGATTTGGATGATTCTTTTTTTATATGAAAGCTGATAGTTCTCGTGTGGTCCCATATGAATTTGATCAAAGTCGGACCAATGGTTATTGAGTTATTCTTAAATAACCTATATTGAAGTCGCTTATATTGAAGTCGGCTGTATAAAATTTTTAATTTTAAATTATTTAGTTATAAGTTATGTTAATATTATCTAATATATAAAATTCTCGTGTCGCGGTGTTTGTTACCAAACTCCTCCGAAACGGCTAAACCGATTTGTATGAATTTTTGTGTGCATATCGGGTAGGTCTGAGAATCGGCCAACGTATATTTTTCACTCTTAAATGATAAGGGTGACCCACCCCTAAATATTTTTTTGATAAACATTTTTATTTTTATTTTATTATGATTTATCATTGAAAAATACATAAAACTTCAAATTTTCACCCTTCTACGATCAACTCCTGTTTTTTAATCGCGATTTTTAAAGCTAAAAAATATTTCTTAGAAATAATGTATAATATGGCAAAACAACGTTTGCCGGATCAGCTAGTTATCAATAAACATTGCAAGATTTATAAGTTAAATTATTAAATATTTCTTGAGGACATAATAAATTACTCATACAAATTAATATTGTTTACTATTGCTAATATGTACGGACAGTATGACATGACATTCTCAGTATCTACTGCATACTACATGCAACTAACCATTGGGTGAAATGGTAGCTCATAATTTGCCTACTATAATGCCTACATTAAAAATATTTATTGAATTTATATTTCCACTGTCCCACTAGTTCAGAAAATGTCTTATATTTCAGAAGAACAAAGCTTTAAGTAAAAAGTGAGAACCGACTTTAAAGTATTAAAAAGAATAAAATATTTTCCACGTAGCAGCTTCTGAAGTCGGTGCTAAGACATAGTGCATAGAAGAACAATTAAAGAACGGACTTCAGAAGCTGTTCTGTAGTAATTATTTTATTCTTAGGGGAAATTACTTTATAGATTTGGAGTCGGCTTTTACTATTCTGTATGTTTTTTTTATGTATGAGGTAACATAACTTTTTTCTGGGTGAACCGATTTCGATGATTCTTTTTTTGCTTAAAAGCTGGTACTTCTCATGTGGTCTGACCAATAGCTTTTGAGTTATTCTTAATAACTTTTACTGAAGTCGGTTGTACAACATTTTTAATTTAAAAAAGTTTTAATTATATGAACCTTTTGTCAAAGAAGTATCATAACAGCTAGAATGTCGTCTTATTCCCTTATTTTTCTATACTATCTTCTCCGAATTAATAAACGACAACATCTGACTGAAATATAACCTATCTCATAATACATAAGAGTTTAAAGAAAACTTAAACAACACGCATTGAGCATGAGCTGTGATAATCCTGATAATTATTTTATTTTATCCTGGTGATCCTGATCAGGATACTAGGATAAAGTTATTAAATTATTGTAGTGTCATCGGTCCTTGATACGAGTGCAAATTTTCAAGTCAATCGACCGTCTACAAGCTGGTGAAAATTACATTAAAAGACCCCGTTACATAGATAGATAGATACATGCAAAGCTAATAAAAGCGTAATAAAAAAAAGTATCATTAAAACGGTTTAAAGTTGACGAAGATATCACGCTGTACATGCACAAAAAATTGTCAATGTCGAATTAAGAAAATACTCCTTCTTTCCTCAGATAAAATAGAATTCCCGCAGTATTCCTTAATATTTTTTATTTACTTACTTTTTATTTTATTTGGAATGTCGCTTGCATGTTTTAATAATAGGATTTTTATAAAGATTTTCTAATTATTTTCATCACCATCATCACATTATCATCATCATCACAGCCCTTCACAAGTCCACTGCTGAATATCAACCTCCTCCAAGGAAAGCCACTCAACAAGCCAACATCCATCGACTTCCTGCATGTCTACGTAACGTCTAGCCAGGGAGTGGGTTTAAACTATGAGGTTGCTACTTTTACAAACTTATTTTCTGTAATATACTAAAACGTAACAATGTTTTTCGTCGCCATCATTATAACATCACAAGTCCACACCCAGTTAAATAATGGGCTTTCCTTTAGATTTTCAGTATTTTAAGTATTTATTCACCAAATCCAGAAGCGTTTCGTTATCCGCTACTATCCATTGCATTAAGTACTAAATCAATGTAAAATGGTTTTAATACAAATCGTTTATAATCACATTTCAATCAGTAAGTTATGACGACTTAAAATGAAACCACTGTAAGCCGTTCCTAATTTCTTGTACCAGTTATATAATAAGTTTTTTTTAATTTAATTTAGGGACTACCACATAGTTTACCTGGCGGTAAGTGCATGCTGTGGCCCATAGACATCTGTTGTCACTTTTAAGGACTTTGGTGGAATGCCTCGAACCAGTAAATAAAATTCGCAGTGTAAAACTGTTCGTACGGAAAACGAGTCGTTTTTATGATATGGAAATTTAGTTTAGTGACCTTTTACAGCCATTGCAAAAATATTATATACTAGAGGTATATCATAAGGTATATAATATAATGGCTGTAAAAGGTCACTAAAATAATTAGCGATTAAAGAAAAAAATCAAAAATTATTATATTTAATAGTCCTGAGCCACTTGCTTTATCTACTCTCTGCAGATTTCATCAGTCTTGTGACTGCAGGAACTAACAATGTGTATAATTATTTATCATTTTGTGAAGGAACACTTTCCATGCAAAATACTATATAATTTTCATTAGAAGCTGTTTTTATTAAGACAGGTTATAAAAATGTTAAACTTGTCTAATTGTTATAAAATAAATCACTATTGCAATGAAAACATCGCTTTTTTTTTCTTATCTGAAACTAGTGACCACGAAGACCCGAGGCCATAAGTATTCAAAAATCCATTCAAATTTTAATATTTTGATTTCATGTTTTATTACTTTATTTACTTCAACGTGTATTACGTAGAGACGAAGTAGAGAAAATCTATCTGATACAAAGTAGAGGGAACTTAATCAAAGGGGATCGTCGCGTATGTTATTTCTCCTACCCGTAGTTTATTACTACGTAATATGATATTTCACATCATTCCTTCCTTCGAACGATTGTAGAAACATGGTGAGTGTTGAAACTGTAATGTTATTTGCGAAGTAAGTTTATCTGTGTATAGTAACATGTTATTGTGTAGTGGTTGGTTAAAGTTTATAGGATAGGAATGCTATTGTACAAAATGAGATCCGGGGTGACAATGGCTGGATTGATAGTGTTTAAATAATTATTTTGTTTCTACTTAACTAGCTTTCTGTTTGTCACCGTAGGAGCCATTACCAACGGTCGCCGACTAAAAGGTCAGTTAAATATGAACAGCGCAGCCATATTTTTCATACACGGCAAACCTATATATCATGCTATGTGCTTTGGGTTTGACTTGGGATAATAAATTTCCGATTTTATTGATCTACTACCTTTCCACCCCGCGGTGTTACCCGCGTTAAATTTGTATCGTCCAGACAACCACGCGTATTATGAGACCAGATACAACGAGGAGCTCAAGCTATCACATGAGATTTTACCCATATTTCGAAATTATGATATTTGATTATTTTTTAAGTTAGACTAAGGCCTTTTGAAAAGTGTAAACCACTCTAACAATCTTTCTCTTTGTAGGTACTTATGTAAATTTATCCGCTTTCTTCATTAAACAATTTTCTGGTACTGCTGTACGCTTGTGGAACGCTTGCTACAAGATATTTGTCGCGTTTAAAGCTTTTGTCCTTTCTTGTATCTATTGTACTTTCCTCGACTGCCCTCATTTTGTGTTTTTTTTTGTTTAATTGTTTAATTTATTACCTTACTCCTAGTTATTCGTTATGAACAATTGTCTGTGTAATAAAGTTGTCTGGAAGTAGTCGCCTCCAATGAGATAAAACCGACTATTGTACCGTCTGTATTTATTTAATTTTATTTTTGTTTGAATATGCTTTGCATGCCTGCAAAGAATAACTTTTCCTTGCAACTTCGCCCGCGTGGAATTTATTGCGATTGGATTTCATGTGTTCTAATTTTTTGGCGCGGAACCCTAATTCTTTTCCTGAAATAATAGTAGTCTAAGTTATTCTTTATAACATCAGTTGGCTGCCAGTGAAAGTAAGTAAAGTAACGAAGAAAACAAAGTGATAAGAGTTTTAAGCGAATATTTGAATGCGGTGTACTGCAAGAAAATAATGTTAGTTTTAAACTGCACGAAGTAAAACTGTAAGATTATTTATTGGCTTCAAGACTACAGTTGCACTTTTTCTAAAGAATAAACTAATTGCTTACCCTCAAGGAAGATTTATATGGTGATTAATTACTTCAAATAGAGGTTTTAAATTTGTTTAATTTTTTTTTGTATGTCAGGTCATAAGTTCTGTCAAAAACTTTTTATAAAATTAATGATAGACTTTTTGATAGTTATATAGAAATTATATATGAAATGAAAGGTAATTTAATTTAGAATACAATTTCATTTACATTATTCAAAATGCCCTCTCCTGTTTTGAATACATGTCCATAATCGACGCGGCCAATCATCAACCTTAGCACGCACCACATTCATATCTATTTCTGCCGCTGCTTTAGCCAAAGATGCTCGGAGAGATTCCAAATTCTGATGGGGTTTAGCGCAGACTTTCTCCTTCAAATGTTGCTATATCTTGTAATCCAGTGGGTTTAAATCTGGACTAGAAGAGGGCCAGTCTTCATGTCCGATAAAGTCAATTCCACGGGCGGTCAACTAGTTTTGCGTGCTTCGTGCCCTATGAGCTGGTGCAGAGTCCTGTTGGAATATCCAATGTCTGTTTTTGAATATTGTTTGAGAAAGAGGTTCCACTATATTTGTTTGGACGGTATTTTGGTATACCTCGTCACTGGTTTTTACACCTTTTTCACAGAAAAACACCTCAGTTAAGCCTGAATATTAGACTCCAAGCCAAACCATGAGTAACGAAGGATAATGTCCTTGTTGAAACCTCGGAATACGCGTGCTGGCTTCTTCACTGCTGTGGGCATACACCTTATGATTTTGTTTATTATAACTTTCTTCAATGTTAAAAAATTTTTCATCCGAAAACAAAATTTCGCGGATTTTTTTTCCCGCGTACCGCCGTAACAAAGCGCGGGATGTATCCGGCCTAATTTATTTCAAAGGCTCGTTCAAAAAATGTCAGGTCTTCTTACGATAAGCTGGTAGTCCAAGGTCTTCATTGACCACTCTTTTAACCGTGGTTCTGCTTAGGCCCATCTGAAGCGCCAAGATATTTTGTTTAAGAACAGGATTTCGTTGGATGCGCGCCTTCACTGCTTTGATGATCGCGGGTGTCCTAACTGTACGAGGTCGGCTGATCCTTTTACGATCTTCGAAGCTTGAATCTTCAGTGAATCGTTTGATAGTGCGATTAACAAATCGTAGGGTTATTTTCAATTTTTGTAGAATATTAAAAATCTCTTTTGGCGCGTAACCACAGCGGTGCAACGCGACAACCGCTACTCATCTTCTTTCTTCGACCACTCCATATTTAAAAATGAATGAAAATGAATGTCATTTTTCATTTTCGACAAACGCAAACGTTATATATTTAAAATTGGTGAAGTTCATCTAGCCAGTATTCAAAAATTTTAAATAACAAGGTTATGACAGAACTTATGACCCGACTAAGTATATACAATGCCTGCACCGCTTTTTTGCGTAACTTACCTAAATTGTAATGAATATTTTCAACATTTTAATATAATCAGTAGTTTTTATGAATCATTTATGTTATTTTCATCATCATAATCATTATAGTTCACTACTTATATACATTACATTCCAGTACACTCATCACAAGTTCACTACTGAACATAAGCCTCTCCCAAGGAATGCACCGTCCCGAGTCGCCTGCATCCATCGACTTTATTACGTCCTTTTGGTAGAAATTAAATTTTTTCTTCAGAATAAGGTGATTAATTGAATACTAAAAGTGAGAGAACACCCGTATATACATTAAAATTGAATACAAAGAAACAAAAACAATAATATAAAAGTTTTTACAAACAAAACAACGTTATAGAAACAAGTGTTTACGATGATTTACGTTGATGTTTAACTAGGAATTCGAAACGAACTCGTTTCACAAAAAGAAAATTTATTTATAACAGCAATATATTGCACCTTCAAATACATTAAATTTACTATCTTTTTTCTACAAGTTGAGACTTGAAATAAAATTCAAAATAATATAAGAGTTTAAAAGCCCTATATTTACATCGTATAATTATGATTCCTTTCATATAGATTTTTTTTCCCAATTTCTCACTTTTTCTCTTATAAGGTATATTATGACTAGTATCCAATTTCGTGGTTAGTGGTCAAAGGGGTTCTCTGTTATCTACAAAACTTATCGTCCCGCTGGATGCGGGACGCAGGGCTTTTGTCCGTGCTACAAGACTGTTCCAGGCAATACATATTTATGAGCTTTTTGTGTGTAAATTTTTAAAAGAACATGATTCAGTTGCCTATGGGTATGTTTCTATTTGTTACAATAAATAAAACTACCGCACTTTGACTGTTGAAAATAACTGAATGCAGAAAAACTTATTTTTATTTAATATAAGTTCTTTAAGACAGAACAATAAAGGTTTTGATTTTCACTAGCTTGTTTTGCATTGCTATTCATGGTTGCACGAGTAGTAGATTAATATCTATAATATAAAAAAGTGGTAGAGCCATGCTGCAGCTATATTAGTAGTATAGTTGTAGCACGAATGGGTCGCCTCGACCGGGGAAGGACCACGCTCTCACAGAATACCAGCGTAAAATGGCAGCTTGACACTGCTGTGTTTCGTACGGTGAGTGTAGAGAACCGGAGACCCATTTTACTGGAAAAGAGGCATTCCATCTTAGTCCTCACGGGCGATGACGCATCTGCATTTTGATTCTTTATTGAGGATAAATGTAGATGTCTATGGGTCACAATAACGACTTACCATCAGGTGGACTGTGTGCTCGTTTGTCACCCTTTTCCTATAAAAAAATTGCTGTCCGTTAGTCGCGCAAATACTCGAAAGTGGCAGGACCGATTTTATAATATTTCTTATTTTAAGCAACTAAAAATAATAAATATTGATAACTTCCTATCCAAGAGCTGAGATGAATAGTTCTGAAATCTATACAAATAAATAAAATTGAAGTGTCTGTTTGTAAAGTCAAAATTACAGCTTTTTCCTAAATGCATATGAAAGTATATACGGTACTTATAACAAAAATACAATTTTTAAAGTTTTTGTCTGTCTGTCCGTCTGTCTGTCTGTCTGTTTGTTCCGGCTAATCTTCGAAACGACTGGACCGATTTTGACGGGATTTTCACTGGTAGATAGCTGATGTCACAAGGAGTAACTTAGGCTACTTTTATTTTAGAAAAAGAATTAGGGTTCCGCGCAGAAAAAAAATTAAAACCCCAAATAACACGCGGGCGAAGTCTCGGGGAACAGCTAGTATTTATATATAATACTAGCGGATTTTGGATTCCAGTCTTTCTTGGACTCCCCAAATGAATGCAGTGTAATGCAGCCGTAAACAAAATTAACTAAACTAATATTAACTACTAATTAATAAACGTGTTTGCATTATATGCTTCACTCCGGAGGCTTAACTACTTTTTACCCATTTCCACCAAAATTACGTTTGCACAATTTTTACTACTCCCTATCCTCGACTATGCTGACATTTGTTATCTTGATATCACCGAGGAGCAACTTAACAAACTTGAGCGGCTCCAAAATCTCTGTATACGGTTCATATTTGGGCTTCGTAAATATGACCATATCTCAGAATACCGCACTAAGCTCAAGTGGCTCCCAATCCGTCTTCGTCGGAATATTCATATCCTTTCTGCTCTCTACTGCATCTTATTTAATATATCAAGTCCTTCCTATCTAAAATAACGTTTTAAATTGCTCAGCTCCTGTCATAATATTTCCTTACGATCCAAGGAAAATTTTTCCCTCCAATGTCCTGTGCACTCCTCGACTTATTATGACAAATCATTTTCTGTTCTTGGAGTAAGACTTTGGGACTCCTTGCCCTAGTCAATTAAAAGTGCTCCATCCTTATGTGTTCCAGAAACAGGTTAAGGAATACTATTAGTCTCTCTAACGCTTTCCCTTGCTCTCTTCACTTAATTATGGTCATTGATCTACCTGAAGAATGTTGTCTTTGTAATGCATAAGTTTGTATCTTTATTTTTATTTTAGTGCACCCTACCCATTGTTCTCTTTTCTTATTTTTATTCGTTTCTTCTTCTGGGTTGTCTGGAAGAAATTACTATGTAGCAATAACACCGCCCTTTGTATATTCCTCAATAGTTGTTTATATTTTCTTTTTGATATTTTTAACTTTTCTTGGTGTACAATAAAGAGTATTGTATTGTATTGTATAACGGTCTTAACAATGCCAAATATCACACTCCTTCGTGCCGCAATATTACAAAGCTTTTCACGTATGAATAGAAGACTAGCTGTTCCCCGCGACTATGCCCGCGTGGAGTTTATTACGATTGGATACCATGAGTTTTAATTTTTTTGCGCAGAGCCCTATTTATTTTTCTAAAATAAAAGTAGCCTAAGTTACTCCTTATAACATCAGCTATCTGCCAGTGAAAGTCCCATCAGAATCGGTCCAGCCGTTTCAGATAGACAGACAAACAATTTAAAAACCGTATTTTTTTGTAAAAGTGTCATATATACTTTCATATGCATTTAGTAAAAAGCTGACGTTGAATTTTGGCGTTACACACAGACACTTCAATGATGATGTTCAAAGTGAAAAATCAAAAAGTTGCCACAGTATCTAACACAAATAGAGATAGTTATTTTGTACCTATGACAACCCACGGCAAACGGGTCCGCCGTGACGTGCCGTGCCGTGCCGCCCCAATCCGTGTTGTTGGACTCTTTGAAATTATTAAAAACTTTTTTACTTTTGTCGTAAGACACAGCTGTGTGAAATACCAGAAAAATCATGGAGCTCCTATAGATGACGTCATCCCTTTTATAGCAAAGTTATAAAACCCAAACCGATGACACTTAGAACGGGCGACGGCCATGTTCAGCAGTGAAATTTTACGGGCTGTAGAAGAACAAACTGTTTTCTTTCACGCTTCCCTACGATGTTTTCCTAAATGTCAAGTACAACATGGTAGGGTAAATCAACACTTAAAATGACTAATGATATCCACTATTTATGTGAATAAAAAAAAAATTAAAAATTTAAAAACATATTTTTTTATATATTCCGCGTCGCATTATAGCATGTGCACTGAGGCAGCCGTCCGAGTTACCTCGGAGTGCGGGCCGGACTGAAAACCAGTTAAACCAGTGTCGGGATCAGAGCAATGTGTTTCTGTATCCTGAGTCCTGTCCATTTCACGGTCTTATGCTGCTACACAGACTCATTTTATATTATTTTTACATTTTTGTTAATTTAGGGAAATATTGTTTTATTTTCTGTTTAATTCCAATTTTTTGCTTTGTTTTGTATCTATTATGATTAGACCGTGAATAAATGTTTTTTTCTTTCTTTCTTTCTTATTAACAATTAACACGCTTAAGCTTCCACGACTCTTATTCAAATAATTCCATGTCAAATAGACCTGAACTTAGGCCTCGCCTATGCTCAGCAATGGTCTTTTGAATACCTCATACGGGGATATTGGCCACAATTGGCAAGCGGGTTCGCCACAGCAGTTTTTTATTATTTGAGCTCTTACGGTGAAGAAGGTGCTTTCCATCTCCTGTTTCAGTTTCACTTTGTCGCCTCTACGACTTCTTCGGGATGAATGGGGTAGTAAATATTCTCACACCTTCACACACGGCGAGAGAAGATGTATATTCCTCTATCTATTCTTGTCTTTTTATTATTGACAACATATATATTTAATAAACCTAGCAAGCTAACAGCATAGCAAAGTGGCGAAGCAATCAGCTTTGTAGCGGTTTCTAACGGTTGCCGTTGAGCAATCAGTTTCAAAATAGGAGGTTCAGATGCCTGGGTGATCAGTAATCGATTGTTGAAAACAGAATTTGAAAATTCGAAACCGTTCTCGAGATAATCGTGGGACAGACGGACAGACGGACGGACAGACGGACAGACGGACAGACGGACAGACGGACAGACGGACAGACGGACAGACATCGTGAAATCAATAAGTGACTTCGCAAGCTTCGCCACTTAATAATTCCATATGCAAGAAATATGGATGTAGGATGCTGACTTTGTTACAGATTTTAGAGTATAGTATGTTTAGCTTTATATTAGTTTTATATTGGGATGAGCTAGAATAATGACATTGGATAGGTTTGTTGTTTTCAACCGACTTCAAAATGGAGGAGGTACTCAATTCGACTGTGTGTTTTTATGTTTTTCTCGGTGAACCGATTTCAATGATTCTTATTTTATTTGTAAGCTGGTACTTCTCATATGATTCCATGTAAATTTGATCAAGATGTGACTAATAGTTTTTAAGTTATCCTTAATAATTTATATTGAAGTGGGTTGTACAAATTTTTTAATTTTACCATTTGTGTAATATTGACAGAGGGGATCGACGTTAGCTTTCGCAATATTAATACTAAAGTTATTTAAAATTGAAGGGATTTTAATTAATCGTTTGTAAACTTTAATCGTAGTAATAGTTTCTGCCAATCGGCTTGTCGAAATTTGGTGTCCAGCCGAAAAGCCCGAAATTCGGAATGACTGATAAAATTTAGGTAACGATAATGAGGGTTGCTCTCTAATTAATTACGTCGTAAACAATAATTTTTGGCAACTAGATTGATATTTTAGAATTTAAGGTAGAAAAAGTAGTAGGAACTATCTATAATTGATAGACATGATTTATTAAAAAATCGTCAATGTATTTACGCTACAAAATGAAAATAGTGAAAAAGGATTTACGATTACGAGGATTTGTTAAAATATATTTTTGTAATATCGATAATAGCGATTAACTTTGGTGAATTATATACCATGGCAATGGGCCGGCCATATAACTCGAAGAACCGACAACCGATGGGGGAAAAGAGGTTCTCGAGTGGCGGCCTCGTATCGGCGGACAAAGGGTAGGACGTCCTCCCACTAGATGGATTGACGACCTGGTAATACATGCAGAAAGTCGATGGATGCTGGTGCCTCAAGACCGTGTTTTGTGGCATTCCTTGGGGGAGGCCTATGTTCAGCAGTGGACTTTTGAAGGGCTGTAATGATGATGATGATATTATACAAGTTTTACCACGTTTCATCAAGCATAAAAAGAATACAATGTTGAAAGAAATCATTACTTGCATCATTATTTTAATGTTAAGAGCAGTTGAAGCGATTCAGTCTGCTTTTACTATCGATTCTTTTGGTAAGTATTTGTAAGTTCAATTTTTTATAGAAATGCTGAATCGAACACAATGAAAACTTAATCATATTTTCAATTTTGTTTAGATATTATTAAGGATATTATTACATAGGTAAGATTAAAAAATATGTATTGTAATTGGATATCAAGTGAGTTGAATATTGTTACCACGATCACCTAAGCTAGTTTTCTACATTTTTATTTTAGAAAAATTTCGTTCGCAGTGATATCTGATCTTCTATGTTCTGTCCTTTGCGTTAAGCGAATACAGATTTCTGACGCGCTAAATACATTTAATTACCTAGCAATAGGCTTCTATTTATCTGTCGCATAATACCTTTTGAAACTCGTAACGAAATCATTGTCGTTCAAACTGGATATAATTGTGTAAGTAATGATTTCTTAAATATACGCAAATACGTGAGGTACACTGAACGTTTTGCGTAACTCATAAGTGAAACAATGTATATGTAAAATAATAAATACACTTCATTAGAAGTATTTGCCATTACATTTATAACACTTTTTCATTGCTTCAAACCTATGTTGAAAACATAAGGCCATTAGTGTGAGTACATGTTTTTCACGTGGGGGTTGAACGCTATAACGGCTTCTACCGCTTTCGTAAATTACGAATCTCTCATTAAATCTTTGATATTTTGGAAAATAAAGAAATCTCACGGTACGAGGTCTGGACTGTGTGCGGGATGGGTCACAAGCATCACTTTTTCAAAAGCCAAAAGTTTGTCTTATTCGCGGTGTGCAATAGGATGCGACTTTTATGGTCGTTATTCCTAACTTTCTCAATGACACTGAGCAAACAAATGGTGATGTACCACTCAGTATTAACTGTCTTTTGCTCATCAAGGGGATCGTGAAAATAGGTTTAATCAAACACAATCATTTTTTTACCCACGTTTTTTGCCTGCCTCAATTTTGTTGATTTGCTGTCGCCTTCGATCATCCATACGGAAGACTTTCCGAAATGTAACAATATATGCAAGTATCTCCTATCGCAAATATCATAATCATTTGAATGTCCGTACAACATTGTTTACACCATTTTGCTACGAATGTCGAACTTCAAGTTGACATGATAAAAAACAAATGAAACGCAACTTCCCATCAAAAATTATATTAATATAACAATAAAACAATATATTATATAAAACAATATTTTAATATTTTAGGCGCTTCAGCGCTGTCAAGTTGACTGTCGGTATATCGAAGTGCTGAAGTGTTTGTACAGTAGGGCTACGATGGCTGTTCGAGTACAGAACCAGAGTACGAAACTAATCCACCTGCAGAGAGGTGTAATATAGGGTGGAGTTACATCGCCGAAACTCTTCACCACTGCATTGGAAGACGTTTTCAAGCAACTGGACTGAAAATGATACGGTATTAACATCAATGGCGAGTACATCACGAGCCTCCGATTTGCCGACGATAAAGTCCTTATGACAGAATCGCTGGAGGACCTAAGCACTATGCTCAATGACCTCAGTAGTGTCTCCCAACGGATAGGTCTTAAGATGAGCATGGACAAAACAAAGATCATGTTTTACGTCCATGTCACACCTATGCCGGTAGTTGTTCGGAGCACTAAGCTCGAAGTTGTTGACGAGTATGTTTACCTGGGATAAATAGTTCGACTAGGTAATTCCAATTTCAACCGAGAGGTCAATCGACGGATTCAACTCGGCTGGCAGCGTTCGGGAAATTACGACACATCTTCTCATTAGGTATACCTCAAAACTTGAAACTGAGACTGTACGAGTGCGTGTTGCCAGTGATGACTTATGGATCTGAGACGTGGTCCTTCACTGCAGGCCGTAAGCTCAAGGCCGTTCAGCAAGCTATGGAGAGGGCTATGCCCGAGGTTTCTCTGCGTGATAAACTTAGAAATGAGGATATCAATGATATCAATGGCAATGGGCTGACCATACAGCTCGAAGAACCGACAACCGATGGGAAAAAAAGGTTTTCGAGTGGCAGCCTCGTACCGGTAGGCGAAGTGTAGGGCGAGCTCCCACTAGATGGAGTGACAACCTGAAAAGCCATGCAGGAAGTCGATGGATGCAGGTAGCTCAGGACCTTGCTTTGTGGCATTCCTTGGGGGAGGCCTATGTTCAGCAGTGGACTTGTCTTTTTCTTATGTTTTAAAAAATATGAAATATTAGTGAGCGGCCAGAAGCGCAGAACTTTCAGGGTGTACTACACATTTAAAAAATAATAGTTATTATTCAATAGTTATATAATATCTGTGCGATTTATATTTAAATGTGGTTTTATTTGTTTTTTTTATAATGTAGGTTGGTATCCATGTAATTCTAATGTTATTTAATGTCTTACCTATAACATTACCGTTTTGTTGAACTGCTTACATACTTTGAACAGCTATGGAACAAACATGGAATTCTAAATTCAAATTAATTTTATATTGGCATGTTATTCCTTTTTCAAAAAATCCAAATTCACTTTTCAATTATTTTTCTTCCGTTTTATTTTCTGCAAATAGTTAATATTTATTACCAATGTATTCAAACGTAAAAACATTGCGTCGCAAATGGCACGCAATATCAATGACGTATACGGACCAAAATTCGACCCGGGAAATTCTTCCGACTCCGACTGCCGACTGAATCCGACTCGGGAAATTTTGACCTCATAAATGCACATAGTGGCCGTCTGGAGAAAGGGTTAATAATGACAAACTGCAGGCGATAGTGAAAATCCGCTTCGAATAACGTCTGAGCTAGCATCGGCTTTTGGTGTAGGTGTCAAAACAATATTAGATTATTTGCAGCAAATCAGTAAAATAGAGAAGCTTGACAAATGGGTTCTTTACGAACTGAGTAACGCTCAGCTAGAAGCTCGAATCCAAGATTTCATCATATTTCTGATTCGCCATAGAAATAAGGGAATTTAGAGTTGAATTGTTACTTAAGACGGGTAGTGGATTCTATACAGCAATCGCAAGCGTTTATCACTGTGGTTAGATCCAGGAGTACACGTCAAACAACGCCTGAAACGGAAGATAAGCCAGTAGAAGCTTATGGTGACTACAGTTGTTGTTTTTTTTTCACTTTTTATTCACCGTAGCTACTTGCCATTTGGTGACACAGTTACTGCCTAGCTAACCATAATTCTTAAGAATTACTAATGATGATGGAGAAGCTGGCACTTGGTGAAGTACTCTTCGCTGTTGGTTCGTCATTACAAAGCCCGTCTGCATACTGCATAGCAAACGTTTTTAGACCCTTTTTACTGGATACAAGGCATTCCATGTTAGTCCTCAGGGGTGACAATGCATTTGCATTTTGATTCTTAATCGAGGATAGGTGTAGATGTCTATGGGTCAGAGCATCCATTTACCATCAGACGGGTTGTGTGCTTGCTTGTGAGACTTATTCTATAAAAAAAATGTTAGCAAAATTAGCAGAGCTAAAGCTCGTCTTTAGCCGACATATTCTTCAGACTTTGCTCCAACATACTTCATGTTTTTGCGAAGATAACTTATTTATAGATAAATATTTCAATTCCGAAGAAGCAGTAAAGAACGCCTGTAAAGTTTATCGATTCTCGTGCAGCAGACTTTTATAGCAAGGCATCAACAAACTGCCCATAAAATGGTAAGAATGTGTTAATAATTTACGCAAATTATTACATTAATTAAAGTTTTTAATATTTTTTTGTTTTTAATCTTCCAAAACGGCAATTTATTGATAAATACCTGATAAGTTAACTATAATAACAATAATCTTGACTATTTCATTGTCAACGAAATAAAAAGCTAGGATTTGAATTGCTCGGTTTAGAAAATCTAGTTGTATAAGACAAGTACGGTATATAAAGTTGTCTGCAATGTTTTCTTTTCCCAACAATTGCGCTGTCAGATGGGAAGTGGGTGGATCTGCAGGAGGCATTTTTTCTCCTTGAAGCGGGCTTGCGTCTAAAATGTTCTATTTTATGGACTTGAGCATTATTTTTATTATATTAATCATTGATACGAAATTGTAAGACTTCAAGAGGCCCTTCTAAGTGTTTTCTTTTGTACTGTGTAAGTGACGGATATTATATTAATAAGTGGCAATTTGCTAAACCATGTATGTAATCATTTCGATAATCATTAATATGTTTAACATAATGTTAGGTAAGTTTTAAAACAGTCACACACACTTCAAAACATTAAAAATAATAACTGTAATTAAATATTCGGTGTCAAAATTAAATGCTTATTTACTTTAATTAACAAAGTGAGTGCATCATAAAATCTATTCGTTATAAAATGAAAAAAGACTATGTAGAGTTTACTCCTTGTTGAGTTCTTGCTTGGCACTTGTTGAATTTCACTCTAATAAGGGTCGCCACTCGCCACTAAGTTATTTAGTCCAGCTCCGGCGATACAATTGTGAGTTAAATATAAAAATATATCTTAGTATAGTTAATTTTTATATATAAAAAATTACGTGTCACATTGTCAGCTAAACTGATTGCAATGAAATTTGGCACACTGTGTGCAGTTTGGTCCAACTTGAGAGATAGGATAGTTTTTATCCTTATAAATGACCCTCAATATTTTTTAATACGAATTTAAGAATTTTTATAGGACGCAGGGTCGTCGGAAAGGGCAGAACAACGTCTAATATGTATAAGTAAATATTAGGTTTTCTTTTAATGGTTTCTAATACAGGCATATATCGTGATAATTTTTAATTTTCATCATTGCGAAGACAATGTTTAAGTAGAGTGCTATTTTGTCATACAAAATTAACGGGACTAAAATTAAAAAAAAACATGAATGTTAGGTGCAATTGTTAAAGGAATTTAAAAAGGAGAAAATTCTTTGATAAATTCAGCTCATCTTTGGTATCACACTGTCCGCTATTTCAGCTTATTACACTGATGAGCTCATGAATTCGAGGAAAGTTTAGACAAAGGAAGGAAATTCTTTTTTTAGGTTAAATGTACCTATGTATGTTAAAATCAATATGTACTCAATACCTATATTAAAATCCATTGGAAGTTATTTGAATGTAAATTATGCTAAATCGAAAAACTCTATGTATACATATCAACAGAATCTAGGGCTGATAATTACTAGACATCGGATTATATGCATTTGACTCTAATTACGATGTTAATGCATATTTTAGCCTTTTTTCGCAAACGTGCATATTTCGTTTAGTAGCAGGAGTATGTATAGGGATCTAGGTGACGAAGACGTGGAGGGCGCGAGCGTAGTGGCTAACTGAACTAACTGGCCAAATTTTAAATTTTGTCCAATGAAAATAACATTAGTTGATGTAGGTAGGCCGTTTTCGGCGTACAAATTGATATTGGGTGACAAACGTCACAAATTTGCGATCGAAAATTTGGAAAAGTACTTAATTGTATATTGTCATAAAACCTATGCATAAATAAGAGATTGAGAGGCAAGTCCCCGGGCGAGGATGGAATTAAAGTGGAGCTTCTGAAAGCGGGTGGAAAACCGTTACTTGAAGTCCTTCAGCAGCTCTTTAATTCTGTCCGCCATGGTGGCACTACTCCGGAGGAGTGGAGTAGAAGTGCGTTGGTCTTGTTCTTCAGGAAAGGCGACAACGCTCTCTCGAAGAACTACACACCGATTTCCCTTCTGAGCCGCGTCTACGTGCTGTTTTCGAGAGTCATTACGAATCGTCTCGCACGCAGACTTGACGACTTCCAGCCTCCCGAACAAGCCGGTTTCCGAAAAGGCTTTAGTACCATAGACCACATACATATTCTGCGGCAGATTGTACAGAAGACAGAGGAGTATAATCTGCAATCTGCCTTGCGTATGTGGACTATGAGAAAGCCTTTGATTCCGTCGAAATTTGGGCGGTGCTGCAGTCACTTCAGCGGTGCCAAGTTGACTGTCGGTATATCGAAGTGCTGAAGTGTTTGTACAGTAGAGCTAAGATGGCTATCCGAACACAGAATCCGAGTACGAAATCTATTCAACTGCAGAGAGGTGTAAGACAGGGTGACGTTATATCCCCGAAACTCTTAACCGTTGCATTGGAAGACGTTTTCAAGCTACTGGATTGGAAAGGATACGGTATTAACATCAATGGCGAGTACACCACTCACCTTCGATTTGTCGACGATATAGTCCTTATGGCAAAATCGCTGGAGGACCTAAGCACTATGCTCAATGACCTCAATAGTGTCTCCCAACGGTGTCTCTAAACATACTCGTCCAAAAAACGCAAGAAAATTTGAATTTCGCGGGCCACCCTGGAGCTTTTATCTTAATATTTCTCTTATTATTTGTGTAGTTTTATTTTCTTTGTTTACAGATAAAATTTCTGTTTATGTTTGTTTATTTTATAAAGTTTGTAGAAAAGTCTGCAGTAGTTAATCTGCACTACTGCATAAATGTATTATTTTAATATATGAAAATTTAAAATTGTAGAACGTTTTTTAGTGTTTATTATAAAATAATGGGAATGAAGCTTACACCATCCGAAAGCTACTGTACATACTCGTAGATGTACTTGAAATCGACCTTAAAAGTAAACATGGACACTTTTTCCAGACAAAGCGCTTTAAATAATTAAATGATTGAATTTTGAACAGACGATATACTAGTACATATTAAAAAAGCAATATACACTTCATCTCCAATATCAGCGTAAGTTTTCTTTGTGAGTTTGTGACATAAAATTCAATTTAAGAGAAAATGCACCTTATATATTTTATACACCGGTGTCTATAAAACTTTCGTGAATATTGTTTAACTAAATAAAGCGAATAAAG
Organism: Parnassius glacialis; assembly: GCA_033319125.1. Classification (NCBI taxonomy): domain Eukaryota; kingdom Metazoa; phylum Arthropoda; class Insecta; order Lepidoptera; family Papilionidae; genus Parnassius; species Parnassius glacialis. Next base: position 33,517,135 of record JAVANC010000001.1, read on the forward strand.
AAAGATAAACAAATATTTTATCGCGTCAGATAATAGTAAGTACCAGATTACTGAAATTTTGAATCCAAACTAAGAATATATTTGACACAAAAGTCGATCTCTTATTTGGTCTTTATTACCTTTTAAATAACAAAATTATCTTTTAGTATAACCTAATGTCAATTATTTAATTAATTAACAAAAATATTCAAAACCAAAATATACATGAAGTTTAATATTTTAACCAAATGATTAAAAAACATGTCGCATTTGAATACAAAGACATTATGATATTAGTACTATCAGTAGTAGTAGTAGTAGTTGACTGCCTCGTTGCTCTAGAGTTAGTAAACACGACTGCTGATCACGAGGTCCCGGGTTCGAAACCCGGGTGGGGCCAAAAAAAATCAGTATTGAGTTTTTACGTCAAGCAATTCTCAGTAGCTGCCCGAAATCAGTAAGTTGGTGGTGTCTCACCCTCGTCGGAAAGAACGTAAAGCCGTTGGTCCAGTGCCTGATCTCTCTCTATACCTCTATAGTACCGACCGGTGAACCGACACGTTTACCGTCCCACCGGACTACACATTCACACATCACAGTCACATTATTAGCATTAGTAACAGCTTTAGTAGTGTTATTAGTATCAGGCTAAGCAAATGGAATAAGAATTTATTAGTTTTTACTTACAGCATTAATATTCTACAAAGTATTTTCTACCAAGTAAATGCAAATCGTCAATGGGCTAAAACAATCAAAATTGATGTTTTTATTTTTAATAAAAATATTCTTACCTTAAGGAGATAAGTAGTTCAGAGCAATTCACATGCAGACGTATTTCGTAGCACTGTAACAATGATAATATGAGATACTGGTTGGGTCGCTCGTTGCCACAATTTATTCTAGAAAATTGAACGTCCACAAAAGCGATAAGAAAAAGAATGGTTACCATAATCGAAAAGACCTACTGAATTTTATATTTCATCATGATGTTGCTTTCATTCCATTCCAGGACCAAGTGCTTTTACACTGTCTTCAATATGTATGCACATGTTGGTTGGATTGCAGATGCATTTTAGTAGTTTTGTTTTAAAATGTCAGTTGGCTGTCTTTATGTTAACGTAAAATATTATAATATAATACGTAATAGCTAATTGGACGTAGATATGCAAAAAGGATCCAACCCGCGATAAGTTAATTTGAGTTTATGATATTTGAAGTATCCATACTTCAAATATTATAAGCTCAAATTATCGGAATGGTTTCAATCTGTTTGTAATTTTTCTTCTTATTTGTGTTACGTTTGCTAAAATTGTTACATCACATAATAGTATAGACCACAAACATTATTCTTCAAGTAAATATTTTTGACACAAACTCGGGTTGGAGTTTGTGTCAAACTCTTTTTCAAACTCGTTGTGTGTGTTTGAGTTGGGTCGGGTTGGTAAAATTAATAATTTTATTAATAATATTACTCAGCTCAACGAAATCGTTAACTTCGAAATCCACTCGTACGCTATGCGAAGCCTATAAGAATCAAAATTTCCATTTTCTGCCGACTTCCAAAAAGGAGACGGTACTCAATTCGAGTGTATGTTTTTTTTTTATGTGTGTTACCTCATAACTTTGTACTGGGCGAACCGATTTCGATGAGTCTTTTTTTATATGAAAGCTGATAGTTCTCGTGTGGTCCCATATGAATTTGATCGAGGTCAAACCAATGGTTATTGAGTTATTCTTAAATAACCTATATTGAAGTCGCTTATATTGAAGTCGGCTGTACAAAATTTTTAATTTTAAATTATGTTATCATTATATTGCCAGAGATCTGTCTGGCAGACAGATCTCTGGCAAAGACTTTGGAGCCTTGGTTCCGCTCGATCGCTTCTTCAATACGAGCTGTATTGAAGTCGCGCAAGTCCCGCCGCATGCATTTGGAGATCTGTCTGTTCAGTTGCCTGTATGTTGTCAAATCTGTTAAAGAATGTAGCCTCATCTCCCGTCTAACAGCCATGAGATTAAGAGTGTGATCGGAGAGTTTTTGTGTTCTTCTGCGGCGGGTCTTGCAGAACTTAGCTCCGACCGCATGGACAGTTTCCACGAGCTTGTCATTCATATCGTCCACTTCATTGCAGTCTTCTAGGCACTGAAAACGGTTTTGTAACTCGAGCTGAAAGGTTTCGGGACCTTGGATTAGAGCACGAGGGGGACGGAGCGTTGACTTCATCAGACGGGACCTCTTCAACTTAACATTTAGGTTCAGTGTGCCTCTAACCGTTCGGTGATCGCTGCCGGTTTTCACCCTCGCGATCACTGAGACATCACTGAACAGTTGTCGTCTGGTCGTCATAATGAAGTCAATCTCATTTTTTGTCGAACCGTCGGGGCTCGACCAGGTCCACTTCCTGTGGGGCAGCTTCTGGAAGAAAGAGTTCATCATAAAGAGTCCCTCTTTCTCCACGAAGTCGGCCAGCTGCTGGCCCCTTGGGTTCCGTTGCCCTATTCCAAATTTCCCTACTTTCAGCTCACCGTTCTCTCTTGTGCCTAGTTTTGCATTGAAGTCTCCCATTAACACCGTATATTGGGCTTTGGAGGAATGCATGGCTCTAGAGATATCCTCATACATTTCCTCCACCTCCTCATCGGGGTGTGCCGAGGTTGGTGCGTAAACCTGTATGACCTTCAGCGAATACCGTTTGGTGATTCTGAGTATAAGGTACGCAACCCTCGTCGACACACTCCCGATCTTTACAACGTTGTTAATGAGAGACTTGTGGACGATAAATCCGACACCTCCTTGGGACAGATGGTCGCCCTCCCGGTGATAGAGCAAGTTGCCGGATTCGAGGATTACCGTGTCCTCCCCCTCTCTTCGGACTTCGGATAAACCTATAATATGCCGCGCAACTTGTCTATCTCTTCTTCCAGCTCCACGATCTTCCCGTCAGTCCTCAGGGTGCGTGCGTTGTACGTTGCCAGGTCGAGTCGTCGTAGGTGGCAACCGAACCTCCACCGGAGATTCTTAGCACCCCCTGCCCCGCCGTTACCATGGTCGCCACCGTAGCCAGGAATAGCGGGGCCGCCGGGGACTGGGGGCCGTCTCTTTGTTACATTCATAGGGGGGTATTTGCCATAGTTGCCACGCTTGGCGAGCGGGTTGGCAACCGCAGTTTTTTTATTGTCATTTTGGCTATTATCAGGGAGATGCTGCTGCCCATCTCCCGCCTATTTCCCTTTGTCGCCTTTTACGACACCCACGGGAGGATATGGGGTAGTGGATATTCTTGACCGCCACTATATTTTATTATAGATTATTTGTATGGCATCCCTGTGTGTGTGATGTATACATATTCCTGTGAATATTAAAAAGTTTAAATTACCTAAAATCATTGACCCGGACACGACATGTACGTACGAAAAGTATGCGTAACATTATCCAAAAGCATATCGAGCGTATAATGACCCAGAAGTGATTTCAACCCGTTATTAAAACCCTACGCACCATTCTACACGATTGCAACGAGATGTTCTCTAACTCGTAACAAAAATTGAAAAATTATACAAATGAGTATTTTGTGGCATTATCAAACAAATTGATGCCATCTTTATGATACGCGTCTAGATAATCTGCACTTTTACCCCTGTTTCCATCTCACTAACGATAATATTATCATGTTAATGTTATTGCTTGTAACGGGCGTAGTTAAAACATAAAAGCTCCATTAAATTTTAAATTTGTGTTCTCGTGATTCGCGAAGAGAATTATTTAAAGAAATCATTAGATTAAATAAATAAGAGAAAAGTAATAGGTAATGTACAACCAGCGCAGCTTGCCAGTTCGGCCAGATGTATGCCAATTGCTGTAATGATCACTATATTGATGAAAAATGTATAAATAATTTGTACTAACTTTTCTACAAATGTTAACCTCACTTGCAAGCGGTGCAACCTAGTAGCGTAGCAAGAAGGGAAGAGGCGGGAAAGGCAGGGGGTACATTAGGAGGCGGTCTTGTGAAAAACTAATTAAAAAATAGTTTATACTTAATAATTTCGATTAAGACATAACGATCACTGTAGCATTGATAGTTCTGGAAATAGTTATTATAATCTGCACATACACACAATTGCACTACTGTTGATGAGTGATGTAAATGTTTATAACTACATATTATGTTAACATATGTACATAAATATGTTAAAATATGTTCATAAATAAAAATGAGATATGTATTTATGTACATACAAAAATACAATTCTCATTTCAGAAATAAAAATGATAAACGTCATCACGAATTCAGAAATAGAAATAATCTATTTCCAATCCACGATGACGGACGTATAATCTTAGATTAAGAATTAGGTTTAGTTGAATGTTTGTGCCGTATATGTATTATGTACATACTTAGGTTTGTAACAAGATTCGTCATATTTAGTAAATTTTAAGAACTATGAGAAAGTGCTCGTGCTCAAAATACTCTTATCAAAGGTTGGATGATTACTTTAATGACGAGAACATTTCTGACAGTGTTAATTCATATACGACTTGGTATAGCCACATTGTGGTATGTTATAACTGAAACATGAATAGTTCGGCTAGACTGGAGAAGGGCCACGAACTTAAAAATTCTGACATAAAATGTAAACAGTATAATGCTGTTGTGCATTTATACGTGGTAGAGCCATGCTGCAGCTACATTAGTAGTATAGTTGTAGCACGAATGGGTCGGCTCGACCGGGGAAGGACAACGCTCTTACAGAATACCACCGTAAAATGGCAGCTTGACACTGCTGTGTTGCGTATGGTGAGTGTAGAGAACCGGAAACACATTTTATTGCAAAAGAGCCATTCCATCTTAGTCCCCACGAGTGACAACGCATCTGCATTTTGATCCTTTATTGAGGATAAATGTAGATGTCTATGGGTCACAGCAACCACTTACCATCAGGTGGACTGTGTACTCGTTTGTCACCCTATTCTATAAAAAGAAATTGTGTTTCGTTTGGTGATTAACGAGAACCGGGGACACATTTGGTTGGTAACGACGCATTCCATCTTAGTCCTTAGGGTCGAAAATAAGGAGAGTGAAAGTGAATTGAGGATATGTAGTTATGTAGTTATATGTAGTTCTTTATGGTTCTTTAGCATTCACTTGCCATCAGGTAGACTGTGTGCTCGTTTGTCACCTTTACTTATACAAAAGTTTAACACCAATTTATGGCGTGCCGAACGTGGCGCGACGCTTTTGAGAATAGCTCGCTTTATTTTTTGTTTTACGTACAGATTTTCACTATAATTAATTTATGAAGAAAATTTCAAGCGGCCCCACGTAAAATTACAAGTATGTCCCTTGTTAAAGCTTTGGTATATCAACTTCTGTTTAAAGTGGTCGAGGAGTGAGACAATTTTCGTAAATTTTCTTTCACGGTTTTATGTTCGAGTAGAGGAACTCTATTTGGACACGGTAGAATATTTGAAATGGAAATGAAGTTTCGCAAACAAACGTTTGTTTTGTTGTATCAAAAAATAAAGAATTTATATTTCATTTTATTTTAAAGCGCATACGTAAAGTCGCTACTCGACATCTTCCTAATATAATAAACATTTTTTGTGTAATTCTGACTCTAGAGTATCTGAGTCATTAACGATACTTCTAGACGAGTTATTATAATCTGAGTGTTTTAGAAATTACGAATTTTGATTAAGACGCAATAAGGAAAAAAGGGATTCCATCTAGCCGTCGGATATTCCCGTTCTTATCAGTTTTTCTATATCCTCTATACATACACCACCCTGAAACACTCTATATCTAAAGAACATAAGGCTTAAACTTATTATCTCATATTTAAATAATAGAACGCAAACTAATTATTAATGGCTGTATTTCAATTCTCTCCCCCTTTTTTTGTTACTAGTTTATATTAATGACTTACCTTACCATGTAGGGAATAACCATGATATAATTTATTTGCTGACAATACTTCGTTGATTTTCAGACTTAAACGGCAATTGTTAAAATCCACTAGTTTAACGTCAACAATTTGCTTTTGAACGGCAAATAAACGAAATGTTCTAAATTCGCTACACTCAAAGTTCAGAATACCGTTATCATCATCATCATCATTAATAATAATGTCCTCCAGACCGAATTTCGGTCGCGACAACCTGCCTCAACGGAGACTAGTTACGGCGCAAGACGGGATAATAGTGACAAAGTGTATGCTCAAGCATAGGTGTATTCTCTATTCCTTCACTCTCGTAGTCCGATGGGACGGTAAATCCACACGGCCTGTGAGAAATCAGGCGCGGGACGCTTTACGTGCTTTCCGAGGCACGGGGGTGAGACACCGCCAAATTCCTGACTCCGGGACACATACTGAGAATTTCTTGACGGAAAAACTCGAAACATTTTTTTGGCCCGATTCGGGATCCTAACCCGTTGATTATTATATTTGGAGAGTTTGTTGTATCCCTAATATTTTTATGTTTTAGAGGATAAATATTTACTTGATAGAAGTTCATTCTGTAAATTTATTTTAAAAGCAAACTTTTGTTAAAAAATACCCGACTGCGTTAAAAAATTACTGAAAAAAAACGTGTGCAGTTCACCATACCGTAAAAATGAAACCTTTAAATGAAAGGAAATGAAATATAAAATATACAAAATATAAATTGCAAGGTTAATGATTTACTTAATGTAATAATTTTCAATCACAAATGCGACATAAAATATAAGATAAAAATTTTATTTTGTAGCAAATACAATCAATGCAATCCTTATTTTTAGGCATATAGAGTCTAAATTTAGTGTAATTAAGTGTATAGTGAAAATTAAAAGAATATTTTCTTTCGAATATAATTGCTATGCAGTAGCGCCATCTACTTCATTTAATAGGTAAAGTCATTTTATCGAACTAAAATTGATTGACTCTCAAGGTGTTACGTAAAATATGTTATGTGACCTAAACACGACTAATTTTATAAAATATTCTATCTCATTCTCTTGCAGGTTAAATTCTTTAGATGTACATATATTATGTTTGTCTGTTTTAGTGTCCCTTTTTCATTTCATCGGGATTCTAGAGAGGTTTTTATTTAAAAAAACTTCTCCTTGCCGATGCAATATATAAATATTATACCTAGTCAGGTCATAAATTCTGTCACATGTTTAATATAAAATAATTGAAACAAGTTTATTCATTATGTAACCATTTATATACCAAATTGAACTTAATAAAACATAGATTCTTATGACACTAAAGTTTATTGAAAATGACCTCTGTGATTTTGAATACAGGCTTTCAATCTGCACGGCCAGTCGTCTCTCGCAGCACGAACGAGGTCCATGTCAATATCGGCGGATGCCTTAATCAAGGATGTCTTGAGTGACTCCAAATTGGGATGAGGCTTTGAGCACGCCTTTTCCTCCAAGTGTTGCCATATCTTGTAATCTAACGGATTCAAATCTGGACTGGAGGAGGGCCAGTCTTCGTGCCGGATGAAGTCGATTTCACGCGCCGCCAGCCAGTCTTGTGTGCTCTTCGCTCTATGAGCTGGCGCCGAATCTTGTTGGAATACCCAGTGCCTGTTATTGAACATGGTATGAGAAACAGGTTCCACAAGGTTCGTCAGGACTGTATTTTGATACACAACTGCATTCGTTTTTACACCTTTCTCACAAAAATGTACCTCTGTTAAGCCCCAATAAGAAACTCCCAACCATACCATGAGCGAGGATGGAAAATGACCTCGTTGGACACGCGGAATACGGTTGCTCGCTTCTTCACTACTGAGTGCGTACACCTTATCATTTTGTTTGTTGTAGCTCTCTTCTACGGTAAAAATTTTTTCATCCGAAAAAAGAATTTCCCGATATTTTTTTCCCGCGTACCGCTTCAACAAAGCGCGGCATCTCTTCAGTCTCAGGTCCATTAGACGAGCATTCAAACGATGTCCTGTTTTTCTTCGATATGCCCAAAGCCCTAAGTCTTCATTTAACACCCTTTTCATCGTGGTTCTGCTTAACCCCATCTGAAGAGACAACAGTTTCTGCTTACGTTTGGGATTTCTTTTATCACTGCTGGAGTCCTAACAGACCGAGGGCGACCACTTTTTGACCTGTCGTCTACACTAGAGTCTTCATTGTATCGTTTGATGGTACGATAAACGAATCTTTTGGTTATATTCAAATTTTTCAGTATGTCAAAAATTTGAATTGGCGCGTAACCGCAACGATGCAACGCAATAACTGCAACATCTTTTCTTCTTTAAGTGTCCACTCCATATTTAAAAATGAGTAAAATTCTAAAAAGTATACAGTTTTATTTTCATGAACAATTCGAAATTCGAATTCAATAAACTTTTTTGTGGCCAGCATTCTAAAAGAAAAGTTTTTACTGTGTGACAATACTTATGACCTGACTGTGTATAGCCTATGTCACTCCCACAATAAAGACAAATATAAGGAGTGTGCCAAAGAAATAGGCATACATGCATACGCGTATACTCTCGAAAAACATTACCCTCCTTCTGGGGCAGTGGGGTAATAACTTTTATACAGTGTTTGTTTATGACGCAACGTCAAGAAATGAATATGTTCCCCAAAATTGCTTCGCAAACGTAGTTCGGGAACACCCTGCGAAACATTAATCTCAACCTGTGCACAGTCATCAGGATTTAATCAATCCCAGTCACTTCTTGATTGATCACCTAATGAGCTGAATGCTTAAGCGCTACATTGTTTTGAATATGTGGAGCAATTTTAATTCAATATCAAAAAAATACTGCTCATATTTATAAAAGGCCCGTGGGCTTTGTTAAGTATGAAAAAGTTTCCTAATGGAAAGGTCTTAAGATAAACATTGACAACAAACAACACACGTATTCGCCGGCAATTGTTGGTAACACTACGGTCATTACCAGTGATGACATATGAAAGTATTGTATTACACGCCGGACGCCGGTCAATACAGGTAACAGTTTACTCGTCAATTAGTTATTTTCTCAGCCGGACCAATTTTTTTTGCGGGGTTATGTTCTCCTGCTATTTTATATTGCTATTTATATTTAATACAAATGAAAGTTTTAGAAAAGCAGACAAGGTATTAACTTTGCCTCGTAGTGTTGAAAAAAATCTGTTTTTCTACAACTGAGACTAACCGTCATCTTAAATGCAAGCTATGTAAGCAGCGAGTTATTCTGTCGTAAACAAAGAGCTACTACTTAAATGTCTTTGGTCGAAATTATAATTTTTCTACCACTATTAAGAATATAAGGATTCATCATCGAGCAAAGAAGACTTCGCGGGTTAAACATTATTCATCACCATCGTCATCATTACAGTCCTTAACAAGTCCACTGCTGAATATAAGTCTTCCCCAACACCTATTATTTTATATTAGTTGATTATGAGAGTAATATAGTAACTTTACCTTTTTAAAAAATACAATTTACTATATTTTCGATGACAACGTAATATGGTTTTTAATGAAAACGTAGTATGGTGATTAGTGGAACCTGTAGCCCTCTTACTTCATAAAAAGAAGATGGATGCCTCACATAATGGATGCCTTAAATAACACGCCTGTAATCATACTGACTCTCTAACTCTTCAAACCGGAACACAACAGTAACTCTCTACATGGCCTTTTACATGTACTACAAAGTATAATGGAAAATATGTAAATTTAGGTACGTGACAGTGTTTTAGTTTCATGTTTTAAAATATGAATTGTTGAAGTAAATAAAGCGAATTACTTTTGTTACGCCAGGGTCCGTAGAGCTTGACGTGGTAATACGATGTAACAAAACTGTGGTGTTTTATTTGAAAAAGTAAAAAAAACTTAGTTCTCAACAGTTTGATGACAGAAAATGCTCTATTGCTTCCTAGCGTTCTAAAAATAGTTCTTAATATATATTATATTCTACCATCAGCATGCATGTCATATACATTTATATTTATGTATATATGCATGAAAGTGTTACGTATGTTAGTTACATTATCTGTTAAAAAGGAGAGCTGTGGATGGTTAAGGGGTCGAAATTTAAAAGTACAAGAACAACACCGTACCGCCAACATTTCGACGAAACGTTAGAATAACTAATGATTACAATATTAGTGCTATCTTACAGGGGGATTTTTGGTAGGAAATAACACAGTGAAAATGTTACATAGAATCAACAGAATAAAAAATACTCATATAAAGAGTACTCGGAATCTCTATCCGATAATGGAGCAACAGCCATGATCCTTTTTTCTTATTTATAAATATTGGAGGTATTTCTTCTTCTTTCTTTCTTTCTTTCGTGTATCACACCGTAGGATGTTTTAACAGTATGAATGAGAAGCGAGCATACAGTCCAACTGATGGAAAGTGGATGCTACGGCTGGTGGAAATTCTTTGTAACCTTCATCTATCGACGATAAGTAGCAAAATGCAGGTGCGTTATAACTCCTGAGGACAAAAATGGAATGTCTCGTTATTGGTATAAAATATATACAGTTTTCGTCAATTTTCTTACGAAATATGTTTACGGTCTATACACGTTTCTACAAGCGACATAAGGTTGCTCTACGTATGACGCATTAATTAAAGGTTTGTTAGAAAACTGAATTTTTAGGAGTTTTTGAATAAATTGATCTGTGCGATTAATTGAGAAATAATTACTTTATCGTTTAGCACCTGTTTTGGCCGTTGAAATTTGCGGCGGAGGTATTTCTGAACTGATTATTAATCGTTTTAAAGAAATATATTATCTACTAATGACTTTATAATAAAATTGGATTTACCATACATAATAATTAGGTATTTAAAGTTTTCTCTTATTTGAGTTATATAACTGACGTCAGATTTATATAATAAGAGGAAAGATTAAAAACTGCCAAGTCAATTTGTATCTCTCTGACCAGCGTAGTATTAGACGACCATTCACTACATGGATTGATGCAATGATCAAACATGCCGGGAGTCGATGGATGCAGGTGGCTCAGGATATGTGGGAGGTCCGTGTTCAGAAGTAGGCTTGTGTTGTTAACCTATAATAAGGACCTACGCAAAATAAGTTTTTCTAAACAATAAAAAAAAATTTAATATATGTATTCACGACTTATTAAAAGACATATCTGTTCCATTAAATTTCTTTAGCATTATGTTACGTAGAAACGTATTTAAATCTAAAAAGCAATAAAGTGTCTATTTATATTTTGTAAAGATCATATTATACACTACACTAGTTTTTCCTTACCACGTTTACTTTTTTATAAAATACTTTTACATAGTGACAGAAGAAAGAAAGAGAGCAGTGACTTAAATAAAATGTTTTGAAGGGAGAAATAAAGCGGGAAGCGGAATTTCTTAACAATTATTCGCAGTTTCCATTTTCAAGCGGTGATCTACAGCAAAATATGCGTCACCATTTCTCCCTGTGAATTAAACTAACCTGCAATTTCCGCTATGCAATGCTTTAGTTGAACACAGTACTATAGAAGCAGAAAATATACATTTAAAATATATTTTCTTACCAACTACCAACCAAAACTTTATCAATTTTTGTGTATGGTTTTTTGCCGGTTATTCATTGTATGAACACCAATTATTATATAATGAAGGACGACAATTGAGAGGTTGGATTGAATGCTGCGTTCCATAATCGCTTCGTTATCGAGTCAAGTCGATTCATAGATAGTTCCTAGTGAAAACCACTTCGCTGCAATTTTTCGTTGGTATTCTGTAAGAACTTCGTGATGTCGTACCGACCCATTCGTGTTGCACTTATTGTATATTATATAGAATGGTAACTATAATATAACTGCAGCGTGGCTCTTCCACGTAGAAACTATTTTATTCCTAACATAGAGACGATTTTATCATTACAATTATGATTTATAATAGCGTTGCTAAACGACGTCAGGCCACTGTCACTTGCTACCTGCGTGAATACCGTAAGGGCTAGCGTGGTTTATACGAGCGACGTACTAGTGAATTTTAATTTTTTTTAAACTGTTTATGTAAATAGATTTTTTTGTAAATACGTTTAAATTTATATATTTTGTTTATTGTTTAGTATATTTAGTTATAGGATAATATAGTTGTTTATGTTTTAGTGTATTTTATATGTATATTATACAAAATACATTTATTAACAATTTTGAAAACCTAATATAAATGTTCTCTCGGTTTTAGAACCTTGTGGAATATTTAAAGACGATAGCAGGTGACGCGATAGTATGATATTGGTCCCTTGGAAGAGAGGTAAAGCCCCTAGTGTGGGATGCTATTTGCGTAGACACTTTGGCGGCCTCTCATCTCAGGGGTACCTCGTTTAGAGCCGGGGTGGCATCAGAGGCAACTGAACTGAGCAAGTGGCGCAAATATGAGTCTCTTAGGGATGACTACATATTTGTGCCATTTGCTGTAGAGACTATCGGTCCGTGGGGTCCACGTGCGGTGAAGTTTCTAAAGGAACTTTAGCCGCGACTGGTCGACTGTTTTACCGCCGTACTTCGGAAAGTACGTAAAACCGTTGGTCCGGCGTCTGATAACCCTCCTGTTGTATCAGATTGCCGGCCAAAGTAGGAAAGTGAGGGAATAGAAATTAAATCTGTGCTTGCGCACGCAATTGGCGCACTATAATCCTGTCCTGCGCAGATGGCTAGTCTCTGTTGAGACTGGCCTCCTTGACCGAAATTCGATCGTAGAACATTATACTGTAAAGTAAGCTAAGATTGAAAGTTTTCAAGGTACTTTAGTGCGCTTAATACATAATGAAACATTACACCAGCGTGCCGAGCTCAATCCCAACTGGTGGCAAGTTATAAAGTTTACTAATTAAGTTTCATATGTCTTTGATTCTGTAATAAGTCCCTGTAATATTAATTTAAATGTAGTTATCAAGGTGTCGTAGTATTCTTTCAGTACATTTCAATTAATAATTTTGACATTGAAAATGTATTTTAGAGTTTGTTATATTGGGAAATAAAATAATGGGGGATATCTTTGAATCTTTGAAATTAATATTGTTGTCTGATCCTTAAATAGGATGAATATTATATTATCTTCTGTCATCATAACTATAACTTATTCATGAAAATTAGCGACATGGTATTCGTAAACATATAATCTGCTCTTATGAAATAATTACATAATACTTATAATTAATAATATTTTTAAATAATCGCCTACTTATTTAACCAAAAAAAATAAATAAATTTGAAAGTGAAGGAACAAAATAATAATAATATTTAGGAAATACAAAAGGATATTATATTATATAAATTAGGCAAAGCCATGCAAGCAGGAGGTAAACGGCACTTCAAAAGCACTTGATAATTCGTCCCGAAATCACACAGATATAACGTTTCGTGCATACGAGTACAGCCGCCGTGCGCACACCGCACAATAACTTTACGTTAAACCGTCATAAGGAGAGGGATACGATTGAAAAGGGGCAGGTATGAGGAAGGAACAAGCATGTGAGCGTCCGCATGCAAAATATTGCAAAAGGCTAGGTTTTTTTTACTGTACAACGTTGTTTTGTAGCGATCTTTAGGGGAGGCCTATGTTCACCAGGGAACTTGTGAAGGGCTGTAAAGATGACGATGGTAATTTAAGGTCCATCTAACACGAATCATACAAAACCCATGTATTTATTCTTGTAAAAAATCTTTTTATTTAGCAAATCAATACCACAGAAAGAACATGTTCTCCCGGGTCTTATAATCCAGCTAATTTATGTTGCTACTTTAAATATAAATAAAATAATAAAGCAATGTTACATACAAAAATATGTACTGTTAACACTACACAATATTTTAAATATAATATTCGACGTATAGAAGTGGCGTACGAATTTCCTACCTCATAATATTATGTTCCTGTAAGTCCATATAGTAATCTAATATCATAAAAATTTTAACCTCTGATAGATAATGGAGCTATAATAGAGTGAGCGAGAGTGCGGAAGCATCATACGAGCGTCTCGCAAGGCACGCACACAAACGCGGGGTTCACCTACAGTACCTGAAAGAGAAAATTATATAAAAAAGTATATCAATTAAGTGTAACGATTCCATTGCAAATGCTTTTACTATTTTGTTATTTTCTACCGACTTCAAAAAGGAGCCGTTACTCAGTTCGACTGTATGTTTTTTTATGTTTTACCTCATAACTTCTTACTGGGTGAACCGATTTCGATAATTCTTTTTTTATTTGAAAGCTGGTGCTTTCCATATGGTCCCATATAAATTTGATCAAGGTCTAACCAATAGTTTTTGATTAATTCTTAATAACTTATATTGAAGTCGGTTGAACAAACTATTTCCTTTTATTATATGAAACATAGACCCGTAAATTTCACAGTACGTGACTACCCCGTGTTCAATTCGTGGCGGTACCAATTAAGCTGTAATTTGCAATTTTAGCGCTGATTTATCCTGCTAGGCGATGATAGAAACCATTATGAGGAAACCTGCATGTCTGAGGAATAGAAATATTTCAAAGACAAGTTTGCCAACACGCACTGAAGCGCGGCGCACCATAAACCTCTCAGAAATCACCCTGGCAGTGGAGCGTATATAGGCTTTAAGTTTACTTTTATATTATGAAACATCATTGAATTCTTACAATGGTTAGTTAAATCGTAAACGTTGCTAGAATATAATGAACATCAAAGCGTAGGAAACATAAAGAAGCAAAAAAAGATAGCAGGTACGGAAGTTCCGTCCGCAGAGCCAGAGCTTCTCTATTTCGTAACTATTCAACATTTTCAATGCTTAGATATCTAAAAAGTTATTTTTCTAAGTTCCATAGAATTAATATCCATTTATATGACGTCATTGCTTGTTAAATAGAAACTTTTTCAAATTTTAAAGCTTTTACTTTGCTTAGTGGCATTTCAGGAGGCCTATGTTCATTAATATACTTGTAATGGGTTGCAAAGCTAATTAATTAATGACTATTAAGTTAGCATCATGACTACTCTATAAGTTAACATAATTTAGTAGTACATATGGTGGCATAAGTTGTAAAATATTGTTGATATTAAAAAAGTTTCAAGAAAGTTAGATAACTTTTGGAAATACACTAGCTTTTATAAAAATCAAAGACAATAAAGTCACTGTGGTTTTATTCTCGACCATGATATACAAAGTACTGAATTATGTTGGACTCCTTTCCGTTCTTTGTAGCCAGAGGGAAGCTATTTGACATAATTTACCTTCGTAGCAAGCCCGAATAATATTATAATTATAAATTTTTGCGCATAATTTTAGTGTTATTAATGTGTCACTTTTTTGCACTGCCTTGTATTCGAAATTACTAATTTACATTTTATAAACCAGTAATGGAATCAATTGTCTTATATTACGTACGGAATATTATTTTAGTTGAAATTTAAAATTATTTTATATAAAATATTCATTTTAAAATATTCATTTTAAGCTTAAATGAACGTCTAAATGCATTAACGTTTATGAGAGTCAGATTTCTACAGAGAAAGGAACAAAACTAAAAATTTTAAGCGGATCACTATCATTGTTTACATACATTTTTTTTCCAAATGTTATTTCATTTCGTACTTCCAAAGAAATATTTACACAACAAATATTATAATGTTTTTCCTCAGAATGTATCTCTCCAGATCTATATGATATTTTTAATGATAACATGACCGATAGCACATCATTAAATGTTGCTGATGCACATCAGTTAAATTCATGAGGTACCAATTTTGTTTAAAAAAGTTTATTTTTTTATTTTACCATATTGTAAACGAGTCAATATTGCGGGTAAACTAACGTCAAATTATAACGCTAGTTCCTTGGTTGTTAGATAAGGATTGGCGTTCACCATTAAATTTAATTCATTGTTATTTACCTTAGTTTCTGGTCTTTTCATTCTCTCAATTTCCAAATCGAAGTTTCCACTACGAAAATGTTTAAACCAAAAATGCACAGTGCGATCCATAGTTTACTCATGTGTATACCGTCTTCAAACGCAACATTGATATTGCGATCTGTTGTGTTAGAACCACATCGGTATTACTAATCGAAAATTACTCTTTTTTTGAGTTCTCCATGTTTAACTCAAAGACTGAATGATGTCCGGTACGTTGGCGGTCCGTCTTCTTTTATGCTGAACAAGTATAAAAAGGCCAGCGTGGGCTTAGCCCACTCCACACATGTTATCTTTAAAATCAGTACAAATACTAAAAGTAAATATAAGATATTATATGCGTTTCGGCCTAGCCTGTCTCGTCTTAGCGAGCGATCCAGGCAGCCAGCTTCACTTGTCAATTATGTTTAGATGAAAAAGCGATTATCAGTAAATATATAATTTTTGATTTTAGAATGTATCACAATGAAATCACGTGAAATCACAAATCTTGGACAATGGAAGTTTAATTTTTATTCACAGTGGCTGCTCCATTAATATGAACATAACACTTTACTCCCTATTATGAAGCTCCTTAAAGGTTCCTCTTAAGAGTGGAATAAATACAAGCACGATAATCTCAAGATACGTGCACAGGCTACGAGGCACGCACAATGTCGTCATTATGCGTGCCATCAATGAAGCGTTGAAATTAAATGATGATAAAATGATATCTGCCCAAAATTGGCTTTTTGCATTTCGTTTACATAGGGTAATGCAAGGACAAGTCATGTTGAACGTGCACCGATTAAATCATAGATAATATACTATATGTATAGAACAAACTAAATGGTGTTCTCAATAGTGTTCTATCTTCACCGATTATTAGCAGGGGTTCGGTTTGCCTACACCGCAGCGAACGAAATAATAGTCCATCGATGTGGTGAAGGAGCTCAAAGGATTTAAAAATCCCCATAAAAATGGTTTTTCATGGTTTAAGACATTTATTTTCTCAAAAGATTTACAAATCACTTACAGAGAAAATACTTATTAATTAAAAACATTAAGCCGATTGGCGTAGTGAATGAAAAATGAAATAATAAAGAGAGAAAAAGAACGTCACGTTTGTCTCTACAGCGTATATATAGTGGTGGCGGAGAGCTCTTATTTTTCTATGGGCAAAACATTCATGCCGAACGAACATCAGCAAGAGTAGCAGCCGTTCTCTTGCAGTAGTGCAAGTGGATCGTATGTTTAATGCACCCATTAAAATATTAAACCGCAGCATCTAGAGACATCTGCATCAACAAGGTTCTGATAAGCAGGTGTTGTCCTTTTGCTCACAGAGGACTTTAGACAGTCTACTGCTGGCCTCTTCAGTACAACGGCTGAAGAAATTACCGCATTTTTTTAATAGTATAAAAGTGACAAACGAGCACACAGTCTACCTGATGGTAAGTGGTTGCTGTGGCCCATAGACATCTACATCTATCCTCGATTACGAATCAAAATGCAGATACGTTGCATGTTGCATGTCTTAACCCGGTCACTCACACGCGCGCAAACATTCGTACATTGTACGAATGTTTGCGCGCGTGTGAAGGGCCGTTAGACATTCACTCGCAAACTTAGCGGATATGCAAATGGTTACGCATACTCAATTTGCATACCCGGTTGCACTTCCTCCTACACATGTTTATGGGATTTCTTTTGAGTATCCCATATGGTCGATTCATTTTGCAGGAGTTCAATGAACTCCATCACCTTGGTGTTGTTCCAATCCACGATGAAGTTAGTTTAAATACGCTACACAGTAGACGTCACGAACTATGAAAATGGGAAAACGTTCATTACCTTCGCAATCGTGTGCGCAACTGGTCGCACGAATGTTTGGGAGACTACCCGAAGAACCAAGGTTCGTGCGCTTTGATGTCCGTTAAAAAACCGACAGCTTGGAAAACCGCAAATGCAGCGAAAACTTTTGCATAATCATTTGTAAATGTCGTCCTACACTTGTGGGTTTGCGTATTCGTGCGAATGTGATTCAACGGTGTTAAGGCATCGCCACTGTGGTCCACGGTGAGAAAACATAAACATGCGGGTACAACTTTATAATGATCAAGAATCAGGTGCCTAAGCAAGTAAGCTGCAATTAATTGGAAATGGTCGACAGATGGCAAAATTCAATTTTCACATCAATTTTACCATCTAGTGAGGACAGAAGACGAGCTCACGTTTTCTGAAATTTAATACATAATATCTATCCATAATGAAGATTGGTTATGTGAGAGGGATTCGTTTGAGGGCTGGCGCCAACAAATGAATCTTTTAATAAAATAAATAAAAATAGTAGTTGACCAGTCAAAGAATTTACTCATCCATAGATAGAAGAGCCAATGACGATGGAGCTGTCGCCAGTCGAGTTTCTTTAAATCCTTGCAGTTATCGAACACGCCTTCGTATTTAAGCTAGTAAGCGTCCCAATTCTCTGATGCGCAACCTTGATGCATCGAGACGACACCCGTATACGCAATACAGAGCTGGGGAAATACAATTATAAGGCCACTATTCTGACTGAAGCAGATAAAGTTTCTCTCATTCCAGTTATTCCAACTGTAAAATATACTCAATATTTGCATAACATCAAGGTAAATTTTTTCCCAACAGATTCCTACAAATATGATAATATACTCGAATATTACACAGCTTTGCGTACTGGCCAAAGATGTTTTATAGGTAAAACATCATTGGTACTGGCATAGTATACTTTTAATAAACACGCTTAAGTTGCGTTCTATGTCCTTTTGCCGAAAATTAATTAATTAAGGACCAAGATAACGTGTTCATTTCGTGTCTATTGTCCACTGTAATGAATTTACAGAAGTTATTCAAGTATCAATTAAATTATCGCATTCAAACTTAAGCTGAAGATAATACCGGATTTACGAATATGCAATATAAAATACAAATTGCTTATGATGTATTTGTATATAATATTCGCTTATTTACATTCTAGACGAGTATAACAAATACACAAAATAATTTTAATAGGCAAAACAATTTTGATAAAATCTACCTAGTTTGTTTCTTTTTTTTTCAAATATTGGTAGACTGCGTGTTTTATGTTTTTTTTTTATTTATTTAGGTATTTAATCTTTATTGTAAGACACCTTAATCTAAGGGTTACAATGAGCGGAAAAATGCCGTATAGCATTCTCTACTAGTTAACCCTGGGAGAAATAGATAAAGTAAAGTAGTGTTTTCATGTGGAAAAGTGGCTATGAAAGTTCGACTGTAAAAATTTAATACCATAAAATAAAATACTTGTGGTAAGGTTTCTGATCTGCGCTCACCAATCCATCCGCCAAGCTAAGGAATTTGGTCAAACCCACCATACTTTTTTTTGCTGATAGCAAGTGGTAGCCTAAGATGATGAGGCGCATTGACTTAAGAGTCCAGGGGTAGACTGTTATGAGCCGATAAAGAAAAAGAATATGTAGATAAACTTTCGTAAATATTTATGTTATAATTATTTTGATATTTTGATGATGGTGATATTATTTCAAATTCTCGATTACTTTCTTTTCGTGCAGACAAATTAAAAAAAGAACTATTATTTTACTATAAGGCGGCGAAAAATCATATTTTCCTGTACCTAAAGTTAATAATAAATGTTGAACTATTAATAAAATGCGTGTCATTAGAATGAGTTTCTTTACAATTAATATTCTATATAATATGATATAAACAAATATGTAACATATTTAATTTTATAATATTTATTTAACTTTATATGAATACTATCTGAATTTTGTTGCGTAACTACATAACCGTTTTGTCTTTATTGTTTTTTTTGCATTATTGGGATAAATCTCCTTGGTTTTATATATTTTTATTTAACGTATTTATTTATAACCAAATGTTAAGATAATTATTTAAAATTTATTATTGTTTTGAGTTATTGTTTAGTTAATGAAGATATATTTTACACTTTTGTTTAAAATCATTTTATTCATTCTGGACTTCGAAGCATAAGGAAACTTGGAGTAATTAGTAATTATTTACTACGCAATATTTTTAAGCTGACGCTTGTACTCCTAAAATCTATTAGTCAACAAGCTACGTTAACATTTTAATTGGAAATTATATTGAAAGTTTTGTATTTCGTAACTGTTAACTAAGTAATAACGTTTAGAGAAAATGGAAACACCTTGAAAAGTTTTGTAAGCAATTTGCAAACAATTTACTTCCATCCAAAATGTCCAGTAAAGGACTTTTCGGGCCGATTAACACGAAGATATTTAGTTAGGTGTGTAATTTCTTTACTGTAATTGAAGCTATTTAGTATTACTCGTACACTGATTTTACGCGAGTGGACGTTAATTTGTTACATATTCGTAGGTACATATTTAGATTATTCGTTCCCCTAATTCCCGCGGTAACAAATTTTCTTACGTTGCACTTGGGATGTTTCAAAGTTTTACTTCCTTGTTATCATTATTTTAGTTTCCAACATATCACAGGTTTACTGCTGACAGTAATACAGATTGAAAGATAAAACGCGGTCCCAGGCCGCCTACTCTACATCCATCTTTCAGGCGTGTTCCCTACATTCATACGTGGTAGGACCACGCTTCAGCTATTTCAGTTCTTGCACATTCATAGAACACCAGCATAATAAAGCAACTTAATGCTGCATGTATATTACGTGTAGAAAACCAGAAACCCTTTTTCCTCGAAAAGAGGCACTCTATCTTAGTCCTCGGTTCTGACAACATATCTGTATTTCAATTCTTAATCAGTGATAGAGATAGATGTCTATGGGCCACAGCATCCACTCACCATCAGGTGGCCCGTGCGCTCGTTTGACCCCATCCTTATTCTATAAAAAAAAATCTAATAATAATGGTAATAAAATAAAGGACGTAGAAAATGAAAATATGTGTTCGGACGTTCACGTAGTCGCAGAACTTCGTTAAATGTTTAGAAAATTTCTGTTTCCATTTATACAACTGTTGGCTGTTACAAATTATTGCAGGTTTTCTAAAAGTTTTGGGCACTGGCGTAAATTTGCAAATGAGCAGTCGTGGAAACTTATATAATATTCTGAACTAGCTGATACCCGCGACTTCGTCCGCGTCACTTGAAATATTAACAAAGTTTTTGTATGTGCGAAGGAAAAAACATTAAAAAGACCGCCAGCAAAAATATACTTTGCTTACAAAATTTATTTGTAAACAATGTTATTCGTTGCTCCGTTTGTAACTAAAATATATAAATTATCTGGGTTAGTAACGGGAGAGCAAGCGACGTAAAGTTGACCGCATGAAAAACCTCGTATAAAATCGTTGTTTCTTAAAACTTTAACAACTTTATATTAAATGAAGATATGTATGGTATGAGCCGTGGTAGCTCAGATGGTTAGCGCTCGTTGTAAGTTTCACAGTACACGAGAAACCCGGGTTCGATCCCCGCCGGCACCAATGAAATTGTTAATTGCAATATTAAGTGCTGATTTACCACGTGCTTGACGGTGAAGGAAAACATCGTGAGGAAACCTGCATGTCTGACAAATAAGAAAAAATATATATATTTCGAAGACATGTGTAGTTCGCCAACACGCATTGGGGCAGCGCGGCGGACCTTTCCTTGCCCTAAAAAACCCTCTCAGAAATCAGAGGAGACCTGTGCCCAGCAGTGGGACGTGCATATAGGTTGTAACTTTAAATGAAGATATCGCAATATTTATTTTTTTAGATAAGGGCCAAGTGTCTAAGAAATAAAACTTAGAAAACCTAATTGAAATCTATCTATCCAGTAATTTTTCTGTGATGCGCGCACAACTGCCAACTTCTATCATTTTATTTATATACATAGATTAAAACCAATAGTTAACAAAAATTTACCCACATTGGAGACTTGATTATAGGACACAAAAGTTGTTAGATACAACTAAGCACCAGTTACTAAAAGGTATAAATTATTGTTAAAATATATAGTCTATTCAGATATTTCTATGAATAATACTGTATATTAAGTCTGTGTTTTTTAGATGATCTCTTAATTTACTTTAAAAAATTACAAACAATTTGCAGTAAATTTTAAAAGGAGAGTGCAAATAAAATGCAAAGTAAGGTTATGTAATAAATTACAAGTGTATACAACCGTATAACGATATTTAAGTCCGGCTTGCACGTAGATACCTTTGAGATGAATAACTCTCGTAACGCAATCAGATCACGTATTATTAATAATATTCATTAATTATAATCACATAAATTCGAAATAATTAAGTTAGACACGGTCTGCTAATTATATCACGAAACCAATCAAGTCACAGAGATTTGTGTTTATTTATTAAATTATTCAGTACCTATTGTCTATTTATCATAAGTTATAAATTCATAACATGAATTGTGTTTCATTTTATGTAGTCGCACATTATACATCTTATATTTTCAAGTTGTCGTTATCTGATTTCTGATTATTACCCCAATAAAACATCCTTTCAAACAGCTTTCGCTTATATTATAAGCCAATGATTGGCTACCATATCACCTGATGCTAAGTGCCGGCTGACCTTAACCAAAGTCTAACTAGCTGTAATTGAACTCTCCGAAAATTTCGTTCAGATACGTAGTAGTACCACGAATTTGCTTTCATAGAATGGAAAAACAGCGTGAAATATCAATCCGGGGACACTCTTTGCTAGTAAATTTTTATACGCGGTAAAGCCATGCTGCAGCTATATTGGTAGTGTAGCTGTAGCACGAATGGGTCGGCTCGACCGGGGAATGACCAAGCTCTCACAGAATACCAGCGTAAAATAGCAGCTTAACACTGCTGTGTTGAGTATGGTGAGTGTAGAGAACCTAAGACCCTTTCACTGGAAAAGAGGCATTCCATGTTAACAACCAACCATGTTAAATTCCATGGTGACAACGCATCTGCATTCTGATTCTTTATTGAGGATAGATGTAGATGTCTATGGGTAACAGCAACCACTTACCATCAGGTGCAACGCAAAGGGTGACAACGTATCTACATTTTGATATATAATCAAAAATGGGTGTAGGTGTTTTCACTCTTTCTTTTATAAATTCAAAGATCACTTTGAAAATATGTAATAATAAATTCTTAAGCCTTTTATTTTAACCTAACCTTCGTATACCTTTTTTAAATATCCCACGTAAATATCTATGGATTTAGAATTTTGACTGAAGTTAATATATTGAAAATAATAGTATTCTTGTTTAAAATTTATAAACTCTTTCCTAAAAGTTGAAAAAGTTATCAATGTTATTGTTATGACTCTGTTACCTCAGAGAAAACCGATTTCCGTTCTTCAAAACTTTATCGTTACTGATACGACAAAGTACATATTGTTTCTAAAGCTATTGAGGTAATTTATTTTACATGCAATCCCAACTTTGTGAAAGAAATGCCTTTTTAATGGCGTATCAAGTGCCGAGACATTGTGATTTGCATTTTACCGTCTCATATTGTGATATGTGACTATGTGAGTTATTTAGCATAAAGACAAGAAACAATGATTAAATTTGAAAATTGATAATCCTTGTGAAAAAGGTTATGCTCGGGGTTTCTTTTATGTTATGCTTGGGCTATGACATAGCTCAATGGATCGGTAAGCTGAAGTGGCAATGGGCTGGCCATGTTGCTTAAGGAATCGACAAATTATGGAAAAGAAAGGCTCTCGAATCCTGGAGTGACGACTTGATAAGACATGCAAAAAGTCAATGGATACAGGAGGTTCAGGACCGTGTTTTGTGGCATTCTTTGTGGAATGATTAGGATCAGCAGTGGACTTTTAAATGACTATTATGGATAGATTATAGAAAAAATAACTTGCGTAAAATGTCTCGATTTTGTGGGGCATATAGAACTGGAGTAATGAAATATGCGAGCCGTTTTGTTATGGTTGGTAGCTGAGTAAAACAACTTGGTAGCTTGAAGGGAAGTATTATGTTGTTAAATATACAGTGACAAAGTGCATTGTATGACCAGTTATAGCAGCAAAGGCGAAATACGGAAATAAAAGGACAATGCAGAAAGCAAGTATTTAGATGGGATCATATTACGAATAGCTTACATTACTATGAAAAAAGAAGATCTTTTTTTATTCAAAATTACCAGATATTTTGTGTGTACAGAGCTACGCACCAGTTGTATAGTGTCTATGTCCATAGTGCGAATAAATCAGCTCGATCAGGAAAGAAGCACCTTCGCCCAGAATATAAACGTAAGAACGTAAGCCTAGTACTGAGGTGATTCATGTGGTGAGTGACGATAATTGGTAACGAGACTTTCCATCTTAATAAAATCTCATTTTGAGAAAAAAAATTGATCGTCTCTAAGGTACGCGGCATTCAATTATCATCAGGTATTGTGTGTTCGTCTACCTTAACTTGTATAAAAAAACACATATAGATAACAATAATAACAACACGGCTTTCAAATTGATACTAATACAGTATTGAGATAATATTGGATTTGATGTAGAATAGATACTTGTTACGCGGTGGTTACTACTTCTTCGTTTCAGACGGCTGTAAGATAAGTTAACTAGACTTGGATAAATTGAAAATGAAACACAATAGGTACTGAATAATACAGTTTATTATAATTTTTATTTTCGTTAAAATAGAAGAAATATATTATCAATAGCTAGATGACATATTGCGGCTTATGTTTCAAATAAAAATGATCAAATTTAGTAATATTCGTTATTTAAAGCCAATATTTACATTAATTATAACCAAAGCTTGGCACGACAGGTAATTGAATGTTGAAGTGTTTTGAACTGGGCAATAAAGCAGTGTTTCTGGCAGAATCGATCTGCTCAGCCGTAGTTGGAGTCAATGTATTCCTGTCCACTTCGACTGGCAATCAAGGTGCATTATTTGACTCCTATTATAATGCGGTAATAAGGGTTCGATATTATTTGGTTTGGAAACAATGATGGCCAATTGAAACAGACCAATATACCTATAGCATCTACTCGTATGCATCGAAATAATTATATATTTTCAATAATTACCATAACAGCGTCGATTTTATTATAAATATTAGAGCCCGAAGTCATGAATGCAGGAAGTCGATGGATGCAGGTGGCTCAGGACCGTGCTTTGTGGCATTCCTTGGGGGAGGCCTATGTTCAGCAGTGGACTTATGAAAGGCTGTAATGATGATGATGATTAGAGCCCGTAAACACTCTACTTATTTCACTTATATATTCAAGGCCTTAAAGGCGTTATGTTAGTATATAGCTACTGCTTAGCACGCCGATTAGCGATTATTATAATACCAGACGCTATAACATACCTTAGACTTTGTCTATCTATCTTCATGGGCTTGGCTATTTCAAGTCTTCACGATATAAAAAATCTGAAAAACGATTGACCCTGCAGGCCATTCTTGGAATTTCCCGCTTATTAACGAGCGCAACACTCGAAAATCTATTTAATTAAAGTTTTTATGGTTTTTAATTTTTGAAAAATTTTTCAGTCTCAATGAACACTTTCGAACGCCGTGTCGCCCATCTCGATCGGTTGATTCGTCCTAAAGATCGTGTGACAAAATTTTATTTACATACATACACACACACACACACACACACACACACACACACACACACACACACACACACACACATTTTAAAGCGGGAAGCTAAGATCCGCGAACTAAAATAAAATGATGCATCTTCAGCGTGTGTGTGTTTTAGCGGTCAGCCATCATAGTCTACTTCACCTGAGAATGCCTAGTGTAGAGACGAAACACGTGTGATACTATCGACGGTGGTGTATCTTACCTAGTTTAGTGGTGTTGGGAGTAGTCGTGCTGGGATTAGTGGTGACGGGGATAGTGCAGGCAATAGAGGGAGGGCGGGAGATGCTCTTCAAACTACTAACTTTGGTACGCGGATCTTAACTAATTGATTTTTTACGTCGTTCATATAAAGAATTTCCGCAGTGACGCCTGATTCTATTAATTATTTCAAGTCTGCCATTTATTTTTTAAAAAATATTGCACTATCCGTCTAAAGTCTTGGATTAAAAAATGTAAGCTTTATATAGAGTTTAAGTTGTTTGATAAGATGTGGTTGCGTCTATAGAATTTCTTTTTATAATGCCGATTAGCGGTACCACACTACCGGACGCTACGCTACAATTTACCTTAGAATTGACTTTTTAACCGAGGAGGTCCTCAAATCGAGTATATTTTTATGTGTACTACCCGATAACTTTTTTTAGGTGAAGTCATTTGGATTATTTTTTTTAAAGTTGTTACTTCTCATGTGGTCTCATATAAATTTGATTAAGGTCTGACCAGTAGTTTATGAGTTATCCCCAATAATTTATTTAAAATCGGTTGAACAAAATTTTTAAATTTACCACTTGTGCTGTTTTCATCCTTCATGGGTTTGGCTATTTCAAGTCTGCCATTTTTCAAAAGTGTCTGTCACTATCCTCCGAAGATAACGAAAGAAATTTAAGATTTATAAATGTTAGTCAACTTTTAATTAAAGAAATATTTTATGTTTCCTTAAGAGTGAATAAAGTTAAATACTAACAAAACATTTTCCAGTATCTTAGAATTGCTACGTTTATCAATAAATATTATTTTATTCGGATTTTATGTTGAAAATCAAGTAAGATTTACCGGAGCTTTAAAACAATCGCCAATGAAGCGAGGCTTTCCGACATACATTTTATTGGATTTCCCGTTCGCAGAACAAAATGATGTACCCGCTTAGCTACAGCAATTGTTGTATTCACGTTGTTTATTTCTTTAGCTATAATCAATGGATATTAGCTAGGGATATGCAATGTTCAGACCAACGTAGAATTTACAGTGATGAACTGTTTTGTATGGCAGCACCAGAAAATAATTGCAATAAATTCCAAGTCTGTATAAATGCTTGCGTGCACAAACATTAATTATTTAACCAGGCAAATCCTCCTTATTATGGAAGAGGCTCATGTCTAGCAGTGGGCTGTTACAACTCATTTAATGGTGGCTTGCAAGCAAAAAAGTTAATACAAAATAAATATTATCCTCGTCTAATACACAAGTTATTGTGGCTTATCATAAAGTAAATGAAAACTTGATCGTTACTATTTCAATAGATTATTATAAATAGTAAGTTTTGTTGTTAATCAGAAAATAAATATTATTTATTTAGTTTATCGACAAAAAAGGCGATATATTGATGACCTGATGTGTTAAATGGAAGTCTGTACTCTGTAGTCTCTGCCTTTGTGCTCTGGGTGACAGGCTTGAGTTTTATATTTGTAAATATTCCATTACTAGCGATCCGCCCTGGCTTCGCACGGGTGATTTCTGTATCTCGACAACAGCGCCACCTACTGGGTCCAATAGTAAATTTAAACCATTCAGGGACCCACTCAAACACGCGCAAAAAATTTCATCAGAATCGGTCGAGCCAGTTTCGAGTTTTAACAAGACTGACAACAATTGACTTTTATATATTAAAACGAGTAGAATAGAATATTTTTTATTCAATATTGATTACAAGTAATTCTTATTGAAAGTAATTTTTTTACTTTACCACTGGTTCGAAAAAAATCCTCTGTCCTGGGAAGAACCAGCAAGAAACCCAGCGGGAATTTTGTTTAAATAAATTTTATAATATAAATGATTAAAAACTATTTACAAATTTTATTTTAGAAACAGCTTGGACGCGACCACCTCATTTCCAGGGATTATTATCAACCATGTATTCATTTATATTATATTGTACAGTTTTTGTTTAATTAAATATTTAAACTTGGCAATAGAGATACCTTGTATATTTTCTGGCACTTTATCTCTCTTACAAAGCAATAAGGACCGTGGCCGAGCTCACTTGACTACTCTAGCGCCATCTATTATCTATCTACGGAAGCGGTTGCGATGTATATCGATATGAAAATTTGACGCGCTAAATACATCGTTCTTTATTTAATACATTTCCATAGATGTCGCTACATGGTACCGCTAAGTAAGATTGACGAAGTCATTGGGCTCTAGTTGTATACATTGCCCTAAGAATGAATTACTGACTCTGTGAGTCGAGAGAGACTGCTATTACTAGCTTGTGTTTGTTGCTAGCCTTTTTAATAAAACTATCTTTGTTTTTATAAACCTATTCATAGTTAATGTAGGCCTATTTGCAACCTTTGTCACAAGCTGATGATGATAATGATGACAGTTCATTGACCATATTAATCTTCAAGCAGTGATTTATCAAGATCATGTTTTAAAATTACTAAAACAAAATAAAATTTCTGTGACTAAACGACTAAACGTATTTAATATTTTTGCCTACGTTAAAAAACGCTGTATTTAATAGCAGCATTCAGCCATAGCAGTCGAAAAAGTTTGAATGTAAAAGACATTTCATTTCGTAAAATACGGATACCTTTTCTTTCTTCAGGAAGCAACCTTTTTGAGTATAGCTACTGTACAGTTCCTGCCTACAATTGTACATACAATACACGTCCTAAGTACAACAGCGAACAATTTTTGTTTTAAAACATCTTCGATAAGTTCGCGCTTTATATTTTTATGGGATTGTTTATGACAAAATATACAAAAAAAGGACTAAATGATAAAATAGGTGAACGTTGACGTGCTCTAGATACGCTATAGATACTCCATGCTAGAATTGGGTCATGTCGATCATGTTCCTTTGTACTGAGAGTGTGGCATGATAGGTAAAATTTCATTACGGTCAAGCATCCGAAATATAGGAAAAAACATGCGTGAGTCTCGGTTAGAACGAAGTTCCTTTCGTAATGTATTATTATTGATAAACGTATTATATTATTGATTAACAAATACAAATAATATATTGGTAAATCCAATTGGGCATACCTTAAGCGCATTAAAAAATTACGTATAACATGATTATACGGAATTATTAAAGTAGTTTAAATACATTTCGACAGCACTATCGGCTTCAACACTCTTGAAAACCATGAAAATGACACCCGAGATGAAAATATTGGTACCAACTTCAGCCGCCATCTTGGATTTACATTTCGACAGCACTATCGGCTTCAACTCTCTCAAAAACCATGAAAATGACACCCATGATGAAAAAGTTGATACCTATTGCAGCCGCCATCTTGGATTTACATGTCGACAGCACTATCGGTTTCAACACCCTCGAAAACCATGAAAATGACACCCAAGATGAAAAAATTGATATATTTTGCAGCCGCCATCTTGGATTTACATTTTGACAGCACTATCGGCTTCAGCACCCCCGAAAACCATGAAAATGACACCAATGATGAAAAAATTTATATCTATTGCAGCCGCCATCTTGGATTTACATTTCGATAGCACTATCGGCTTCAACACCCTCGAAAACCATGAAAATGACACCCATGATGAAAAAATTGGTACCTACTTCAGCCGCCATCTTGGATTTACATTTCGACAGCACTATCGGTTTCAACACCCTCGAAAACCATGAAAATGACACCCAAGATGAAAAAATTGATATATTTTGCAGCCGCCATCTTGGATTTACATTTTGACATCACTATCGCCTTCAACACCCTCGAAAACCATGAAAATGACACCCATGATGAATAAATTGGTACCTAATTCAGCCGCCATCTTGGATTTACATTTCGACAGCACTATCAGCTTCAACACCCTCGAAAACCATGAAAATGACAACTATGATGAAAAATTTTATACCTATTGCAGCCTCCACCTTGGATTTACATTTCGACAGCACTATCGGCTTCAGCACCCTCGAAAACCATGAAAATGACACCCATGATGAAAAAATTGATACCTATTGCGGCCGCCATCTTGAATTTACATTTCGACAACCCTATCGGTTTCGACATCCTCGAAAAGCCATGTCACCCATGACAAAAAAATTATACTACTTACTTTTAGTACGTACTACTATTATTTATTCTGTGCTTTTAAATATTGTAATAAAAAAATCTCTTATTATTATTATAATCAAGTATTTAAGAAATTTGGTTATTCGAATATTGTGTATTTGTACAGCGATCTTTTTGAGCCGCTGCAATCAACCGAAACAATGTCCACTCACGACGGCGACTGAAGCCGAACTGAGCCGAACTAAACAACTAAACTTAATACAAAGGTACTCTGTGAACTAAACTACTCTGTGGCTGTAGATCCCCATTTACAGAAACAATTTATATACTAGGCAACCAAATCAACGAAAATTTCGCCATTTTGGAGCCGAAAAAAATTAATTATAGCTAAACAAAACAAAATTACACTGCCATTTACATTCAGTGGCTTCCCACATGATAGATGAAGAGATTAAAAAATAGATTGAGTTAAACAATTGATATTTTCAAAAGTTATAGTGTTTACAAGCCACAGGGACATGATAAATCCACACCATAAGCCACTAAAACCCTTTTTTTTATTTAAAAATAGCAATTAATCGATTTAAAAAAAATATTAATAAGTTCAACAATCATTTATCTTTCTAACAATGTGCTTTTTATATCATTTATATGTATAATATGATTGCTAGATACGATTTTATTCGATAAAATGTTGGAATTTTAATTTTTAGGCGATAGTAGAACATTACCTTGCGCTTTCGCTTAAGGTATGCAATAAATGAATTACTAACGTCTATTAAAATGAAGCGTAATTTAAAATAATATTTCTTTCATGGCAAGACAAGAAAAAGTGCGAGGGGGATGGATATTATTCCATCTCACTTCCTTATAGGCGTCAGGGCCATCTACACTACGTCAGAAAGGGTCGTGAGGGAAAAATCTTACACTTTTTCTCGCCTACCCCCATCCGCCAAACTGGTACCGTCCGATAAGGAACTTCGTTCCAATAAAACGCATAAAAGTAAACGTGTACGTAAAAACGTTAATGTAATTGTTAAGTCGATATTATAATTGTTATCTTGACCTTGTGATATTTCTTAGTCCACTCAAAAGGGTCAAAAATTTATTTATCAAAATCATCAAGACATCCTTCAAAATACTAAAAATAATAAATTAATTTCCATATTCCGAAGTCGGGGGCTTAGGGCATCCGCCGCGTTATGCGAGAACCCGCACCTTGATCCCGTCGCGGGTACACGCCACGACCTGTGTCACGTGTGACCTTTGCACCGGCCGATCCTGGTTAACGCAGCGCCCCCAATACTACTTGACGGTGCGCGTGTACTAATCGTGCCATACATAAAGGATTATCTATAAGTTTATTATTAACAAGCATCTCCATAATTATAATTTATTTACCCTTGATCGGTATATATTATCCCATATTTTAAAGTACTTATTGAATAGACTTGATATTAATAATTTTTATCCATATAAAACAAAGTAATAATAATACCAATACCCATTTTCCTTTTATTGCCAATTTGAACATCGATATTTAACGAGTAATAATTGGCTCGTAATATGGGATATAGTAACTGGTAGCCCGCACGGCGCGGCATAGGGAACCGACGCTCTTGTATTTTGAAGAAACAGCCCGCTTAACACAGCGCACGACCTTAATTTTTCTATATGGTTTATAATCTTTATTAAATGTTTAACTTTTTAATGTAACGTTTTATCCAGTCAATTTAGATGCTTTTAAAATTAATCGTAAATATTGAGCGTAAATTTCGCAGGGGAACATTGTACCAAATACAAACGGCGTTATATTATGGTGGTCTTGTCTAGTTAAAAATTATATTACATTGCTAATTACGTCAGGTAATGCGTTCCATAATAGTTGTGGAAATTTTATGACTATACCAACACTTAAAATTGGATTTAAGTAGTGTTACCTACTTGGAATAGAACCATATCTTGATATATAGTGATTAATGTGATGTTTTAAGCAAAAGACAATTTGGTCAACAACATATTTTTAATTGTTGTTGATCATCATCATCATCATTACAGCCCTTCACAAATTCACTTCTGAACATAAGCCTCCCCTAAAGATTGCCACCAAACACTGTTCAGCCGCCTGTATCTATCAACTGATGATCCTTTGTTTTTTTACAAGGTGGTATATTTGAACACGCCTGCTTATAGAATCAATTTTTCCATCTAAGCTATCTATTGGGAAGACCTCTATTTAGCAGTGTAGTGCTCTATAAAAAATGATAACAATATCAAATGTGCATCTTTAATTTTGATATTATTAAAAAGAAAACTGAAAAGGCATTTTATTTGTTGCAGATCCAACCCTATTCTGTTGCTAATTTGCAAACAACAAGAAACAAAAATGGTAAGTCTTAATTAATTTTAATAAGACCCGACTGCCCAAGAAGTTGGGTAATATTTTTCGAGTTATGTATGAGTCTATTTTATTTAACACGCTTTGTAGCCTAAACGAACCATTAAAGTCAGTTCATAAAAATCAAGTTATGCCCGAACGAACATAAAAAATATATACAAACTAATTGTAAACCCCTTGTCTTATTTAAATGAGTTAAAAGCAATCCCTAATACAACAGAGGTTTGAGTTAAAGAATTAATTTCAAATTAAAAAAGCCTTTCTTGTACAAAAACATAACTTAATATAAAATCTGAGTTAAATTATGATACCGGAAATGCGGCGATATCTGTGTGTACATTTTTTTTTATAAGATCAGGGTGACAAACGAGCACACAGTCCACCTGATTGATGGTAAGTGGTTGCTGCGGCCCATAGACGTCTACATCCATCCTCTATTACAAATCAAAATGTAGATGCGTTGTCACTCGTGAGGACTAAGATGGAATGCCTCATTACCAGTAAAAAGGGCCTCCGGCCACCTGCACTCACCAAGCGAAACGCAAAGGTAAACCTCTACTTCACGCTGGTTTTCTGTGAGGTCGTGGTACCACCCCGGGTCGAGCCGGTCCATCCGTACGACACAAAAGTTGCCGTGTGGTTCTACCACTGTTAAACACATTGTACGTGTTAAATAATAATTTAATCTTTATCTATGATCCCACAAAAACAGCAAGTCTATTTATCATCATCATCATTACAGCCTTTCATAAGTCCACTGCTGAACATAGGCCTCCCCCAAGGAATGCCACAAAACACGGCCACCTGCATCCATCGACTTCCTGCATGTCTTACCAGGACGTCACTCCATCTCGTGGGGGGTCGCCCTACACTTCGCCTACCGGTACGAGGCTGCCACTCAAGAACCTTTCTTCCCCATCGGTTGTCGGTTCTTTGAGTTATATGGCCAGCCCACTGCCACTTCAGCTTACTAATCCGTTGGGCTATGTCGTTCACTCTGGTTCTACTGCGGTTATATTCATTTCTAAGTTTATGACAGTTTTAATAGTGGTAGAGCCACGCTGCAGCTTCTACTGTAGCATAAATGGGCCGACTCGAACCGGGGTGGTACCAAGACCTCACAGAATACCAACGTAAAGTAGAAGCTTTGCGTCTTTGCGAGTTATATGGCCAGCCCACTGCCACTTCAGCTTACTAATCCGTTGGGCTATGTCGGTTACTCTGGTTCTACTGCGGATATCCTCATTCCTAAGTTTATCACGCAGAGAAACTCCGAGCATAGCCCTCTCCATAGCTCGCTGAGCGACCTTGAGCTTCCTCATACGGCCAGCAGTGAAGGACCACGTCTCAGATCCGTAAGTCATCACTGGCAACACGCACTGGTTGTACAATTTCGTTTTAAGGTTTTGAGGTATGTCTGACGAGAAGATGTGCCGTAGCTTCCCGAACGCTGCCCAGCCGAGTTGAATCCGTCGATTGACCTCTCGGTCGAAGTTGGACTTACCTAGTCGGACTATTTGTCCCAGGTAAACATACTCGTCAACAACTTCGAGCTTAGTGCTCCCAACAAATACCGGAATAGGTGTGACATGGACATTAAACGTAATCTTTGTTTTGTCCATGTTCATCTTAAGACCCATCCGTTGGGAGATACTGTTGAGGTCATTGAGCATAGTGCTTAGGTCCTCCAGCGATTCTGCCATAAGGACTATATCGTCGGCAATTCGAAGATGAGTGATGTACTCGCCATTGATGTTAATACCGTATCCTTTCCAGTCCAGAAGCTTGAAAACGTCTTCCAATGCAGCGGTGAAGAGTTTCGGGGATATAACGTCACCTTGTCTTACACCTCTCTGCAGTTGGATAGGTTTCGTACTCTGGTTCTGTACTCGGATAGCCATCGTAGCTCTACTGAACAAGCACTTCAGCACTTAGATAGTAGACAGTCAACTTGGCACCGCTGAAGGGACTGCAGCACCGCCCAAATTTGGACGGAGTCTATTTATGTTTCACAGTAAATATTTATACTCCATTATACTGTCACTTACATTCGCGAATTTTTAATTTAACTTACTTCACAATAAGAGCATAATAGGTTTTAGTTTACTGTAATGGAGCGGTCCACGCAGGAGGGATAAACGAAAATTTTGTGAAACTCCGCCCTAATATGATTTTGACAGTAATAGATATAAATATGAATCTTATATATATTACATCATAAGTCGTAATCATAAGGTAACAATGGATTCAATGAGCTTAGCAATATTTTATTGAGCGGGCCGCAAGAAGATTCTTTGAACGACAAATAATATTATTAGGGCAAATGTTGTTATTACAGATAAGCTCCGGATCGACAGAATAAGAACAAGTGAAACATATTATGAGTACATTACGACTCTTATTTTTTATATGTAAAGAAGTTTTATTTTATGATAAAGTTTGAAAATTTTACATTTTTATTATAAAATTGCATGTATATTTCATTGGACCAAAATAGCAAAAAAAGTGAAAATGGAATGAAGTAAATGAAAAAGGTCTTAATTTGTATATTGTAGCTATGGATTTAGTGCCCTTGTGATAAGAAATCAGAAATGTATCATATGAAACCCTTTTTTACGTGATAGAGTCAGCAATATTATGGTTGCAGCGTGTATAAGTCGGCTCGGACCGTAGAGTAGCAGTGCAATACTATCTACTATTCATAGAGAAGAACTTTTTTTTACTGATAAAGAGGCTTTATGAGAGATGGGTTATCACCCGTGAGGACTAAGATGGAATGCCTCATTTCCAGTAAAAAGGGCCTCCGGCCACCTGCACTCACCAAGCGAAACGCAGAGGTAAACCTCTACTTCACGCTGGTTTTCTGTGAGGTCGTGGTACCACTCCGGTTCGAGCCGGCCCATCCGTGCGACAGCAAAAGCTGCCGCGTGGCTCTACCACTGTTAACCGGCACTTACGATACTAAATAGGATAATAGAATCTCTTATACCGCCGTCACACCGCGTGCGACCTGTGCTAGATACCTTTTGTTGTTGCATAGTTTTATGTGACAAAATAAAAATTATTTTGTATTTCAAGAGCATAAAGCATAAAATGTCCTTTTTAATTTCCCCATTGTGCTTATCGGATGTTTTTAATGTCGCTGTTCAAAAAAACACGCACGTTTGTGAGATAGTTCTAATATTTAAGATATCATATGAGATGCAAATTAAATAAAAGGACATTATAAATAGAACCTTACAGGAATTTCTGGATTGCAAAGTCTAATTATTTTGTAGATGAATGTCCACGCTTCGAAAGTTCAGACGAGAGTTATACGGTAAGCGATGGAAGGAGGCCTCGTTCGAAGAGCGACGGAAGCGGGCTTCCGCCCATTGCTCCGAGTCAATATTAGTCCAATATTGATGGTGTGTCTTTGACACTTGTTGCATTCGATATTTTCGTACGCCTAGCAATAAACTTTGGACGTGTGACAACGTTATATTTTCAAATTCAAAGATTCACTTCACACACACACGACTTCTTACAATAAAAGTTGTAATATTTTTCTACATAATTAAAGTAAGTCTTTTATTTATATATATACATTCATGAGAAATATAAGTAAAAATAAAAAATTCAAAACCTCCAAAACAAAAAGGACTGATGATCTTCAAACGATTGAACAGATTTTCTTGAAACATAGCTAAGAATACAGTCGATTGAGGCACCTTTCAAACAAAAAAACTTATCATAAACGGTTCATCCGTTATGATATATATATATATATATATATATATATATATATATATATATCGAGCTATGTATGATCTCACAATCAAACACACAGATACACAATACAAACATATAACACCCCTCTATTTCGTCGGGGGTTAAAAACAGACTCGATGTGTCATTTTCTGATTCAGAAATAAAACAGGGCGTCTATTTAGTATACATGTTTACATATATACAATATCCCAAAGATGGTCATGAGTGAAAGAAGAAATAAGATTTTACAAAAAAACTCCAAGCTCCAATTATGTCTTTCAAAAATATAATATGTGTTTTTATTCTAAAAAAAAAGACGTAATTCAAACCTACAACAACTAAGAAATATTATTTTTGTATACTGACTTTTTATCTAAAGAAATTTATTGAGACCCTCTATCCCGAGGGTCACCGTAACAAATGTTACATAGTTTGTCGTCCTTTTAAATTTCATACAATTTACCTTGACACTAGACGCTAGTGCGATAACGTTAACTGTATATTTTTAAATTAAAAACGAAAGCTTTATTCTTATAAATAATATGTCTTATAAGCTTAAAGATTATGACGGAGGAATTATCGATACTATACGAGTAGTTTACAATAGAATGTTACGTGATGGATAAAAGAATATAAATAAAGCTACGTCGGGAAATAAAAGCAAGGTCCAAGGTCGCTAAGTCATGTGATTAATCTCACATGAAACAAGCATCTCCATTCAAAGAATTTATGTGAAAAGAAATTTATTAATATAGGGAAGAATGTTAAAGAAGATTTAATTGTGCATAAATTTCGGTAAGAATTCTGTCTTGTTTATCATTACAAATAACGTTATCTATG
Source organism: Parnassius glacialis (assembly GCA_033319125.1). Classification (NCBI taxonomy): domain Eukaryota; kingdom Metazoa; phylum Arthropoda; class Insecta; order Lepidoptera; family Papilionidae; genus Parnassius; species Parnassius glacialis. The sequence continues at coordinate 33,553,858 of JAVANC010000001.1, forward strand.
AAAATTTTACTTATAAATTATAATTTAGAGTAATCCTTGGGAAATAATAATTTCTATTATTTTCACTACTTTTAGGTATTCATTGTCGACATTCTTTTAGTTGCCACCGATAATTTATTATGATTTAAGTCCCTACTTAGTCCACTATTTGTAATGAAATATTGGATTACAGTTGAAACTAGGCATTATCTGTTTCAAATAATCGACTAGAAAGTAATTTATCTGAAATTATCTCATTTTTATTTAATATTAATTTACATCGAATTCATAAATTTATTATTATTATGCCCACTTGATGGTAGCATGGCAGGGATTAGACCAGATTCTTACATTCAGGTATGAGTCTGATTTTGAATTTGTCTTGGAATTGTGCAAATTCACAAATTTTCTTACTTCTAGAAACGTGGTGAGATAAAACATATGCAATTTAGCCTTATAACGATGCGGAAGCTAACTCAGTCGACTAATTGACTTCTTCCAACTGTGGTATTGGCTTCATTAATTACATCGTCAAAGCGGAGTACTTAAGAATTTCAATACTAAGAAGTAAGAATCCTCAAGAGCAATGAAGCTTTTATTACTTTTGTACTACGATACGATAATTAACTTGATTATTTCGACAAGTGAAAGGTATAAACTAATACTTATAAGAAAAACAAATCATACAGTCTTTAAATTTATTTGGAATTTAAAAATCATCAAAGGTATGAGATTTATACGTTATAGAACCATGCTGGAACTAAATTATGGTTGTATCACGAATGGGTTGCCTCGAACGGGGAAGGACACGCTCTGACAGAATGCCAGCGTGAAATATCAGCTTAGTGCTGCTGTGTTTCGTATGGTCAGAGGACCGGAGATCCTTTCTACTAGTAACGAGGCATTCCATTTTAGTCCTCAGGGGGGACAACGCATCTGCGTTTTGATTCTTAATCGATGAGATATATATCTATGGGCCACAGCATCCACTTTCACCATCAGGTGGGTTGTGTGCTCGTTTACCACACATTTATTCTATAAAATGTCTGGATCTACGATTGCAAATCCAATTACCAAACACACATCAGTCTATGCCAAACAGTTTCTTTTGGGGGCTGGTGAAGAAGAGGTAGAAGTAGGCACTCATATACGAGATATATACCTTTATATAAAATTACAGTTATCCTTCAGTTTATATGACAATTATATATGTATATATACATTTATTATAAATAATATCGATTTTATATATATATACTAAATCTATGTATCAGCTATTACTATCGATATACTTTCGTCATTTGAATGAAAGTTCGTTAAACCTCTACTATAAGTAACCCTGGAGAAAAAACAGTCATAAGCAGCTTCTCATGTAGCACTTATACAGTCGGAACGTGGTTTGGCAATCTCCTCGTTATCCACAATTGCGACTTACATTTCTGAGTATCACACAAGATCCATTTTTCATTACAAGTAATAATTATTTTCAAAATAACATATTTTTGTGTTTAAAAAACCAAATGAAGCGCTTCGACGCAACTTTACCCTTATTCTTTTGTAAAACCATATCGTGCTCTGTTTCCGAGCTTTGTTTTACCAATTAAACACAATCAATTTTCTATTGCCACTAAATGTTTTGAAATTTGTGACTAACTCTCACGTGGTTTGACATGACTCCACTTCCACAATAGCTTTCAATTTGTCAGTATTGATTTTACTCTGCAGTTGGCCATGGGGCTTCTGGCTGATGCCGAAATTACTATAACGGAAATAATCACACCAAACACGAACTGTGTGAACGAAGGAATTCATTTGCGGGATCTAGACCAAATACTTCGTTAATTACTCGTACGGTCAGTGCAGTTCAGTCGAACTTATGTTGAAAACTAAATCTACTTTTCTAAGTCATGGTCACAGAACTGTGTTATCAGAAGGAAGATATAAGAGAGGGAATACAAATGAATACCTGGTTCTTCAAAAGCCATACTATAGCTATAATAGGGCAATAATTTGTATTGAAACTTAACTAAACTTTTACCTAGTCAGCAATCATGGGTAAAGTCTAATTATTGTCACTGAATGTTGTGGTGCAGTTATTAGAATTTCAATTCAATATAACAGCTTTCATAAAGACGCTACACAGATCCTTTTATCTTATGACGAGTGTCAATGAATTCTATAAGCGATGTAATCTAAATAAAAAGGCTTTTCACAAAGTGTTAACCACGTCACTTGCTGTGTAACCTCAAACAAATGCTTTGCGATTTGGCTATGATACTAATTTACGCCGAAAACGAATGTTATCTACAGCACTCACGAACGGTATGTTTACTTACCTTAGTATACGTATCTTATAATTTCCTTTATTCAAAGAAAACTTTTCTATATGTGTAGTGTAAACATAATTTCAAACGTGCGTTACAGGGGCGTAAAAGCGAAACTTTTTAATATGTTTTTAATGTTTAGTTTTGCGGGCTATACATCATAATGACATACACGTTCGTTCATAATTTTAGTTGTGTGGGTCACGCTTGAAAGTATTATACTCTTCTACCGACTATCTCTGGTTTGGTAATTTGTATAGCTGCTTAAATCAGACTTGGACTTCGAGACTCACCCCAACCAGATAGGCGTCCGTAAAATCCGTTCTTAGTTAACATCTACACTGCGAAATAAGTAACTATACTAAATTTTAAGTCAATCAGGTGTATAGTTTTAGAGATCTCGTGATGAGTCAGTCAGTCAGTAGTATTAGATTTGCGCATAGATTAACGAAATTTCATCCAAATCGTTGAGGCTGTGATATTATTTTTATAAATTTATATGAAAAAACTTTAATCTCATTAATTAACTAAATAATTGTAATTGTTTCAAAACATTAAACCCAAATAAATACACTTAATTCGAACTATTTACAGTATAAACGTAAACGACACAAAGGATAAGTGGGCAACACATAAACGCTGGAAGTTTTGCGGAGTCCTCAACAAATAAAGTGATTTCGTTTAAGTATCCTCGAAATCAAATGCCCTTGCCACAAAGCCTAATAGGTTGCATGAGAGAGAACATGTGATTGTGTTTGTTGTCGCAAAGCAGAAAAATTAATTAATTTATGCAATATTTGACTTTACAAGCTTCCTTCTTACTTTTTCAAAGTTATCGTCGCCAATCTAGATCCTATAATATTAATATTATTTTTGTACAAATATAAACTCTCCCTAGGGTTAGTAGCTAGAACCTTCACAATTTAGCCTTTAATAAGGCATATCAAAATAGAATTACTTACTTTTTTGTTGTTTTTATTTTGTCTTTTGTCTGTATTTTTTCAAGGTGCTAACCCAAATACTTTATTTCAATAATATATGTAATTTCAAAATTTCTATTTAAACGAGCTGGCCCGACAGACGTTCTGCTCAATCCGGTAGGTAGCCCGATGAAATTCACTCCGAATTCACTTACAGTGGAACTTACAGTCTTAGACTAACAAAAAAAGATTGACAAATACTAAGAGATGCAAAAACCATGATCAACTTATGCATCTATAATAGAGAAATCACAAAGCAACCATTATAAAGACTCGCTAGCCCGGCAGACGTTGTTCTGCATTTTCAGGTTGTTTGCATAACGAGTTTCACTTCAAATTCACACCGGATTTAGTCCAGGATAATAATTAAGTACAAATGACAGCGCCACTTATATCGCGTCCAGATTTTCTTTTTGTTTGGTACTAAACATACATACTCGTATATTGTGAATAGAGTTGTTTTGGTTGATAAATATAAACATTGTTAATAACTTATTGACTAAAGCACTATTTATCGGAACTTATAACAGCTATAAGCCATCGTCTCAACAAAACAAATGTAGTGTAAACGAAACCTCAAGCAGACAACTCGTTCAGAAGTTACACGATCACTATCAGACACACAGATGATTATAATAGATACCTATATATACATTTTAAAACAATTGCGATTAATTTTAATTTACTTTTACAAAGATATCATAGATTTTTAGATTAGGTACCGTAATAATGTTCATTATTCTCCTGACTCTTAGCGAGAATAATGCCATTAGGGAAACTAAGGAAGGGACGCTAAAATAAAACACGCAAAAAAAGGTCCTATATTACAATTAACCGTTTTGTGGACTAAATATTTTCCATTTGTAGAGACTGTAATTTTTTTGGAAACCATCTTCAAAATGGAAAAAGCCTTATGATTACTTATCTTTGTAGAATTAGACAAGCTAAAAGTCCACGTGATGGTTTGTGGCTACTTCAGCTCCTGATCACATACGGCAAAGCAGGTCACAGGACAAGGAATGTCTCAGAAGCGGTATCACCTCTGGAGACTAAGATCAAATGCATTACTGCCTGTAATTATCCTTTTATATGGGCAATATCAATATCAACATTACAGCCCTTCAGAAGTCCACTACTGAACATAGGCCTCCCCCAAGAAATGCCATAAATGCGTCCATCGGCTTCCTGCATGTCTTACCGTGTTGTCACTCCACTTAATGAGGATGACCGAGTCACTGTATGGTAGATTACGGTAAATTGCCATGTGGAAACGGCGTAAAAGATGTCGCGGTGTGAAAGAAAAATCTAATGACTTCCAATAGCAAATTATATACCATCTCACTTACGCCAGAAGTAAAATATCCAGACAAGGAGCAGCAACATCAAAGTTGCGAGACGTCTGGTGTTTTGATCATCAATGCGCCTGCCAAGCATGATGATTTAGACAAATCTTCGGTGGTTCAAAGAAGGAGAAGAAGCAGATGTATAACGTTATTTGGGGAAAAGGCCTAATGTTCAGCAGTGGACTTGTGATAAACGGCAATTACAATTGAGATGATGTTGAAAATGTATTGTTTCGTTCCCACTAAAACAGGCCCCACAATTGTGGAATTTATAGTTGTTTAATTGGTAGAGCCACGCTGCAGCTACATTATGGTTGTAGCACGAATGAGTCGGCACGTCCGCGCTAGAGCCACGCTCTCACAGAATACAAACATAAAATAGCAGCTGTGTCTCGTATAGTCAATGCAGAGAACCAGAGACCATTATTACCGGAAACAAGGCATTCCATCTTGGTCCTTAGGGGTGCCAGAGCATCTGCATTTTGATTGTAGATGTCTATGGACCACAGTATCCTCTTACCATCAGGTGCACTGCTTATTCTATAAAAAAAATATCGATACATCTAATAGTTTCATTTAAATGATAATTTATCACACTCATTTTAGTGGCATCCCTAACTGTGTATTGATAAAGTCGATTACTGACACCTCTGTGGCAGCGATTGCGGAGTGTTGTAATCTTTAGACGACAAATATCCGACGCGCATCGGAAAGCTGACAAGTCCCGCTCGCTCTAAAAGCTCACCACGCCAACTTAATAGGCTTGATAAAAACAATTTTTCGTGGCGGGATTTAACTCGGAAAATGTTATTTAGTTTTGAAAATAAGTTCTTATTTTTAGAAAAACTTCAGTCTCTTTCAGAATTCTATCGAAGTTGAGTAACACTTAATTTCTTTCGTATCTTTTTTACATATTTGACAAAGTTTCACCACAATCTGATGAACGGTATGGCAGCGCATAAAATACGAACAAACAAATTTTATTCTTTATACATATATTGACATATTAGATTATTATTTATTATATTAATATTTTAAAGCTTTACATATTACTAGCTGTCCAGTTAGACGTTCTGCCCTTTCCGACAAACCTTCCTATAAAAATCCTTAAGTTCACAATAAATATTTAATTATTATTGAGGGTCACTTATCAGTATAAAAAACTATCCTATCTCCCAAGTTGGACCAAACTGCACACAGTATGCAAAATTCAGTAGTTGAGTTCATTGAGGACAAACAATGTGACACGTAATTTTTATATACGAGTATAAAGATTATTATTTATTGAAAATTATTATTATTATTTATTTTAGAAATATTATTATTGAATATTTTTTGGTTCAGATGTGGTGGGCAGTATGGTGCATTGCTGTTGCGGCGATGGGGGCGTTCGCAGCGGCAGGACCTTCAGGTAGCGCACTTGCTCCAATCTCCGCTATCGACTGGGAACAGATCGACCCATCTGCCACTGAAGACGTAAGTTTATATTAAGTTTAATTTTAATTCACAGACAAAAAGACGTAAAGAAAGAAGGTAGATCTATGCTTTGGCCGGAATGATGGGAAGATATTGAAGATGATATCTACCTCAAACATTTTTACAAATTTAAAAATAATGAACTTTTTAACTTCACTAACCGTGTGTTCGAACACCGCACGGCACAAGTATTGTTATGGCCAACAAATATTTGCTCCAGGTCTGGATGATCCATTTTGCAATTTATGTATGTAAAACGCCTTGTCGATACAGGAGAAATGTCTCTGTCTGTTTTTATGGATACATATATGTATGTATGTATATATTTGTATATATGTATTGTAATAAATTATCATTTTTATTTTGTTTTTATTCTATATTTCTACACCTACTTCAAATTCTCACCACTCCATGGGTTGACTGGAAGTCCGCCCTTTGTATTCTTTTAGATTGAGTAATGTAATAAAGAATAAATAAATAAATAAATATGGTGTTTTTACATGTAGGTATCTAGTACATGAAATGTTTTTAGGAATCCATTCGTCCATGAACATTATATAATTATGCTAAAACATTGTGTAAGCGAAATATTTCGTTTTGGAATCCTACAAGTATATTCAGTCATGAGTTTCATATTTGTACACATTTTCTTAAAGCTTAAACTTTTCTTTTCAGTAAACTGTTTACGTATAAGTAAACAGTCATGCAAAAAAGTGACGAATCAGTCTTCAGATTAAAATAAATTGGAGAGTACCTTTTTTAAATTAAGACGTTACGTGTCCCTAGATTAGAACGACAGTAGATAATCGGCTCCTTATTTCCTTTTAATGTAAAAAGGGTGGGTCCATAACAATGTATATATATGTCCTTAACACACACACACACACACACACGTACATATATATATATATATATATATATATATATATATACCAACTAGATGGAGTGATAACCTGGTAAGACATGCATAAAGTCGATGGATGCAGGTTGCTCAGGATCGTGCTTTGGAGTATTCCTTGGGAAGACCTATGTTCAGCAAGGGACTTGTGATGCGCTGTAATGATGATGATGATGATACATATATTTTCCTTCTGATACAGAATTATAATGACTACGTCACTTAGGCAATACTTTAAGAAGACTACTTTATGATAAAAATTGGTTAGAAGCATATCATAATTATTATTTTTTGTTGTTATTATATTGATAACTTTGATTTGCTATTCGCCTGCCAAGCGTGGCTGTCACGGCAAATCCTCTCCTATAATGAGAAACCCAAGTTTAGAAGTTAAAGTGGAAACCTATCAGTTTTCCACTTTAACCAAAAAAAAAATATAGAAAAAAGTTCACAAGTAGACTGTTATGAGATAATGGAGAAAAACTAATGTTGACCGATGTATGGAGAGCTTCGCTAATCAACGCCACGGCGAGCTTGCTTTCTAATTTCAAGCTCTTAATATTTGTAGGATCCACCGCCCTATATCATCTCGTGGATGTCGTAAGAGGTGACAGAGGGACATCTAAAAGAAGATGGACGGCATGGCTTAATAATAACACAAAATAATGAAAAATTGCCAAACCGCCTACCAAGCGACTGTTATAAATACAAGGCAACTTATGGGATGAGGGTTCAGCAGTAGATTTTTGATATGCTATAATGAAGAAATAAACAATAACACAAGTGTTATTATACAAATAAAACAAACTAACGATTTATTTATTTAATAGGAGAGCCTGAATGCTGTGCCATCGATGGGCGGACGCTACACAGCTGCTGCGCCTTGGCTCTACCTGCTTGTTGATGTTCCAAGGGAATCACAGGTAAATTGAATATATTTAAATTTTAACTATTTTGCAATAGCTATTCATTTTGAAGAGCCGTGGTAGCTCATATGGTTAACTCGCTGTAAGCTTCTCACAGTATTCGAGCAACTCGGGTTCGATCCCCGCCGGCACCAATGAAATTGTTAATTGCAATTTTAAGTTCTGATTTACCACGTGCTCGGCGGTGAAGGAAAACATCGTGAGGAAACCTGCATGTCTGAGAAATCAAAAAAAATATTTCGAAGACATGTGAAGTTCGCCAACACGCATTGGGGCAGCGCGGCGTACATTTCCTTGCCCTAAAACCCTCTCAGAAATGAGAGGCCTGTGCCCAGCAGTGGGACGTAAATAGGCTGCAACTTTACTTTACTTTTTTAGGCATTTTCTACCGACTTCAAAAAGGAAACGGTACTCAATTCGACTATGTTTTACTGGATATACCGATTTCGATGATTCTTTTTTATTTGAAAGCTGGTGCTTTACATGTTGCCCCATATAAATTTGTTTGATCAAGGTCTGGCTAATAGTTTTCGAGTTATTCTTAATAATTTATATTGAAGTGGGTTGTACAAAATTTTTAATTTTAAATTATAATTCACGTTATTGTACAAGAGGTTAATGTAAAAAAGTATGCGGCCTCCACATCTCAGTTAAGCAAATTAATTAATTGGGCCATTGAGACAATTCACGTTCGGGCAATTTCCGATTTGGTTCGGTAAAATTTTCTGCTTTTAATCGCCCGAGATTTTCAAGTACTTTAATAATAAAAGTGTTCTGTAATTAATACAGTTTACAAAATCGTTACCTTATTGCATTGTTACACTTTTTATTGTACACTAAATTGAACTGTGACAGTAATTAATAACAAATTCTTAAAATTGACATTAGTACAAAAATTACTTTAGTAGTAGGTACTTATGTCTAATCTTATTATGTCTCGTACAATCGTGCATTTACTCGGTGTCGTTAAAATTATAAAGTGTCTACGAAGGTTAAAGGTAATGAGGCGAAGCGTTCTCGAAGTGCTTTCTCCGTGTACCCCGCCGTGGAAGTGTTGCAACGGGGAGCGTACAACAACTATCTGGAGAGGCTGGCCCACGCCAACAGAGATTTCCTCAACTGTGTCGGTAAACGAGGTCAGTCAACATTAATTAGAGCAAATATAAATCTACTAAAAGCACATAAAAATTTCCCAATTTTGTAGTTTACTCGTATTTTCAATTTAAAAAATACGTAAATTTTTGCTACACTATAAAGTTTGGATGAAATCCTATTGAGTAATTTGATGCGATTATAACATTTAATTTCTTAATTTTTAGATCCCTGGACCAGCGCGGACTGCAAGTTCAAGAACTAAGCTGTATTAAAAACCGGAATCTCTGCCGTCCCTTTGTTGAATATGTTAAATTTATAGTAATGTAGTTACTATAGTACCAACCTTAGTATAATGATTATTGTTATACAAAATAACAAGAAATTAGTAGATTTATTTTGAATGTTACGTAATTTTATAATGCATTTGTATGCGATAATAAATTAATTTAACCGTAAAACTAGTTTTTGATTTCACTATCCCTGTTAGTAATGTGAATGTAAATAATGTGTAATATATATCTATACTAAAAATAATGGTGATCAAAATAACACTATATTTTAAACTACCTATATTTCACTATCATCACATAACGTAAACATAACACGTAATTTACGTGGTAGAGCCATGCTGCAGCTATATTAGTAGTATAGTTGTAGCACGAATGGATCGGCTCGACCGGGGAAGGACCACGCTCTCACAGAATACCTGCGTAAAATAGCAGCTTGACACTGCTGTGTTTCGTATGGTGAGTGGAGAGAACCGGAGACCCATTTTACTGGAAAAGAGGCATTCCATCTTAGTCCTTACGGGTGACGACGCATCTGCATTTTAATTTTTTATTGAGGATAAATGTAGATGTCTATGGGCCGCAGCAACCACTTACCATCAGGTGGACTGTGTGCTCGTTTGTCACCCTATCCTATAAAAAAAATCACTTCACTGCTGGACAGGTTTCTTCCACAGTACATACATATAGAATGACTATAACCACCATGCAAGCGAGACTGACCAAGCTTGACAGATCGGCAAACATTGTAATTAGTTATTTCTTAATATAAAAACTGTCTCTTTGTGCTATTATAGTGGCCGTAAATGCGGCCCTGGTCCTGGGTTCGAGTCCCAAGTCGGGCCAAAATTGATTATTCGGTTTGCCTATCAAGAAACGGAGTAGTAAACGGGAGTCAGGAAGTTGGCGGTGTTTTACCTCCGTGCCTAAAAAAGCACGTAAAACCGTAGGTCCTGTACCTGATCTCTCTCCGGTCGTGTCGGATTGTCGTCCCATCAGACTTGAGAATAAAGGAATAGACAGTGCACCTGTGCTTGCGCACAAACTTGGGCACTATAATGATGTCCTGCGGAAATGGCTAGTCTCTGTTGAGACTGGCCGCCGTGACACGAATTCCAGTCTGGAGGAAATTATTATTATTACTATAAAAACATAAAATTTACTCAACTTAAGTCATGTAATCAACAATACCCGTGAGCTAATTAAAGTGTGCGTATATGGGGATAAAGGGTGAAAGCGGGCGAACCAAGCGTCGCATGCCATCGCTGTCCATCGATCTGCCCATGTCGGTGCTGCGCCACAAGCTGAGCCTCGAACAGGAGCGTAAAGTTCAGGCCCTGCGAGCTGTCGCCAACAGAAACTTCTTGAACGGCATCGGCAAACGAGGTATGTGCAAAACTGCACAATGAACTGTAGCTTACAAATAAAATTTAAGTGTTTAATGAGAAAAATCATTATATTTCATTTTTTAATCTCAAAAAATGTTATTTGCATTTAACTTTCACGATTATTTTACATTTGTAAGCTAGTTAATTAACTAAACTATAAATTACAGGATTCCAGTGGAGCCAGTCTGATGAACAAGGAAATCTTTATAAGAAGCCCTCAGTGTACCGAATCTAATATGTACTCGTAGCTTTTTAACTTATGACAAACAACACCGACCTGAAAGAATGTTATTTAAAAGCTTGCTAGTTGCTACTTATTTATTTAATGTTTAATAAAGAAACAATTAGTGCTTTGTAAATTACATATAATCATCATCAACATAGTTAAGTTTAAAATTTAGTTTAGTTTCATTGTACTTAACATTTTGCGATTAGATTTCAAGTAACTCGCTGCGTAGTACTCGTAAATAGTCAATGTTCATTATTATTAAATTATCTATAAATATTTAATAATACTATCTGTAGATGAAAAATGTATTTGTTTACTATGTCAAGTTACCTGTTATGTATTGTGTGGTCAAGAGTAAAATATTTCGAAAATTATATTCAATTAGTCATAATTCTAGTTTTTAATAATTTATTTGAGCCAAAAAAATAATTCAAAAGTCTATTAAATATTATAATAAATGGAATCTAAATTAATAAGTTGTTTTATTTTAAATAGCATTCTAAGACTGTTATATCCTTTAAGAATGGTTTTACGCCATCATAAACTAAGAGCACTAAAAAAATTCTATGTTCCAAGAAAAATATATTTTAATAAAAACTCTTTTTATATCACACCAAACGAAACGTTCCTTCTAATCTAACTTGCTTGTAGACTTATTTAGTGTTAGGATACTTAAGAGCTTATATCGTATTACCATTAATATTGTTGCAATGTATATCCCGTCATATATTGGCTAATTCTTACGAACGAAAATGAGAAACATAATTCAATCAACAAAATAGATCTTCTTATTGAGTGCTGTCATTCAGTTATAATTAGGCAACATCTGATGCGTTCAGTGATTAACACGGTAATTAATTATTATACAAGCAATAGTAACGTGTTTTAAGACATATATTATTATAATGCAGTTTTAGTAAAAACAAAAAACTCATCCTTCGCAATTCGAGCTTAATTAGCTATATCAGTTACATTATTAGTTATCCACATTTTGTCTGAAACAAGAAAATTTAAATATATGCATGTTTTCAATTAAAACTTCATGAATATGGTATTTTCTAACAAAGGCTACCAGTTATTCTTTTGGCAAGTATAACATCTAACGAAAACGAGGTAATTAATGATTTTCATTTAAAACTTTTAATGTAATTGAAAACGGCTTATGTTAACTGTTATGGATGCTACGTTGCGGGTGCTTGGTTCGAATCTCAGTCATTTGGTTTTTGGTTTTGTAGTGGTTGCCCCACGTCTACATCCGTGGCACTACATGCTAGCTTATGTCGAGTACCTAACCGCAAAAGCGTTGCACGGGGCACAGGTACCTTTGTGTTAAACGGGGACATAATATGTAGCATAAAAGTTAGTCGAAATGGCTAGGAGAATCTACCACCATCGTATACTTTTAATAAAGTTTAAAGTTATAGCCTATATACGTCCCACTGCTGGGCACAGGCCTCCTCTCGCTTCTGAGAAGATTCTCTTCTCAGATTATTAAAGTAATACTAATGAGGTAACGACTTTCTAAAATCGTAAATTACTGGAGATCAAAAGAATTTTCATGTTATATTTGGGGTTCAAGCAGAGAGAGGAGTGGAGCGAGGGACGTGGACGACCTAAACGCAAGATGCCTTCGCTCTCCATCAACAACCCCATGGAGGTGCTGCGACAGCGGTTGCTACTTGAGGTGGCTCGTAAGCAGATGCGTGAGGCCAACCAGCGACAAGCTGTTGCCAACAGGGTGTTTTTACAGAATGTTGGAAAACGAGGTTTGTTTTGTATACAAAGCAACTGCCATTCACTTTCATAATTAGAAATAATTTATTTTAAAATAAACTTACTTTATTGGGGCTTCTTTGCTGTCTTGATGCCCGTGTAATACTGCTGAGCCATTTTCTATCATCAAGCAGCAGTGCACCCACTGCTACGTTACGGTATAAATACGTTATGTTTTAAGCCAGTATAAACCATTTGACACATTATATATCTAAGAGAATATTGTAGCTGCCGTAACGGAATGACAACATTTGAGGGTTTGAGTGGGACGCTGTCGAACGCGGTTTGGAATCCTGCAAAAAGCAACTGTGTATTTTCATTCATTGTTCACACATTATAGCTTATCAAAAGTCTAGAGCTGATCATATCTATGAGACAATATGTCGGATGTTTACCATAGTTGCCAGGCTTTTTATTATTGTAATACCACAGTTATTATTTTGAGCTGTCATCAAAGGATGCTACTGCCCCTTTCCTGTTTGATTTACCTCTGACTCCTCTTATGGCACATACGAGACGAAATAAGGTAGTGATTTCTCTTACGCTGCCACTACACGGTATAGTTAATCTATTTCACTATGAAGTTTTGACTTTGGTTGTGTTAGCCGTGCACATACATATTGTGTTAGTGTGCGTAGGTTGCGGGCGCTCGGGTGTAGCGCTCCCGAGGCCTACGCACACTAACACAATGTGTATGTGTAAGGCTAACAACAACCAAAGTCAAAACTTCATCGTGAAATAGATTAACAGCTATACTTTTTTAAATGGCCTACAAACAAATGATCTGGATTCAATTTATGTATGTAAAACACCATGATACAGGAGATATTATGTGCCTATTTCTTGAGTAACGTTTTTTATTTAATAAAAAATATATTTTATAAACAATTTGGTAATGAACGCATCACCATAAAATGTACCTCGCGATGTGCGAATGAGTATTGCAAGAGCCTAGTTTCTTTTTAAACGCGCCTTTAAATTAACCTACCGAATAGTTTTAGATTAAAGTTCGAGCAACATCTTGTTATTAAAAGGATGGTATCAATGTACACAGTCCCTAGCCATATATGAAGCCCTATTACGTATCCTCCATGTCTGGCTAGGGATCTGTGTATATTATAAGTAAGATCTAAAATATCCAGACCGGAGACGAAGTGCAGCGCCAAAGGTGCGATACTTCTGGTTCTATAATTGTCAATCTACCCGCTAGGCGTGGAGATTATATCAATTCTACAATACAATTACCATGTCTGGACAGTGCAATGTTAGAAGCTGCTATAGAACAATAATATATATATATATATATATATATATATATATATATATATATATATATATATATATAAATAATTAAATGTTAAATTATCTATGGTTTCCGCCTCCTATGAGGCAATCAATGATGGAGGCTTATGTTTACCAGTGGACCTTTGATAAGCTGTTACGGTAAAGTGTGAAATTGTATAATATACTTCTAAATCTTTGGAAAGTATAAACACCATTTCTACGAATTTATCAAAGAGAGCGCAACTTGTAATTTGGAACTTGATCAATAAAAACATTATTTTTTCCTTCGAATTTTTTGAGGCTGAAATTTTTTTTAAATTAAATCATAAAATATTTCTATTGTGAGGCATTACGATTTAGTAAAAATTTATTTACACAGGATTTTGGGCGCATCCAGCTTCATCCCCCTACGAGAACTAAAGTCTACGTTCGCCGATCGCTCCTTTTCGTTCCATCAAGCTGATATAACAGGCCGGAGAAAAACTCACTTTTTTTTTTCAAAATAACTAATTTAATAAAAATTACATAATATTAATAGTCTTTTTATATATTTAGATGAAACTGTTAAACTTTAACTAGAAACAGTTTCTATCACTCTTAGGAATAAAATTGTAGCAGAGTATTTAATATATTTTTCTTTAAGTGGCAAAGTTAGAAATACATTGATAATTTAAATTATGGTACGAGAGAGTAATAGGGTCATCCGGTTAATATGGCTACTTTCTTATAGCTCCAAAACTAGAGCCTTGTTTGCAAATATGCGTTTGTGATACGATAACTCTTCACCAGTCAATTAAATAATAGAGCGTCAAAAGGGCGCTGCTTTATCATCACAGTTTTGACAGCTTGTATTCTTGTATTTTGAAAAGCTGATATTATAGTAAATATTTTAGTCGATTTTAGTATTCTGTATTTAACTACACTATTTTTTAAGTTAATTTTTCGAAGTGTTCCTAATTATTGCCAAAGCTTGTACGCTATTTTTTTCTTAATATATAAGCTATAGTATTCGACTTTGTGTTTTTGTCTCTATCATCCTCCTAGTTTTGGTTATAAAGGGCGGTAAAGTTTAAGGTGACCATATTACCCTCACGTACCTTAGTATGAAAAGGTACCAGCTCTTTAAATTGTTGAATGTCTGAACTTTCACAATAATTACTACCACGTCTGCTTGAAGTATTATTTAAAAGATTAGAATGAATAACATAATGTCATTTTTCATTTATTTAATGGTGCATGCAAACCAGCTCGTGCATGTGACATTAATACTACGATTTGGTTTGTTAAGATTATATATTGCATCGAATACTTTAAAGATTTTAAATAAAAATTTAAAATGACTTTATAATTTACATAAAATACTCGCTTTAGTGCCAAATGTATTTATTAATAAATTAAGCTGTAGTGTATTTATGGTATAGCTAAATTAAGAATATAAAAAAAAAACTAAAAATGGAATTTATATACTAACTAGACATTATTGTTAGTAAAGTCCACTTAATAAACAGTCTTCATTGCTATATTGTTTTAATCTATGTTATAAAGTCATGAGATATTTACAGAATAGCTGGAATTTATTTTAAAGCGATTTCTATTAGCATAAAATGTAGGAGTGTACTGGTCTATTATACATATACATATAATAATATTATAAATTACGTTCAATAAAAATGTTAACATATAGAGTCTCGTTTCCTTCATGTTATGTGAAACTTCCGCTAGTTTTGAATAAATTCGACATTTCATATAACCATAGAAATAACTTGTGTCACTTCAAAAGATAAAATACGTTCTCGTATTATTCCGTTTATTTATTGAGCTGAGTATTACGACTACACAATAGATCTTGGGTTTTATTCGGGTTGGGGTTGCGCTGATCACAGAACAAAGAAAATTACGGCTTTGTACAGCGATAGACTGAGGCACTGCGGGCTGCAGGGACAGATACCCTACGGAACATCTATTTGAGGGTTCGCAAATTATTGTTTCGGGTCTGGATGTTTGTGCATGGGTAATTTATGTATGTAAAACAACACATTTTAGGCTAGTGCTAAGAGAAATCACTGGGGTGAACCTAAAACGTTCCTCACTTTTTAAAAAATGCCATCCGAAGCTATATTTGTGCGAAAACAAATTGCTGTTTATGATTGTCCCCGTTTCTCTGATTGTTACCTAAGATCTTATCGCACTAGCGTTTTACATCTGATACGAGTAGGATCGGACTAATTAATGTATCTCTGTGTTTGTATGATCACCTAACAATGTAATTTGCGGTTGAAAGCTTCCGGAAAAAAATCAGAAATGGTTTTTATAAATCATTGAAACAAGGGTGACAAAGAAACAGATTGTCCACTTGAGGGTAAGTAAATGCTATTCGGCCCATAGACAATCTACATGTATCCTTGATATAAATCAAATTGCAGATGTGTGTCACCATTGAGGACTACGGGAATTATTAGTAAAAAGGGGATCTCGACACTTACCATAATAATATTAATATCCTCTATGACGATCTTAAGGCCAAATTAGACAGTCTCAATTGAGACTAGTCATCTCCACAGTATAAGATTATAGTGCATAAGTGCGTACGCAAACACAGGTGCACTCTCTATTCCGCAAACGCTCTCTATTGACGGAAATCCGACACGACCGCAGTACGTAGTTTATTACGTACGTATCTACGTATCTACTGTCATTTATTCTGTGACCGCATATAGATCAAGCGCAGGACGAACAGCTTTATGTGTTTTCCGATGCACGTGATTATATCGATAATTTCTTGAGAGAAAAACCTAATAAGTATAACTCACTTCGGCCCGAACCACATGATGATCAGTCGCGATTACGATCACTAGACCAAAGAGGTCACTTACCATATCAAGCAAAGAAGTATAATACTGCTTTAGCAGCAGTAATTTATTACAGTGGTATTCTGTGAAGGAGTGCTCCTTTCCCAATAAAATCGACTCATTCATGCTGCAGTTACAATTCAGATACAACGACTACCATGAAAAAACAACATCTTTGTAGTTTGTGTCGGGTGTCGGCCAGGAGCATTATCCAGCAAAGTTACAACGTTGTGTTGTGACATTTTCATTTTATCTCTATATATAAAAAATAAATTGATGTCCATTAGGGTAAGTTCACACCGAGACGATCGCGCTCCAATGTTCGACCTCTTGGAGCGCGTAATCGATACACGGCTTTAAGATAGTGATACAAAATATAATTTAATTTCCTAAACTAAACAAAAGATACATATACAGATTTGATTAAAATAATTCGAAAATGTTTCGCGGCGTCGCGCTGCGCCTCGATATGCCTCGCGGCGTAGCGCGACGCATCACGACGCAGCGGCACGGCTTCTTCGGTAAACGCAGCGTGCAAGAAAGGTGAGCTGCCAGCGACTTCATGAGTCGGCAGCGCGGCGCACTCCACGGTACGAAATCACTGCCCTCTTCAAGCATCGTCGCGTCGCGTCATGTCTCTGGACTAATCATTAGTCTTGCTAAAACTCAAAAACGGCTCGACCTAGATGGATTTACAATTGGACCCGGTAGGAGGCGCTGTTGTCGAGATCCAGAAATCACCCGTGCAAAACCGGGGCGGATCGCTAGGTTTAAATAAATTTCTGTTTCGAACTTATGGACATAGTTAAATTCATTAAAAAAAGTCGCGCTAATTAGAAGACTAATGAAATGATAGCCTTGGACACTTGTAATTTATGAGTTGAAACATTGGGAAAGTGTCTATTCATTTGGAACGAAACAAAACCGAAGTGAGTTTTTCATTCGTTTGTTGAGCTTTGTGATTGGAAATTAGAATATTATATATTTTAAGCTCCCAAAATTCAAAATTTATGAATGATTTAATACAAAATACACAATTTGATACATTTTCTTATAAATCACTTCGTTCAAAGTGAAAACAGCGGTATTATATTCTGTGAAATTCTTCATTAATTCTCTTTACTTTAACTTTACTTAACCCATTTTAAATCAAAACGAAATAAGATCGTTAAATTATAATTTCAATGTTGACCGTTAATTATGTAATCAATGATCTATTCTGTTGATGTGTGTACTGTGCGTGTGCATGCGTGCGTGCGTGTGCGTGCAGGCGTGCGTGCGTACATGTGTGCGTGCGTGTGTGTGTTGTATGTGTGTGTCTATGCTAATGTAATATTTTAAATCAATATATAATAATAGGTGAAAGAAAACTTTGTACCCCTTTTTAAACATATTGCGCACATCTTTGTTTTGTCTATGTTCATCTTAAGACCTATCCGTTGGGAGGCACTATTGAGGTCATTGAGCATAGTGCTTAGGTCCTCCAGCGATTCTGCCATAAGTAGTATATCGTCGGCAAATCGAAGATGAGTGTTGTACCCGCCGTTAATACCGTATCCTTTCCAGTCCAGAAAGTATATTCGTGGACATAGTTTTTCATTATTGCATTTAATAAGTTTTGTGTGTTAATTTATACGATAACTTCTTTTTTTACCCAACTGGCCCAAAAGGAGGTTAATGTTATACGAGAACATGTAGGTATTTATGTCTATATCTTTCGCACGCTCTTTAGTCTAAACAGCTTGATAGATTTTAACAAGTGGTTGGCGTTAGCCGAGGCGCCAACCTAAGCTACATGATTCCGACATGGCTTGTAGCATGATTCTGACGATACTCTGATGTGACCACGGGTGACACTGCTTGGTGCACAGAGATGCTATGGTTGCACAGACCTGTGCAACCATAGCATGTCGCAGAATTCAGTTTGAGCCAAAATGTCGTCTGAAGAGGATAAACATTGCTTTGCTTCAGATTTCAAACATTCAAAGTGCCAGCAAATGGTTTTGGGTATATCCGTTGAGGAAAAAGAAATTGAAAAGTGGTGGTACTTCAGACATTCAAAGTGCCAGCAGAAGATTTTGGGTGCATCCCTATGGGAAAAAATTTGAAATGTGGTGGTACTTTCAATTTTATGAAGGAATTAGAATTATATTTTGCATAGATTTGCACTACAAGTTGCAAGAAGATTCTTGCGAGTTCCTGTTACTGGAATCTGGTCTAGTATAATCATATAAACATGGTCTTTCATGAACTAATTCAATTAAATAATGATAAAAGCTAGATCGCCTTTCATTTTGGATAGAAAAGTCACTACAAGTTTCGTTTTACGCGCCACTTCAATGCGTCACTAGTAGCAAGTTGGTCAGGTCATGCGGCGTCACGCCACACGAATGGGCGCTACTACATACAATCCCTTTGAATGTTGAGGCGAGTGACAAGTTACGCGCCAAATAACGCGTCAGATTACGCGTTAAGTTACTTAAGGTACAATTCCGTAGCCGACCGCACGCAGCAGCAGCAGGCTACGTGTCGTCGCGACACGACTGATTTCTATGTAGTTCTATGAAATACCTTCCGTAGCTAACGACACGTCATTTGCCGGAGCGGCAGACGACATGTCGTCCGACCACAGATCAGTAGTGCCGCCAACGCCCGCGCGACACGTTGAATTTTTTTTCAAAAAAATGAGTTTCACCGATTCCGTGGAAGAGAAACTGATAAACCAGGTGGCCCAATATCCCGAACTGTACGATGCACGACACGTCGCCTGCTACTGCTGCGTGCGGTCGACTACGTAATTGTACCTTCACCTACGTAACCTAACGGTAACGTGCCATTCAGCTTGCTACTAGAGACGCATTGAAGTGGCGCGTAACACGAAACTTGTAGTGACTTATCTATGCAAAACGAAAGGCGACCTAGCTTTTCATATTAAATTAATTGAGTTAGTTCATGAAAGACCATGTTTATTATACTATACCCGATTACAGTAACAGGAACTCGCAAGATGCTTCTTGCAACTTGTAGTGCAAATCTATGCGAAATACAATTCTAATTTCTTTTATAAAATTGAAAGTACCACCACATTTCGAATTTTTCCCATAGGGATGTACCCAAAATTTTCTGCTGGCACTTTGAATGTTGAAAATCTGTAGCAAAGCAAGGGCATATTTATCCTCTTCAGTTTTTTTATTTGCGGCCGAAGCAATAAGACAAGGGCTACCACAGAGGGAGGCGGAAAATGCATTACGCATACCACGACAGCCGGTCTATCGTGGTTATGAGGGGCTCACTGCCTACCGGGGGAACCTAAGTGATACCCTCTAAAAACCGCCTTTGGGGACTGGCAACCAGCTGTTTAAAGCTTCTTATGCCGTATCGGAAGTGACCCTCTTTTGGGAAAAGAGGGCGCAGGCGACTACGAGCCGCTGAGGGAGTGCCTACGAAGGCAAACTAATTATGAATATTTTAATTAGAGTTGGCCTGAGCCGCCAGGAGGTAGTTCAGGTCGTTTGACAGTTTATTAGGTGGGTCCGAGTGAGAGTTTCTCGGCCTGTGGACGCGATAGCGAGAGGGGAGTGGGGCTGCATAAGTAGCTGCCTCACGAATAAGATGATTGGAGTGCGACTCTGAGGCTTTGAAGAAGTTCTCTGAGAGTTTTTTAAGAAATTTTAACAGTGGTAGAGCCACGCGGCAGCTTTCTGCTGTCGCACGGATGGGCCGGCTCGAACTGGGGTGGTACCAGGACCTCACAGAATACCAGCGTGAAGTAGAGGTTGACCTCTACGTTTCGCTTGGTGAGTGCAGGTGGCCGGAGGCCCTTTTTACTGGAAATGAGGCATTCCATCTTAGTCCTCACGGGTGACAACGCATCTGCATTTTGATTCGCAAACGAGGATAGATGTAGATGTCCTTATCCTATTAAAAAAAAGTTGTTGAATTGTAGGGAGCTCTAGGTCCCGATGAAGGTCGGCATTACGGACGTACCAAGGTGCGTTCGCAGCTCGACGACAGAAAAGGTTTTGAACTATTTGGAGTTCATTAATGATTTTAGGGTCAGCGTGGGCAAAAATGGGGCCCGCGTAGGACATGACTGGTCGTATACATACCTTATAAAGAGTACGCTTGTTTCTGAGGGACATATTACTATGTCGGCCCAACGTACTGTTGAGCCTACTCAGGTAAAAACGTGCGTGACGGGTTACTCTTTTGACGTGGGGCCTGAAGGTGAGCCTTGTGTCCAGAGTGACACCTAAATATTTGGCAGACGTATGCCAGGGGACAGGGGTCCCTAGCATACGTATTGGTGGAGTGTTTTTGATACGGCGTCGTTTATAATCGAAGTGAACGGCGGAGCTCTTCTCCGGGTTCACATCGATGCGCCATTTTTTGAACCAAGCTCCTAGGTCATCAACTTTGAACCTTGTTATGTATGAAAGGTAGCGAGATACCTTTACAGTAGAGAGCAGTGTCATCTGCGAAGAGGGAGAGCTAAACACCTTTCGACGGGATGGGAATGTCGTTGGTGAACAGGATGTACAGCAGAGGAGCAAGTACTGAGCCCTGAGGGACACCAGCTTTGATGGGGCGCTGTGAAGATAGCGTTCCTTCGTGTCTAAAACGAAAGGTACGATGCTTTAGATAAGAGGCCACGAGACGTACTAGACGATCGGGGAGACCTATTTTGTACAGTTTGTAGATAAGGCCTGTATGCCAGACTCTATCAAAGACTTTAGCTATGTCGAAAAAGACCGCGATGGTCTTATAACGACGAGGATAAAAACCGCTGAGGATATATTCCACAATACGGTGAACTTGATGGGGACATGAGTGTTTCGCTTGGAAACCGAATTGGTGGGGGATGATGAGAGGGTCACCGTCTGTGGGAACCAGATGGCGCCTCATGCGAGTTTGGATGACTCTTTCGAAGAGCTTGCCCATAGCCTTGAGGAGGCTAATGGGGCGATGACTGGAGGGGAGGTTGAGAGGCTTGCCTGGCTTGGGAATACCAATCACAGTTGCCTCTTTCCACGCAGTGGGAAAGTAACTAAGGTTGAATCAGGCATTGAAGATAATAGATAAAAAGGTTAACACCTGCTCAGGAAAGTGTTTTAGGGCTTGGTTGGAGATGCCATCCGCGCCCGGAGCCTTTTTGGGCTTAAGTCCTTTGATGAGGGATGAAATCTCATCATTGGACACAGAGATAGGTTCGGAGGCTGTAGGGGGTGAGTTCCGGCGGCGGATCTCATCCTCCACTGCCTGGACGTGTGAAGGGTCAACGGGTTGAGAGCAGAGGGCATTGAGTGGCAATGCTTTCTGCAAAGCACTCAGCCTTTTCCTCGTCCTCGAAGGCTACCGTACCGTCGGGACGGGAGAGAGGGGGAGTGTGGGTGATAGCGTCTATGCGGAGGGCTCTTGCCATCCGATAGTACGCTGTATGAGAGGGAGAGATATTCTCCATGAGTTTACTCTTTTCGAGGTCTCGAAATTCAGAGAGGCGGAAACGGAGTTCTCGTTGAAGACGATTGGCCGTGTGCCATATTCGGGCGTGGGATATTTTGCTGCTCTCCGGAAAGCAGCTTTCTTGGCTTTTAATAGGTTGCTAATATGTAGGGGTAGCCCACTATTATTAGCAACCGGGACTACCCTTTCATTCTCCTTAAGGGAGGTTTTAATAAGGGTGGAGAGTGAATCGACCGCGGTGTCGATTTTTTTGGGACTGTCTAAGTCCGACGGGAGATATAGGGAGATGGGAGAGTCCTGTGAGTCCAGAGCATTCGCTAGGGACTCCTTGAAGCCCTTCCAATTTGTGAAGGTTTTAGTAGAGGGTGTTGAGGGGGGTGGCTGATGGCCAAGAATGAGGGAGACCGGTCGGTGGTCGGATCCTAGATCGTCTAGTGTCTCGATTGCCCTGAGGATGAGGGAAACACTTTTGAATAGTGCAAAATCTAGCACGTCGGGAGCGTGGTCGGTGACATCGGGATAGTGAGTAGCACCGAGGGGACTGTGAACGGTAAGGTCAAGAGACTGCGTGATATCGAGCAGTATCTTGCCACTAGGGGAGGTAGTACGGCATGTCCATTCAGTATGCTTGGAGTTAAAATCTCCAAACATAATGACTGAATTGCCTAAAGATAAAATAGCCTCAAAATCTTTTTTGAGTGGATGGGTTCCTGAAGGGATGTAACAGGAGGCTATGAGGATGGACTGATGTCCAGTCATAGCTAGCCTGCATACCATGGCTTCCATATTGGTAAGCTGCGGAGTAGAAATGGGAGAGCAGTGGAGTGTCTTCTTGTAATAAATGGCCGTACCGCCACGTTGGCGGTCGTGGCTGTCATTACGAAGAAGAGAAAAGTTTTTAATAGAAAGGCCTTTAGTGTCCTTAGTTTTGAGATTAGTTTCCTGTAGGAGGAGGAAATCGGCTTCACGAGTTTGAAGAAAGAGCTTAAGTTCTGGGAGGTTATTTCGCAAACCGCGAATATTAAAGGATACAAGCGATAAACCCTTAGGTTTGATACGACCGTGAGACTTTGGTAGAGCAACCTGCTTTGTCATCGTAAGTTAAGTTAATTAAATTAACTTAACTTACAGCGAGCACAAAAGATTATGATGCTCTGCAAGAGCAAGGAGACGGTCCTGAGGGGACCTCGCAGCGCGCAATTTGCGTGCTAACATAGCGATTTCCCCAAACGTCGATGTTCCTAATAGCGGAATACACCGTTTTTAGGTCATCAGCCATTGAGGGCTGTGATTGATGTGGGGCGGAGGTTGTCCGCGGTGGGTCTGCCTTTTTGGGGCCCCAGGGAAAGACTGGAGGCTGCATAGGCTGAGAGAAGCCCGGAGGGGGCCGAATAATGCCCTGAGGGGGCCTAGGGGGACCCTGAGAGGTCCGAGAGAAGCCCTGGATGGGCTGTGAAAGGCCCTGAAGGGGCAACTGTTGGTAAAGAGCCGGGAATGAGCGGTCATTGACCGGCGGTGGAGCTTGCCTAGTAGGGCGAGGATGAGGTGCACAAGGGCAGCCTCTGTAGTTTGCCGGGTGGCCTGTTTGCTTACACAGGACGCACGCGGGTGGGGATTCGGCGTCTTTGGGCCGAGGACACTCTTTAGTGTTATGGGGTTCAAGGCACTTAACGCACCTGGGTGGGGCAGAGCAGTTGGCCGCCGCATGACCATATAGCTGGCAGCGGTGGCACTGCGCCGGGAACCCGCGCCTATGTGGGGGCTCAACCCTCACTCTCGACAGGCCCCACACTGTGCGTACCTGCCGGAAGATGGCTTTTGCCTCCGGCACGTTGGTTAAAATGACTAGGGCAAGAGAGAACATCTGGCCTGTTCTACTGTGCATTTTGTGCACGGCTTCTACGGGGAAACCTTGGGACTTAAGGTCCTCAAGGATTTCCTCGTTGGAAAATTCGAAGGGTACGCCGCGGATGACGGCCCTGACTTTACGCTCTTCCGGAAGAGCGTATGTATGGTAAGAAACTCGTTCGGCTGTGAATAGCCTGGTGAGACTACGGAAGTCGTCAATTGATTGGGGGATGATCTTAATAGCCTCCCCGAGGTTTATGGCGTGGTCATACTTAATACCTGCGTTGTAGCAGGTTTTGGAGAGTTCTGTGAATTTCGCCTTGTCTCTTAGGAAGATAGGGGGCGGGACTTGCTTCTTGGCAAGGACTGGAGCACAGCGAGAGGCTGGCTTGGTCGGAGCGGGGATGTCTAGTGACATAAGTGGGGCCGAGGCAGCAGCGGGGGCTGCGGGGGCAGAGGCGGCAGCGGGAGCTGCGGAGGTTGTAGGAGCGGCAGGGGCCGCTGAGACAGGGAGGGTGCGGTTTTTCGCGGCGCGTTTACCGCTGCGCTTGGAGTTCACCGTGGTGAATGAAGAATCCCCGGTTCCGTCGGAGTCACAGGACTCCGATGAACCGGTGCCAGAATTGGTGGCGGGCCTCTTCCGGGAGGCCCACGCAGAGGACTCGGAGCATGCGTACTCCATCTCTAAGGGGGCAAAAGAGTTCTTAGTCTCTAGGTATGCCGCGATTACGGGCGGCGGTTGGAGTGCCTGAAGGGCAGCGGGAGTAACATGGGCGGCGATGGCGGCGAGGGCCGTTTCATCGAGGCTTAGGCCCAGACCAAGAGTTTGGTTTAGGGCGGCGACGAGGGACTTAATTTGACTAACTGTGGACATGTTAGGGGCAGTAATTCTACGAACAATAAGGATTAGGGACGTGTCCCTGTTCTCAGAAGAACAGGGACTTGAACACAAGACGTACTACGAGACAATATACACATATAATAATACAAGAAAAACAAAGAATAACAAAAATCAACAATAAAAAATAACAATAAAATAACAATTAAAACAATAATAAGCAGAGGTCAGTCAAACCTCCCCGCCCGAAGACAGGGGGGCAAGAACTGTTAGCGTAAATGACTCACCAAAGCGTCGACGCTGTACGGCGCGAGCAGGACAGCGGAGGACAGCGAAGGCGCGAGAGCGAGAGAGCACTACCGTATGGGGACGGATGCGCGGACTACCTGGACACGACCGCTCGAGAGCGGTGCCACAGGCGGAATGACCTCTTCAGGCGACATTTTGGCTCAAACTAAATTCTGCGACATGCTGTAGTTGCACAGGTTGGTGCAAGCAATGTCACCCGTGGTCACGTCAGAACATCGTCAGAATCATGCTACAAGCCATGTCGAAATCATGTAGCTTATGTGGGCGCCGCGGCTTAGATTCACCTTACTTACAAAGTGACAATTAGGGTAATATTTTTTCGCTTTTTAGCAAAAATTTTATGTAGTCGGGATTTTTTTTATTACTGTTTAACTTTGGTCAATTAAGAGTTTTAATTTTATAGAAACGTTACGAGTGCCTGGCGAAACTCTGAAATCTGTCCATCTACTAAGAATGGTATAATTAATGGTACAATCAAAAGAGTCAAAAAGAGTTTTGATTTTACGGCCAGCGTTCTATTTGAAGCAAACTTCATAGTTGTTATAGTACATATAAAATAAGCAACGTTGAGCCTCTTATATAATATCCATGAAATATTATAAGACGCTGAATAAAGGAGGTTTGGCTTCACGAACGACAGAGGCCCGAGGGTACTCGTCGCACGGCTCCGTCTACGAGAGGTAATTAAAGACGATTTAATTTGATGTGACACCCCGAGAGCCACGTGATTGCATTACGTTCCGGCACATTTCCACCGTCGTCAAGCGACTAGAGAATTTTAAAACGTTACGTTGCGAGCAATCAGTTGCAAACCTGAAATCACTAAAACCGTTACAAGCTGGACTTACGGTTTAATTTTGTTGTAGTTACTTAAATACACCTTATTTAAGCATTTATCGATGGCGACGAGCGATCGAGTCGTCGTAGATGAATGCTTAAATATTATTTTTAAGAAAAAGCATGTTATTATTATTTCATTTTACTGATTTATAATTAGTAGACAAAGAAACTTAGTGGGTAAAATTATAGCTTTATAGCATGTTTGTGTACTTTTGATTAAAAACGACACGCATTAATATAATAGTATATTCTGCACCGTTTTTAATCATGCTGGCACTTCGAACAACTAGATTGGAAACTTAATATAATATATGGCCGGAGCGTTTCTGTTGGACATATTAACGTTTTATTGATATTTTTTTTATAGAATAAAGGTGACAAACGAGCACGCAGTCCAACTGATGGTAAGTGGTTGATGTGGCCCATAGACATCTACATCTATCTTCGTTAGCGAATCAAAATGCAGATGCGTTGTCACCCGTGAGGACTAAGATGGAATGCCTCTTTTCCAGGAAAATGGGTCTCCGGTTCTCTACACTCACCATACGAAACACAGCAGCATTAAGCTGCTATTTTACGCTGGTATTCAACTGATTTAACTGTCCAACCAGATTATACAAGTATAATATTTTGATCAAAGGAATTGTTTACCCTTTTCAGTTTTGGTCTTTATAAAGGTCTATAAAATAAAGCGATGAAAGCATCTCATTTAAAACAAAATTATTCTTTATTTTTTAAAGTCATGGTGACAAATAAGCGCATAGCATAAATATTTCATCCATAATACTCTATTACATTTTGTTTTACTTTAATGCACAAAATAGTACATAAGGCGAACTCAAAACAAAATTCCTTTTGTCCTCGATTAAGAATAACTAAAATACAGACACGTTGTCACTCATTAGGAGTAAGATGAAACGCCTTGTTAGCTGTAAAACGGGTCTAGCCACTCATCGTACTCATCATTGCTGTTTTATCGGTATTCTATGAAAACGTGGTCTTTCAAAGGTCGAACTGATCATATATACGTTCTAACACAGCTCTACCATACAATGTATGAAATGAAAATTTTCCCAAAAATATAATATCTACCATTAAAAGAATATTATTTGATTCGCGCCGACGCCAATGAAACTGATTTTTGTGCTGATTTACCACGTGATCGTCAGTGAAGGAAAACATCGTGAGGAAATCTGCGGGGATAAAAAAAATTTCGAAGACACGCAATTCTACCATCACGTTATAGTGCAGCGAGGTGGATTAAGTGCAATTTTTTTTTCAATATTACATATTCTGATAATTATGTATCTATTACGAATACCGTGACAATAAAAACATTTAATTTCAACATATGATACACAAATTTCACAAGGACGAACATCCAGACTCGGAACACTTGTAGGCCATACAAATACTTGTTCCGTGCGGGATTCGAATCCGCGGCTCTCCGCGCTGCGATGCATTGCTAAGCCACTGCACGACGGAGCCGTCAAATACCTATGAGTTTGTACTACCGGTTGTATTAAACCAAAGCACGTAAAATTAAAATATTTATTTATTTGTATCTATTATTATAACTAGTTCTGTTTTAATATAATATGTACAGTATTTTTTGGCTTCTAAATAATACAATAATTAATAGACTAAGAAGGAATAATACAAGTAGATTTAAAAATAATTAAATTTCTCGCAAAGTACAATTTTTAGAAATTATTTTCATAAATTTAAGCGCGCTTTGTAAAACTTTTCTCATTGAAATGTATGTACAGTGAACGATGAAACATTTTTGTGGTGGAAAATATTTAACAGTACTGCGTCTTCTTGTATTATCAAAATATGTTTTGTATTTTGTTAAAGAAGCAAACAAATCATTAAATTTAAAATTTATTCCTAATTGATCCCATAACATAGCATAGCTAGATATCATGCCCGAAATCAGCTTTAAAATAATTTCAACCCGTGGTCACTATAATTACGCCTTACGTGAGGTCAGCCACGATTTACGCGTTCAGGTATACAAGGAAGAACACTTCAATGGTTTATTTTAAAACAGATTTATGTACTAAATGCACGAATACGCTGCAAAAGTAAGTGAGAGTGAAGTTTATCAATCAAATACTTTTCTGTTTAGAATGTTCGTCTAGGTATTTCTGCTGCAAAATAACAGTGCTTGCGCTGCTGTTTTCCAGTCTGAAGAGTACAGAGGGCCAGTATAATTGCAGTTTGAGAGGGGTTTTTATACGTGGTAGAGCCATGTTGCAGCTATATTACTGGTGTAGTTGTAGCACAAAAGGGTCGGCTTGACCAGGGAAGGACCACACTCACAGAATACCAGTGTAAAATAGCAGTTTAACGTTGCTGTGTCTCATATGGCGAGTGTAGAGAACTGGAGACCCTTTTTACTTGAAACGAGGCATTCCTCATGGGTGACAACGCATCTGCATTTTGATTCGTAATCGACGAGAGATGTAGATATCTATGGGCTACAGCAACTACTTACCATCGGGTGGACTGTGTGCTCGTTTGTCACCCTTATCCAATAAAAAAAAGAAAAAAAATAGACCGTGGTTATATGATAATTTAAAAACAATAAACATTTGTTATTAATTATTGCAACTGCCAACATTTTTTCATTTTAAAGGAGATTTAAAAATGTCTTACAGTTTCTATAGTGTCACTGTGTGCGTTACTAATTATTAAATCAAAATTATTAAAAAATATATAATTTTGTTCTTCATTTTGAACACCTCGAATAAAATGTTTAACGACGTTCCAAGTCGACCAAGAGTTTTAACCATAGACTTAGAAGTAAATTCTAAGTCTATGGTTTTAGCTGACGATTACAACTTATAAGTGAACAGCGTTTGAGAAATTGGGGCAAAATTCCTCGTCCCTTAAAACACCGAACGCTACCTAACCTTTTGCTTCTGAGTATATGAGGAAGCTGCAGTCACTGAACGTAACGTATAAGGCTAATCACACCAACTTTATTGCGTAGTAAAATTTCATAGCTTATAACGGAGATATGGACCTTCAAAACAGGAACTGAGATAACATAACAAACAGCTAAGATTGCTGTTTCAGTCATATAGCTCCAAAACCGACGATTGATGTGTAAATAGTTTACGGTCAGACTTGTACTGGAACAGAAACTTTTTTGTTCAATACAGATTATAAATAATTATTATTGAAAGTCACTCTGTTACCAGTGATTACCTATGGAATTAAGCGTTGTCCTTCACTGCTGGCTGTATGAGGAAGCTTAAACTCGCTCAGCGAACTATGGAGAGGGCTATGCTCGGGGTTTCTCTGTGTGATAAACTTAGAAATGAGGATATCCGCAGTAGAACCAGAGTGACCGACATAGCCCAACGGATTAGTAAGCTGAAGTGGCAATGGGACGGCCATATAGCTCGAAGTACCAACAACCGATGGGGAAAAATGTTTCTCGAGTGGCGGCCTCATACCGCCCGACGAAGTGTAGGGCGTCCCCCCACTAGAAGGAGTAATAACCTGGTAAGACATGCAGGAAGTCGATGGGTGCAGGTGACTCAGGATCACGCTTTGTGGTATTCCTTGGGGTAGGCATATGTTTACCAGTGGACTTGTGAATAGCTGTAATTATTATAATTACAGCCCATTACATTACTACAGAGCAGTGGCAGCGCAGGGGCTAAGCGCTCGCTGTAAATTTCACAGTACGCGAACAACCCGGGTTCAATCCCGCCGGCACCAACGAAATTGTTAATTGCAATTTTGAGTGCTGATTTATCACGTGCTTGATGGTGAAGGAAAACATCGTGAGGAAACCTGCATGTTTGAGAATTTAATAAAATATAATATTTCGTAGACATGTGAAGTCCACCAACACGCAGTGCGGCGGACACTTCCTTGCTCTAAAACCCTCTCGGAAGTGAGAGGCCTGTGCCCAACAATGGTACGTATATAGGATGTAACTAACTAACTAACATGTACAGGCAAATGTAATAAAGGGCGCCAACTTACTCGTACATGGAGTGAATACCTGAAAAGGCACTTTCATTCATCGACTCCCATAGTCGATGAATGAAAGTGACTCTAGACCTATGTTTATTAATGGACTGGTGATAGAATGTAATTATAATCATGATGAGACCTACTGTTTAGAATATAAAAATTTAAAATAAGTAGAGTAGTGGTTTCCACAGGCTGATGACATATTTACTCCTTTTTTTAGAAAACACTGTCATGATATTAATCAATCAAATAAAAAATGTGTGACCCGATTTCACAGTTTGCTATCGCGGTGTTGCTTTTAGTGAAGCCAAGGTGAGTTGCTGCTGTACCAGTATATTTACTGTGAAAAATGTTCGTAACGTGAGTTCGCATAAGCGGCTACAAACAGTAGAAAACACGCATAGTTTACCCCGTTTAGATCATATATGAGTGTACGCGTTTACTTATCTAGTTATTGCATTTTGGTTTATTGATTAATCGGGTTATGTACGTTGCTTAGTGATTTCTCATTGATCAACCACTAGTCCGTAACGAAACGCGTCATATAGCAAGAACCACTGTATTTCAAAAAGCTGGATCTGTTATGTCAAACAAACAAGGGTATCATAACAATAAACAAAATGCAAGGAACTGCAAGGTAAAATCTCATAATTTCTATATTCTCTTTTTAATCTGCATTGAAATAACTCAAACAATGAAGATTAATTTAAAAAAAGATCAAATTAACATATAATATAATATATATTTAAACAAGTAGTTTTGGATTCTATTTTTTCTTTAACAGTATTTTTTTAATCTACTGCAAAATTTGAAATATGTGCAAAGTTGTGAGGCAGGTTGGTGAGCACATAGCCGATACCCTCGGAGTGATAATATTTCTTTCCATCACTTAGGGTACGATTTTGCGGTATATTATTTATCGTCCGATTTCATTTGTTCTTAAACAAGATGTGCCATGTACAGGTGAGGTTGACACACGGTAAAAAGC
Organism: Parnassius glacialis; assembly: GCA_033319125.1. Lineage (NCBI taxonomy): Eukaryota > Metazoa > Arthropoda > Insecta > Lepidoptera > Papilionidae > Parnassius > Parnassius glacialis. The sequence continues at coordinate 33,584,971 of JAVANC010000001.1, forward strand.
AGTTACCAGTTACACACCATATTAACGGGGATCCCATTATGACAGTATATTTCGAATTTAACGCCATTTTTTGTTTCAATCGTAATACGTTGTTCTATGAAAACTTTTGTAATAAATGAACACTGAAGTTTAAATTATGGAGAATAACACGAACGCAGAACGTATATAAATTGGGAAACTATACTACCGCAATAGGGATGTTTTTGAGGAGACGGTTCAAAAAATTTTAGATTTTACGGTCACCATTTTTTTCCTTTAAAAATTAATGTTCTCAGTTCAGTCTCCATTTCTATAACTAACCGTATGAATGACAGCAGTATTATGTTGATTCTTTCCCGTTCGAGCCGACGCATTGTGGCACTACCATGTAAATATGTAATTAATAAAAATAATTAAAAAATATTAAAATTACATAATTATGTAAATTATGGAGGTAGCATATAGTTTCTGTTTAACGTTGTTATTTACATATTCTTTTTTATATAAAATAACAATCGTAGGATTTCCTATCGCTGTTTTGATCGTCTAGACAAGAAACGTTGCATAGCGTCGATATTGTATGTTGTCCCGTGGGTAATCTTCGTCGTTCCTCTATTATTACGTTTCGCAGTACATCAACAGTTACAGGAAATAAGATTCGGCTTTCCACTTCTATTATCGATATTAAGCTCTCTCTTTTTATTTTATACGCAAATAGTTTATAATGTAAACAGAGCAAAACCATAGCTTGCTATATAATCTATTAAAACGTCCTGAGCATGTGCCGCCTATCAAAAGATGAAAATGCATACATATAAAATGTTATAAAATAAAGGAAAAAAAGAAAATTTATTAAAAAGGTAACCAAAACGCATTATGTTACGTCACATGCATTCGCCAAACTCTCTTGGGGCTCTCAACAATCATATGAAGTTGTTATCTGACCAACACCTTATATTGCAGCTAGTAGAATATTATAAAATGTATTGCATAATTAATAAATGTAAAATATTAATATTATAATTTATTAATTAAAATAATAATATAATATAATTAATAATATCTTACGTGGTAGAGCCATGCTGCAGCTATATTATGGTAGTGTGTGGTAGTGTAGCTCGACCGGGGCTGACCCGTCGTCCACGCTTTTACAGAATAAAAGCGTAAAATAGCAGCTTAGTACTGCTGTGTTTGTTATAGTTAATGTAGGGAACGGGAAACACTTTTTAAATGGAAACGAGCCATTTCATCTCATTCCTCAGGGGTGACATCGCATCTGCATTTTTAATTTTGATTCTTAATTGAGGATAAATGTAGATGTTGACGACTGTGCGCTCGTTTGTCACCTTATACTTATACCATTTTTTTAAATAAGCTCTTGCTTTAAAATTTCATAGTCGAATAAACCGAGTTCCATCCCCGCAGGCACTAGTGACATTGTTGAGTGTGACATTGACAAAGTGACTCATGGTAATTGGCTACAGCGATTCATGAACCCGCCGCAAACTTCAAATGAGAAAATCTACAGATGCATTGTCATGTCCGAGGACTAATAGACCTCATAACCTGTAATTAAACTGATTCTCTACATCCTTCAAACCAGAACACGTCCGTGCGGGCTCTGCTATTTGGCGGTAGATAACATGTAGACTATTAATGTTAACAGTTGTATACTACTAAAATATAATAAAATAATAAAAGAAAACTTGTACAAATTTCTGCTTATTACATTTTTTCTCTTTTTTTTGAGACTAACTATTTACTAAACGTTAAGAAGACATTAGTGTCTTTTTATATAGATCTATCTATAGATAGAGATAGAACTATCAAAAATAATTACTATATTAAAATTTGGATTTGATAACTAACATTTTTTAAATTCCATTACTTATCATTTTTATACCTAATCGATATTTTGGCTATTTAGGTATATTATGCAAAAATTTAGAAAATTATTAACGTCAATGCAAAATCAACAATCAAGCAATTGAAAATTATCTTATGTTTCACTAATGAACACAGGTTCCCGCCATCTTAACACCTACTTTACTCTTTAAATATAAGTAGTTAATCTTAAAAATATGTAATAAAAATGTTCTATAATTTATTAGGATCTGCAACATGGATGCCTTACTCTTTGTTTTGATACTCGAAGTGGTCCTTCTCCAAATGCAAATTTTAGGTAAGTACAGTAGATTAAATTGTGACTATCTATTATATAATATCTTATTGTACGAAATCTGTTAATGTTATACAATTTCGTAGCTCAATTATTTTTTTCTTAGATAAAACGAAACAAAATATCTTTCTATAAATCGAAAAAAAATCCATTTCTAGGTTTGCCTATCGAAAACAATGAAAAATATCGTATGCCTGCGAGGCACATTGAAATTAACACTTGCCATCTATTTATGTAGAGTGATAAATGAAAAAATCTCCTTATTTTCTTTGTCAGCCTTTTAACAGTCCACTGCTGGAATTAGGCCTCCTGCCATTGTGAGAAGGGATTTGAAGAAGAAATATAAATACTTTAAGCACCGCTTTTCGAATGTATTGGTTAGGCCTTTATTCGGGTGAAATATTTTCACACCTAAAAGGTTGATGGTTCTAATGCTGGAAAGCCTCATTCCGAAGATTATACTGAAGACGAAACTAGCCTGCCTCTACGCTATCTACTACACAGAAACGAAGTTTGAGGCCTCTACTAATATTTTTTTTTACTTATTTATTTTATTATTCATTACACCAAATATTTGTACAAAAGGCGAGGTTAATGCTATATGGCATTCTCTACCAGCTAACCTTGGGTAGAACAGAGAGTGAGTTTGGGTAGTTAAGTAGTTATGATCAAATTTAGTACAAATATATACATGCAATACATACATATAATATACACATATATGTAAAATAAATAAATATACATATTTATACATATATATCTCAATAAACTCATATATAAATATCTATAAACATATAAAGTAAGTTGATTCAACTTTGTTGGCTACGGATATGCTAGTATAGTTTTCTTTTAAAAACATTTTTGGTTATAATAATGCTCGTACCGTGGTCACATCGTAGTCATTGTTTCCAATTCCACAACTACAATGATTACAAACTGTTCTTTTTTTAAACGTTACCCCTACACTAGAATTTTCTCTTGTACCGTGGATGTAGTTTACAAACATAAATTGCACAAGGACATTTCCAGACCCGGAATTAATGAAGAAACACTAAAATATCCACCTACTATATTAGAATGCTTACGAAATTGTTCGAGTTGGTACGGGGATGGGATATCCAAAAAGTGGGAAGTCAACGCATAGATAATACACTATATACCAGAGAAGTCAACGTAGTAAGCAATAGGCTCTCGATACAGAATCTCACCTCATTGAAGACGCTGCGAAGAAAAACTTTCGTATAATATTTTTGTGCATACATAGAAAATTCCTAGCACCCTCACCTTGTCCACATATAAAGTATGAGCTCAACTATCTGATCCAGATCCACAAACGCAAGAAGCGACGAAGACGGACACCGTGACAGTTCTATAAAATAAAAACTTCCGTCTGCCCGCTTACGAAGAGACGAAACTACCCTATATAGTATATTATCTATGGACGAAACTATGAAATAACATTGTATATCAAACGCCACTAAAGATCTTAAGCAATCCAAAACCACAAACAAGTTTCGTATTGTATCCCGCGCCGCCGCTAGAGGTAGAGGCAATCATTTCGCCCGTATAAAACACGGACAGGCGCTTTATGCAGTTGCTGGCAACTGCATAAAGCACCTGGGCACAAAAAGATAGCCAACGTCACATTAAGTCAACTGCCTAAGATATATGTTGGATAATCCAACTTAACTTCAACGTGAATCGATTGGTGGTTGGGAGCTTGGACCGACCGCTGCAGCCAGTTATCTAATATATCTAATACAGTCCACTCTAGTTCGTATAATATTACAAATAAACTATCAAAGTCTACGATATTCAGCCATAGCACCGTAGCATCGATCTCCTGATTGGAGAAGGGAAGATTATTGTACTGCTGAAGCCTGGAAAGGGCCGGAGACTTGCCACCAGCTACCGAATACGTTATTGCAGCACATTGCAAAGCATCCTGCAAGATTTAACTATGATTATTTTGTAGGTAGGCGGTAGCATACCTTTTATGTGAGACGTTTGGTACTGCAATCGCCAATCCGCTTGCCTGCCTGATTAAAGCAAGTACTCTCTAAACTGTAAGGACCAATTTTGTCACTATAAGCGTCGCTAATGACGTAATTTTTGGGAATAGGCAATCGAATTTTCTTTTTTTAAACATCAAGGACGAAGCTGGCAGTGCGACCTACCCTCATCGGCTCACCTCAAAGCAATCTCCAACCATATTTTCTTAGAGCTTTTTTTCTCAACTTAGATTCTCAAATATGCAGTGTCATGTAAAGCGTATGGTCAATTAAAATCGACCACACGCTTTACATGACATTTCAGGTGGACCTTACAGTACACTAAGAAATAACTGAGCGTGCCATGTTGCGGCTCCTTCTGGCGACCAAATTTTGAAGTGACAGTGCTTTATGGTAGAGTTGGTAGAGTGTTGATTGCAAACTTAAATAGCCGTAAGTTCAAATTCACGATTAAACAATAGTTTAATGGTGAATTTGAACTACATAATAATGATGAACCACTTTTGAGCAAAACACAATAATTTTGAGCCTATTTAGAGTGGTTATTGGGAATATTATTAATGTTAATTGTCTTACTAGTATTTTTTTTAAAATACCGAGAGTGGCAAAGCTATCGCTCTTCTAAAGTTTTTATACGATCAAAGATCACTTACGCTGTACTGCCGGTGCAGGTCAGACAAAATCTGGCCATTTCGTAATTGTCGAAAGTATTTGCTGTGGTAAAATAAATATGTCATCTAATAGGTTTTGAAAAATTGGTGTGCACACGCCGATATAGCAGCCAAACAGCGATTTTTCTTCCAACGTGTGCACGTGTCACACCAAGTACGAACGAAATGCACTTTAAAATTGGTATATTTTTATTCATTAATCGCTAAGTATTACCCCAAGCTTATCTTAATATATCACTGAAATTCACATTCAAAATGGCTCTGCAATTGTGAAGATCAGCGCGCACAAGCGCACTGACACGAATGCGGTTTTAAAATATGCATCCACGTAATATTATGTATAGGTTACAGAAATTGCTCCTTGTAAACTTTTTTAACTTAAATAAACTACTACTTGCAGTCGTATTGTAGCTCCTATAGCGATCTAATCAACGATGCATCGACCACTCAGTAAGATTGAAAGGACAATTTATAAAACTCCTCACTGCAGTAATAGCACACTACAGCTACCCTAGAATACAATAAACTAAACATCACAACGCTACTATCTATTTAAAATAAAATCAGAATTTAACAAGACAATATTATAATGATTTCTTATATTTACGCGAACGCTACACATTGAATAAAACTATTTTTACGGATTTTATCGCGTTTCTTACTAATTTCTAACTTATTTTTATTAATTTCTAACGTTTCGGTTGCTTTCCAGCACCCTTGGTCACGGGGGACTGAGGTGATTGGTGTCCCGATGTCAGAGTTAACCCGGAGTACTTTCAGCTTTTTTAATTATTATTTTTTTTCTGCGTAGATCGAACCAAAACTTAATAATTAAAAAAGCTGACCATGAGTGTTGTAAAGCACCCGAAACGTCGGGAATTATAAAATAAGTTAATTAAACGCGATAGAATCCGTAAAAGCAGTTTTATCCAAGACTATACTACGTTTTATTATATTATGAAGCAACTAATAAATAAATATATTTTTCAAGTGTATTTGTTATGGCGACAAGATGGTTTACATCTCGAGGTAACGTTTGTAATATGCCCAGAGTAAAAAAAATATCAAACCGCATATTCTATAGTGAACCTTATATTATGTGCACGGTATGTGCCGAACTTAAGATTAATTTGTTTATTTTACTTTATATTTATTCTTACATAGAACTACAACGATAACCTAAAACATAATTAATGGCAAAATTAGCTTTTCAGCGAACCCAAACGCTGAAATCGCACATCGAAAGCGACACGATCTGATGAAGTGACGGTAGTATACATTTAATTGTTCACGACGCGACGGAAGGATAGTAGAGATATTCCAAGTAATATACTTACATTAAAGTTTAATAACTTGAAACATGTAGAGACTCATGATCATCCTATATAGCAATCGGTGGAGCAGAACTATGCTTAGTATGGGAATTGTGATGAATTGTAATGATTTCGATGATGATATCACACAATATGTCAAAAATATAAAATAATAAAAATTAATTACATGTTTCTTAGCAACACGATATTCTATCTTTTCTCTCTTCCATTTTGGCACTTCTTAAAGGACGTGATATCTATTAAATAATATATTTACCCAGTTCCTATTATTTGAATCCTTAAATAAAACGTAAAAGAGACACAATACGAATCGAGTTTCCTTAAATAACTATAATTTTTTTATCAAAGAATGACACTGTAGATCTATGTAATTTCAGCTGTCATATTTATCCTTGCCAACATTTAGGTAAATTTATTGACAAAGTATCTTAGAAATGAGATGAGTTCATGTCCAGCAGTGAGATATAATCAGTAATTTTGCTTTAAAGTTATTATCTCACAAAACAAAAGCTAAGCAACTGTGAATTATGAATTACCTATGACAATTTATTTACAAAATATTTCTTTTAAGATTAGGAAGTTCTCTACACGATAAAGCCAATTAATAATTTGATTGAAATGTTAAACTAGCATGAAAAATAGCTTCAAGTGCCATCTGTTGCTTAAACGATATATGTTTTAGAGAGACGTGCTCTCCAGAATGTTGAACTATTCTCCGCTTCAGACAAGAAGAAAAGACATCAACGTGATAAGCTCTCAAGAGATCGGTAAGTTTAATTTAAGCTTAAATAGATGGCGCTATCTGCAAATGTCACGTTATCATAATATTTTTAATAACCATCATGAATTGTGTTGGATCATAAATTGTTACATACTGATAATGGTCAAAAATTAATGTCATAAAACTGCTAAAATCTGATAAATCCATTACTAAAATGTTAGACAAGCTGCTGCATGTCATTGTAAGATCATAATTCTGCTGAATTTACAGTTTCCTGCTAAATGTAGTAACGCTCACTAATTCCTTTAAAAGTTAATTGATCATAATACATTTTTTCTAATATTTTTCAAATCATATCAAATGTTATAAGTTTTTGAATTACTTAGTAAACATATTCCATTCTAGGAAATTGCCGTTTTATTGAACAGGCCACTTTGAACTGTAACAGCTATTATTTAACTAGTAATTCTAAATTCAAATTAATTTTTATATGTATTTTATTTAGTCTTTCAATATTAGTTATTTATTAGTTTAGATTTATATATAATACTTTTTAAATCAATAATTGACTTCTAAGTAGATTCGTCTTATTTTTGAATATGAGTTCCAACGTGGAAACAATCAGTGTCATGATAACGATAACAATGCAATATCAATGAAGAACCAATAGCAATACTAACGAATGAACTATGCGTTATTGGTTCAATCGTTTGGAAAATCTTGAGCTCACAAATTAACCTCGTGACCACCCGGAAAAAAGGTTGATAATGACGAACGTTAGGTGATAGAGTAAGCTGATTCGTCTCAAACTACGGTTGAGCTAGCATGTAAGTATCAAAACAATATTAGATAATTTGTGGAAAATCTATAATAAATATGTAATAAAGAATCTTGACAAATAAGTGTGTCAGAACTTAGTAACGCAAACTTCGTTGAATTGTTACCTGCGATGAGAAGTAAATCCTATAAGACAATCACAACTTTATATATAGACTAGGAGATGGTGACAGAAAATATTCTCCCATTTTCTCCTGCATGTCTTTTTAAGAATTGATAACTAACCCTAAAATATTAAAAGATGGGAATATGATATATTTTATGAAACTTTAATGAATACTGTTCCCATCTCTGGGCAGGGGCTCCCCAGTGCCAGCTCCTTCCACTTGACCGCATCCAGCGCAGTGCGGCTCGAATCGTCGACGACCGAGTCCTTTCCGATCGGCTCGACTCATTGGTGCTGCGAAGAGATGTTGCATCTCTTTGCATTTTCTTTCGCATCTACCATGGGGAGTGCTCTGAGGAATTGTTCGGATTAATCCCAGCCGCCAAATTTCACGAACGTACATCGCGGCAGAACTCCCGCTACCATCCACACCATCTGGATGATTGGCGGTCCACCACTGTGCGATTTAGAAGATGTTTTCTTCCTCGCACGACTTCCTTGTGGAATCGATTACCATCAGCGATTTTTCCGGACCGATACGACTTAGGGACCTTCAAGAAAAGAGCGTACTCCTTTTTAAAAGGCCGGCAACGCGTCTGCAATTCCCTCCCTGGTGTTGTTCATGGGCGGCGGTAGTCACTTACCATCAGGTGAGCCGCGTGCTCGTTTGCCCCCTCTCCTATAAAAAAAAAACAATAATTATCTTTGACTCTTTCAGAATATTGGTGACAGACGTCATTAGAACGACTTTACTGCAAGTGGCTGAAGAAGGTCATTATGTGGCTCTTTATCAAGCTGTGGACATCTTAAATCAATCGTCATCTACCATTACATCAATGCAGCTAAACCATGATCGTTTGAAAACGTATGATTTCGGTATTATTTTTTGTATAAGTAAGGCTAGTACTATTATTATAATATACTATTATAGTGTTATTTATTCTGTGTTAAGGCTTTAGAGCTCCTTTATTACTTCGTCTTTACATACTTACGTACTTCCTAGCAAGTTCCTAGCTAGCTGTTCACACAAATGTTGTGTTCAAGTTCGAAAAGTATTATGATGAAGGTATTCTATCGTAGTTCTCAGGCGTGACAGCGTACCATGGACTTAATTTTTTAAGGATGACAGGTGTTATATGGGAGGCAGCCATATCCGAGATACAATTGCCATATTTGTTTAATTTTTTTTTCAGTTTGTTATTTAGTTTATTTAAGGCTTATTTATTTATCACCTGATTGATATAAAACGTAGTTCAGACACGCGACAGTATAGCGTAAAGGAAGCGTTCCACTTCAATGTGGTCTTTATATATAGACTAGGAGATGGTGACAGAAAATATTCTCCAATTTTCTCCTGCATGCCTTTTTAAGAATTGATAACTAACCCTAAAATATGAAAGATGGGAATATGATATATTTCATGAAACTTTCATTATTATTTAAAATACCATCGTGTTATTTAATACGCATGCCATTTTCGCTAAATACTTAAAATAATATGTTTTTATGAAATACGAAACGGCATGCAAATAAAAAACGCGGAAATGTTTATTAAATTTTTTGCAACTTTTGTTATTATTTATAATATAATGATCATGTGCAACATGCATGCCATTTGTATTTCAGAATTATTTGGTCATAAAATTAATATTTATCTTTATTAGAAGTATGTAGTTTGAAATCACGGAAAAGTTGTATTGAATTTTCACAACATTTTTCTAATATTTTCCACCCTTGGTCATACGAGAGGTGCATGCCAATTTTCGTACAGTATTTTTAAGACAAAAAAATTTTTTTTCAACGGCATGCAATTTGTAAACACGGAAATTTTCTATTTTTTTTTTCATTTCTATGTAACCCTTTAAGCCCCGTCGGCCGTTGCGAATTGCATACCATCAAATATTATAGCTTAAATTTGTTCCAACTACATTATATTACAAAAGCATGCAATATAATGTCACGGAAAAATACTAAAATTCTTTACGCAAAGAGAAGCCATTTTCTTTATGACGTGCAAGCGCGCAAGGGCTCGTAACCCCTCTATCTTTCATATTTTAGGGTTAGTTATCAATTCTTAAACACACCACAACAAAGTCCAGGAGAAGTCGAGTTTAAAAGAACCTAGGACCTCTTGTAACTTTTCTTATTGTTTAGGACATTTAAAATCTATTGCTTACAAAATAAATACCGACAGTGTCACACAATACAAAGAAGATATTATACACGTGGAAGTCAATAGGTATGGGTGACAATTGAACATAGTCCACCGGGTGGGAAGTGGATGAAGAGGCCCAAATATAGACACCTACACATTGGCACCCTGAAAAGGATCTTCAGTTCTTATCACTCATCTCAAGAACAGTAGTATCATGCTTCTAATTCACTTTATAATTCATTTTATACGTGGTAGAGCCATGCTGCAGTTTTATTAGCTATATTGATTGTATAGTTGTAGCACGAATGGTTCGGCTCGACCGGGGAAGGACCCCGCTCTCACAGAATACCAGCGTAAAATAGCAGCTTAACGCTGCTGTATTTCGTATGGTAAGTGTAGAGAACCGGAGACCTTTTTTACTGGTAATGAGGCGTTCTATCTTAGTCCTCACGGATGACAACGCATCTGCATTTTGATTTGTAATAGAGGATAGATGTAGATGTCTTTGGACCGCAGCAACCACTTATCATCAGGTGAACTGTGTGCTCGTCTGTCACCTTTATCCAAAAAAAAATAGTATCATCTTTTATTTGGTAGAGCCATGTTTCAGCATATTATGGCTTTGATTATATACATATCTATTATGGCTGCAACATGTAGGGGTTGGCGCAACCTGGGAAGAACCGCACAGAACACCAGAATGAAATAGTACCATAATGCTGAGTGATCAAGACCGGAAGCCCTTTTTCTGGTAACGAGACATCACATATTTGTCGTCGGGGTCACACTGCATAGATTGTGTTTGGATTCTAAATCGACCATGGATATAGATGTCGACAGGATCAGGTGAATGGTGTTTTCGTATCACCTTTACGTCTATAAATAGCGAAATTTGAAATGTAATTTTCAGATTAATTCAAAATGTTAAGCATCAACTGATAACAAAACGATCTCACTGGGAACTACAGCTGCGTAACTATGATGAAAAAGTTGCTTCACTGAAAGATGAGTTTAGAGTAAGTATCTACTAATCCAGTAACTTTATACATCACAGCATGCATCAAATCTGGTAGTTCTGATTTTTTGCTGACTTGTTTATGATGATGGCCCAATGAATAATCCAAATTTGTGACCTCGAGCACCGAACGCAACTTTATCAAAAATCGAAAAAACCACGAAAAAATCGTGTTTTTTTTTTTCAAATTTTGGCGTTTAATTACTTTCAGGCGACAACGTTACTGAAGCATACATAAAGTACCTTTTTTCATTAAAAAGCTCAAACGTGATATAAAAGTACAAAAATACCACAGTATATAAATAAAAAGATTTTGTTAGATTGCGGTCTATGGTGATACAATATACCACATACGATACTTCTATTTTAAAATTTTATTACCAAAACCTCTTTTTATACAACCTGCGTTTTCGTGTTAACATATTATCCCCTTTTTTTTTTTTTTTTTTTTTTTTTTTTTTTACATGGGGAAGTGCCTACGCATACCCGCCTCGCGGGGGCAAGGACGGGTTATGTCGGACTCGCACCGACTAAAACCCCATGGTGTTCCACCCTAGTCGGATATTGGCAGGGCCACGGGAACGCTTTCGCACACTTCCGCGGCATCACCTGCGCTGGCCGCCCCATGGCGGCCCCTCCTCGGGAGAGGAACACTCCTCCCCCATCTCCTTCTCCGGTAAGGCGCACCAGAACACATGGCGCGCCCTCCTCCTCGGCCTCCAATTTCACATGCGCAACGGACGCCCCCGTGTCCGATGCGCGAAGGCCATGGGGCCAGGAAAAACTAGCACTCAGGAGCCAGCCAGCCTTCCTGACCCCAGCGGCGGATCTGGTCTATGGCTCCGCCGCCAACCAAAATTCGGCTGCGGAGGGTAGGGAGAGCGGCGCCTCGCAATACCGGCACTCCTCTCCCCCCGCAGCCCCACCACCACCGCATCAACGGTGCGGCCCATTTTGAGTCGCGGAGGATAGGGCGAGTGGCGCATCGCCATACCAACACTCCTCTTCCTCCGCGACTCCACCCCGGCTGCAGAGGTAGGGGTGGGGAGGACACCCCTCTCGCAGCAGCCCTCCGACACACATCCGAAGTGGGCTCGTCAAGCCCACTCGGAGTGGCCACCTCGGGCCGGCCCTACACCACGGGCCAGCCAAGGGGTTCCTCTTTGTTCACCGTGGTTGACCAAGCCACGGCTACTAAGCCCCCCCGCCACGACAAGGCGGGAACCCGTTCGGGGGGGAACATATTATCCCCTACCTTACACTATTTTTTTGCTTTAGGATTCCCAACTGAATGCAAAAGCACGACTTTGCTTTGCAGAGAAATACATGTATGCCACCGCCGAAGTGTTAGAATTACAATATCAAATCAAGCCATCTTCTTTACCACGCCCAGATCACGAGCAACGTGTGCACACGGAAATATTGCAAGTTTATGAATTTCAAATAAAAGTAAACTATATTCTATATTCCTTAAGCTTTCTTTTGTCACTTGGTGAAACTTTATCTTCATGTTTGTAATTTAGATATACACGAGTCCTTTTTTTGTTTTTTTTTTATTCTAAGCCAGAGCTTTACTACTGTCCCACCTGATGGTTAGTGGTGATGATGCATTCGAATATAGTTAAGCACACTGAATTAACAAAAGCTTATTTACTATTGCCACATATTCATTTTAGTTTATTAATTTATTATATTTATGTGCCTCAACAGCATCATCACGGTGGCGAAAGCGGTCGGTTTTTTTTCTTAATAAAACCTAGCGTTTCTCTCTATCTGTTAGAGAAGTTTCATTACAATTCGTTCAGTCATTCTGAAACTTAACAAAAATTTTAAAACTTATGCCTTAATGGAATGCAAACAAGCCCCCCATCTCATTAAAAAGCAGCTATTTCGATATAGCAGACAGTCATTTCAATTTTATTTATATGTGTAGATGTATATAAATATCACAAAAATGTATAGGTATATAGTGTGTATGTATATTTGGCTGTGTATATATAAATATCACTAAAATATATAGAGGTCACGAAGAAACGAGTGTATGTTTTTTAAGGAACGAGAAGAATTGCTGGAGTATTGGAAAATTAAGCATAATGACGACACTACCAAGATTAGAGAACAAGTAATAGAACAACGTGAAAAGTTGCGCGTGACCATTGCTCGTCGTGAAGAACTACAAAAATTGGTGAAGTTACTTAATTTTTACTTTTAATATATATCAACAGAACAAAATATTGTCCTGTTTCTCAACCATATTATCATTGTCAATGATTCTTAAATTATTAGTTCCCATATATCATGGTTGTAGTTGCACTATTGTACCAGTGTATTCTCATATATTATATTGTACTTGTGTATTCTCATATATTAGATATGGTTGCAACTACGAATAGGCCGGCCCGAACGGGGAAGTACCACGCTCTTACAGAATATCAGCGTAAAATAGCAGCGTAATGCTGCTGTCCCGGAGACCATTTTTATAGAACACGAGGCATTCTATATAAGTCCTCAATGGTGACAACGCATTTGTTATCTAAAAAAAAATATTGCGATAAAGCATGAAAATACATATTATCAATATTTTTTTTTACTTTTCACACAAAGTGGGACCAGAAGGAAGTTAGTGTAGAACATTATTTTTTTTTATTAAATTGTATGCCAATTAATTCCTCCTTAAATGCTCGCTTAGAATCTGTAATTGTTCCACGTCTATTGATATTGGGTAAAAATACATAAAATATCTACTTTTTTTAAATTAAACTGTATGCCAATTAATTGCTTCTTAAATGTTCCCTTAGAATCCGTAATTGCCCTACGTTTATTCTTATTAGTTAATTTATAATTGAGTTATTAAAAATTAAATTTTCGTGAATATTCTTTTGCCATAAAACATAAAATGTCAATTTTTTTTTAATTAATCTGTATGTCAATGAGGGCTAATAATCTTCCACTCACCAGATGTCGCTAGTTGGGACTGAGGTAAAGTTTTTGTTACACAATATCAGTTAATAGAGAACTTAGTTTTTAATAAAAGTTTATCATTATCTAGAATATTATATTAATACACAACACAATGCGTCAGTGGTTTGATTTTTAACTTTTTGCACTTATAACTCTTTTTTTTAAAATCGGCTTTTAGTTATATTTTATAGTTTGGTTTATTCATTTGTAATGTAATTAATATAAAGTATAACTAATAATACAAAAAGAAACCTTAAAGATTACATTTTCTTAAGAACTTATCATCCCCGCTGTGAAATCTGTCAAATATTTTACCTCACTCTAAAGTGGCGCCGCCCTGGTGGCAGAAAAAGTCGTGGATGCCCTCATTGATTGCTCCTTAAATGTTTACTTAGAATCTGTAATTTTTCCACGTCTATGACTATTAATTTATTTATTATTTTTTTTTAAATTTAATTATCGAAAATCTAATTTTGCTATAAAACATAAAATGTCTACTTTTTTAAATTAAACTGTATGCCAATTAATTTCTCCTTAAATGTTATCTTAGAGACCGTAATTGCTTTTGTTAAAAAAACGTTACCTCCACATCAGGATTTTCTTCTATATCGTGGGGGCAGTTTGCAAAGCTTAGCTTTCCATTGACGTCGGACGATCCGGAGCGGCTGAGGCTGGTCGCCGAAGGCGACCAACAAGCCGAAGCTGCGGCTTAGAATCTCAAAATAGATACAGAAATCCTTCTGAATCAGTCCCTCTATTTTTTATGATGAAGGGGATTTTTTTTGCATAAAATGGATGTATATTTACATTATAAATGCAAACATAAAAAATATAGATATTTTTTTATAGGATAAGGGTGACAAACGAGCACACAGTCCACCTGATGATAAGTGGTTGCTGCGGCCCATAGACATCTACATCTATCCTCGTTTGCGAATCAAAATGCAGATGCGTTGTCACCCGTGGGGACTAAAATGGAATGCCTCATTTCCAGTAAAAAGGGCCTCCGGCCACCTGCACTCACCAAGCGAAACGCAAAGGTAAACCTCTACTTCACGCTGGTATTCTGTGAGGTCGTGGTACCACCCCGGTTCGAGCCGGCCCATCCGTGCGACAGCAAAAGCTGCCGCGTGGCTCTACCACTGTTATATTATATATATTTTAGAAATCGATTTTTTGTGAATCGGTACATCAGCCTACGATTCGAATCGATTTAAAAATCGACCTTTTTCGGAAAGAATCGACATCCCTACTAACGATGACAATACAAAATAGCGTCAGTTTTACGGTAGGAATTGACATAAATATTGCTAAAATAGTTGATTTTCAATTTTTTTTGGACTACGAACTTGACGGACGGCCATAGAAAGTAGTACCGTTTGTAAGGACAAACATGCAGACCCAGAACAATTATTTGTAGGCCATACCAATACTTGTTCCGTGCGGGATTCGAACCCGCGGCCCTTGGCGCTGCAACTCATTGCTAAGTCACTGCGCCACGAAGCCGTCAAAATAATGAAATATTTTTTTATTTCATTATTTTTATATCAACCGTAATGATAAGTTACAGCCTATATAGGTTCCACTGCTCGGCAAAGGTCTCCCCCTCATTTCTTAGGGGGTCTTAGGGCAAGGAAATGTCCACCACGCTGGCCAAATGCGTGTTGGCGAACTTCATATGTCTTCGAAATTTTTTTTAGACATGGCGATTTCCTCACGATATTTTCCTTCACCGCTGAGCAGGTGGTAAAATATTGCGATATCTTCATTTAATATAAAGTTATTAAAGTTTTAAGAAACAACTGTTTTTATACGGGGTTTTTTACACGGTCAACTGTACGTCGCTTGCTCTCGCGTTACTAACCCAGATAATTTATATATTTTAGCTACAAACGGAGCAACGAATAACATCAAAAAGACAAAATTTCTTTGTAAACAAACTTTGTTTTTTTCCTTTGCATATACAAAAACTTTATTAACATATCAAGCAATGCGGACGAAGTCGCGGGTATCAGCTAGTCTATACAAATAAATAAAATGTGTCTGTTTGTAATGATAAAATAACAGCTTTTTACTCAATGCATATGAATGTATGCATACGGTACTTATAACAAAAACAACTTTTTAAATTTTTGTCTGTCTGTCGGTCTGTCTGTTTATTCCGGCTAATCTCCGAAACGGCTGGACCGATTTCGACGGGACTTTCATTGGCAGATAGCCAATGTTCTAAGGAGTAACTTAGGCTACTTATATTTGAGAAAAAGAATTAGGGTTCTGAGCAATATAATTAAAACCCTCAATTACACGCGGGCGAAGTCGCAACGCACAGCTGAACGGCACATTTATTGCATGTATTATATAGAAATGGAATCTACAAAATATAATATGCAATAATGTTGAAGAAGAAATAGAGCTGTAAGAATTAAACAAATTATAGTAAAATAAACCTAATAATTATCCTTGTAATTATTGCAGTTCAGTTACCATGCTGGTGAAATGCGAGCTTGGTCAACATTTAAGAGAGAACGAGCGGCTCGGTTAGCCCGAGAGGAGAGATCGCGAGCGGCTGCCACAAGGATCCAAGCTTGGTGGCGTGGTCTCATGGTCCGCCGAGCACTTGGTTCCTTCAAGCATTTAAAAAACACTAAAAAAGCTGTTGTAAAAAATAAGAAAAAGTAAAAATAATTATATTTAATTTAATGCTGAGTTCTATTTTATTCGTTTTTATTTGTTTACAAAGCGCGCGCGCACTCGAGAAGAAAAGAAAGAAGACACTTGCCGTGTTTTAGTAACGTTAACGTCTAATACATTACAAAGTTGACGGCTCCGTGGCGTAGTGGCTTAGCAATGAGTTGCTGCGCTGGGGGGCGCGGGTTCGAATCCCGCACGGAGCAAGTATTTGTATGACCTACAAAAATTGTTCCGGGTCTGGATGTTTGTCCTTGTGCAATTTGTGTTTGTAAACTGCCTCCACGATACAGGAGAAAATCCTAGTGTGGGGGTAACGTTTTAAAAAAAAAAAAAAAAAAAAAAAAAAAAAGTAAAGTTTAATTGTTTTTATGCGCTAATTTATTGCAAAATAATTGAGAATCGATATCAAATTAAAATTATCAAGATACATAAAATAATACAATGCAGGTCCTGGTTTCAAATCCCACACAATTTTTGGATTTCCGACTCTGGATCTGCATGCATTATGATCATGATCGTGCAACACAACTTTGCAATGGCGGGCATTTTGTTGCATTGCACGGTGATTACCCGAGTGCCGTAAGGTGGAAGCTGGTAGGCGATGTAATGAAATTATTTCAATAATATATTATTAAAAAATTGTACAAAATAAATCATAGTAACTAGATAAAATCGAGTTATAATATAAATAAGTAAAGTAAAAGTAAATATGTTTTACGCCTTGGCTGCCTCTCGAGAACCTTTTTTTCCCATCGGTTGTCGGTTCTTCGAGCTAGTGGCAATGGACCCATTGCCACTTCAGTGAGCAGCAGGTCAATTTGTTTCTATTGAGGATATCCTTATTTCTAAGTTTATCACGCAAAGAAACCCCGAGGATAACCTTCTCCATAGCTCGCTGAGCGACCACATCTCAGATCCATAAGTCGCTTTCAAGTTTTGAGGTATACGTAATTCGAAGATGTGTCGTAATTTCCCGAACGCTGCCCAGCCGAGTTGAATCCGTCGATTGACCTCTTGGTTGTAGTTGGAATTAACTAGTCGGACTATTTGTCCTAGGTAAACACATTCGTCAACAACTTCGAGTTAAGTGCTCCCAACAACTACCGGCATAGTTGTGACATGGACATTACACATGATCTTTTTTCCCATGTTCATCTTAAGACCTATCCGTTTGGGGACACTATTGAGGTCATTGTGCTTAGATCCTCCAGCGATTCTGCCATAAGGACTATATCGTCGGCAAATCGAAGGTGAATGATATACTCGCCATTGATGTTAATACCGTATCTTTCCAGTCCAGTAGCTGGAAAACGTCTTCCAATATAGCGGTAAAATTTCGAGGATATAACGTTACTGCCACTCCATAGTTACTGCGTAACATAATGAGGCGATTTGATTGTCGCCATTTTGGCGCTAATAGCAGTAGTGAGCGTCCACAGAACTAATAATAGGACAGTGTGACAAAATATATCGATAATATATCTACCCATAATGTCCATTCTATTTATGTATCATTCAATAGTATGTCATACAAAAAATAAATGTATCAATTAATACTTATGTCTTAGACACAAGCTTTATATCTATATATAAAACAAAAATCAACGCTGCGTTAGTCTATATTCGTTTTTCCTCGTAACTATAGAACGGGTATTGTTCCGGGTTTCATTATTGGGTAAGTATGATTCATTCAATATGTTTTAAAAAGGTCCAATGAGTAAGAAAAACTGGAATAGGTAACTACAGAATAAAAAAATATAATTTTGTAAATAATTTATTGCCAACCATTTATTTAGTCCTCGTATTAGAAAATCAATAAACTGCCAAAATAGTGCCTATTTAAAAATATCTTTAGGTACAATTAGATTTTACAAACTTTAAATTACATTAAAAAAACTATTGGTAAATCCAATTGCGCATGCCTTAAGCGCACAAAAAAATTACGTCAAACATGTTTATAGGTAGTAATAAAGTAGTTTAATTATACACAAGTTTTCACTAAAACTTCCAATCTTCCGATAATTTTATGTCAAATTTCAATTTTAAAAAAAGCTTGGAAAATCCAAAACTGCACGACTCATATGATCGTGAAAAAATTTAAAAAATTGTTAATTGTAATTGTATTCGTCAAAGAGTTCCAGTAGCATTCATCGAAGTACACCTTCAGGTCACTATCAAGTCCGGAGGTAAGGTCTCGTCAAAACTAACATAACGAGCACAATCTCGGCACAACTAGTTCTGTTCTTCGAGGAGTTCCAGTAGCATTCATCGAAGTACATCTTCATGTCACTCTATTAAGTCCGGAGGTAAGGTCTCGTCATAACTTACATAACGAGCACAATCTCGGCACAACTAGTTCTACTCGTCGAGGAGCCAGTAGCAAATAGCGAAGTACACCTACACGTTGCTCCATTAATTTTGAGACGTATAGGTATATTTATATATAAATCCTACGTACTTTTAGCGAAACAAAATATTATAATAATAATCTGTGATTATAAAAAGGTGAAGTATATATCAAAGGTTTTTTGGAATATTTTGTATTTCTACAGCGATCGATATTTTTTTGCTGCCTATTACCGCTGCTGTAAGCAAACGTTACAGTAATCCACTCACGAGCACGGCCGAGCCCGAAGTGCGAGCATAGATAAATATATATGTAGCAAGCTAAGTGCGAGTGAGCTGTGAGGTAAAGTGTATTTAGTAAAATAAATTATTACAAGGCTGCTCCAAACACCGAAAATTTCGGCATTTCTCAACCGAAAAAAAATTAAATATAACTCAATAAAACAAAATGTGTAATTTTGTTATTTAAACAAACAACAAACAACAAACATTATATGGCTTCCCATATGATAGATAAAGAGATTAAAAATAGATTGAGTTAAACAACTGATATTTTCAAAAGTTATCGTGTTGACCGCTCCATGGGGAAAAATCTATACCATAATACCATTATTTATTCTGTGCCGTAGTGTTGCCGTGTAGTGGCGGTCAAGAATATCCATTACCCCATATCCTCCCGTGGGTGTCGTAAAAGGCGACAAAGGGAAACAGGTGGGAGATGGGCAGCAGCATCTTCCTGATAATAGCAAATATTATAATAAAAAAACTGCGGTTGCCAACCCGCTCGCCAAGCTTGGCAACTATGGCAAATACCCCCCAATGACGAGAGTAACAAAGATACGGCCCCCAGTCCCCGGCGGCCCCGCTATTCCTGGCTACGGTGGCGACCATGGTAACGGCGGGGCAGGGGGTGCTAAGAATCTCCGGTGGAGGTTCGGTTGCCACCTACGACGACTCGACCTGGCAACATACAACGCACGCACCCTGAGGACTGACGTGAAGATCGTGGAGCTGGAAGAAGAGATAGACAAGTTGCGCTGGCATATTATAGGATTATCCGAAGTCCAAAGAGAGGGGGAGGACACGGTAATCCTCGAATCCGGCAACTTGCTCTATCACCGGGAGGGCGAACATCTGTCCCAAGGAGGTGTCGGATTTATCGTCCACAAGTCTCTCGTTAACAACGTTGTAAAGATCGGGAGTGTGTCGACGAGGGTTGGGTACCTTATACTCAGAATCACCAAACGGTATTCGCTGAAGGTCATACAGGTTTACGCACCAACCTCGGCACACCCCGATGAGGAGGTGGAGGAAATGTATGAGGATATCTCTAGAGCCATGCATTCCTCCAAAACCCAATATACGGTGTTAATGGGAGACTTCAATGCAAAACTAGACACAAGAGAGAACGGTGAGCTGAAAGTAGGGAAATTTGGAATAGGGCAACGGAACTCAAGGGGCTAGCAGCTGGCCGACTTCATGGAGAAAGAAGGACTCTTTATGATGAACTCTTTCTTCAAGAAGCGGCCCACAGGAAGTGGACCTGGTCGAGCCCCGACGGTTCGACAAAAAATGAGATTGACTTCATTATGACGACCAGACGACAACTGTTCAGTGATATCTCAGTGATCGCGAGGGTGAAAACCGGCAGCGATCACCGAATGGTTAGAGGCAAACTGAACCTAAATGTTAAGTTGGAGAGGTCTCGTCTGATGAAGTCAACGCTCCGTCCCCCTCGTGCTCTAATCCAAAGTCCCGAAACCTTTCAGCTCGAGTTACGCAACCGTTTTCAGTGCCTAGAAGACTGTAATGAAGTGGACGATATGAATGACAAGCTCGTGGAAACTGTCCATGCGGTCGGAGCTAAGTTTTGCAAGACCCGCCGCAGAAGAACACAAAAACTCTCCGATCAAACTCTTAATCTCATGGCTGTTAGACGGGAGATGAGGCTACAGTCTTCAACAGATTTGACAGCATACAGGCAACTGAACAGACAGATCTCCAAATGCATGCGGCGGGACTTACGCAACTTCAATACAGCTCGTATTGAAGAAGCGATCGAGCGGAACCAAGGCTCCAAAGTCTTTGCCAGAGACCTGTTTGCCAGAAAGAGCCAACTGTCAAAGCTGAAGACCGAATGTGGCAGCATCGTTTCCGGGGCACCTGAGATTTTGAGTGAGATTGAGAGGTTCTATGGGCAGCTGTACACGTCATCGTTGGAGCCACACGCAAGTGTGAGTAACGATCCAAGAGCGAGTCTTATCCGACACTATTCCGAAGATATCCCGGACGTCAGTCTGAGCGAGATTAGAATGGCTCTCCAGCACCTTAAAAACGGCAAGGCCCCAGGCGAGGATGGAATCACAGCGGAGCTTCTGAAAGCGGGTGGAAGACCGGTACTTGAAGTCCTTCAGAAGCTCTTTAATTCCGTCCTCCATGGTGGCATTACACCGGAGGCGTGGAGCAGAAGTGCGGTGGTCTTGTTCTTCAAGAAAGGTGACAACGCTCTCTTGAAGAACTACAAAACGATTTCCCTTCTGAGCCGCGTCTACATGCTGTTTTCGAGAGTCATTACGAATCGTCTTGCGCGCAGACTTGACGACTTCCAGCCTCCCGAACAAGCCGGTTTCCGAAAGAGCTTTAGCACCATAGACCACATACATACCCTACGGCAAATTGTACAGAAGTCCGAAGAGTACAATTTGCCACTATGTCTGGCGTATGTGGACTATGAGAAAGCCCTTGATTCCGTCGAAATTTGGGCGGTGCTGCAGTCCCTTCAGCTGTGCCAAGTTGACTGTCGGTATATCGAAGTGCTGAAGTGTTTGTACAGTAGAGCTACGATGGCTATCCGAGTACAGAACCAGAGTATGAAACCCATCCAATTGCAGAAAGGTGTAAGACAGGGTGATGTTATATCCCCGAAACTCTTCACCGCTGCATTGGAAGACGTTTTCAAGCTTCTGGACTGGAAAGGATGCGGTATTAACATCAATGGCGAGTACATCACTCACCTTCGATTTGCCGACGATATAGTCCTTATGGCCGAATCGCTGGAGGACCTAAGCACTATGCTCAATGATCTCAATAGTGTCTCCAAACGGATAGGTCTTAAGATGAACATGGACAAAACAAAGATCATGTTTAATGTCCATGTCACACCTATGCCGGTAGTTGTTGGGAGCACTAAGCTCGAAGTTGTTGACGAGTATGTTTACCTGGGACAAATAGTCCAACTAGGTAAGTCCAACTTCGACCGAGAGGTCAATCGACGGATTCAACTCGGCTGGGCAGCGTTCGGGAAATTACGCCACATCTTCTCGTCAGACATACCTCAAAACCTTAAAACAAATTTGTACAACCAGTGCGTGTTGCCAGTGATGACTTACGGAACTGAGACGTGGTCCTTCACTGCTGGCCGTATGAGGAAGCTCAAGGTCGCTCAGCGAGCTATGGAGAGGGCTATGCTCGGAGTTTCTCTGCATAATAAACTTAGGAATAAGGATATCCGCAGTAGAACCAGAGTAACCGACATAGCCCAACGGATTAGTAAGCTGAAGTGTCAGTGGGCCGGCCATATAGCTCGAAGAACCGACAACCGATGGGGAAGAAAGGTTCTCGAGTGGCAGCCTCGTACCGGTAGGCGAAGTGTAGGGCGTCCCCCCACGAGATGGAGTGACGACCTGGTAAGACATGCAGGAAGTCGATGAATGCAGGTTCAGCAGTGGACTTGTGAAGGGCTGTAATGATGATGATGATGATTCTGTGCCGTAAGCTACTAAAACTACTTTATATGTAAAAATAGCAATAAATCAATAAAAAAAAATAAGTTTAACAACATTTATCTTTCTGACAATGTGCTTTTTATATCATTTACATCATTGATTTATATGTTACACTAGATAAGTAATTGCCGCGCCAAAGCGTTGCCACTTCAAATATGGCCACAGCCATATTACCAGCGAACGTCGGTTCAGTGTTCAATGTGACGCCGTCCGAGTTAAGCCGATCGATTCACGACAAAAAATGGGTATAAATGCGTAGTGAAAGAATGCGATTCAAGGTCACAAAAACATAATAAATCAAGCGGAAGCACTTTCCACCCGTAAGTTTTAATTTATATATTCATATTAACGTTTAAAACACTAAAAAATAAAATAAAATATCAAATATTGCAATTTAGCTTCAATGTTGCCACTTTTCCGCCTTTGTGATTTTTCCACATTAATGGGAGACTATATAATTTATGGAATAAGTTAATTTTGTTTTAAATTAAACAAGTAAAATTGTTTGTTTAAAAATAAAAACTATGTTTCAACCTTTATACAAAATAATTAATTATTCTTATTTTAGTTTATTCATGAATGGTCTATTAATTATATTTTATTATTTTATTTTATATTAATAAATTTGCATTGCAAACTTTCCAAAACTAAGTCTTTGTCTACTAAATTTGGTCTTATGACATTAGCTACAAAAACATTAAAAGAGCTTCAAGGAAATAAATTATTAAAAGAATTTGCAATACACCCGGGAGATCATTTATCTTCAATACAAGTTGATCATTCCCTTTTAATAATTAATGCTATTATTTATAAATATTTAAAAATAAGATTGTACCACGAAAGTAAATTATACACTCAAACACACAAAAAATAATCCAAAAGGCAATTATGTAATAAACAGATGCTTCATATCGGAGTTTGAGAGCATGGACTATTATGAATATTTAAGCGGATTAGTATTACAGATTAAAACCATTTAATTTGTATTATCTTACAAATACTCCTATACTTCCGCAGAGTCACGCCTGAATCCATTAACTATCCTCAGTATTGTTGCAAAAAAATATAAAAACTTTTTAAAGTTGTTAAGTAGTATGGAAATTCTATAAACAAGAAAATCAACGAAATTTATTGATAACCAAAATTTTTGTAGCTAATGTCATGAGACTAAATTTAAGAGACAAAAACTTGCTGATGATTTCACAACTTATACATATTCAACACAGATCTCGCTTAAGAAACCTTAAATTGTTTTTTTATTTGCTTTATTTTTTGTTTGATTTATTAGTACAATAAAAATAAAATATAAAAATATCTTTTATTTCATTAGTTATGCTTACTTCTGTTCATCATATAAGAAAATATACAACTTTAAAATAAAAACAATTTACTGCAACTTTAAAAAAAATACTCCTTTATATTGCTCATTTTGGGTAAAATTTCATAAAGTTTGCAACACCAACCCGCACTGCATGTTTGTGTGTCTATCTTTATCTAATCTTAGGGGCGATATTGTTTTCCGCGACTTGTGTAAGTGAGACAGATATATGTTTACTTTAAAATTTTAATGATTTCAAAGCTACGTCGTCGCGTTTGGTTAGTGGTTACACTTTTTTCGACGCGCGGCAATGTGGTTTGCTTCTCTAGTTTTGTATAACTCAATGATTTATATGTTCAATATGATTGTTAGATAAGATTTCATGCGACAAAACATTGGAATTTTGGTTTTTAGGCGCTAGTAGAACATACCTACGCGCTTTGCGCTTTTCAGTCACAGTTTTAGTATAAAGTAAGTTGAAATCTGTAAATTAATAAATATTTTAAAAGTTTTATCGCCAAAAGACTCGTCAAACCTATTTAAGTTTATTATTTATCAAAATAGGTATTTTAAAGCCAAACAAGGTCTTCTCCTTCTTCCTTTAAATTATGGCTTCTCTTGATAGAATTCTGCCAATGTCAAATCAGCCAAACAAGTTAGTAATCTCCTTACTTTTAGACGTTTTGAGCAACGTAACAACCATTTGCAAATAATGTCAAAATTAGTTCCCGATACACTCGATAATAGCGCTTCAAATCGGCGCAAATGTTTTGTATGGTGTATCCATTCCAGCGTATATACTAGATACTTAGATTATTTACTCTCTAGAGTCTCTAGAGTAAATAATCTAAGACTAGATATTGAAATCAGTGGGAAGCCCACATAATACACTAAAATCGAACAGCTTGATAATGATTGATTCGTGTAAATTGGTAAACTAAGTCACGCTACTTTGATTTGGTAGGTATAATATATTTATATTTCACATGAAACAAATGCGAACTAGTTTTCAATACGTTCAGGATTGAAAGGATGTTTATTGCATAATGTGAGCTATACCAACTTTCATGACATTCTAAATTAAACTCGGAATTTATAGAAACGCATATAATATGCAAATAATTAAATTTGACGTATGACACTTGGCACCCTATCCCGAGTAGGGTTACCAGATGAAAAAATATAAATCCGGAGAAGGGGCCTGATTTCCATTTAAAAATCCTGAGATTGTTTTACAGTTTGAGAAGAAAACCTTACTTAAAAAGGTATCTTCACATATTAAGTATGATAAAACTGTTTAAGTACCTACTTGGATAAATAAGTTTTGATTTTAATTGTGGAATTATTACTAAAGGAAAATTATTTTTAGTTTGTTTAACTTTTTATTAAAGAGATCTTTAAAATGTAAGCTGTATTATATTGAAAGTTCTAAAAATCCTGAGATTTCATGAGATTTGCAAAATCCCGCCGCAATCCTGAGAAGAGTCTAAAAATCCTGAAATCTCAGGACAAATCCTGAGATATGGTAACCTTAATCCCGAGTCTTTTATCGGCGAAGTTTACAACGCCCAACTTCGTTAGTTTCGTACCAAACACCTGGCTCCTATTTCACATTTTGAACTATCAAAAAGGGGATGTGTCAATTCGAAAAGAGGAAAGTACGTACTTAATATACTTAAAAGTAAAAGTAAGAAAATTATTCCATACCCACACAATCCTCAATTTATTTGTTGTTGATTTAACGAAATCAAACTAAAAGCTGGAATAGGCTATGACGTCTATGAAGTAAAACTTAAACTTTCTATATTTCTAAATGCACGTGTTAAAATATATTGTTTTTGTTCATTCGTTCATTTTGCTCCTTAGAGTATTAAACTAACAGGAGACGACATTGGAGAGCGTTCCCCTCTGTCAAAAGTACGAGAGCGCGGATCATTCCCGTTATATAAAACTAGTTGCGCCGCGTACGGCATTAGTTAACATGTACTCGTAAGCGTGAGTTGACCTCCAGAAAAATGCCGAGTTGCAGTGTGTTTTCTTGTAAAAAAAGATCACAGACCTCAAGTTTACAAAAAGACGACGTTACCTTTCATCTTTAAGTATTTATTTTGATTTCAGTAATTAATATAAGCATTAAATCACGAAAATTCTGATTAATATAGCTGAGCAGGGTGTGTTAGCAACTTAAAGTATTAATACTATAGTAGGGACTTTTGCACCACTAGGACATAATTAAATTTTGCTTAATTGTAGACAAATGTCGTTTCTCTTTGTTCTTATCACACAAGACAAAATCGTGTTATTGAATAGTCTTAAATTCATTAATATTATTGTGATCTATTTGCAAAACTATATTATTTCAAACAACATTAATAATCTTTAATTGTTTTTAATGAAATGAAAACATCAATTTAAATTGTTTTATTGTATATAAAACATTTTAAATAGATATTTTCATTTCATTATGTTACATTATGAAACGAAAAGAAGGGTAATTTCGAGTATATAAAATGGTATCATCAAGGCTATAATAGTGATGTTCACTGTAATCTTTAGTGTCGATGTTTTTATTTGACTATAATTAATACCTTGATATATAATACCAAGGTGTTATTTAAAATTCTTTTTTGTACAATGTTTAAAAAATATCTTTGGTTTTACAGTTTTCCAAAAGATCCTTACAGGCGCCAAGTTTGGATAAAAGCATGTGGCAATCATGTAACCTGGGTACCTAAACGAACAAGCACTATTTGTTCCAAGTATTTTGACCAATCGGTTTTCGTAATTTAATCAAACAATAAAAGGAAACTAAATTAAACTGCTGTACCGACTTTGAAATTATTGGAAGTAAGTTTATTATTTTGCTACAGGTTTATTTTACATTATGAAGGATAAAATTTAAAACATGTAACAAATCGAAATGGAAGGTTTAGTGAATGATATTTATTCATTTTAAAATGTTATTTATAAGTATATCGTCTTAGATGGTGTCAACCAAGTTGTTGTTTTCAGATGAGACACGAATCATTAGCGCTTAAATAAATAAATAAGGACAAACAAATAATCTTAGTGTCATATTTATAATCTATTATTATTAAATATATACAGAGTACTACACTTTTGTACTGTAGAACACAAAATATTACCGCTTTTTACGACGACATTAATTATTTTCAATCCTAAGTAAAATGACGAAAAAAAGTATGTTTGGTTAAGCGTAAACTTCGGCCAAGAGATAGCAAATGTTTAATTTTTTTTTAATTGCTCCATTCCGTTGCTGCGTAAAGGAAGGACAAAAACAAATAAACAAAAAGTCACACTTTCACATTTATAATATTATATTAGTATGGATTGTCAAGAATGATAGATAAACTTTTGAAACCGGTTTACAATCGGCTTTTTGAGGGTGAAACTATACACTCCCGCTCTCTTTCTTGCTCTAGTGAATAACGTTTCTGAGTGACCAAAAAGGATAGAAGCACAGGAAAGTGCAATTCTGTGCTGCCAGATGTAGTTCAACCCTAAGGCTTAAAACGGTTTAACTCTATAGGTTGGGTAAAATCTGTAAAATTAGACCGTTTAAAATCCCTATACAGATAACCTTTTCGGTTGATCATGACATTAAAAAATGGTAAAAATATTTCATAGACTAGGCATATTATATATTTTTAAGCATACAGGAACATTATTTCGACAATGATTACGTTCCACATAACATTGAACTGGCAAACTTGGTGATGGAAAATATGCAAGCACTAGAATTAGCTACCTCGCAAAAAAAAAGTGATCCCAAAAAGTGTATTCGTAACATATATACCAAACTTATTCACTTTAAAAACCTACTACCTACTTTTCAATTTGTTTTAATTTTGGTAATTTTGTATTATTATTTTGTACCTTATGTATTTTTTTAAACTTACTTTGATCGTAATATTACAAATGTTTAATGTGTAATATTACGATCAAAGTAAGTTTAAAAAACATTTGTTCATTTTTATTTTATTTAATTTGCTAATGTAACTTGCATAAAATTTCATTGACATATCCATATCGACAAGGCCCTCGCACTAGTTGTTTATGGCTTATGCACTGTAACGATGAGACATTTATGAGAGATTTTCAAGGTTGTGTGCGTTTTGCTTAATCGTGTGCTCATATTATGCTGTGTGCGTGCGTAACGACGTGGCCCAATGTTTACGATTTGCTTAGTGTGCGTTACCTCGCCTCCCGCTAGAAGTGACAGACTTTTTTGTTTGAAACTTTATGAGCATGGCGTCTCCTGTTAGTTGAATACTCTAAGTTTTGCTCCAATGCTGCCAAATGACTTAGCATATACTGGCGTATAGACCGACATAGTGGGCAAGGGAAAAAAAATCCTTATGGCGAAAATGCAAGATAGAAAAGGATACCAAATTTCATAACTCTGTAACAGATTTTGAATGACAGGTCGGTACAAGTCGGCACTCAAGATATGGAGTGTAGAGAGAAAAAGGACCATCTTTATATATGAAATGTCCCTAAAAACGTGTCCAATAAGGGTGGCGCTGCAGTAGCATAGGATAAATTAAAAAAAGCGCCAAAAGTAATTAGAATAAGATGGAGAAATAAACAAGGACCGACCAATCCGCTTGGATTTGAACTACGTAAATAGTTGAGATTTTGTATACTGGCATTTTATTAACTACTCTAATCATGAAATTTTTGAAATATGTATTTGAATTCAGCTGACTTCACTCCGTTCCCAACAGCTATCTTCATATCGTAGTTTTTCAGACGCCAGCGCTATTGTGGTAGGTTTTGGAACCTCTATTTTCAGTAAATAGTAGAATACTTTTTCAACTTTTGCCCCTTATAAGATGGTTCTCCTTGTACTCTACACTCCATAACTCAAGAATAAAGCTCCTAGATATTTTGTAATTTTTTAGAGTGTAATAGTGGTTATTTTTAATAAGTAACTTTTTTTCCAAAATGGTTATTTGTTCTGTGAGTGCTTGTGGTGTTAATAATAGAAATAATCCTGATAATTGTACATTTCACAGGTAAATTCTCAAGACGTCGTCAATGTTATGACGCGTTTATTTTTGTTTAAAATTGATGTTGTATACTGTTTAAAAGGGGAATGCCCAATTCTGGCTATGAAACGTCCAATAATTTGCATTTGTTAAAAAAATACATCTTTTTATGGTAATTAATCGCGGTATTTTTTTTTTGGAGTTTATGGCCTGGTATCTAGGCCAAGGCTTGAGTATTTTTATGCGGTTTATTATAATTTCCCCAAATGTACAATTATCCTTCATAGTTCACTGCTTCACAATGTGTTGATGCGTCACATTATGCAGCCCTTGGGAGATTTTGACGGCAACTTGAGCCAGCAGACAGCTGACAGTTGGCGATGGCATCTAAAGGTGCCTATGTAGATAAACAGCTTATCTTGAGAATCCATCACCATAAAAGCACTTGTTTCACCGTTTCCACTAATAGTTCATATGCGTAGACAGTTAATATATAAAATCGCACCACTTTTACATATCAAAATCCACTTCAAACTATTATTTAAACTATAATACAGGAGCAGCAAACCACCGCCGGTTAAGCTCCCGCCAAAACTCTCGCGGTATTTATGTATCCAAAAAAGATTGCAATATTTTTACACAAAAAAGTACCGAAAAGATAAAAATGAAATTAGGTAAACCCGCAAGTCATTAGTTTGTGGATAAAATAATAAGTGTTGCCAATAACAAATCTCGTTAAAAAAGTCGATTCTGTTTTTCAATTGATTTTTAAGGTGTCATTATTATTATGGTAATATTATTTTACAATAATTATTATGATGTTATGATAATTAAACAAACGAACTGCTAGTTGATTTACCATGAACTCTTTAGAACATAACAAAAACGCTACTGCACAATTTAACTGTTATTCTTATTTATTCATACAAATACATTTAAAATGGAATTTAAATAAATAAAACAAAACATATTTTAAAAGGCGTGCAGAACTTAAAGCGAATCAAAGATTATTCTTTTTTATGAAATGATAAATTGAATAAAAAAATCGCTATCTATTTATCGATTTTATCTCTGTTAAGTAGTAGTCACAAGTCAAATTCCTTTGCATTTGTGTTATTTTTTGTTTTGTCGCTGATTTATTATCTAAACAACGAATAAGCGTTCTAAATGGACTCCGATAATTCTTCTCACCCTATTGACCACGACCTGAAAATGGATCCCGCTCCCACTTCTTACGATAACCTCTGCACGAACTTAGACTCGATATCCACTGTTAACGATAACCTCAGCTTTCACACCGGCCAGAGTTCTTCCCAGCTCTCAGTAACTCATTCAAGAAGACATTTACGCTGTGTCAATTGTGGCTTAAATGTCACGAAAATACGAAGTCATTTGTTGTTAAAAAACTGTTCTCGTGAAAATAAAAACCTTTATATTTTAAAAATCCGGACTTTTTAAACCAATTCCTTAACCATTTCATTCTTTTAATTGCATATTATCATTTCCATATGCTTTTATATGTGGGCAACCATGGCCGAAGTGTTTATGAACGGTGGGCATTCCCCTTTAGAATGTTTTCAATTATTTTGTAAATTTTGATTTTTTGCAAAGAAAAAAGCCACGTTGTTGATAATTTGCACGAATTTGGTAAATACATTTTAATACAAAATATTTTACATGTACGCTAGGGATTGACTCAACTATATCAAAATTAATGTCGATATTTATCTTGAATGCTTATATTGAATCGATAGACTTGCCCACACAACAAGAAAACAAATCCTCAGTTTGCGTTCTATAAATTAATTTTATTTTGCCGCTTGTTAAACAGATTCCCTCCGGATTCTGTAATTAGAAAAAATGGTTAAAGTTAAATGGATAGTTTGGTAGGTGAAAAAGTAGAATAAAAACAATTTTATTAAAAGGAGTCATTACTATATTATTTGTCCCAGTAAGTATAATATTGTTATAAAATAAGACTTCAAAAATTTAACTTTCAAAACTTTAGATACGAATAGAGACAGATTTTTATACATTAAAAAACTGTAATATATTAAAGATAAACAATCTTGAGATTATCCTATTTAAGTCATTATGAACCCAAATAATTGTCTATTTATCAACCAAAAAAAATGTATAACCTTACTTCACCACCCACACCTCACGGTCACACTAGTTCAATATTAATAGCATCACGCTATTTTCCCCAAGGGTATGCGCGTAGCTTCGGATTATATTCCCAAGTCACAATGATAAATCTTTTAACGTAGTTAGATATAATATATTTAGTAATGCTATTGAAGCGCCACGCCAGACGCCTGCGCATGAGACGCGCGGTTCAATGTGCCAGGATAGTATTAACTCCATACTATTTGATACTCACAACGCTCGATGCCCGATTCATGCTGGATGATCGACGACATCGTGCCGAGTGCTTAAATAGCGTGTTTCATCACCTACAGCGTTAATCGTAGAAAAGAGGAACTCGTGGTTATGTAATAGCTGCGCGGATTAATAGATCTGCGAGATTAAGTTGCACTTGCCGCAGTTAGTCCATGAATGAGTGACCATTTTCTTAACATACCGAGATTTAGATAATAGAGAGTGCACCTGTATCCTCTGACTCTTGGTGCACTTTACTCTGTTAAAATCATTATGTTTTTAAAATTCATGCATCTAAAATAATGAAGTTTAATATTACTTTATACTTTTCAGGGTCAGATGAAATAATATAAACATGAAGCATGATGAAGCCTTATAAACATATCAGCCTTTAAACATAGCAATCTTATTTAACTGATTCTTACAAGTTTCCTTATTTAAATTATTAAGTTTACATTTATATTTAAGTTGAATGTTAAAATAAACCTCTATAATGTATTTAAATATCAATTAATAAATATTTGTAATTATCAAATGTAATAATTATATGAAAAATAAAGCAGTCATTATGTACTCCGTGTCCCCGTTATTTATTTGCCCATAAAAACATTTTATAAAATATATACTAAATTAAGTATCTACCTATTTATATTAACAATATTATGTTTAAAAAGAAATTCCGGGGAAACTGTCCTTAGCAATCCAAAGATCGTAACTCGAATATACAACTTTCCGATCTGATTCTTCGGGAGTTTTTTTTAGAGTCACCCGGGATTTTTTACATTTGAATTAAAATCCAACAAAAGGCAGGTAAAAAAAATCGAAGACATGTGAAGTTCACCAACACGCATTGGGGCGGACATTTCCTTGTCCTAAATCCCTCTCAGAAATGATGGAAGGCCTGTGCCCAACAGTGGGAAGTATATAGGCTGTAACTTTCACTAACATTAAAAGGCAGGAACATTTAGCTTATTCCCAAGAACATGTTATATGAATGTTTTTTAATTATTTTAGAACTATCACAGTAAAAATTCATTTAATTTTTGAAGTTATTCAATTTCGTGCACTAAATTACTTTTTAAATCTTTTTACCGCTTCATTAACAATCATTTTTCGATAGTGCTTATAAGTTAAATATACATGACAGGTCGTCTATACGCCAGTATGTTCTAAGTCTATGTATTATATCATGTTGCGGGGAAATGCGGGGAATTATGCTTACCTCGGCGGGAACTTCGAAAATAAGCAATGGTAATACTGATCTGCTCGGCAGTTTGTCAAGTGATGTCATTGTCATGTCAGTGTCAGTTGCTTTTTCTCATTGAAGGTGGGAGCGTGTGGTGCCTATTTACGTTTAACTTTTTGTAACAGTTTTGTTTCGTTTAATTTAAATATTTATCATAATAAAGAACTGTAAAACAAAGTATGAATGAAAGCGATCAAGTGTTGTGGTACTAAACGAACTGTGACAAACTGACTGACTGCATGGTGTTAAAACTCGAATTCTTGGAAAGTTGGATATTACTATCTTGGGATTTGGTGAGTAATTCTTTCTTTGTATATGGTTTGAAAGATTTTACTTATAACAATATATATCTTTATTAAACTTAGCGAACTACTTTTGATACTATTAATATAACGAGACATTAACGAATTACACCAATTTTTAAAATTATCCTTAATTACTAACTTAATTTACAAGTTTCATGATATGAAATGTAATTAACATTTCATATCATGAAACTTGTAAATTAAGTTTTATTGTACAGCAGATTAAATAAGTCTTTAATTAATCTTTATGTAAAGTAGTCCAAAATTTTCTTTTTTTAAAAGATTAATTTTCATTCCATCATCATTTCCCTATCAGTCTACTTTGTTAATCATTTCTGTAATATTTACTAAACCCACGCTTATAAGTAATATTTAAAATAAATGAATACTATGTGGATTTGCTGGATTATCTCAGGGATAAGTTTACAAACCTCTACAGAAACTTCATATGTAAATCTCTCGTTTCGAAACCCCTTAAACAAAAATGGAAACCAGAATGTATATTATACTGTTCTTTTAAGAACACTAATGCCAGGTTACTGTGTTATTAAATGTTGTAAAATCTAGCCAGAAGTATAGCTTTGTCGTAACTTACAAAGCTTGTAAATATTAAAATGTTAAAAAACATATCAAAGCACATACTTTTTATAATTGAGATGTGGCTATAAAACCAACTGTTTATGCATGTAGATGACACATTAGACTAATGTTTTACTCGAAGCATTAGGGAATAATATTTTTCATTCTGTGTTCTTCTTGTTTGTGACATTGTAAAACTACAATCCAAAGACCTTTTACATCTTGTTAAACAATTTGCTATTACTGTCTTACTGGCAGTACTGTAACACTTATATACTTGTACTTCTTATTTTTAATTTTTTATTACCAGCTTTGTGCCAGGTTGATGGATGCAGGTGACTCAGGACCAAGCTTTGTGGCATTCCTTGGGGGAGACCTATGTTCAGTAGTGGACTTGTGAAGGATTGTAATGATGATGATGGTATTATCAAATTATGTGACTATATTGATATCCCTCGAAAGCCCCAGTTTTTAACCCATATTTTGTGTATAAAATTCCATGGGATGTGAACCCACATAATAACTGTTAGAAAAAAAGATAAACTATTGTGTAATACGAGGGATCGAAGATTGTTTAATGTCTACTATCTTCATATTTTTTATTGTCAGCAGAAGTTCTAAATCTATACAAATAAGTAAAATTGTAGTGTCTGTTTGTAATGTTAAAATAACAGCTTTTTACTAAATACATATGAATGTATATATGGTACTTATAACAAAAACAATTTTTTAAATATTTGTCTGTTTGTTCCGGCTAATCTCCGAAACGGCTAGACCGATTTCGATGGGACTTTCACTAGCAGATAGCTAATATTCTAAGGAGTAACTTAGGCAACTATATTTAGGAAAAAGAATTAGGGTTCTGAGCAATATAATAAAAACCCTAAAATACATGTGGGCAGGGAACAGCTTGTATGAAATATTTTTTGTAAAGAAACAAGTGAATTGATGTGATGCATACATTTTTTCCTATACTTATGACAATATTACTTGATTCTTATAAATCTATAATCTATAAACACTCACGCCTGTCACCCAGAGGGGTAGGCAGAGACTATGGACTTCCATTTGGCACGATCCTGACAGACCTCTCTCGCTTCCTCCACATCCATATACCTACGCATACACGCTCGTCGGTTAAAGGTACACTTGATTTGGCCCATTTTCAACATATCGCCAATTTGGTCGATAAACTTTCGCCTATGGCGACCCTTTCCGACTCTGCCGTTCACCTCTGCAACATAAATTTGCTTTGTCACTCTTTCCTCATTCATTCTTTCCACATGACCAAACCACCGAAGCATTCCTTTCTTAATCCTGGTCACAACATCATCTTGCAAACCACACTCTTCTCTTATTAAACAATTTCTCACTCTGTCATTCAGATTCATCCCTAACATACTCCTTAAGGATCGCATTTCTACAGCATTTATTCTACTCTCGTGCTTCTTCTGCCACACCCAACTTTCACTACCATACATTAAAGTAGGCACTAACACAGCATTGTGAATTGCCATACGTGCCTTTTTGGACACATTCTGACTTTTCACAATAGAGTGTAAAGCCCCATTCACTCTATTTCCTGCATTCACTCGTCGTTCTATATCCTTATCATATCTACCATCCCTGCTAAACACACATCCCAAATACACAAACTCATCTACTTGCTCTACCAACTCCCCTTCTATTCTTATTTCACATATCGTTTTACTTTCTTCTCTTTCAAAAACCATAACTTTCGTCTTACTTGCGTTCACTTTCATTCCCTTTTCTTTTAATGTCCTGTTCATTAATGTAACCATCATTTGCAATTCGGCTGCCGAAGACGCAAGTATGACTTGATCATCGGCGTACAAAAGGCATTTGACGGCTAACTCACCCATTCTTAACCCGCATTCTTCTACTTTCAAATTTTCCAAACAACTGTCCATAAATAGGTTGAACAGCCACGGGGAAGCCACACAGCCCTGTCTGACACCTTTATGGATGCCAAACCAGTCCGAGTAGGCCCCGTTGATCCTGACACAAGCACTAGAGTCCCTATATAGAGACTTCAATGCCTGTATCAGACCAGCGCTCAACCCAAATGAGGTCAGTGTTTGCCATAACACGTTCCTGTCCACTCTGTCATAAGCCTTTTCCAAGTCCATGAACGCACAAAAAACTTTCTGGTTTTTGGCCAAAAATTTCTCAGCAATCATGCGCATGGAAAAGACTTGATCCGTACACCCCATCCCCTTTCTAAATCCAGCTTGCACATCCCAAATTTTTTCATTAGTTTCTTCCATAACTCTTTCAATTAACACCTTAGCATACAGTTTACCCACAATGCTAAGCAAGCTGATACCACGGTAGTTTTTACAGTCCTGCTGCGACCCCTTTCCCTTATATATTGGGACTATAACAGCTTTGCACCAGTCTTCCGGTACCCGCTTCAGTTCCCAACATAAATTAAACAAGGTGTACAGCAGGCCTGCAACCACACCCTCTCCAGCCCTTAGCATTTCGAGTGATACTCTATCATATCCGGCTGCCTTACCTGCTTTCATGCTTTTCATTGCTTTCACTATTTCATCTACACTTATTTCTCTACCTCTCTCCACTTCTTCCGGAATTTCCATTTCACTTACTTCAGACGACTCTTCACTCTTAAACACGCTTTCAAAGTATTCCTTCCATCTCATTAAATTCGAAACTTCATCATTCAGCATGCAGCCATTCTCGTCTCGTATAGCATTCATTCTAGGCTGTTTTGAATTTCCCCTGGCATTTCTTACGAGCTTCCAGAACATTTTAATATTTGCCTGGAAGTTATCAGATATTCTTCTATCATTCTTATCTATTCTTTCTCGCTTTTTCCTTTCAACAACTTCTTTTACTCTCTTATTTATACGTCTAAAGTCTGCCTTTTTTCTTTCAATCTCATCATTCATACCGCCAGAATTACCAGCTTTGGTTGCTAGTAAATCTAGCCATGCCCTCTTCTTTGCTTCAACTTCCATCCGTACCTCATCATCCCACCACAAAGTATTACTTTTCCTTTCATTCGTTCTCTTACTTACACCACATACTTCGGTGGCTGTATCCACCAAAACTTTCTTAACATTATTCCATACATTCTTCAAGTCTAACTCATTCATACAAAATTCATTCAACCCACTTATATTTTCCCTCAGTCTGCATTTATACTTCTCTTTCACACCTTCATCTTGTAACCTCTCTATTCTTATACGCTGTAACGCAGTGGTAGACACAGATGTCCGATGCCGCCAACGCTTGAATAGACCATTAATTCGGCATAAGACCAAGTAATGATCCGTCCCTACGTTGGACCCCCGGTAAACCCTTGTATCTACCACTGCGCTCCTCATTCTTCCATCCACAATTATGAAATCTATCATGCTTCTATCATCCCCTCTTTCCCATGTATACATGTGAATCCTCTTATGGCGAAAGAAAGTGTTCGCCACAAAAAGATTATTTTCCACACATATGGTGAGGAGGTCTTCACCATTCTCATTTATTCTTTCATCGCCAAACGCTCCTAATATCCTTTCATAACCAGACCTCTTCACTCCCACCCTTCCATTAAAATCTCCTAACATAATAATATTTTCATTTTCCTTGCACTTCGTCAACACCAGCCTTACCATGTCCCAAAACTGCTCTCGGATATAAGTGGGCTTAGACATATCTGGGGCGTAAACCCCAAGCACAAACAACTTCTTTAAGCCCACTTTCATTCGTATCCACAGCAGCCTTGGGCTTACACATTCATACTCTTTCACATATTGACCCATTCTTTCTGAAAGGATGACACCGACTCCCTGGCATGCCCGCTCGGTCTCGTCTACACCAGACCAGTAAGCGGTATACATGCCATGTGCAGTGACATCTCTTCCCTTTCGTTTCGTCTCATTCACACATAATACATCTATTCCTCTATCATTCATCATTTCGCATATTTCATCCATCTTATCATTCATTGCTCCACATACATTCAGCGTAGCCAGACGGGCCTCCGCAATCCACTTTTCGCCCCTCCAGGAGACAGGACGTGACGGGTGGCGAACCTCGTCGCCGGTTTTCCTCCCGGAGATTCTTCGCACCCCTGCCCCATTAAAGGGGCGCCGGGAACTCGGGGCCATTTCTTTGAGTTGTTGGCTCATGGTGCGACATAAGGGGTGGTAAATTTTACGCCGCTACCACACGGCGAGGAGCCGAGTCTGTCATTTCGGCTTTGTCGCTCGTTTAGCATTCTTATAAATATACAAACATAATATGTATATCGTAAAGTAATAATATAAATCAAAATTTAAATTTTTATTTTTTACATGCACATATTAATTCTATCACAGAATGGCAAATAATTGTCATTTACAACCAGAATTTAGCCACACTGCAGCTATATTATGACTGTAGCATGAATAGGCTGGCTCGACCGGGGTAGGACCACACTCTTGCAGGATATCAGCCTAAAATAGCAGCTTAGTTTAGTTTACGACAGGCTGTTTTCCGCAACTCCACGTCTATGCGCGTATTTTGCGTGTGAGCAAGAATAAAGTGATTATTCGAGCCATGAGATCTCCCCAAAGAAGCTCAACAGTCCCTTGATGTTGCATGCAACTTTGGGGAGTGATCCCGGCGTGCCGAGATGTTTAGCCCTGTACGTAGAGACCTCCGGACATTTCAGTAGCACGTGGGTCGCCGTTTCTTCCTCCTCCATACATGCCCTGCACAGGGGACTATCTGTAACACCTATAGTAAATAAATGTTTGTTAAAGGTGCCGTGTCCTGTGATAGCACTTGTTACTATCCTGATCAGCGGCTTGTTCAGTCTCATTAAAACTTTGGTTAAGCGACTGTTTATTTCAGGCAGGGCCTCCCTAGCTTGTCTACAGTCTACTAGATTTTTCCAAAGCTGCGCGTGTTGATTAGTGAAGTGTCTACGTACCAGTGAACGAACGTTACCAAAGGGGATTGGTATGATTGGTTCCGGCCCTATAGTGGCCAAATAGCAGCTTAATGCTGCTGTATTTCATATGGTGAGTGTAGAGAACCGGAAACCCGTTTTACTGCAAGCGAGATATTCTATCTTAGTCCTCAGTGGTGACAATGCATCTGTATTTTGATTCTTAGTTGAAAATAAATGTAGATGTCTATGGACCACAGTATCCATTTACCATCAGGTGGACTGTGTGCTCGTTTGTCATCCTATGTTATATAAAAAAAGTAGGTAAAATTCTGAAATATTTAAAGAGCTATGTTATACTAGAGTATTTCATACTTAATATAGATCAAATCCATTTTATTACTAAGGAAAACAATAATATTATTTAACATTCGAATTTTTTACAAAATTATCTTTATTTTCCAATTGATCTAGGTTTTATGTTCCTATTAACATGTTTTTGCTTCATGCTTAAGGTTTATACAATGCCCTTTTTATGTAATTGATAATGAACAACTCTCAATCACTAAAATTATAACATAAAATTTCCATGTTTCTGCTTACCAAATAAATAAATTTATCAATCTCTTTCAATGACAAATTACTTATTGCAGTATGATTATTTTTCTGCACTTGGTCAAGATTGCGATTTGTTTCGTTACAGTACTTCTTAGATGTGTGTGAGATATCTAAATCTTATGTATAGGTATACTATGTACTTGTTGGAGAAAGAAAGTATTCCAAGAAAACCTGCTGGGGAGCAATGTTATTCAAAGATCACATGCCTTCTGCTGTGGTGCAATATGTTGGTGTACTATATAATAATATAAACATGTACTTTAGTAAATATCCAAATAAATGTTTAGATAGATATTATTGTGATCACATACACTACACACACAACATTACACACACAACTTACTCTTCCCATTTTTAATTACTTTATGTAATGGATTTTTTGAGAAATATTTCAATTGTTGTAAAGCTTGTATTACTTCATTTTTGTTTTGCTTGTTTTAAATGCTCTATCTATCATTTTGTTAAGAAACATTGCATATGTAATAAAAAATATCATAATTTTAAACACAAAGCAGACTAAATGCCGGTACTTTTATATAGTGGTCATTACGTAGAATAGCAAGAGTACTTGACAACAATATTTCGAATTACGTATGTGGCATTAAATGTTACAAGAGAAGAGAATGTTGAACAAATTAGTACAAAACAACTGCGGTTCGGTGGTATACGGTGGCGTGTGTGGCAATTAGTGCGTTAATCGCCCTAGCGCGTACCACTGTTGATGCAACTGCATTTCTGAGAAACAGATCAGCGGAGCTCGCGGGAGGAGCGGCAAATTGCCGTCAGATATGTGTGCCGGCTGTCGTTAATTGCAAAAATCACTCGACGCACCGCGAAACGGGCTTGTGGTCCTCCATGTATTACATCTCATGTGCCGAGCGCCGGCATTAATAGCAGGAAGACATACCTGTGTGGCAACTCTCCATACGAGCTCTGTATCGTTGCGCTTTGGACCCGGTAAGATGGCGTTGGATTGGAAGTAATTACGAGACGTATCTATGCATTATCTCCGATTGTGTATTTTTATTTGATTTTTAACAACCAACTATTCGTAATTAATAATATTTTCTTAGTACTATAATATGCGGTGCTTAGTCGCATGTCTTGGGGGAGGCTTATGTTTAGCAGTGGCCTTGTGAAGGGCTGTAATGATGATGATGATGATAATATATAACATTTTATTTACTTAATATATTCGCTTTTTTTTAAATAAAACGTTTGTATCGTGAAGGCGTTTTACTTACATAAATTGCACGCGGAAAAACATCCAGATGCGAATTATTTGTAGGCCATACAAACCCTTGTTCCGTCCGGGATTTTATTCCGAAATTATCCTTTGTTTTTAGTTCGTTTAGATTGGAACGATTTATAATAATGTATCAAAATTTTACTTCAACTATTTAAGCTTCTTACTTCCAGCTAAGTTCCTCAAACTATTGCAACTTAATAAGCTACTAAAGATCGTATTAAATGTTCTTTTAATATCTTTTTCAATTAAAAAAAATATTAAAAGAACACTTGCCTTATTTTATTTGCTTTGCTTTATATTTTTAGATGTTTCACGTTTAAAATGCTATAAAAAAGAGGAGATTACTAATTCAACCCCTTTTTTAATGTGTGTGATACAATATTTATGATATTTAATATCCAAATTAGCGTCCTTTTTTATTTATTGACTCATGGAGATACTCCTACTAAATAATAAATCCGATTAATTTAACCGACAAACATTTGTTTAAGATATCAATTACTTTACTCTATTTTTATTTTGAAATCTTAAAGATTAAACAAACTTAAATTGCCGCTAAAGTATATACTTAATATTCTGTATTTCTCTATTACATAAAAATTGTTAAATGTAAGTAAAGAAAGCTACCCATATCATCCGGTGGGTGCAGGGCAGGGAAACTGAAAATGAACAGCATCTTGCTGATAAAAGGTCAAAATAATACAAAACTACGATTGTCAACCCGGATGTCAAACTTGGCAATTATGGCAAATATCCGTATAACGCTGTGGAAGTCGATGGGGAGGCTTATGTTCGGCAATTAGACATTTAATAGGCTGTAATGAAGAATGAAAAGAGGTCAAGGTAATTTGTTGAAATGATCGGTGGCAACGAGGTGGATGAAGAGTTTCTGGGTAGAACGTCTATGAAAGACTAATCCCAGTTTGATTGGATCCTTCCAGATGAGGGATCTATATCGGAAGCGCGCTGCATGACCGTTTCCCTCCCCTTTCAATTTAATTTGTTTCGGATATTATCAATTACAATGTTAAAACGCGTTGACGTAGGTTTTTCCCCATATTATAAGACTTTGTGATAAGCCACAAATATCTAAAATTTTTTATCTTTATTAATTCAATTAAATCCCAGCAATAATTATACAGCCTGTTTCGTAATTTATAATAATATTTGTAGGTGTTAGGGTTTAAAATAAATGTTGTTTGCCTACGCTAAAAAGTTAAATTGAACATATTGCTCCGAATTAATTATTATTTTAACAGTGGTAGAGCCACGCGACAGCCTTGCTGTCGCACGGATGGGCCGGCTCGAACCGGGGTGGTACCACGACCTCACAGATTACCAGCGTGAAGTAGAGTACCTCTGCGTTTCGCTTGGTGAGTGCAGGTTGCCGGAGGCCCTTTTTACTGGAAATGAGGCATTCCATCTTAGTCCTCACGGGTGACAACGCATCTGCATTCTGCTTCGCAAACGAGGATAGATGTAGATGTCTATGGGCCGCAGCAACCACTTACCATCAGGTGGACTGTGTGCTCGTTTGTCACCCTTATCCTATAAAAAAAAAGAATAACTTATTCCTGTGATAACACTACAGCACTATTCTAAATTATTGTCTAAAGTATAACAGGGGTTTTAGGCCAATGAAATGTCCGCCGCGCGGCTCTAATCCTTGTTGACGAACTTCACGTTTCTTCGAAATATTTTATTTTATTTTCCCAGGCATGCAGTTAACTCACGATTTTTTCTTTCACTGCCAAACACGTGTTAAATCAGAAAAACTGAACCAAACACTTCTGGCTAGCGTACTGTAAAATTTATAGCGAGTGCTTAGCAACCAAGTTATCATGGTTTATATAATATAATAAAGCTTACTTAGCTTGGACGCAGTCTCAGAGACATGGGATCGATACCAAAAAAATGTGTGAGAAGCTTTTACGCGTGACCACCAGCACTTACCGTTACCGCCTAAAACACACCTACACAGCTCCACAGCAGAACATAGGGGATATTGTATTTTCTTATATATAACTATATAAGAAATGAATATAAATAGATTTAAGTACCTAGGTATAATTTCTGAAAGCTTATAATTGTTCTCTTTATAAATGCAGATTATAGATTTTACCCTATAAGAGTATACATAAGCCGTTATTTTCGCCGTATCGCCCGAAAAAAGTACTGCGGTATCTTCAAGGGGCGCCTAAAGAAGTTTAATACATTTTTATGCGCAAATAGATGTTAAATTTGGCTGCAATTAGAAACCAGGACACACGACTTAGTAGTCAGGTAATCTGATCACCTGGCAACATTCGTTTTTAAATTCAATTTCATATAAAAGCGATGTGTAATCACATGATACTCTTCTCATTAATAGTTTCTAATTACCGTCAGTAAAGACACAATATTATATAGCATGTATATAAAAAACATTTAGCATAAAAAAATTAAGAAAGCTGCTTTTGCACTTTAATAATGTTACCAACTTATCTTTCTAATGTTTCTAATCATGACGCACGCACATATAAAAACACCATAGACTGTAATATGAATATTAAATATGTATTAGAAAGCAACAACGTATACACAAGACGAGGATATATATTTATTGTGACGAGGTTAGATACAATGTTTTGCTAATGATTCATTATTTAATTAATATCTGTTGTGGAAAATTCAGTGGAGTGGATATTTTCTGGTTACATTAACTCTCGGAATTCACACTACACACTGCCCTTCACATTCTGCGGTTTTACGTGGTCAACACAAATCAGCTCTACAAATTATGGCACATGTTATTTGATTAATAAATAGGTACATAATTTAATGTAATTAACAATTTAAATGTGGCGTGCCCGTGTAATGGCGGCGTAGTAAACATAACTACCCCATTTTGTCCAGTGGTTGTAATAAGAAGCGACAAGGTAATTAAACAGGAAATAATCAGCAGCATATTTTTAATAGATAACAACTCAAAAAAATTGTATGCCAACCCGCCTGCAATAACTGACAACAGATCTACACTACTATTATAAAGAGGAAAGATTTGTTTGTTTGTTTGTTTGAATTGAATAGGCTCCGAAACTACTGGACCGATTTAAAAAATTCTTTCACCATTAGAATCCTACATTATCCCTGATGAACATAGGCTATATAATATTTTCAAAAAAGTTAGGGATCCGTATGAAAACTTCGTTAATGTAATCCAAGGTGTGAAAAAAATACCAAAAAGAATCCTTATATCGCGTACGCTGCGGAAAATATTGATAATAGAGCAAAGTAATGTGCGTCAGTTTTATAGAGGATATCAATATCTACAAAAAAGTCTGCGATACTATATGTTTAACTATAACAGTTATGTCCCAATAACTACTTTTTCA
Organism: Parnassius glacialis; assembly: GCA_033319125.1. NCBI lineage: Eukaryota > Metazoa > Arthropoda > Insecta > Lepidoptera > Papilionidae > Parnassius > Parnassius glacialis. Next base: position 33,628,758 of record JAVANC010000001.1, read on the forward strand.
TGTTAAAATGTGAAATAGTAACGCCGGTACAAAATAGGCCACATTATTCGTATCAGTACCTGTTCATGTATTAATTACGTTAACTATATAATTTTAGTAACATATTTCACTTTTTAAATCTTTGTTAATTCAGCAACCGTCCGTCGTGATGTCTCTCTCGAAGTTCGCATGTCGCAAGGCGCAGACGCGGGATATACGCGGGTGAAACCGCGCGGCACGGCTAGTCCTTATATAAGGCTAACTATGAATCTAACTCTATGTTCAGCTGTGGAAATTTTGATAGAGTGTAATGAATGAATGAATAAATAAAGAATTTGTATATATTTATTGAACGTGTTACGTAATTATTGTAAAATACAACTTGTTGGATATTTTTTTACAAATTTTAAAAAAACTTCAAAGCGGTACAATCTCACGTTGTATTACGTACCGAAAAAAACTACAGATCGCGTAAAGGAAAACATTAAAACTATCGGTATTTCCAAGTCGTTTAGGGCCGGTCATATAGTGACACATTCGTAGAATTGTAGAACAGATCATTCAGTAGGTACGTAATACGTTGTGTAAATGTTTATTATTTATAGGTTACATTATTTTGTAGGCATTAAGAGCGACTTCTATTTTTTATACGACGTTTATATGACGAAATGTGGTGGCGGATTCTGTAAAGTCGTCTACTCGCGGTATCACATTTTATGGTTATAGCACGAATGGTGGACCTGGGAAGGACCACGCTCTCACAGAATACCAGCGTAAAATAGCAGCTTAATGCTGCTGTGTTTTGTATGGTGAGTGTAGAGAACCGGAGACTTTTTACTGGATAAGAGGCATACTATCTTAGTCCTCACGGCTGACATCGCATCTGCATTTTAATTCGCAAACGAAGATAGATGTACATGTCTATGGGCCACAGCAACCACTTACCATCAGGTGGACTGTGTGCTCGTTTGTCACCCTTATTCTATTAAAAAAATGAATGTATAAAATAATTTATTAATAAATTTGGAAATGTTTGAAGCGTTAAATGTTAAAATTAATTAGGGATTTATGATTCTGATCGCCGAATAAGGCTGGAAGCTATGTATCGTATTTAAAAATCCAAAAATACTATTAAATTATACATTAATATGCAGATTTTCAAAAGCTGGCTCTAATAGCAATTTATACTTAATGTCTTTAAGCTAAGCGAGTACCCATTGTTTGTAAACGTCGCTTCTTTAGCTAGAATCGTTAGTCAGCGGTAATGCACCTTGAGTATATATTATAATAATCTAATAGAACATGCAGTGAATGAACTGTTTTGAAATGGAATACCGTTCAGAATCAGGGTTTTTCACCTTTCATTTCACCGAAGCTTATTATACATATATATTATTGTATTGTATCAATAAGTATATCATCCTCAAGGCACAACACATATGGCGCCCGATTGAAATTTAATAGAAAAAATATAGGGATTAGTGTCACTGATCCTGCGATCGCTAAATTAAATATGTATATTAAACAACTGTGTACACTATAGTATATTATACTATCACTGTCCGGTTCGAAAGGATTATTATTTGATAACTTTAAAACTTCTATTTTATTTAGTTACATATTTAATTTTTGATGGACCTAATAGTATTTTAATCCTGGCAGTTACAAAAAGAATCGAAATTAAAAATAAACAACTAGAGAGACAATCTTGTTTCTGTTTCTGTTATTAGGAGCTTGTAGCAATCAAAGTAGCTGTTGTAATCCTAAGTCTATTGTGATGTTAACAAAACAAGCGGATAATAGACAAAAGCAACCAATTGAAAGTATACTAATACCTAATACTGTTATTGTATGAAATAGTCAGAAGTAATAAATTGTCGTAAAGTATATTTTATAGTTGATTTACTTTTGTCGAAACTGTATCCTTCTTTGTCACTTGGCTCTTGTACACATTTATTTACCCAATAACAAAGCTCAACAAAAAGGTATTGTTGTCTTAGTATTTTCCATGAATTTTAGTTATTGATAAAGTACAAGTTGAGAATAAAACCATATTGTAATAAACCTACCTCGAGAACTGTTCCAAGCTGTATAAGATCTTATATTGGGCCTCATCCAGTTCAAATATGAACCCAATGGACTGCAAGTTGAAGTTAGTACCTACTAGAGAATACTGATTTAACATCAATAGCAAGTACGTAAGTCACCTTCGATTTGTCGAAGTTATAGTCAATTTGGAATTGCTGGAGGAACTTAGCACTAGGCTCAATGACTTCAATAGTCTCACTCATCGGATAGGTCGTAATTATAATTATTAATTCTATTGGAATACTTAAAAATGTCTATAAAATATATATAATTTGCACTTAGTGCAGTACGAGTACTAGGTAATTTTCTAAGCCAGATAGCCGTTTGTTATCCGGTATCCGGCTGGATAGTAATTTATAATGTGTTGCGAATAAGCAATTTGTATTTAATTAATATCTGGCTCTTAAAATTCAATGTGGTTGATGCGAACGCAATTAGTGTTCTCGTCGCTGTATACTGGTTATATTTAAATGGGTCGATCTGCCGGGAAAGCCCATCTATTAATCCAGGTCTAAAATACTACCAAAAAAATGCCACTACGAGGGGTGATCCAAAAGTAATGATAATGAAAATAAAACACGGTAATTAAAGTTAATATAATAATTTATTTTTCTACATAGTCTCCTAACAAATCAAGACATTTAGTCCATCTTTTTCTAAACCCAGGATTCCTTTTGAAAAAAATTCTTTGTCTTGACCCTCCCAAAACGCTTCAACAGCGGCCATTACTTCGCTATCGTCTTCGAATTTCTTGCCTCGGAGGCGTTCCTTGAGCCGAGGAAAGAGGTAGAAATCACTAGGAGCTAGATCTGGCGAATAGGGAGGGTTATCGAGCAGTTCGAATCCCGTTTCTTGAATGGCAGCCGTCGCAACTGCGGCTTTGTGAGCCGGTGCGTTGTCTTGGTGAAACAGCACTCCAGCTCGCAGTTTGCCGCGTCTTTTTTCCTTAATGGCCTCCCGTAATCTTCTTATTTGGTCTGCGTAGTAAGAGCCCGTAATAGTGGCTCCCTTTTCCAAATATTCCACGATAATTATGCCTTGAACGTCCCAAAAAACAGATGCCATAACTTTTCCCGCCGAACTTGAAACTTTGAATTTCTTTGGCGTCGGTGAGGAGGCTCGCTTCCAAGTCATCGATTGTTGTTTCGTTTCAGGATCAAAATGGTGGATCCAGGTCTCGTCCATAGTCACAAAACGGAACAAAAAATTTTCTTGATCTGCTTGGAACTTTTCGAGATTGACCCTCGAAATGTCAACTCGATTTTTCTTTTGCTCGTCGGTTAACATTCTGGGAACCCAACGCGCAGAGACCTTTTTCATATGCAACTCGTTCGCAAGGTTTCTTTGAACGCTGCCATATGAGATCCCTGTGACCTCAGTTACATGCCCGATGGTCACTCTTCGATCTGCCAACACAACATCTTCGACTTTTTTCACGTTGTCTTCAGTGAGGGACGTGGATGGGCGTCCTTCGCGATGTTCATCTTCAGTGGATGTTCTGCCCAGTTTAAACTCCTTGGCCCAGCATGCAACTGTAGAATATGGAGGAGCAGAGTCCCCCAATGTTTCTACTAAGTCACTGTGTATGTCTTTTGAAGACATTTTTTTCAAACAGAGGTACTTGATGACAGCTCTAATTTCGTTTTTCTCCATGTTGATGTTATCTCTTTGACAGTTCGTATTCAAATGAATGTATCTCCCGGAAATCGTGATCTATTTATATGATTTTTTTAGGCTGACGTAGTGAGTATATAAGCAAGCAAAAAATATTTTTTTAGGATTTTTATGCGCACCTGAAGTAACCGATTATCATTACTTTTGGATCACCCCTCGTATATTTTGTGTATAGTACATTACGAGATTCAGAGAAGCAATTTATGCCATTGAGACATAATTTCACCTTCTCCTCAAGAATTCCAACATCTTGATTTCTGTGAAAAAGAATGACAAATGACACATCCCAGGTACTTGATTATTGACGACTTGCAACACCCACGCTAATCACATATTATACCCTCGAAGAAAAATAAAAATTTTAGCATTCTTGATGTTCTTGAGTACAAGATGATATGAATAATGTCATAAATTGGATCTCCTGATCTCGTTTCACTCCTCACTTAATACAGTGGCATATTTCTATTTCTAGGTAGTAAGTATTTTAAGAACTGAATGAAACTAAACCGGTTTTTGTTTTTAATCAAGTTTATATACAATTTGTCTTACGATCAAAGATTAATGTGTGTACTTTTAAGGTTTTAAGATGTTATTTTATCGTTTTGAAGAAGTGTAGTTATTTCGATATTATTTATAATCTAAGAAAAAAATATTGATAGTCATATTTCATCATGGAATTGGTGAGCGAAAACGCAGAAAAGCTTGTAAAAATATAATCCCGCTATTATTGCTAAGTACTAAACCTGGTAAAACATGCAGGAAGTCGATGGACGGACGGCTCAGGACCGTCCTTTGGGGCAGGCCTATGTTCAGCAGTGGACTGTGCTTACTACTTTTTTAATATATTTCCGTCGTATTTACATTTTTTCGCGTTTTTGTGTCGTAAGGAGCGCTATTTTTCGCGATTATCCACATTTATTGGATGATTTATAGAAAACCTAATTTATATTTGTCTTTTATTTATCAGGATGCAAGTGTAAACAACAATGTGGTTGCTTCTAACGCTGGCGGTATTGGGCTTCGCGTCGCGGACGCTCGCCGCCGGCTACTGTTCCATCAACACTTTTCCCACAAATACAACCTGGATGCAGTTTACTAAGGAGCCAGTCTCTTTCGAGTACGGATTCCAGGACAAGTTCAAGAGCATACATTGCTGTGTCAAAGGATATAGGAGTATAGAATGGTGAGTACATATTTCAATATCTAATCGAAATTTCAATCACGGCCAATGTTAAACATTCTCGTTGAACAATGCGCAGGTGCGGACGATGAGTATTAAAAAAAAATGTTGTAAATTTTTGTCCATTGTATTCGCAGATAACATTATTATAATCGTGTACGGTACGCAAGAACCAATGACCCAGACATCGCAGTTCGCAGTGTTCGCTGTCCACAACTGTGAGAATTAAAAGGCACAACTTTTTATGTACCTAATTTCATTCGAATAGCTTGATCATTGGATGACATATTGTACTTCGGCTTCGTTTATTTGGTATTACTATAATATGATACTACATTAATGTTATATGTAAGTTTTGGCTTAGGAGAAACGAACTGTCGCATATACATATATCATTCCGTATGTGTCATAAGCGTAATATAGGAGCTTTTATCTTTGATCTTCCTGATAACAAGTCAATCCTATTAAAAAAAACTGCGGCTGGCGTTCCGGCTTCTAAGCGTGACGACTATGGTTATTATGTAAAGGGATGTGGGGAGGCTTACATTCTGCAGTGCACTTTTGACAGGCTATAATGAATGAATGAATGATGGAATTTATTCATTAATTACTGAAAGAAGGTTAAGGACTGAAAGAAGAAGTAGTGACAAAAATTGAGAAAGGTATGCTGAGATGGTTTGGCCACGTCGAGAGAATGAATGAAGAACGATTGACGAAAAAAGTGTATAAGGCGAGTGTGAATGAAAGTGTTGGAAGGGGTAGACCTAGGCGGACATTTCTAGACCAAATTAGGGACGTCTTGAAAAAGGCCAGGTTAAGAGTACCCTAAACCGTAGAGCATGTATGAAGGGAATAATGAAAGTGGACGAAGCGAAGCAAGTATGTAAGGATCGTAGCAAGTGGAAAGAAGTGGTCTCTGCCTACCCCTACGGGAAAGAGGCGTGATTATATGTATGTATGTATGTATTATTATCATTATTAAGCATAAATTGAAGTAGAGCTTGAAGAGTAATGATGTAATAGAGTAAAATATAGGAAGGTCAAACACCACATCCCTTCCTTTAAATGGTACGAGGGTGGATTGAAAAGTACTCGGCCTAACCAAGAAAACAAACACATACTAAATCAGTTATATTTTTATTTTTCTACATAATCACCATCAAGTTCAATACACTTTTGCCACCTCCCCTTCCAAGCATTTAGACCGTTGAAAAAACATGATTCTTCCTTAGAGTCAAAATATGCGTCTACAGCTGCTTTGACCTCGTCGTTTGTCGAAAATCTTTGACCTCCCAAGTGCTTTTTTAGGTTAGGGAAAAGAAAGAAGTCTGATGGTGCCAGATCAGGTGAATACGGCGGATGCGGTAACAGTTCAAAGCCACAGTTGTGAATTTCAGCCATTGACTGTACTGACGTGTGAACACGGGCGTTATCTTGATGAAACAGGACTTTTCTTCCGAGCATTCCTCGACGTTTTTCTTTTATTTCCTCTCGTAAACGACGTAGTAAGGTACAGTAGTAATCAGAGTTTATAGTCTGACCCCTTTCAAGATAATCAATCATAATCACACCTTTCGAGTCCCAGAATACTGAAGCCATCACCTTATTTGCCGACAAAATCGACTTAGCCTTTTTAGGGGGTGGTGAACCAGGTCTTCTCCACTGTTTTGATTGTTGTTTTGTTTCCGGTGTACAGTAATGAACCCATGTTTCGTCTATAGTAACAAAACGATTCAAAAAATCATCTGCATCAAATAACATCAAATAACTCCAAACAGTCGCGTGAAATAGTCAATCGCGTCCTTTTTTGTTCAACTGAAAGCAGTCGCGGAACCCACCTCGCAGACACCTTGTGGAAACCCAACTCGTTGACAATGATGTTTTGAGTTCATTCATAAGAGATGCCTATAATCTCGGCTATATCTCTAATTTTTAATCTGCGGTCTCCCATTATTAAATCAAGTACTTTTTTAATATTTTCGTCAGTAGTTGACGTCGAAGGCCTTCCAGAGCGGGGTTCATCTTTCACACTCTCTCTACCACGCTTAAATTCTGCTATCCATTTTTGACGGATGAATATGACAGAGCACAATCGCCTAATGTACTGACCATGTCATCATGGATGGCTTTTGATGATAGCCCCTTCTTATGGAGGTACTTAATGACGGCACGCTGCTCGATTTGCTCCATTCGCGGAAATTATGTCCGATTACTTTGTTAATAAATTTATAAAATCACAACTAATTATCGCACACGTTTCGAACTTCACACAATGAATTAGTCTGAACTGAACTAAATAATGTGGGTAGATTTCATTTTTAGAATTGAATGGATCTGTGTTAGGCCGAGTACTTTTCAATCCACCCTCGTATGTATTATAATCAAATTGTTCACTATCGACATAATAACGGCCAAAGTAGACGTACTATCTAGAACAGCTAACGTTTATGTTTAGAAGAATGAAGTGTAGATTTTTCTTAATCTTATCGGTTACGCGCATAATGTAGTTAAAACTACTTTTATTTACTTAGTCCAGTACATCGAGGGAAAATACATAGATAGCAGTCAAAACTATTTTACTTATTTTTTATACATTATTTTTAAATAGCACCCAAATCTACCATCGTCTCGCTTATCGTAACATGAAACAAGGCTTCTCCAAATCGATTTCATTCGAAGCTTAATTAATTGTACCTACTTAATTGTCGATTCTGAAGCTTTTTATACATGGAAACTGAAAATCAGTAACCAAATTTTGAAATTAAGTATTATATAGATATTATTTATATAAATACCCTCTCAGAAATGAGAGGAGGCCTGTGCCCAGCAGTTGGACGTATATACGCTGTAACTTTATGTGTACATATTGTGTTATAGTGTGTGTGCAAAACATATTATTAAAGCACAAAAGTGTCATGTACTGGATAAATTATTGGCCTAATCTTCAAATAACTGTCCAATTCTCACGATCGAACTAAAGAGACTACGAATAATACATTCACGTGAAGGCGCATTGATTGCAACAGCGTTTGTATATTTATGGTACATGCGTAAACTGACCATTTATTTTTTAACTTAAAACGGGACATGATTTTATTTATACTCTAAAAGCTATAACTTTTAGTGTTCACTGTAATTATATTCACATTAATTATAATTATTTTTATTATTACAAATTTTCAAAAATCAAAATTAATCACCATTTAACCAGCTTCATTGAAGAAAAGTTCCTCGGACAGTAATTATGTATTAAATGTAACATATTTTTTTAATTATTATTTACATTTGTCAGTGGAACAAATTTGATTTAATAAAGTTGGTGATGATTTTAAGAATAAAATTCTAGGCATGTGTTTGACCTTTGTTATTAACATTGCCTTTAGAACTGAAACATGTAAGTGGTTTTTTTTCAGACATCCACAACTTATATCTACTAGAGCATTTGTACCAGGTGGATATAAAATATATTCGATTAAAATGCAATTCAAAAAAAAATATGTTGAAAATTTTTGGTGCGGCAGTGTTTGAATACTACCACCCAACGTGTTTCTACGGCAACTTTTAAATTATCCCTTTCGGTTATTTTTCAGTCGGTCTCGCTCTCGCACCGTTCGTGTCTGACAAACTTCATAGTTTTAAGTTTTTGCGCTTTTTCGGGAAACGAGAATATTTTGCGTCCCGGAGCTTTGTTTAGGGACAACGGAACAGGTGACCGAGAAAAGGGACAGTCCCGTTCAAAACGGGACGTATGGTCACTTTATACATGCGTAACGACGATATAAGGCATGGTCTTGTCGCACCTGTGCGAGACAGTTGAGATTCGCAGAAGCGGAGACTGTCGGTACTTGCAACCTCGCATCTGTACAACCTATCATTATAACTACGAGACTATGCCGCGATACAGCGATGTGTTCTTATAGTGTTTATTGAACTGAATCCCTTCACTTCTAAGTATGTTTATTTGTATATTGAACCAGTGCAGTGCTGCAGAAATCTTGCAATAATATATTATACATAACAAGAAGTTAGAGGTTGAATGTAAAGAATAATACCATAATATATTCTTGAAACTGTTCAATAAGTAACCGTTCGTTTCATTTCTTTTCTTAACTTTTCTGTAGTTTGTAGTTCTGTCACATCTATTCGTTGTTGATTAATAATAAAATAAATAAATAATAAATTTATTTCAATAAAGCATCCACACTTACCTATTAAAATTTTACAAAAATGTTAATCCATAAAGAAAGAAAAACAGCAGCATGCAACAATATTACGGCTTACTCGTAATTTATTAATAATGATAATAAAAATTAATTACACTGCAATTCGTGGTCGAAATGGTCGTGGTCTCCCGAAATCCATCACTCAGCATTTATTTACCCTGATGATGAATATTGAATCAATTTTCTATGTTTTCATAAATAGTCACTGAAGAATCCCATATTAAAGAGTATTACGAAGTATTAATTGCCATTCATAGTTAAGATAGGCCCTCCCAACCGCGAAAGCGTTCCCGTGGCCCTGACAATATGCGGCGAAGGTGGAACACCATGGGGTTTTAATTGGTGCGAGTCGGACATAACCCGTCTGTGCCCAGCGAGGCGAGAATGCGTAGGCATTTCCCCGTGAAAAAAAGGACCTCCCAACGGGAAGATTCAGTCACGAATTCAAGCTTTAAGCTTTCATAGACAAAAACTCCAAATTTGACAGATATCTATTGCAGAAACACCCCCCCCCCTCCACCCTCCTCCGTGACCATAGGTGTTGTAAAGCAGCCGAAACGTCGAAATAAGTAAAAAATAAGCCAATATTGGCGCGATAAAATCCGCAAAATTAATTTATTCAATATTGAAAATTGCTAGTAGGGGAGCGGTGTGCTAGTTGTAACAGGGGCAAGTAGTAACAAGCATTTTTTACCTAGATAATAGAAGAATATTCATTTGATTTTCAACCTAACCTACTATTTTATACCCATTCCATCATATGAGCGCGATCAGTATCCCGCTGGATGGCACAGAAGACAGTGTTGTGAAGGCGCTCCGATAAGACCAGGTAATGGACTTTTTTTTGTTTATGCAAAATTGATTATTGTTGATTTCAAATTGTTTAGCAGTTGTTTATTTATTCAAATACATTTAGCATTTGTTTGCTTCGAATATGTTAACTGTAATTTTACAACAAATAAGGGATATATTTTTTTATAGCAGTTATTTCTAAAAACCGTGTAGTGGGGTATGTTGTAACATTTTCATGGGGCAAGTTGTAACAAGTTACTTATTGCCCTTATTGATATATTGTTTCTGCGAAATTACGTGGGATATACTTCAATTTCTTCTTTTCATGTTTTTAATACCTTTTCTTGAACTTAACTGATTGTATCTATTTCAGAATGAGACACTATAAAAGAAAAACTGAACGTGCTTCCCAAAGCCAAGATGTGTAAAAAGCTGCAAAACATTTTATATTGTGTCATGTGTTGCTATATAGATATGTGAAAAAAAAGAAGAGTAACAAATCTCTACCAGTCGGCTATGTCAAACCCAGATTAGTTTTTAAAAAGAAAGAAGAAGCTAAAATATCTGAGTATTTGCTTACTTGCTTCAACATCTACTTTGGATTGCTTGCTTTGGAAGTCAGAAAGTTGATATACCAGTGTGCTGTTACGATTGAAGCGCAAAATATACCTCCGGCATGGCATAAAAACGAATCAGCCGGACCTGATTGGTTCAAAATTGTATGGTAAGGAACGTAAAACTGTCTCTGAAGACGCCTGAAGCTACACCTCTGAACCACGCAACAGCCTTTATAGTTTAAAAAAAAGAGCATCTTTGTTTTTGAATATTTTTCTATTAGATTAAGCATAAAACTTAAAAGTCTAAGTCTGTTATAGCGTGTCTTAATTTCTAAAGCTAAATATGCTAAATAAATCTTTGAAAAATAGAAAACTGGTTTTCAATTCCTACTGTTACAATTTACCCCAAGCTTGTTACAACTAGCCCCAATCACGGGGTAAGTTGTAACACTCGTCCATTTTTTTTCTAAGCCATTTTTATAAGAATTCATCACAGGTTTGATCAAAATTTTATTTGAAATCGATAGTTAAATAGTAGCTCCATGGATCAGTACTGCCCATATTTCCTAAATACCCAACAGGTAAGCTTCCATAGCCAAGAAACGAAAAATTGTTACAACTAGCCCCCCGCTCCCCTACATGTGATAAATTGTGGCAAAAATAAGAATAAGTCAATCAATTTAATGGATAGATATTATTTTTTAAACGGAATCCATAATTTATAAAGTCGTAACACTACCATATTATAAATACTTTGTAAAATAATTTTCAATATCATTTTAGATCAAACTCCGGTACTTTGTGAAAATACTCCTTGGTGAAAATAACCGGAGTAATACAACCATAAAGAAAAATAATATTATTAGAAGTAGTTTTTGTAGGTTTCACTTTTAGACCCACAAAGAATTTTCAAGAAAATTATGAATAAATAACACAATTTTGCATGACATTCTATTTAGGTAGGAGATTTTCGTTTGTGAAAAATAAAAAAGATTGATTCAACATTCAACCTAGGTAAATGTTGAATGATAGATTTTAGGGGACTTCTCCACCCTCCGACTATGAAGTTACAGTGTAAGTTTTACGTAACAAGTACAACGAATTCTTGATGATAACATGATAAATATTATTACAAAAATATTGCACGAAACTGTTAAGGAACGAGATTCATTAGTAATCGTTTATGAAAAAAACCTGTTTCAACATTCAAAAAATTAACTAAAGTAAAATTAAAATTATGCTCTTAATGAATTTTCTGGTTATTTTCCCAAATTAATTTTTATCGTGTGTTACAAATTTAAACATAACATATGATGTAGTCATTTTTACAATCAATCAATATAGCTACATCATCTCGATATAATAGAAATGATAGGTAGGTATGTCCACATGTCCTGAGTTTATTTGCGTGACTCACGTTTGTGATATGAAATTCTAGGCCGGCGGGCCAACGGATTATATTATTATCTAATTGTTCTATTTCGTTAAATTGCAAGGTGTAAAATTATCACGCGTGTATGAAATTTCTGAGAAATAATAAGCGTCGCAGCATGTAACTTTTATGCATTTTGTTCTCTTAATTTGCATGACCCTGACGCCGGGCACAGTACTTGACTTAAAAATGTAGAACGCACTTGTTTCGAATGAATGCCGTGTGAGTTGTGTCAGTGAGTCAGAAGCAGGACAGGTAGTAATAAGGCTTGTACTTAATTGTGAAACAATGACCGTTCATATGCTATTTAGTTTTAAATCCGGAATTTGTAAAGTTTTATTTACTTATCTATACTTACAAATAAATAAAATTGAAGTGTCTATTTGTAATGTGAAAATAAAAGATTTTTACTAAACGTTCATGAAAGTATATACGGTACTTATAACAAAAACACACTTTAAAATTTTTGTCCGTCTGTCTGTCTGTTTGTTCCGGCTAATATCCGAAACGGCTGGATCGATTTCGACGGGACTTTCACTGGCAGATAGCTGAAGTTATAAGGAGTAACTAAGCTACTTATATTTTCAAAAAAGAATTAGGGTTCCGCGCAACATAATTAAAACCCTAAAATATACCCGGCCAAAGTTGCGGGGAACAGCTAGTCTACTTATAAAAAGAAAAGCTAAACTCGATTTTAAATAATCAAAAGAATATAATAATTTTCACTAAATACCTTATTTACACAATTTATCTTGAACTTTTGATAAACGATTAAAAAATAAAAAAATTAAAATTATATAATAATAATACTATTCATAAAGGTAAAAACCGACTTTTTCTAAATTCTAAAAAAAAAAAATTTCATCCCCTATCCCCCCCCGAAGGAAGTAAATTTTTCTTCAACTTTATATGGGATCACCTCTAAAATATAACATACTTAATAAAAAAGAAGTTTCTGAGAATTCGGTTAATACCTATAAATCGGTATCTACATAAAAAAAAGTGTACGGGTATTTTACCGTCTATCGGTATTTTGCAATTGCAATTAAATGCGATTTTAATTTTGTTAAACTTGCCACTTTGAACTGCAATAGCTTTGACTTCGAATAATTCAAAATCCAAATAAATTTTACACCGAAGGTATGTTATTCCTTTTTCGAAATCAGTATGGTTTGTATGTTCATGATAATGCAATATCGCTTTAAGATTTTTTTTAACTATTAACGAATTGTACGTAATTGAAATAGAACGAAAATGAGTACTGAAAAATGAAAATATTATTTTCAAATTTAAGGTAACCTTTTAATAGACAGGAATTTCAATTTCACAAAGGCACTTAAAACACCTTCAAAGAGTTCATAAATTCTCGTGACTTCTATACCAAAGGCGTCAATAAATTGCCTATTAAAATAATGGGATGTTGCTCACGCAAAGATTTTTTTCATAAAAATAATATTCCAAAAAAAAAATCAGCATTTTTTAGGTAAAGACTATACTAATCAACCCAAGCTAATTTATTCTCTACACTGTAAAATTTACTTGTACATAGGCTGCCCTAAAAGTATCGGGAATGGAATATTTCCACTGTTCCTGTCATATTAAAATCTTTTTAATTGAAAACTCCTTGGTTTTAAAAATCGAATACCATTTCTTTATTTAAAAAAAGATTCTCGGTCTTGTCACAAGGTTTTGTCAAACTTGTTTAGTCGCTGAGAAAATGGAATTGACTCGAGAAAATTCAAGAGCGATGATTTATTATGACTTTCAAAGTGGTTTAACACAAAAACAGTGTGTTGACCGGATGATTTCTGCATTTGGTGATGAAGCCCCATCCAAAACCATAATTTATCGCTGGTTTACTGAATTTCAACGTGGACGTGTCAAGCTCAGTGATGATCCCCATCAAGGTCGTCCAAAAACTGCAGTCACCAAAGAAAACGTTGATGCTGTGCGTAAGCTGATTGAGGGAGATCGACATGTGACATACCGCGAAATTCAGGCAACTTTGGACATTGGCATGAGTCAAATACAAATAATCTTGCATGAACAATTAGGTGTAAAAAAGTTGTTTTCCCGATGGATACCGCATTCGCTCTGTGAAGAGCAAAAAGCGGCTCGCGTTTCTTGGTGCATCAGAACTCTTGAAAGATTCCACGCAGGATGCTCAAATGCTGTATAGAACATCGTATCAGGTGATGAATCCTGGATATATGCGTACGAACTCGAAACAAAAATCCAGTCACGAGTTTAGGTGTTCGAAAATGAGTTAAAGCCAACAAAAATTGTTCGTTCACGGAGTGTTGCAAAAAAAATGGTGGCCACGTTTGTCTCCAAAACCGGCCATGTTACGAATATTCCTCTTGAGGGACAAAAAACGGTTAATGCAGAATGGTATGCTAACATTTGTTTGCCACAGGTCGTTTCTGAACTCCATAAAGAGAGCTGCAACCGCTGCATCATCCTCCATCACGATAATGCGAGTTCTCACACCGCACACAGAACAAAAGAGTTTTTAGAGCAAGAAAACATAGAATTATTAGACCATCCGCCGTACAGCCCCGACCTAAGCCCTAATGATTTCTATACTTTCCCTAAAATAAAGAATAAATTGCGTGAACAGAGATTTTCATCACCTGAAGAAGCTGTGGACGCCTACAAAACGGACGTTTTGGAGACCCCAACTTCCGAATGGAATGGTTGCTTCAATGATTGGTTCCATCGTATGGAAAAATGTGTAAAATTTCGCGGAGAATACTTCGAAAAGCAATAAATACATTTTTAAATAGTAATGTTGTGTCACTTCCTGGGTTTCCGAAATTTTCAGTGCCGCCCTCGTATGAATGACATCGTCAATTTTTTATTGTATCTAATATGTATCCTATCCTCCTATACCCATACATTGAGACCTTTTAAATTTTTGTTCCTGAAGTAGACCATATCTCTTCTGTGATATAAATTTCTACCAGTTCTTACGAAAAGTAATGAAATAAAATTAAAGAAAACCTTTTTGCTTACTTAGCAAGATGCTCTAAGTATTAAATGAAAAGAGTTGACTGTCGGTATATGGAAATACTGATGTCTTTATTTAAGTACAGTAGGGCTACGGTGGCTATACTTGTAAAGAACCAGCATCCTACGACATACAGCATACAGAGAGACGTAAGTACGAAAAGTTGATGTAATGTCCCCTAAATTCTTCACCGCTGCATTGAAAAAGGTTTTCAAGCTACTAGACTGGAAAAGATACCTACGGTATCAACATCAATGGCGAGTAAGTACATCACTTATCTTACGAAAAGTTGATGTAATGTCCCCTAAATTCTTCACCGCTGCATTGAAAAAGGTTTTCAAGCTACTGGACTGGAAAAGATACCTACGGTATCAACATCAATGGCGAGTAAGTACATCACTTATCTTCTTTAATTGGCACTGGAGGACCTCAGGACTGTACTCAATGACCTCAATAGTGCCTCCCAACGGATAGGTCGTAAGAAGAATATGGACAAGATAAAAGTCATTTGTAACGTCCATATCACGCCTATGCCGGTAGTTGTAGGGAGCTCTACGCTCGATGTTTTTGACGAGTTTGTTTACTTATGACAAATTGCCCGACTAGGGAAGTCAATCTTCGACTGTGGGTCAATCAATGGATTCAACTTGTCTGGGCAGATTACGATATTGTACAGGTAACACAAGAGTGTACCCTGTAAGTGTTGCCAGTGATGACATCGATAGGGCTATGCTCTGAGTTATAGACTTCATAATGAGGATATCCGAAGTAGAACCAGAGTAACTGACAGCCTAACGGATCGGTACGCTGAAGGGACAATGGACCGGCCATATAGCGCGAAGAGCTAACAACCGTTGGGGAAGAAAGGTTCTTGAGTGGCAGCCTCGTACCGCAAAGCGAAGCTTACTCTATCCCCTTTCGATGGTGTGGGGGACCTATAGTAAGAAATACAGGTAGTCGATGGATGAAATCGGGTCATGGCCGTGCTTTGAGCCATTCCTTGCATAAGACTTATCTACAGCGTCCAGTGCTTATTAAAAAAAGACGATGATAATGAGGAGGAAATGAAATTAAAATAGTTTTTTTAGTATTTCAAAATTAGACTAAGCGTGACACTGCATGACACAGCTTCCTTTCTAAGCGTGGGCTAACTCTGTACCATGTAATGGACGTCAGTGCTATTTCGTCTTAATGATGACTCTGTGGACTAAGAACGCACGTGGACGTTTATTTACCGCGCACTGTTCCGAGAACGCGGTAATTGTCTCTTATGTTTCATATTTTTATGTTACGGTTCACAACTTTGTTCATTTACAATTGTATTTAAGAAAAATGTATATTTGATTTATTATTACGTACTTACTTACTTACTTATCTTCACGCACAATCCCTGACGGGGTAGCCAGAGAGAACAGATCGCCAAGTGTCACGATCCTTACATACCTCTTTCGCTTCTTTCAAATTCATAATCTTCTTCATACATGCACGTCTAGGTATCCGAGTACTCTTGACCCTCCCCTCTTCGAGCAGTTTGCTCACATGGTCTTCGAAAGTTAGTCTCGGTCTACCTCGACACCTTTTAATATTAACTTTCGCGCTATATATTTTCTTCACCATTCGGTCTTCACTCATTCGCTCAACGTGCCCAAACCATCGAAGCACGCCCTTATCAATTTTTGTGATAAGGTCATCTTTCAAACCTGCCATATTGCGAATCTCTTCGTTTCGCTTTCGGTCGGCCATGGTAACGCCGCACATTTTACGAAGAGATCGCATCTCCACTGCATTCAACTTGCTTTTATGCTTCTTCTGGCATACCCAGGTTTCGCTGCCATATAACAAAGTCGGTACCAACACTGCGTTATGTATTGCAAGGCGTGCACTCTTCACTACGCCTTGCCTTTTGACTAACGCAGTCAGGGCACCATTGACTTTGTTCCCGGCAGCGACACGCCTGTCCACATCTAAATCACATCTTCCATCCCGGCTAAAAGCACTCCCCAAGTATACAATTTCATTTACCTGTTCTAGACATTCCTGATTTACCCATATTTCACACTTCGTTCTCTCTTCGTCCCTTTCAAATACCAGAACCTTAGTTTTATTGGCATTCAAACGGAGACCTTTAATTTCACATTCCTCTTTCATACACGTGACTAATGCCTGCAGTTCTGCCTCTGATGGTGCAATAAGCACTGCATCATCAGCATACAGCAGACAATTTACTTTTATGTCACCCAATTTCACACCCAAACAGCTATCTTTCAACTTCTGTAAACAGCTGTCGAGATACAGTATGAACAGCCAGGAAGACATGACACAACCCTGTTTTACGCCCGTTTGGACGCTAAACATGGGTGACAGGTCATGCCCTACCCGCACACAGGCTTTACAGTCACAGTAAAGTGACTGCACAGCCCTTAGCAATCGACCATCCACACCGTACCCCGGCAACAATTCCCACATTTTCTTCCTTACAACCTTATCAAATGCTTTCTCAAGATCCACAAAAGCACAGAAAATCCTCTGGTTAGCAGCCAGAAGCTTTTCCGTGATCATGCGGAGAGAAAACATTTGATCCGTGCATCCTCTTCCAGGTCTAAATCCGCATTGAGCCTCCCATAGAAATCTTTCCGATTTCTCTTGCATCCTACGTGTCAAAACCTTCGAGTAGACTTTACTTGCTAAACTGGTCAAGCTGATCGCCCGATAGCACCCGCAGTCAAAATGTGAACCTTTACCTTTATATAAAGGCACAATGACTGCGGATCGCCAATCATCCGGGACATCCCCCGTCCGCCAGCACAAATTGCACAGCAGATGAAAGCTGTCCCAGACGCGAGGCCCACCATACTTGACCATTTCAGCAGTAACTCTGTCTAGTCCCGCAGCCTTACCACATTTCAAACTTCGAATCGCACGTTCAATCTCTTTCATACTGATGACCTCAGTGTCATCGAGGTCCAGGTCTGGCGTACCAGTCACGGCGTCATCCCCGGATCCCTCACTAAGATCATCACACGCATACATTTCTCTATAAAATTCGCTCCATCGCTGCATGACGTCCGATTTTTCTGTGAGGACGTCATTAGTTCTCGAAAGCACTTTGTTCATTCTTAAGGCCGTCGCACCACTTCGGGTCCTTCCAACCTCTTTCCAGAAGAGTTTGGAGTTCTCCTTAAAGTTGTGCGACAACCTTTTGTCCGCTTCCATTCTACACCTTTCACGCATTTCCTCAATCAATGCTTTCGTGTGAACTTTCTGCAGCTTATATCTTTCTTTCATCTTCTCTCTCATATCCTTATCATTACTAGAGGCCAAGTAGTCTAACCATGCTTTCTTCTTCTTCTTTACAGCTTCTTTCACTTCATCATTCCACCATGCATCTCTTCTTTTACTACTGCCTCTTTTTATTGTTCCACACACTTCTTCCGCTGCACTTACCATTCCATCCCTAAGGTTCTGCCATGTTCTCTCCACACATTCATTTCTGCCATCGATGGTGTCAAGCTTTTCGGCTACCCTTGCATGATATTTGTCCCTAGTATCCGCTTCCTGAAGCTTCCAACTTCGGATGCGACAGACCGACTGTGGTTCTGTAACCGCCGTCCGGTAGCGCCAACCCGCGAACAGACCCCTAAATCTAGTAATCACTAGATAGTGATCCGTTCCCAGGTCAGCACCCCTAAACACTCGCGTATCCATCACCTGTTTTCGCAGTCGGTCATCCACCAGGAACAAATCGATCATACTTCTCTCATTCTTACTTTCTCTAGTATACATATGGATCTTCTTGTGATTAAACATAGTGTTTGTCACAAGAAGACCCTTTTCCTTGCATACCGCCAGTATAAGCTTGCCAGCATCATTAACCCTTTTATCGCCAAACTTTCCAAGCACCGACTCGTACCCTGGTCGAGCGGTACCAACCCATCCATTCAAATCACCACATACAACAATTCTTTCGTTTCCCCTAGCCAAATCTAGAACTTCTCTTACATTCTCCCAAAACTCCTCCAGCTCAGCCCTGGACGACGAAGCTACCGGCGCATAAACAGCCAAAAGGAATAACTTCGTCAGTCCCAATTTAAAGCGAACCCAGAGAAGTCTTGAGTTCACAATCTTATATTCAGTCATAACATCGACCAACCGAGACGACAGCAGCACCCCCACTCCCTGGCGGGCGCTCTCGCTCTCCGGGACTCCGGACCATAGAGCTAACGCCCCGCCAGGGAGCTCTTCAGTACCACTGCCCTTCCGTTTGGTCTCCGACATACACACGACATCTAATTCTCTTTCTTTCATTATTTCAATCAACTCATTCGTCTTATCTTTCATGCCTCCTCTAATATTCCACGTGCCAACTCTGCACTCTGTCCTCCACCTTCCGCCGTGTCGGGCTGTGCGTGACGGGTGGCGGTTTATTATTACGTGATTTTTAAAATGTACGATATAAATTTTAAGTATGTTTTAGCGCAGTATATATCTTTTAATTTAGATATTATAATGGGGAAGGCTGAAACCGTTTGATTGCCTCGTAAATCTAGATATCGTAAGCGATACTACCTGCCATGTGGTCCTGGGTTCAAATCCCTGGTCGGGACGAAAATCAGATATTGGTTGGTTTTTCTGTCAGGAAATTCCCAGTGGTAGGTTGGAGTTAAAACGTCGTCGGTGTTTCAACCCCGTGCCTCGGAAAACAACCTGTGTGTGATCTTTCTACGGTCGTGTTGGATTGCCATTCGTTGCCGCCGACACGCAGAAAAACTGTTTTAGGTACTGTCAGTAACATTAAGAGCGTAGTCGGTCTGCGAGGGAATTTAGAAATAGGTATTTGAATAAACTATTGCCGTCGCTCTATATATGGTCTCCCCCCATAGAGTGCGATAGGGACAACTGCAGATCAGAACGATTTTACCTACAAAAACCATGACAGATCGATGTTTCGTATTCCCCTGTTTCCTCCTCGAAAACTAAGCCGATTAAATTATTTTTGGTATCAAAATTTAAAGGAAGATTATATTTATGCTCCTATTACTTGTTTTTATGTTAAAACCTCTCAGATTAAAGAATAGAAAAACCTTTTCAAATTTCTTTGGTAGTCGTCTGATTACGGAGGTAAAAACGGGGCATTTTTTTAGGTTTTTGGAAAGTCATATTTATTTTTGTAATAATTTATTGGAAAAAAATAATTGACAGAGGCATGCCTTCAATAGACCTAGATTTTTATAAACAAAAACGATTACTTTAGAGGCATTATCCAAGTAGAGAATATGGGAATACATTTGTATGGAAAAAATGCAGCCCGTCTACGCTCTTAAGTGTTATGGAAAATTTGGTTAGTTAACTTTTTTTTGAATAGTGTATTTTAATTTTCGATCGATTCTAGATTGATTGATAGCGATGTATTCACCTTTTCTAACCGCGTACATGTCTTGATTTACAAGTCGACATTATTTGGCGCGGCATACGTCGCTTCTCATATATATACAACTATACTGCGATTGGATTTCATAGGTTTTAATTTTTTTGAGCGAAGCCATAATTTTTCTCCGAAAACAAAAGTGGCCTAAGTTACTTCTTATAACATTAGCTATCTGCCAGTGAAAGTCCCCTCCAAATCGGTTCAGAGGTTTTTGCGTGATGCGTGTTCGTGGTATATATATATATATATATATATATATATATACGAGTATGGAGAAAATCATTGCGGGCAATTATTTATTACTACAAGATTGAAATATTTTGGCAGGTTTTGTACGGTAGATGATAATGCAACGCAATGATTTTTATGAGGCAATATATGGGGTCGTGTATTATCATTTATCACTATGACTATCACTATCGTCTCGCTATTAGCTCGGTAAAGCGAGAGAATTTTTGGTACATCGCTACCGCCTGCCGCACAGCAGCAGAAGAAGCAAGAAAAAAAATCTTTTTTTACGTAAGTTTACTTTCTGATGATAAAAACTGAATAGCAAAAGTACAATATTGGTCAAATTCTTGTATACTTAGTAAAATCAATTCAATTCGTAAATTATCGAATATGGTGGCTCAGGATCTAGGAGCTCGCCATATATTTTGCATCACACGGGTTCGAAACCCGCCGGCACCAATGAAGTTGTTTGTTGAAATTTTAAGTGCTGAATTACCACGGACACGGGCTCGGCGATAAAGGAAACGATCGTGAGGAAAGTAAAGAATATATATATTTCGAAGACATGATAATTCTGCAAACACGGACTGGAGCAGCGAAGCGAACTAATGAGGGTATTCCACGATTTTTATGCCACCAGGGCGGCGCCACTTTGCAGTGAGGTAAATCATTTCATAGATTTTCATTGATACATTCATATAATTTCTTAGAAAAATGTAAAGGTTAATGTTTCTTTCTGTATTATTAGTTATTATATTTTATATTAATTAGATTAAAAATAAATAAACCATCGTCAACCAATATAAGATCATTATAATAATGAACGAGAAAAATAGATGAGTTATTGTATTGTACTGTTAATACCCTGATGAATTATTCGATAGTATAAGAATAAGTGAATTGACGCATATCATTATAAAGTTATTTTTTAAAAAATATATATTCATTATTGTACACCAAAAGCAAACCTCAGTTCAACAATGAAGCGCTGCGTAGGTACATTCCAAGTGATGTCGAAATCATGCTCAACTTCTTGACACGTACTCCCGCACACATCTTTCTTTTTACTTTCTTTATCAGCCAGTAAAAATTTTCTACTAGTCTGGTTTTAGGTGTCTAACCTAAAACCAAATTGTTGGTTGTTAATGATTTTAGATGCATGAGTGCGTGTTCTGACAATAAGTTGAATATGGCTTTGGGTTGGTTTTTGCCCTGACTTGTAATGTACGCAGTGCTCCGTTTTTTTTTTATTGTTGATCTGAGTACTAAACATTAAAAAACACATAATTATTGAATAATATGTTGTTAGCAATTGGCGATCTTAATGCTGGCAGTTTTTTTTCCATACAACCAAATCATGTTCGAAAGAAATATAAAAAGTATGTCGGCTTAATGACTTGATAAGGAAATAAATACATATGCATTAAAAATTATTTTAGTTGAATTATTTAAATGTTTATGCTATGCATATTCATGTGCCTCATCAAAATGTGTGATTACCAGCTTACTATAAAGTATCGGGTTCGTCAGTTGAATGATATGCAGGAGCGAGAGTAAAAACATCGGGTCCGTCATAAATCTGGAGTGCCTATGCGCCGGAACGAGTTGTTGCCCCGCCCGGGAATTTTATTTTATTACATCACTTTTACTTTTATACCACAACGCTTCTCACCGCTTGATTTGTGTTAACATGGGTATTTTATCGCGTGATCATCGATAAAATTTTCATAGTACCAGTGAACAACGGCTGTATTTGATACTAATATTAACGTATTCTGTTGGGGGTTTTAATGGCAAACATGGCTTCTATGACTGTTGCTTTTGGTCATATGTTAAGGTGGCTGCCTGTCTGCCGCAGGGGCAATCTAGGGTGTAGGAGTGGGGATGACCCTTAATTACCTCCTTAATGTGTGTAGGCAAGCAGGGGCAATTTTTCAAGTCGGCCCTGCGATCTTCGATATTGCTCCGACCGCCGTGCTTCCTAGATTGCCCCTGCGGCAGACAGGTCAGTAGCCGGCTTTATACTATTTAAATTTGTTTTGAATCGCAGCACAATTGAGTTATTTATTGTAGTTTTTGTTTTTAATTATTGTTTATACTTGCGGAGCCACACTCAGCGGTAGCAAAATCAGTCAGTTCCATATTTTTACCACATTGACTGTCCCTTTCCAAATAGCATTTGTGAAACAGGAACAAGCTATGTTACGATAAGGCTGACATATCCTTGTAGGATAAAAGCCTTTTTAAATAAAGATAGATAATAAAAAAAAAAATATTGTTGTACTTACTTACAAATCCATTCGTCCATTACAGCCTATAAAAGTCCAATCCTGAACATTGGTTTCTCTCATAGACGGCAAGCGGGTTGGTAAGTTGCTGCTGCCCATCTATCATAATACATATTATATCGTATATTCTTACACCGTCGCTACACGGTTTGCACTTACTAAATCATTCGCTACCAAATACGTTCTATGAAAATGTATTGAGATTTCGATTGGTCTCTGACACTGCATAAATTGTCTTCCTCTCGATCCTAACCATTACAGCCTATGAAAGTTAACTGCTGGACATAAGTATACGCTAAGGTCAGAGGTACGTTTTGAAGCGGTATTAGCATAGGCAAAATAGCCACAACAGTTAACTACCATGTTGTTAATTATAACCGGAAATCCATTATATATTTGAGTTATACACATATATTGATTCCGGCTGTGTATCATATCCAAAACTCGCGTCTTGTCGTCATATTATCTGGTAATTAACTCGATAAACTTAAAGTAAGTGAATTGAATTGCACTGAAGTGTGATTGAATCCATTATTAATCAAGTAATGTGCATTTAATTATAATAATGTGTTTATTCGGAAACGATTTTGTTTAGTCAACGGATGCGCTAAATTCTAACAGGCAAGGGATTTAAGTAATTTAACCTTCATTACTGAAACGTAATAACTTTCGCTGATTAAAGGAAAAAAATATACTGCTTGATTATGCTAACAGTCGGCTGGCCTATCCTAAAATAGGGGAGGATCAGCGTTTTGTGATTATTTTTATTTCCAGTTGAAATAGGTAGATACTTTTAAAATACTTATTCCCACTAGTTCAACTATATATAAATTCCCTTAAGAGTTGAACTACTTCTTCAAAATAGTGAAACTTCACGCCACCGGATTAAATTTATACTTATTTATAACCTAGGTTCTTAGATTTACCCATGGTTTTCCTGTAAAGTTTGGATATTTTATGTATTATATAAAATGTCGGCCATAGTCTTTAGTAATATAAAATATTTTCCAAAATAATTGCCGATAAAAGAAAAGCACCTAATGTAAATACACTTTATACTTTTTAACAGTGGTAGAGCTACGCGGCAGTTTTTGCTGTCGCACGGATGGGCCGGCTCGAACCGGGGTGGTACCGCGACCTCACAGAATACCAGCGTGAAGTAGAGGTTTACCTCTGCGTTTCGCTTAGTGAGTGCAGGTGGCCGGAGGCCCTTTTTACTGGAAATGAGGCATTCCATCTTAGTCCTCACGGGTGACAACGCATCTACATTTTGATTCGCAAACGAGGATAGATGTAGATGTCTATGGGCCGCAGCAACCACTTACCATCAGGTGGACTGTGTGCTCGTTTGTCACCCTTATCCTATAAAAAAAAACTTACAATAACATATACTATAAGATTGAATTTAATCAGGTAGTGTGAATTCAATTATTTTGTCTCGGTCGTAAACCCACTGAAAACAAGTATTCGTTGGTTCGCTAATATAATAATTAAACTAATGTTAGTCAGTTCAGCTAGTGGGAACACTTCGCACTTTTAATAGTATAGGAATAGGTACTCAACATGATGATTATTACAATATTTAGATATTTATTTGGTGTATAGATTCGCTGCAATGTAACATGGCTACAATATGAATGGGTCGGCCTGACGACCGGATCACGCTCTCACTTAATACCAGTGTAATATCAGTAATATAGCAGTATAATTATGTATATACATATAAAAACTCGCTAAAACTCGAAAATGGCTCGAACGATTTTGATGAATTTTTTATGCGCGTTTGAGTGGGTTTCTGAATGATTTAAATTCACCATTGGACCCGGTAGGTGGCGCTGTTGTCGAGATACAGAAATCACCCGTGCGAAGCCACGGCGGACCGCTAGTTATATATGAATAATAGCAACATAATGTTGTTATTTCATATTGTGAGTGATGAGAACCAAATACTATAAAAATAAATACTGGTGGACACTTTTCATCTTAGTATTCAGGACTGCTATCGCATTTGCATTTAGATTCTTAATAGGGGATAGATGAAGATGTCTGTGGGGCACAAAATCCAACTTACTTTCAGGTGGCCTTTGTGCGTGTTCGTAACCCTTACTTTTATAAAAAAAAATTAGATCACACAATAAATCTATAGATATATATTATTATAAAAGAGGATGTTCTGAGTGACTGACTCATCTATCAACGCAAAACCCAATCCGCTTGACGTACAAATCTGAAATTTGGACAATAGCTGTCTTTTATGACATAGATGTACGAAGAAAGTATTTTTGAAAATTTACCCTTAACCTCTTAAATCCGTGAAACAGTGTGTTACAGTTTGTATGAAACTTTTTATTTTACGGCGGGATTAACACGAAATTTACTGGAAGTAATTTGTAAATAAAATAAAATGAATACGGATTTTGCGTTTTGTCTGTAACAACCGTTTACGGGTAGCCGAGGGTATTAAAATTTGTATGGAGAAATAATAATGTTTTTTTACTAAAAACGGATGGAAATACTCTAGAATAAAAATATGTAATATATTATCAATTTTTATATAATACAAATGTTTTTCAAAATTTACTCTTAAAGCTTTGAAACAAAGGAGCAAAGCTTTTTCTATAATGATAATTTATAGTTCAAAGTACAAGAAGTGGAGATGGTGATTGTTGTTATCTATCCTAATGACATTCATTTTGACGGTTCTGTAGCGTAGTGGCCAAGCGTTTTATTGCAGAGCAGAGGGCTACAAGGTCGAATCCCGCACGAACAAGTGTTTATATGGCATATTGGTATACTAATAAATGTTTCGGGTCTGACTAGTTGTTCGTGTGCATTTTATGAATTGTAAAATGCCTGTTGTAAAACGCCGCCATTATACAATACAAATTTATAAGAAGTGGATTAGTTTTTTTTTTTAGATTTATTAGAGTCTCGTTATCATAATAGTCATTTGTATATAAATCATTTTGGTTCAGTATTTGATACGCTTTAACAACAATGACTTAAAATAGAAGATATTGCAGCTTCGCTTTCCGCATCATTATAATCATCACAGCCCTTCATAAGTCCACTGCTGAACATAGGCCTACCCCAAGGAATAATATAAAAAATAAAATAATAAATAAAAAAGGCCACAAAGCCCGGTCCTGAGCCACCTGCATCCATCGACTTCCTGCATGTCTTACCAGGTCGTCACTCCATCTGGTGGGGGCCCGCCCTATACTTCGCCTACCGGTACGAGGTTGCTACTCGAGAACCTTTATTCTCTATCGCTTTCCGTATAGGTACGTGTTATTACAAGTTTATACGTATTACGTAGGTATCAAATATTTGTATAAACTGCCTCCAACATCACTTCTATTTCATTTAGTTTGACATACCCCTTCCCCCCTCCTTCCAAATATTTGATAATACAAATAAAATTCTTAGTCTCATATTTATTTTTAATTAAAAGTCCTTTGTTTAATTTTGATTAAAAGAGCGATTGTAGATCATAAAAATGAATGATTATGTACCTATATTGAAGAATTAATGTTGGTCAAAGTACCGTTTCTGAGTGTTTCGTTTCAGTTGACAAAAGAGCCGGAGTGCATTACCTGGCCGGTCGTCTGTATCTGCGAAGGTATCGTACGTTGCCGCAAACCTGTATTGTGGTGGTTCCCGGAAGGCGCTTTGTTGCACGCCGCTGGCTTTACCGGCCCACCCTCCTCCCTCTCCTCTCGTACCTTCGGTCTGCGTCGCTCGATGTCGCCTGCGCGCCATTTTCGTGCAGTTATGCTGCACTTTTAGGCACCATGCGTTGGTAGTTGCACGAACAAGTCCTTATTTTATTAATGCTTAATTGCTGTGAAATAAAAACAAAGTTTTAATTTTAACCTAAAATTTTAAAAGTAGGTTTAAGTGTATACGATAAATTTTATAACGTATGTTTATAACATAAGAGATTCAGCATCTCCTACGTTCTTGATAACTTTTGCGATCTAATAGGGCGTTATTTATAACAGGCCAACGGTGTTTGCAACGGTGTCTACAAAGGCGAGTTTATAAGACTTTCTAAAACGGTCATCTAATTGTCTCGATTGGCAAAATATTTCCTAATTATGATATACTTGATATATCTACCTATGATTAGGCATGTAAATGATGGCCAAGAAATGTTCGATTGTAGAGCGTCCCCCCACTAGATAGAGTGACGACCTGGTAAGACATGCAGGAAGTCGATGTATACAGGTGGCTGAGGACCGTGCTTTGTGGCAGTATTTGGGGGAGGTTATGTTTAGCAGTGGACTTCTGAAGGCCTATGAATGAATGAATATTGTTATGTTCTTATAAAACTTCACGACTTATTTCTAAACTATAGGTATTTATACATTGTGTTTTCGCCTATAAATAACTTTATTCCAGATTTGCCACTGACAATGTGGGGATCCTATTTACTTAGTGTTTGGAAATTACCCTGTCTCTTTCTTGCATTGTGTTGCATCTTTCATTTTGCTTTCGATTGTCACAAGGAAGGACTCAATTTTGGACATTTAATTTTGTTTTTTTTTCGTTATTCGTCGATACTCCATCTGCGTATGCTCGTCGTTCAGTAAATAAATTGTCGTCGGAATGCAACTGTCTATATTATTCGTTTTAATATTTTGCACAAAGAAAGCTAACAATGTCTTTCAAATTTTATAAGCAGACGAGATATTTTTATATTTACAAGTGTACAAATAATATTAATTTATTAAAGAATGCCTATAACAGTGGTAGAGCCACGCGGTAGCTTTTTCTGCCGCACGGATGGGCCGGCTCGAACCGGGGTGGTACCACGACCTCACAGAAAACCAGCGTGAAGTAGAGGTTCACCTCTGCGTTTCGCTTGGTGAGTGCAGGTGGCCGGAGGCCCTTTTTACTGGAAATGAGGCATTCCATCTTAGTTCTCACGGGTGACAACGCATCTGCATTTTGATTCGCAAACGAGGATAGATGTAGATGTCTATGGGCCGCAGCAACCACTTACCATCAGGTGGACTGTGTGCTCGTTTGTCACCCTTATCCTATAAAAAAAAACAGTATTATGTACCTACGTAGCGGGTATCGCAAAAGATTATAAGGATATCGTAGCGGGTATCACAAAAGATTATAAGGATATTACAAGTAACAACATGTTGCCAAATTTTAATAAATTTTAACACGACAAACACGTACCTAAAAAGTAATATGTACCGACTAGGTATTTAAATTCAAATAAAATATGAAATATGTATTGTAAATTCTTACTTTAATTATAATCTGTACGTAGGTAGTATAAAACAAAGTCGCTTCCCGCCGTCTGTACGCTTAGATCTGTGAAACTTTGCGACGGATTTTGATGCGGTTTTCATCTATAGAATACAGAATGATTCAAGAGAAAGGTTCATAATATGTATAATACATGCACGTTATATATTATATAATTTTTCTGTCCGTGTGTAGGTATATGACTGAACTCCTCTTAAACGACTGGAATAATTTTTATTAGAATTTGTGTGTGTACCTAATTAAGTTGATTACAGAATGGTTTAGGTTAGGGCTAGTGAATGATAATGCCCACTTGCGTATTCTCGATATTAAATCATTCCACAATAAACTATGCAGAAATAGGTGCCGCAAGTAATACACGTATTAAACTAAACCTAACTTACGATTGTCCGATAAAACGGTTATGTAGTATGTATGTCCTAAGATCGGAGGTAGACTTAGAAGTGTCAGAGAGACATACAATTACAAAGCATAATAAACGGAAAAAGTAATTGTTTGCATCGTGCTTACTGGGATTGGATTTTTTTTTATGGGATAAGGGTGACAAACGAGCACACAGTCCACCTGATGGTAAGTGGTTGCTGCGGCCCATAGACATCTACAACTATCCTCGTTTGCGAATCAAAATGCAGATGCGTTGTCACCCGTGAGGACTAAGATGGAATGCCTCATTTCCAGTAAAAAGGGCCTCCGGCCACCTACACTCACCAAGCGAAACGCAGAGGTAAACCTCTACTTCACGCTGGTATTCTGTGAGTTCGTGGTACCACCCCGGTTCGAGCCGGCCCATCCGTGCGACAGCAAAAGCTGCCCCGTGGCTCTACCGCTGTTAAATTTGTTACCAAAACCAACCACCAACAATAGTAGAGCGATACCTACTCAATGGCGTTAGTTAGGTACAAAGCCAATCTCAATTCCTTACTCAAATATAGTATAGAGTATATTATTTTAAATAATATTTTGTTTAACTGATTGGTGGCCTTTTATAATATCTTAAAAAAAAAACAAACAATATATCTTATTTTATGAATTGCAAATAAAATGTTTAACGTGGGAAGGGACCTACATCAGTACTTTTCCTCCTGCACATCTTTAAAACACGCGTTGGAGGAGCTGCTGCTGAAACAGTTGCAAAGGGCAACCACTCAAAATATGCAAATTTATCGCAAACATATCACTTTTTACCCTTTGCATTTGAGATGGCAGGGTCTTGGGGAGCAGAAAGTTTAAATTTTTACTAGGCAGCTTGGAAGGCGCTTGCTTGAGTGAAAAAAACTAATGGCTCAACGAATTTCGCTGGCCATACAACTTGGCAATGCGGCCAGTTTAGTGGTCAAGTTTGAGTTTGGAACGGTTCAGGTTGGGCTTTGGGCCTTAGTTTCTGCTATTTTTCATATAAATATCAATGTTTCGTATATTTTATATTGTAAACGTAATAATTAGTTTTCTTTTTTATTATATTAAAAACTTTTAAACCGTAATAGCATTTATTCTAAAATGTTTTATCTTAATCAAGTGAAAGTCAAAATCTTAGATTAAATCTACGCCTTCAATACGGCTAATCCCTACCGTGAGACCTTGTGAGGAGAAGCGGAACGGCATGAAACTCACAAATAGACTCTTTTTCTTTCCGACTGCAGATAGTGTTGCCAGGTGTCTCGATTTGTGCGGGACGTCCCCCGAGCTTCAGGGCTATGGTGACACGTCCCGATATTTCTTCACTAACCTGCTTAATCTGTACTTTGATCGATAAGTTTGACAGCAAAAATGAATTCATCTGTAAGCTGTTAATACATTAAAATATTTCTGCTTCGACATTTTCATATTTTCTCACCAAATTCAGAGTCTGCAAGGAAAACTAATTCGTCAACAAGTTTTGATTAGCCGAAAAAGAATAAACACAGGCGAGTGTGCAGTTTTTCTGATGTTTAGACAAAAAATATTCGTTCATTAGATCGGTCACAAGTAATAATTATTATAAAACACTCATTAAAAAGACTACCAGTATTATAACTCATGGCTACCAAAAAGGCTACAAAAATCTCGTTCTTTTGTAGCCATTGTGGCTGACTTTACAACCAAATTCCCGATTATGTTTACCTTCCGTCCCGAAATTTGACACACTGGATCTGGTAACACTAAGTACTAGTAATTAAAGTTATGGAAATTACTCATTTTATCAAAGATACCTTTTAAACTATTTTCTAACACTAATATTATTGTCTAGTATGAACTGTGAAGGCAACATTTAAGTTATAAATTTTATGAAGTATATTTTTTTATAGAATAAGTGTGACAAATGGGCACGCAGTCCATCTGATGGTATGTGGATGCTGTGACCAATAGACATCTACATTTATCCTCGATTAAGAATCAAAATGCAGATGCGTTGTCAGCCACGAGGACTAACCTCAGTGGTGACAACGCATCTGCGTTCTGGCGGAATGGCTCGTTTCCAGTTTCCAGTAAAAAGAGTGTCCGGTTCTCTACACTCACCATACGAAACACAGCAGTGTTAAGCTGCTATTTTAAGCTGGTATTCTGTGAGAGCGTGGTCCTACCCCGCTCGGGCCGACCCACTCGTGCCACAACTAATATATAGCTGCAGCGTGGCTCTACCACGCAATGGTAATAGTAATAATATATTATAGTACTTATGTAGTCTATGTTCTGTGATATTTAGAAAATTAATGATTTTAAGAACTAAATAATAAATGAATTTACTCGATTCATTTAAGTGCTCAATAGTCATAAGATAATAATATTGTCACAACATCATACTAAACAGAAAATATTTTTTTACGATCTTGCAAATTGTTGATGTGTCAATAGAGGTGCTCGAAACGACCGTTCGGATACTCTTAATGAAGTGGCCATAAAACGTACAAAACATCCATAGACGACCCACTGTGTTCTCAGTTCTCACAAGCAAAAAAAACGAATGCTTGTTCTGACATGTTAAAACGACTCGATTTAGTGAGCCGATTACTTCTAAAGCCCGGCCTTATATTATACGAGGTGCACAGGTAGGGAATCCACTTTGTTTTACAAATTCGTTCTTATCGACTTTTATACAATTCTCTGGGTTGTCAAACTAAATTTTAAAACGGGTGCCGATACTTTTAAGTATACATTTCCCATTTTAAATTCAAAATATCTTGATTGTTTTACTTGTTTTTGGGCTTGACATTATTAAGTGGCGAAGCTTGCGAAGACACTTATTGATTTCACGATGTCTGTCCGTCTGTCCCACGATTATCTCGAGAACGGTTTCGAATCTTCAAATTCTGTTTTCAGCAATCGATTACTAATCACCCAGGCATCTGAACCTCCTATTTTGAAACTGATTGCTCAACGGCAACCGTTAGAAACCGCTACAAAGCTGATTGCTTCGCCTCTTTGCTATGCTGTTAGCTTGCTAGGTTTATTATCTTTGTTTCGTTGTCTTGGAAATTTGCAAATGGAACACTTTATTTTTACAGCTTACACACTGTTCAATGTTTAAAAAAGCTTATTTTTATCAGTTTACCAAGAATAATGAGCTTTGATTTATTGATTAATTCTGGAAATATAACCATGTATAGGATGTACGAGTATAATATACGAAGGAATATCCACTACCCTATATCATCCCGTGGGTGTGTCGTAAAAAACCGTGTAGTGGCGATGTCAGAATAATCACTACCCCATATCGTCCCGTACATGTCGTAAGAGGCGACATAGGAAAACTGATACAGGAGATATAATATCAGGAAACGATAAAGCTAGCCCCCTTGTTATTTTAAATGTTTATAAATATTGACAACAAAGTATTATAATGCTAGATTAGAGTCACGCTAGCTAATTTATTAATGCTAAACATATTTAAATTACTAATATTGGCCGACTTTTATCTTAACGTTACGACTTATAAAACAACATTAATAGTCTTTTAATAAATTATTAACATAAAAATGTTTTGTTGAATACCCTGTGAATTATTGAATTTTTACACAAATAGAGATAGGTATTATAAAGGGAATTACACGTGTCCTTATACATACGACATCCAGCATTGTTACACTGTATTATTCCCTATCTAACGTAATATTATAATATTCTTTCACATTCATATATTATTTATTTATCCCCTACTTCGCACACGATACCATTGTAGAAATTTTTTGTTCACATATTTCATAGCAGTTGTTACTGTGGGACAAAAGGTTCCGTTCCGTGTGTGAAATACTTTTATCTATACAAATAAATAAAATTGAAGTGTCTGTTTGTAATGTCAAAATAACAGCTTTTTACTAAATGAATATGAAAGTATATACGGTACTTATAACAAAAAGACAATTTTTAAAATTTTTGTCTGCCTGTCTGTCTGTTTGTTCCGGCTAATCCCGGAATGACTGGACCGATTTTGACGGGACTTTCATTGGTAGATAGCTGATGTTATAAGCAGTAACCATATATAACATATATGCACCTCGTATAACATAAGGCCGGGCTTTAGAAGTAATCGGCTCACTAAATCGAGTCGTTTTAACAGTGGTAGAGCCACGCGGCTTTTGCTGTCGCACGGATGGGTCGGCTCGAACCGGGGTGGTACCACGACCTCACAGAATACCAGCGTGAAGTAGAGGTTTACCTCTGCGTTTCGCTTGGTGAGTGCAGGTGGCCGGAGGCCCTTTTTACTGGGAATGAGGCATTCCATCTTAGTCCTCACGGGTGACAACGCATCTACATTTTTATTTGTAATAGAGGATAAATGTAGAAGTCTATGGGCCACAGCAACCACTTACCATCAGGTGGACTGTGTGCTCGTTTGTCACCCCTATCTTATAAAAAAAAACACATTTATGTTATGAAATATCTGCTGATGAAATTTCGCTACATTTTGGTACATTAAGAGGCGTTAAAATTTATCATGAGTTAATTATATTTTAACATTAGGTTTAAATATAATTAATAATCTTTTCACGTAATGTTAATGAGAGTGTTTTATTCTTGACATTTTACCGAATACTAATGAGTTATTACACAGTATTATGTTTTTTGTCATAAAATCCAGAGCTTTACTGCAATCCCGCCTGGTGGTAAGTGGTGATGAAGCCCTAGACCTAGATGGTAAATCGCATTCTTAGCGTAACAAAAGCCTATTCATTTACTCTTGCATTGAAGACACCCAAACCTTCAAGGCAAAAGTGATCTTAAGAATGACCGTATCTTGTTTTCTACCGACTTCGAATAGGAGGAGGTACTCAATTCGACTGTATATTCTTTTTTTATGTGTGTCCTCATAACTTTTTATGGGTGAACTGATTTGGATGATTGTTTTTTTATTTGTAAGCTGGTGCTTCTCATGTGGTCCCCAAATAAATTTGATCAAGGTTTGACCAATAGTTTTTTAGTTATTATTAATAGTTTATATTGAAGTCGGTTGTACAAATTTTTAACTATGCAATGTCTACAAAATAACTTTTATTTTTATTTTATTAGATTACCTCTTTGGCCTGGGGTTCGTAGGTGCGATTACTGATCACGTGGCCCAAATTTGTATTCTGGATCGGGCCAAAATCAGTTATTGAGTTTTACTGTGAAGAAATTCTCAGAAGCAGCCCAGAGTGAGAAAGTTGGCTGTGTTTTACCCACGTGCCTCGGAAAGCACGTAAAGTCTTGGTCCTTTGCCTGATCTCCCTCTGGTCGTGTGAGAAGGAAAGAAGACTAAGAGAGCGAACCTGTGCTGCGCACACACTCATACACTATAATCCTGTCCTGCGCAGATGACTGGTTTCGTTGAGATTGGCCGCCGTGACTGAAATATAAGCTGGAGAACATTCTCCTCCTATATTTTACACAATAATGTGTAAATAATGCATCTGAATTAGAATTACGGACCTTTTTAAAAATCATAACTTAATTGGACCCGAGCTTATGACGTAAAGCCTTCGTTGGACTTTGTTTATTGATTTGCTTTAGTCAGACAATCTGTATCAACTAAGGCTGATTTGTTTTTATAATGGATGAAGATTTTAATGTAACTGTCTGTCTGTCTGACATTCTAATCGTTACCTTGAAACTTGTGATATTCCTTAGACCAGGGCTTCCCAACTTTTTTTGACCAGGGACCAGTTTGATTTCTTTGTTGTTGTTAGTAGGGACTACGAGATGAAAGAAAAAATTATGTTAATCTAACAATAAATTTTAATTACATCTTTTAACATAATTATACAATAAACAGAAAAAAGCGTTCATTCACAGTATTATTTGTGTATTTGTTGTAAAAGAAATTATACATGTTTGGTAAAAAATTACGATTTCATTACGGTGTTGTTGCACTGCCCGCGTGATGAGAAAATAATAAATGTATTATTTAAAACGATGTAGGTAAAATATTTAAATTTTTCATATTTAAGCTCTCGCGGACCACTGGTTGGGAATCACTGCCTTAGACAGACCACTTGAAAAGGTAATATAATTTCAACTTAATAGCTCATGAAGTTGGCTTTAATTCTTCAATACACTCAATGATACATATTATAAAATATCAATGGATACACTACGGTCTACGAAGTATGCTGTTGTGTGAAAATTATTTTATCATTTTTAGTTATTTGAATTAGGTTTTTGATAGGCTGTATTTCAGTCTTCAATATATGGGTATTGGATGGTTTATTGGTTGGCTGATGATATTGATATACCATCCTAACCTAACGTTATGATTAGTATGCGTAAGTCGCATAAAATCTCTGAATATTTCATAGACAAGTTGCGGTTGTAGTCGTCGCTTTTAAAGTTTTGTGAATAAAGACATTATTGTATGTTAATGCGAAAATAAATTAAATGTGTTGCAAAGTTAATATCATATCAATATATTCCATTCTAGTGTTCATCCATAGATATTTAATTTCAATTATTCATTTAAAATTAAGCTTCCATTATAAGGTATAAAATCATAGTAGGTGTGATTATTAGTCATCGAAGCATCCCAATTACTTAACTGTATAAAAGTGAATTTTATTTAATACTAGCTGTTCCCCGCGACTTCGCCCGCGTGTTATTTTTGGGGTTTTAATTTTTTTGCGCGGTACCCTAATTCTTTTCTTTTTCTAAAATAAAGTAGCCTAAGTTACTCCTTGTGACATCAGCAACCTGCCAGTGAAAAATCCCGTCAAAATCGGTCCAGCCGTTTCGGAGATTAGCCGGAACAAACAGACAGACAGACAAAAAGTTTAAAAATTGTATTTTTGTTATTAGTACTGTATATACTTTCATAGGCATTTAGTAAAAACCTGTAATTTTGACATTACAAACAAACATTATTGAGTCTACTAGAATCAAAAACAGCAATGTCCATCAATGGTTGCTGATTCAATAGACAAAATGACATGTCTTATAATATTAATTTTGAATAAAAAACCGCTTATTCCTATAAAAATCCCCATGAGAATATGCTATGCCCCTGCTATTTGCAAATATTAAGTTTATTGCCAGTGAATTGTAGCTACCCGCAATAATAAAATGATGTATTGTTGCAACTTTGCAATAGCGGACATTGCTGTTTTTGATTCTAGTAGACTCTATTTTTGTTGAATTTTATCACTTTTATCCTTAGAGTATTAAACTCTAAGCTTTTATCATGTCCAATATAGTAAAAATGCTGTAAATCTACATTACACAACAGAAAGGGCCACAGATTTAATTACATGATAATTAATATGGTAAATGTGACTAAATCTACCAAAAATACAGCAGAGTTGTGTGCAGTTTTAAATTAGACGATTTCTACTCGCATGTACGTTTTTTTTTTCTACAGTAATTTTTGTCGTGCAATATTCCTTAAGGACACATTTAGTGGAGATACAAGATTATCTATGACTTTTTTAATATTATTTCTCAAATAGGCGAGCCAAAACATCCCATAAAAACAAGTTTAATCATGTTATTATTATCATAAAATAGCCTACAGCCTTAAATCAATTAACATAGCACGACGAAGGAAGAATGCCGTACAAATTGTATCTTATATATAAGGCCGTTCCTGTCAGACTAGTCGATTCTGTCTCACGGTCTACTTATTTGGCGCCGATTTCAATCATCTGATAAAAGTGATTCATAGGATAAAATAGTTTGGAAAAGCCATAAGTGCACGCTTCATAAGCGTTTCATAAAAAATAAAAATTGTGACGATAATTTTTACAAGAAAAAAGAGTATCTGATCGAGTTCAATAACAAAAATCCATAGAGATCTTCCTTAAAATATATGTATAATCTTATTTAATACTATATATCTTAATCTATTCGAAATGTAAGCATTTCTATTAAACGAGAAGACTCACTGACGTACAGACCAACGGACGGCAGTCCATATATTTTTTCAATTATATTTTATGTTATGTAATCTAAAGTGAATCAATTAGAAAATAAACTAATCTTATAATTCAACGTCTGTAGTTATTGTAACGTTAATAATAATATGGATTTGATGTTTAGCTAAGAGTATAAAAACGATTTTTTAGCGAAATTGACGTTGTGAGGCGTGCAATAAATACAACGTAAACAAATAAAAAAATTCAGTTGCATGAATAAAAAAAATTAATCGTTACATTTTTATATTCAGTTAGATCATACTTTGTTTGTCGATTAAAAGATTAACACTTAGTCGATTGTTATTTACTAATTATACACAGTCAGGTCATAAGTATTGTCACACAGTAAAAACTTTTCTTTTAGAATGCTGGCCACAA
Organism: Parnassius glacialis; assembly: GCA_033319125.1. Classification (NCBI taxonomy): domain Eukaryota; kingdom Metazoa; phylum Arthropoda; class Insecta; order Lepidoptera; family Papilionidae; genus Parnassius; species Parnassius glacialis. The sequence continues at coordinate 33,665,658 of JAVANC010000001.1, forward strand.
AAAAGTTTATTGAATTCGAATTTCGAATTGTTCATGAAATAAAACTGTATTCTTTTTAGAATTTTACTCATTTTTAAATATGGAGTGGACGCTTAAAGAAGACCGTGTTGCAGTTATTGCGTTGCATCGTTGCGGTTACGCGCCAATTCAAATTTTTGACATACTGAAAAATTTGAATATAACCAAAAGATTCGTTTATCGTACCATCAAACGATACAATGAAGACTCTAGTGTAGATGACAGGTCAAGAAGTGGTCGCCCTCGGTCTGTTAGGACTCCAGCAGTGTTAAAAGCTGTGAAGGCGCGAATTCAAACAAATCCCAAACGTAAGCAGAAACTGTTGGCCCTTCAGATGGGGTTAAGCAGAACTACGGTGAAAAGGGTGTTAAATGAAGACTTAGGGCTTCGGGCATTTCGAAAAAATGCTGCCAATGATAGTGTTGCCTTTTGATGCTGTTCGTAGTTTTTTAAGGCCACTCTGTATTTTATATTTCCGCTTCGTGCCACAATAAATTCGCCATCGCATCCTTTACGTGGTAGAGCCATGCTGCAGCTTTATTATGATTGTAGCACGAATGGATCTGCTCGAGCGGGTACGGACCACGCTCTCACAGAATACCATCGTAAAATAGCAGCTTAACACTGCTGTGTTTCGTATGGTGAGTGTAGAGAACCGAAGACCCTTTTTACTGGAAACAAGGCATTCCATCTTAGTCCTCACGGGTGACAACACATCTGCATTTTGATTCGTAATCGAAGATAGATGTAGATGTCTATGGGCCACAGCAACCACTTACCATCAGGTGGACTGTGTGCTCGTTTGTCACACTTATCCTTTTAAAAAAAACGCCTGTTTCAAAGCTTTTAAAGTTTTCGTATGCTGTTATGCTATTATCGGGTAATTGTTGCAATTATATTTACAATTTATTTTATATTTTAAAAATTGTAATAAATATGGAGTAAAGGCCGTATAGGCTAGAGTTATTTCAAACCTATCATTTTTATTATTTGCACTTACAGAATACAGAATTACCTTAAATTTTATAAAAACAAACGCGAAATGTGTTGTATCTTCCCTACTTACCTATTAAAAACTATTAAAATATTTTTGCTTTGTTATAAGACTCTTTGGTTAGAGATGCAGGTAGCTAAGAAGGAGAAGAAAGAGGAAGTTCTTGAAGACTTGCTAAGGGATGTAATGATAATAATGGAGCTTTTGAAGTTACTATCTATGAGCTCGAAGCAGTTCATTGCTCACACAGATCGGTGGTCCTACTAAAGATTATCAAAGGACTTTTCAAAGAAGCTCACTGTCGATGGCTTATTCTCTGTTCTGCCCATGGCATTCTCTATCAGCTAGATAGAGAATGCCATATAGCATTAAGCTCGCCTTTTATACAATGCCTTTGGTGCGATAAAGAATAAAATAAATAAACTTTTTCATAACTGTTTCTTTACTTAATAACGCTTTTTAATTCAACGGAACTTTCAAACTAACTTGGGCTTAAAAGAAAGAAAACTGGCGTACGATTACAATTTAAAAAATGTACACAGCTCGTATGTCAAAGTCTCTGCCTCTCATTTGCGTTTCTCCTTAAACAAAACCGTGTTGACATGCGCCGTGGTTGAGTTCTCACTTAAAATTTCTCTGATTGTAATCCATGCGTATGGACTAATGTGTTATCCGTTCGCCGACGAAGAATATATACTACGAACGCATGAATGAAACTCATTAGAATGTTACTAGTAGGAATATTTTATCTCCGGGACCACCGTGCTCGCGGTCAACTCAGTGACGAAAGGGACACTCGATATTATGTACAGAGCAGATTGAATGGAAGCACACGAAGCTGTATCCATTATATTATATAAAGCAAAAAATGCAGTTGGTTTAGAGAAGAAATTCATTGCTTTGTTTCATGTATGAATTAATGAAATTAATTATGAAATAATTTCAACGTATCAAACGCTGTTAGATGTAAATTGTGTAATTCTTGTTCCATCGTTATCTGTTTTAATTTCTCATGCAATATAAAAGCACTAAAACTCTTCAGACCATTTTACGCAACCGTGTAATAATTTATCAACCGCGACATTCGTGTCAAAGCTCTGGACGGATCTGCGTTGTAATACTGATTCTTGAATATCGCATAATAATTCATGCAACAATAGGCGTTGCACGATCATCGTTTCATATGGGTTTCGAGAAATGTAACTCGCTCGTTATGCCGTCGATTCACGTTCGACAAATGGCTTCATCGTGAAAATTAACATTCGGACAGCATCTCGCGAGCCGCGCCGTTCCCCCTCTCTCACCCTTCGCACCCACCTCTTAAATAAATATTGAACTTCGCTTAGAGACCTCCGCTGAGGTGTCGCATTCCTGGTATTGGTTGCTACATATTTTTTTTCAACTGTCCCCTCCGCGATTTGAATGGGAAATGTCCATTCAGTCTCGTTGTTCTATGAAATTTACATAGCTTAATATTGATACAACAAACAATCCCAAAAAAATCCCCATATATCCTTGTTACTTTCAACTATAACAGCTATCATTGCCATACCTCAAAGAAAGAAACGTGAAATATATTATATTAAAAGGAGCTGTCACTGTCTTTATACCGTTGTTTGGTATTCAAAACACAATAACTAATTAATTACGTTACTATTAGCACAGAATAAATAAGCAACACTTTATGTAGTTATTTTTACAGTTGTGACTGCCGCGTTGATCAAGTGGCCGTAAACACGATTGCTGATTGGTCCCGGGTTCGAATCCCGGTTCGGGCCAGAATCAATTCTTGGGTTTTTCTGTCAAAAATCCCCAGTAGCAGCCCGAAGTCAGGAAGTTGTCTACGTATATCACCCCTGTGTCTCGGAAAGAACGAAAAGCCGCTAGTCCTATATATATAAAGATAGATAGATCCTCTTTGTTCGTGTCAGATTACCATCACATCGATCTAAGAGAGTGAGGAAATAGAGAATGCTTGTGTGTGCTTGCGCATACACTCGGGCAATATTATAACGTTAAACAGAAATGTAAGTCCAGTGCTGGATATAGAACTTTCTTTGAATGCGACAGCTGTCAAACATTCGTTAAAGGTTTGCCAACGTTAGATGGGATGGTCGGCGAGCGCAAAGCTTGGTCACACGAGGAATTGTCCTTCCAACAACAGTGAATGAAATTCAGATTTAATGTTTTTCGTAGTTATCACTATTTACTACTGATTGCACAATTAATAACTGGGTCACTAGTACGTATTTATAATAATCGAATACAAAAAATATATGCAAAGGAAAACTCGCAAGTTTTCCTTTACATATACTATCCTACGAAAATGCTTGTATATTTTTTTTAATTTGTGGAGTTAGTTCTATAAAAGCTGTATTCCTGACGCGCCGCGCCGCTAAGCCACATGCTCCACCGAACGCTCTCTGCTCCGATCTTAGGCTAAATCCTGAGTGGCACCAAACTCATTACGCAACAATTACGACTTAGCCTAAGGTTCCTATCCCAAACCTAGTCACTGAACTCTTACTACCGCATCCAATTATTTACTATAATACGATGTATCTATCTATTACAGATACTATTCTGTGATTTCTTATTTGATTTTTTATTTTTAAAAGGGAATTGCTGTTTTATAATTTAGCCTTTTATTTCGTTCAGACATAGTGATCATGGTCTAATTGACATTTAAAAAAAAACATGCGTGAGTGTCGTGGAACACTCGGTTGGAACGAAGTTCATTTCGTAGTATATTATTATTGATAAACGTATTATATTATTGATTGACAAATACAAATAAATGAATTACTACGAGGGCGGCACTGAAAATTTCGGGAATCAAGGAAGTGACACAACATTACTATTTAAAAATGTATTTATTGCTTTTCGAAGTATTCTCCGCGAAATTTGACACATTTTTCCATACGATGGAACCAATCATTGAAGCAACCATTCCATTCGGAAGTTGGGGTCTCCAAAATGGCCGTTTTGTAGGCGTCCACAGCTTCTTCAGGTGATGAAAATCTCTGTCCACGCAATTTATTCTTTATTTTAGGGAAAGTATAGAAATCATTAGGGCTTAGGTCGGGGCTGTACGGCAGATGGTCTAATAATTTCTATGTTTTCTTGCTCTAAAATCTCTTTTGTTCTGTGTGCGGTGTGAGAACTCGCATTGTCGTGATGGAGGATGATGAGGTTGCAGTTCTCTTTACGGAGTTCAGAAACGACCTGTGGAAAACAAATGCTAGCATACCATTCTGCATTAACCGTTCTATGTCCCTCAAGAGGAATAGTCGTAACATGGCCGGTTTTGGAGACAAACGTGGCCACCATTTTTTTTGCAACACTCCATGAACGAACAATTTTTGTTGGCTTTAACTTATTTTCGAACACCCAAACTCGTGACTGGTTTTTTGTTTCGGGTTCGTACGCATATATCCAGGATTCGTCACCTGATACGATGTTGTATACAGCATTTGAGGATCCTGCGTGGAATCTTTCGAGAATTCTGACGCACTAAGTAACGCGAGCCGCTTTTTGCTCTTCACAGAGCGAATGCGGTATCCATCGGGAAAACAACTTTTTTACACCTAATTGTTCATGCAAGATTATTTGTATTTGACTCATGTCAATGTCTAAAGTTGCCTGAATTTCGCGGTATGTCACATGTCGATCTTCATCAACGTTTTCTTGGGTGACTGCAGTTTTTGGACGACCTTGTCGGGGATCATCACTGAGCTTGACACGTCCACGTTGAAATTCAGCAAATCAGCGATAAATTGTGGTTTTGGATGGGGCTTCATCACCAAATGCAGAAAAAATCCAGTCAACACACTGTTTTTGTGTTAACCACTTTGAAAGTCATAATAAATCATCGCTCTTGAATTTTTTCGAGTCAATTCCATTTTCTCAACGATTAAACAAGTTTGCCAAAACCTTGTGACAAGACCAAGAATCTTTCTTTTAAATAAATAAATGGTATTCTATTTTTAAATCCAAGGAGTTTTCAGTTTAAAAGATTTTAATATGACAGGAACAGTGGAAATATTCCATTACCGATACTTTTAGTGCAGCCTATGTAGCGTCTATTAAAATGAAGCGTCATTTAAAATAATATTTCTTTCATGGCAAGATGAGAAAAAGTGCGAGGGAGATGGATATTATTCCATCTCGCTCGCAGTATAGAAAGAGGGTCGCGGCGAAAAAATCTTACACTTTTCTCGCCTAGCCCCCATCCGTCAAATTCGTACCCTGCGATAAAGAACTTAGTTCCAAAACTGTTCACCATTTCAAAAATTCTCGCACATCAGTTTGTGATGTACGAGTATATGCTTTGTAATTTGGCCACAGGAAACCTAACATTGTCAGATGGATCAATTATCTTATATGACATTTACGACATATAAGGTGATTCTTAAACAACTATTTTAATTCAGTTTTATGTCCGGTAAAAGGAAGAGTTCCACCGTTGAACTTGTTCATCTTTCAGTGCGTTCAATAAATATTGAAGATGGTTTTTAATGTTTATGACTATTACAGCCTATAATAAGTTCACTGCTGAACATAAGCCTCTCCCATAGGTTACCTTATCTCTATATATAAAAATGAATTGCTGTCCGTGTTAGTCTCGCAAAAACTCTAGAATGGCTGGACTGATTGTGATGAATTTTTTTGCGTTTGTTTGAGTGAATCACTGGATGATCTAAACGATTCACCATTGGACCCGTTTGGTGGCGCTGTTGTCGAGGTCCAGAAATCACCCGTGTGGAGCCGGGGCGGATCGCTAGTCTTTATATATAAAAATTACGTGTCACATTGTTTGTCCGCGATGAACTCCTAAACTACTGAACTGATTTCAATAACGTGACAGTGATGGCTCCGTGGCGTAGTGGCTTAGCAATGAGTTGCAACGCTTGGGGCCGCGGGTTCGAATTCCGCACGGAACAAGTATTTGTACGGCCTACAAATAATTGTTCCGGGTCTGGATGTTTGTCCTTGTGCAATATATGTTTGTAAATCCACGATACAGGATAAAATCCTAGTGTGGGGGTAACGTTTTTAAAAAAAAAGACAGAAAGACAGAAATAAAATTTTTCACAATGTGTGCAGTTTGATCCAACTTGAGAGATAGAATAGTTTTTATCCCGACACGTGACCCTCAATTTTTTTTAATTGTGAATTTAAGGTTTTTTTAGGACACATGGTCATCGGAAAGGGCAGAACAACGCCTGCCTGGTCAGCTAGTATAATATATATTTGTCCCATTACCAAGCTTGACAACTGTGACTGTGTCCTTGTTCAATATCATTGTTTAAAAAATAAAAATAAACGTTTTTTTAGACAATATAAGGGATATAGCGTGTATTCTTACAACGCCACTACATGGTTGTTGAAATATTTAGAATTAAGTTTAGAAATATTAAAGATATTTTTATTATGTACATAGCATAATATTACTTATAAGTGAGCCTCAGCCTGAGATCCGCAAGCAAGGTGATATTGCAATATCTGCCAAGTGCCAAGCCAATATCTGTAGTTTTTCTCGGCACCTCTCTATTTCGTATCACGTCAACGAACTCGGAACATTCATTAATTCGATTTCAAATTAATTGTACCCTGATTTTATTTATCTATGCTCATGTGTTATCCTACCTATGAGGCAATCTATGGGAAAGGCCAGGGCTCAACAACGGACTTTTATAGGCAGTAATGTATGGATGGATGAATGAATGTGTAAAGCGCATTTCGCTTCTTTAATGCGTCAAACGTAATAAAAATTACAAAAGTTTATGGTCATAAAACATGAGCACGACCCGAGGCAGTAAAACCGTTGATATTTCTCATAAAAGAGATGTACTGATCGCTTAGTGCTTTAATTACACATCAGTTATTTAATAATAACAAGTCATACCCACAATTAGGATTGCTAACGATCCTGATTTGCAGCTTTTTGTACGTACTGCAGGCAGGGAATCGAGTCCGGGTTAACTACTCGACGACTTGAAGCGTACGAGTTTTTTTTGCTTCTTACTAATTATACCTCGTAACTATATTCTTATTGTTTAACTTAAAACAAACAAACTTTAAAAATGCCGTCGTGTACGGAGCCGACTACATAGTTTTTCAGTGTTCGACATTGAACCTTCGGAAAAATGTTACTACAGAACAAATAAATAAATAATATCCACTACGAGGATAATAATCATCTTATATTTATAAGTAAACGTGCGTCCGCAAAAAGTTTTACAGGCTTCAGTAAACGTATGGTCCGAGTAATTTCACAAAAGTATTTCAATTTGAAGTAATTGTTCACGGAGCTTTATAATGTGCAATTGAAGCTAAAAAATCCGCAAAAGTATAACATTTGCTACTGAGAAGACTAATTACTGGGGTCGACGATACACGGCGCGATTAGCAGGAAGATGCTCGCGTGCGTCTAAGATGTGCCGAAGGACCCTGCGGGTGCCGCCCGCGCCGACGCACGCGAGCACGCATGGATTCCTCCAACTGCACTTTGCGTATATACGCCCTTATATATTATACAATTCAATTTATCCTCGACTTTATAACGATGTTGGCAATTATTTATTTCATTGAAGAGAGTGAAGTATAATCAAGCGCGCGTTATCGCACGTGCATCTTGACAGCGCGCGGTTCTCGCGAGGCTTTATTATGCGCTCGTCGTGTCGCGTACGAGCGTCTATCTACCGCGGTGGCCGATATACATTACGTACCGCGCGCATTATGTCTGAATAACTTATACAACTTACTTTTTTACATGTATTTATACAATTTTCTTTCAAATGCGATCTCAGTCTTATATCTCTAACTCATACACGATTTTTACTTTTAGTGTTATAACAAGAGAAACAATGAGCTTGTACAGATTCTTAGAAATACGAGGCGAGTTTCTGTGACCCTTCTAACGTGACTAGGGCCGATCGTCGCACATCCGCTTGTCTATTGATGATCTTGTCGATGCGTCAAAGCCAAGGGTCAAGTAGGCGCCCAAGCCATCCAAATCTATCATATCACGCACACGTCGTGCATAATGTAAGAGTCATTTCCGGCCGATTCGCGGAATCAAATATTAAATGTTTCACACAATTGAGCCGTCGTCGGAACATGCTCGCACAAAACAGCGAGTGCCCGCCTGTTTAGCATTCGTCGCGTGACCTAAAGCAATAATAAATTCTTGTGCACTTGCAGTTTCACGTAGTGCCAAGAAACCACGATCGGCTACCGAATGTTAAACGTCTATTATTCGATAAGTAACCGATCATGCGGCTTGTAAACGAATATGCAGTGTAGTGATTTTATTTTTATCGTAGCGATAGAAATGATTGCGAAATCGCAGTAGCCTTACCGCCTGTGTCACGTAGCACGAACTCTATCATACCTTTTGTCAGTCGACTAACGCTTCCTGTTTCCGATTACAGTGACGCTCGCCGAATATCAATATAAAAGCTTCGCTCTACTGTATCCATAACACTAGGTAAGCGTTCAGCAGAGCGGAGCATTTGGTGTGCATGCAATACGCACGCTTTAGTGTCCTGCCTCCTAATCATGAGTTTTCTATCGTATTTGATCGCCACTGAGTGATTTTGTATGACGAACATAATTTCATTTACCTCTGACAGGGACGCTGTTCATATTTCCATACAATTTTAGTCTATAGCGATACGGAAACGATAGGGTCAAAAACTTGTGACGAGCGCACAAAATGTATGCCGAACACACACCACGCGCCTCGGCGAACACTCCACAGACGTTAGTACGTAGATAGACATAAGTAGAAAGAGGAATCACCAGCACAATTATAATATAATAATATTATATCTATATTAGAAAAACAATGGCCGAGGACACCGATTGCGAGTACCTACACACTTGATACAGCCTAAATATCTGTGGCCATAAACCACGTGCATCGCTTTCCTCCATATATTTATGTACCTAATCATTCCACATAATATGTAATTTTATTCGAGATAACTAGCGGTTTTTACATAAACAAATAAATTTCTATGCTACTACATTCTACTGTGATTCAGTTCCTAAGTGAACCATAATGAGCGTTACTAGGAAAGCCGTTATCGGCTATCTGAATCAAGTTCTATAGACATATAGCGATCGATGCGAGCTGACGGACAGTGTGTTCCCAGGCGGGAGCTCAGCTCGGCGGCATTCTTTGCCCATACGTATCCGCGCGAGCCACCTGGCTGTTCCGGGACGCGTCGTTACGTGCCTCTGGAACACATTCCCTGGACACCAAGACCGCAAACGCAAACTGTCGTTTTCCTCTTAGTTGTTTTTCATCGCGTTGCTCTTTCTAAATGCTAAGCTTTAGTAGATCTTGGAGATAAATTAGGAGGTTTTGTTCAGTCACACGAAAGATACTAATTGGTATACTTTTGTTATATATTTTTATTTATATGTATTTTTATCTGTATTTTCTCTTGTTAGTTATCTTGTAATTGCCTTTTATTTGTATTGTACCTGAGGCAGTCATATTAATAGAAACAGTTTCCTGCTACAACATAAACATATTACAATGAATAGAATAAAGTCTAATAAATGTGTTCTGAGAAAAAAATATGTTAAAAATGTTTACATATTTGTAAGGAAAATCAGTCAAGTGCGAGTCGGGGCGAGTCCGGTCTCGCTCTAAGGTTTCCGTACATATTATGACCAATTAATCCGCCCTTTTCTTTATTTTCGAAGATTCATAATGACATTAATAGGACTCTATTATACTTTATAATATTGCCATTGTAGTTTTAATTCATTTACTTACGAATACCTGCTTTGTCTATACAACGGTTTCCATGTATATTTTAGAATCTGTTTACATTATACATATAATAATCATAAAGCTATAGAATTTTTCTATCTTAACTATACTATAGGTGGCGCTGTTGTTGAGATCCAGCAATCACCCGTGCAAAGCTAGGGCGGTTCACTAGTATATATATAACATGACATAATATATTTTAATTGGTATTATCGGTATGATTTACATAGATGCGAATTAATTTTTTCAACAATGCATTAAACTGGTTTATCCTAACTTACTAATAAAGCGGTTAGGAAATTACAACTCTCCTTGCTCGTTACGGAAACAACTGTTAGGTACTTATTTTCGATAGTCGCCATTCCCACAATATTATATAAGTAGTTGGATTCTTTAAGGTATTTTTATAGACCATAATAACAGCGCTCTCGTCAGAAATAAACTTAGATCACCGATGTTCCAGGAAGATATCGATCGGGCTGTTGCAAGTCTTAGGCGTTACGAATTCGACCAGTGACGCATGAACATAAACTCGCACGGGGACTTGAATCACATCCTAAATATACTTTACAATTTGGGACAAGGTGATCACGAGTTTTAATTATTGTATAAATGTATTTCTGCATATGGATTGCATTTTCACGCCACGCTTCGTTTTTTTAAAAATAAAATAAGAGTGACAAACGAGCACACAGTCCACCTGATGGTAAGTGGTTGCTGTGGCCTATATACATCTACATCTATCTTCGTTTGCGAAAATTAACATGCAGATGCGTTGTCAGCCGTGAGGACTAAGATAGAATGCCTCTTTTCCAGTAAAAAGGGTCTCCGGTTCTCTAAACTTCAACTTCTTTTACATTACGTTTAAAATTTCGGAATACACTAGGTAATAGGACACATCATTTCAGTAGGAATCCGCCTGGGCAGGTACCAGACCAACCCATTGCCAACCTAGTACCTATTTTTGCCGCTCTTCCTTGTTTGAAGTTGATAGCAGGTGTCCGTCGCCTTACTTACCATCAGGTGAGCTGTAAGTTCGCTTGTCACTACAATTTTATAAAAAAAAGCGGCCAAGTGCGAGTCGAACTCACCCATGAAGGGTTCCGTAGCAGAAAGTAACATAATTTACGATTTATGACGTTTAAAAAAAAACTACTTACTAGATCTCGTTCAAACCAATTTTTGGTGGAAGTTTACATGGTAATGTACATCATATATTTTTTTAGTTTTATCATTCTCTTATTTTAGAAGTTACAGGGGGACACACATATTTTACCACTTTGGAAGTGTCTCTCGCGCAAACTATTCAGTTTAGAAAAAAATGGTATAAGAAACCTCAATATCATTTTTGAAAACCTATCCATAGATACCCCACATGTATGGGTTTGATCGAAAAAAGTTTTTGAGTTTCCGTTCTAAGTATGGGGAACCTCCAAAGTTTATTGTTTTTTTTTCTATTTTTGTGTGAAAGTCTTAATGCGGTTCACAGAATACATCTACTTACCAAGTTTCAACAGCATAGTTCGTATAGTTTCGGAAAAAAGTGGCTGTGACATACGGACGGACAGACAGACAGATATGACGAATCTATAAGGGTTCCGTTTTTTGCCATTTGGCTACGGAACCCTAAAAATTAATTGTAATTAGAATGATTCGGAGTTTATGACGTATGCATCAGCAAAGAAACGAAGAAATCAACACATGTACAAGTAATATCAAGTCTTACCATATATAGTGGATGTTTAAGAGGTGACAGAGGGTGATGAAACGGGCGATAAGCAACATAATCTTCTTGATAACAGCTCAAAATAACTATAAAACTGCGGTTGCCAATTCGCCTGGCAAGAGTGGCAACTATGGCATATATCCTCTATCCTATCTATCCTATGACGTGGTCTATGGAGCAGGCCTATATTTAGCAGTGGACTTTTGATAGACTATAGTAAATTAATTAATTAATGTAAAGCGTATGTGACTACCTCTCCAACTGAGACGGTGAAAACTTGAGATTGCTAGTCAAAAAAAATAAATAATTCGAATTTATAATTTTAAAGTTCTTTTCACACGCAACAATACCAGTATAACTTGTACTTGACCGGCCATTTTGTTATTGCTCCCAATGACGTAGGTATAGCAATTGAAAAAATGTCACTAGTGTTTTTGCTTTAAAAGCATATCGCTTCAATCGTATTCGATTCGAGTCGTTATTAAGCCTAAAACGAAATAATAAAACGTAAGTCCGTGTGTTGCTTGTAAAAGAACGGGAATGTATCGGTCAGCGTTCGAGGAATAAGTCGCACCGATCTCTCTGTCTGTTCACCTGTTCTGCTACTTCGAGTTTTTGCCCTGCGGCCCGAGCTCGCTTTTTCTAACAGTCAGTTTCAACGTATCCACTCTTCCCACAACATCCCTAAACCGCGATAACTGTACAAAATAGCTTCGACCACAGTAACCCATGCTACTGATGATGTTTCGTTATAATCTCGATGCTGTTATCAACTCGTGCGTAAGCAATTCTGCATTCCTTAACGTTCATATCTATCTACGTTGTACATAATTGCACACCAACTTAGCATACTCAAGCAAAAAGCAAAGTACAACTTAATTGCTTATATCTTGCTAAGACTGAATTAATGTGTTGTTATGAGATCTTTAATATATTTTTATATATTGTTAAAGATGTTACGCCTTCAATCAACTAAGAATAGACAGATTCATAGAAAGGCAATTTTTGTGTTGTTGTACATTGTGACATTTTTTAAACCATGAACATAAATAAAAAAATATATCGGTCATCGACGCGGAATTGTAAAGACGTAAAGTATTTGCGAGTACATCCTTAAATACATTCCATGTATTTCAGGAGCTACGCGTTATTTCCTTTTTCAAGCAAATATTTATAAAACTATAATTTTTAAATGAGTCCGTAAAGCAGTGTAAGAACGTTAATAATAAAGAAATGGAGACCCGTGGTTAACACTCCATATCTTACTACCAAGTAAACCCTGCAATCAAAAGGAAAACACTTTTAATAAAATAATTTCCACATAATAGCTTCTGCAGTGGGTGCGGTGTGGTGCTCAAAAGCTCTAATTCCAGACGCTTAATTTCACCATCTCACATCGCGACAAAACTCGCGATACCATCCATACCATCTGGATGATTGGCGGTCCACCACTGTGCTATTCAGAAGAAGTTTTCTTCCTCGCGCAATTTCCTTGTGGAATCGATTATCACCAGCGATTTTTCCGGACCGATACGACTTAAGGACCTTCAAAAAAAGAGCCTACTCCTTTTTAAAAGGCCGGCAACGCATCTGCATTTCCCCTGGTGTTGCATTTATTCATGGGCGGCGGTGGTCACTTACCGCATGCTCGTTTGCCCCTCTCCTATAAAAAAAGTTTTGTTGTGGAAATTATTTTATTATTTTTAATTCTTTTAAATCGGTTTTTACTTTTTTATAGGTTTGATTTTTTTCTCATTACAGTCTTCCTTTTAAAATCTATTTATGGTTACATAAATGGTATATTAGAAAAAATATTATTGTGTAGTAAAATTATTCTTTAATAGTGCTCGGGCGGTAGATTTTAGAGGGCGGCATTTAACAAAAGAGAATCCTGTTCCGCTTTAACTTTTTAAATGTTGTCAGTAAAACACGCAAGCAATCTGAACTCACCCATGGGACGATATGCAGTAGGGATATTCTTACACTGTCACTATTTGTAGTATCATTTTCAAAAAATATAGTACATGGACTATATTTTAATAATTCTTTACCGATTTTATTTATTGCAATAGAAATAGGAAGAGAAACTTTTTTTATTCAGTATAGATTATAAATAATACTGCATTATATATAATTTATGATTCTTGCAAAAATTAGATGAGGGGCTGCTATTTTGGGCTATGGAACACTTGAAATTAAAGTTAAATTCATTTGAGTGTCAGCCTCGTAGCGGCAGGCGAAGTGTAGTGCGTTCCCCACTATATGGATTGACGACCTGGTAAGACATGCAGGGAGTCAATGGATGCAGGTGGCTCAGGACCGGGCTTTGTGGCATTCCTTGGGGAGGTCTATGTTCAGCAGTGGACTTGTGAAAGGCCATAATGATGAAGCTTAAAACGTCAGTGTTCATCGAGGCGTGTTGTGTAGCGGTGCGTTACTGTGGACTTGTGAAGGGCTGTAATGATGATGATGATGTCTTTGTTTGATTTCTAATTAAATCGATTAACCAAAACCCCCGTGTTTACCTTTGCTTTACTATGATGAACTTTCATTCTAAAGTGTGAGTGTATTTTAATTTTAATTATCAACCAGTGTGTACGACACTACTCCGCCAATTTGTAAAAAGTAAAATTACATTTATTTGCGCTTCAATGCAGAGATTTATTAGCTGTTATTTTTAATGAACTGTATTTCTCGTACTTGTACGGTATTTTATTGAATTTATCAGCTAAATCAAATCACAACAAAATACAAGAAAAACGTGTGTACTTTTTAAAATTTCAATTATGGGTTAATAAATACATTTTTTGAGCCGTTGTAGCTGTAATTAATAGTGCTCGCTGTAAGTTTCACAGTACGCAAGCAACCCGGGTTCGATCTCCGCCGGCACCAATGAAATTGTTAATTGTAATTTTAAGTGCTGATTTACCACATGCTAGACAGTGAAGGAAAACATCGTAAGGAAACCTGCATGTCGCGTAACGGTAAGCGTGACGGTGACAAATAATATAGCACGGAGGAGGCCAATGCTCAGAAGTGGAATGTTTACAGGTTGAAAATGAGGCTAACCCGGCGGTTAACCCGGGTTTGATCTCCGCCGGCACCAACGAAATTGTTAATTGTTATCTGAGAAATAAAAAAAAATATTTCGAAGACATATGAAGTTCGCCAATACGCATTGGGGCAGCGCGGCGGACATTTCCTAGCGCTAAAACCCTCTCGGAAATGAGAGGATATGATGAACGTATATAGGCTGTGACTTGTAACTTTTCTAACTTTAAATACTTTTATTTGCTCGACAAATTAATGTAGCGAATTTTTCAGTTTACTCTATGAAAAGTTTAAAAAGCTTTTATAAATTGACTATAGTTTAGAAAACAAATAATATTGTTTTTTTTAATAATCTTATATGTAAAGCAAATCAAACAATGAGATCTTAACAAAGTTTACACAGGTACAATTACAGACCAATTATCAGAATATTCACATTCATCATCATCATCATTACATCCCTTCACAAGTCCACTGCACGGTCCTGAGCCATCCAT
This sequence comes from Parnassius glacialis, assembly GCA_033319125.1. Taxonomy (NCBI): domain Eukaryota; kingdom Metazoa; phylum Arthropoda; class Insecta; order Lepidoptera; family Papilionidae; genus Parnassius; species Parnassius glacialis. Next base: position 33,680,735 of record JAVANC010000001.1, read on the forward strand.
CGACTTCCTGCATATCTTACCTGTTCGTCACTCCATCTAGTGGTGGAACGCCCAACTCACATTGATGACTCATAATTATCACTTATTTAACCAATAACTATTTTTTATGTAAGACAGATTAAAGATATTTAAAATTGTATAAACGCGTAGAAGTAACCGTTTCTGCAAATAGTCGCCGGATACCTGCTCTGCACCTACTCGTATCGTAATGATCTCGTCCGATTCCCACAAAAGTAGGTACGCGTTATTATTATTGTCATCGGTGCGTGACGGACGGACATGTGATTATCAAGTAATGCGAGGCAGCGAGCCGTGCTCTGCGACAACTGTTAGTAAGAAGGCCTATAATTGAGATGGTTTCGACGAAACGATCAAAATTCAACGTCAACAAAAGGGCTGATGCGGCAACTACGGCCGGTTTCTTCAGGCGTTGTCAATTTTGCGCGGGCCACTTGCTAGCCCTAATTACCTCTTCGGCGAACCGTTCCGGTTGACGTACGTCTCTCATTAGCAACGTTTCCTTTGTGCAGTCAAATGTGATTCTTATTTTATACAACACTTAAAAACTTTCGAAATCATGTACGACCTCAACAGGATGCCTAAAGAAATAATTATTTAAAATAATTAATAGAATCAGGCGTTACTTTGCGGAAATCCATTATAATGGGGTTGTTATAAACCAATTTGCTTAATTCCGCGTAAAGAAATAAAATGATGTGTCCTGCCCAGTTTTAAGGGAACCTCCCACCCTCCCTTAATCGCGCGCACTACACCCGCTTAGCGGCCAGCCTCCGCAGAGTCTACTTCACCTGAGGATGCCTCGTGTAGAGGCGAAACACGTGTCGTATTTTCGAGAGAGGTGTGTCCTGCCTAGTGTGGTGGTGCTGGGGATGTTTAATTATTTGTTAAAATCTGTACTTCATATCATAAAAGTTCATGCCTTGTTTCTAACCCTTCTAAGGGCCGTGACCCTGTATCATTTTCCTTTTACTTATTTCTTCCTGAGTACGGGATTCACTTTGCCCGTGGCTCTTTCTTGATAATAAGTGAGCATCAGGACAACACTTGGGTAAACGATCGCGCGACTTTATCGTCTCTCATCTTTACGATAATGTTCGTTGTTCTTATATTAATTTATACAGTATTTGTGTAAGTACTAAAAAACCTGTAATTTTTCTCGACGGACAATAGAAATTAATAATACATACTGATATAATTAAAATGAGGTTAGTTATATTTTTAAATTAAGCTTACACATTTTTCTTCACTGATATATTGCGAATATTTACATATTTCGGTGTAATGCATTATCACGATACAATTTACGTAACAGCTGACTTGTAATGTACTAACAATATACCCGGATATTTCACAATTTGGTATTCGCAGAATATTGAAATGTCACGCGCATAACATCGATCACAAAAACCTGCCACAAATTCTTTTAGATCAATCGTTTTTACCTATTTCGTTAGATGGGTTATTGACTCTTCCGACAAAAAGCCGGACCCGGACATGATGCAGAATCTCCGACATTGTTTATGGTTTATTATCATTGCAGCTTGTACCCGTAATTAAAGCTTTTTTCAACTCTTAATTCCAAGTACTTGTGAGCGAGGAAATGTGTTTTGATTTAATAGTATTTTGTTGAATAAAATGTCCGTCGGCGTGTTGTAAAATCGATAGTAAGTTCTTTTCGAGGATCTATCTAAAATATTGATGGAAAATGTATTAAAAAGTTTGGTGTAACTGAATTTTCCAAAATATTTTAATGTTTTGAATTTATGAATAATTACTCGAGGTAAAGTAATGCTCTAAATATGGATGCGGCGCGAATAAATGGCATCATAATGTGCTGCTGTGTTTGTATGATGAGTGTCGAGAACCGGATAACGTTTTACCAGCAACGATGCATTTTATTTTATTCCTTAGGGGTGACGACGCGTCTGCATTGTTTCAATCAAGATGTAGTGTCTATGGACCACAGCAATCCACTTACCTACAAGTGGTCTGTGTCCTGTTTGTTACCCCTAACTTACAAAAAATTTGTTAATATTTAAAGTTAATAGTTATCTTCCTATAACACGGAACCAACAATACGGTATGGATCGAAAAGAATCAGAATCTTCCGGTCACCCGTTTATAACGGAGTAGGGGCATTATAACGATCAATAAGTCTAGTGTTCGACATATTTGAAGACAATGTTTGTACAAAAAAAAATATTTTTGGATTTTCGAGTTGTCCGTTGTGATTCTCCTCATGTCTGTCTTTATTGCAAGCGTTACATCGGATATGGGTAGGGTCAGGTAATTGTCTCCGCATTTGCACCGATATTGTGGCAATGTTATGGCCGGCGCGGTCAATGGCTTCCAAAAAAAATGTTTATAGAAGAGGGGTCCAAATGCTCATCGTCAGACGGATAATTCAGACAAAACAATTTCTATAAACGTGCGTTGATTTCTATAAATCATTTATTAAATGTCCTTTTACCATAACCGTCTTTAGAATAGAGGCCGATCACAATTCCACTGTTGAACACAGAGACAGTTTTCCACAAAGCATGGTACTGAGCTCTCTAATTTTATTGACTCCCTTCATATTTTATCAGGTTGTAACTTGATTTGTGCGTTAGTGGTCAGCCAACGTTATCATTGCGAGACTGCCACTCGAGAACCTGTCTTCTCCATCAGATTTTGGTCCTTCAAGGCCTATGGCACTTCAGCTTATTAATCCTTTGGTCTAACTCAGTTTCTGTTGTTGTACCGCGTATATCCTCGTTACGGTTGCACTAAATAACTAGAAAGTTCCTGGCTTCTGCAATTGTAGGATTATTTGCCGAAGTTTTCACCTTTGACATTATGACCATTTATCGGCCACAAGATCTTCCGGACGTTTCTATTGGTTGGCTCCGACGACACCCATCCATCGTCATAGAACAGTTAAATTTTAAAGTGGTAGAGTCATACTGCAGCTATATTAATAGTATAGTTGTAGCACGAATGGGGCGGCTCGACCACGGAAGGACCACGCTCTCACAGAATACCTGCGTAAAATAGCAGCTTAATGCTGCTGTGTTTCGAATGGTGAGTGTAGAGAACTGGAGACCCATTTTACTGGAAAAGAGGCATTCTATCTTAGTCCTCACGACTGAAAACGCATCTGCATTTTAATTCGCAAACGAAGATAGATGTACATGTCTATGGGCCACAGCAACCACTTACCATCAGGTGGACTGTGTGCTCGTTTGTCACCCTTATTAAAAAAAAATTGAAAGCTCATTAATTTAAATCATAGTAGCTAATAGTAATGAATATGGATTGCGAAAGTCAAAAATCTTACGATCAAATACGCCATTCGTTGTAAGCTAATTTTGAGCACTAGCATTTAAATTTAATTGGAATTTAACTTTAATTGGAGTGGAGGATAGGGAGAATTAGTTGTGGTAACAGGAAATATATTTTAACTGTGGCCAACTGCTAGTATTATTAAAAAAATAAAAGAAAGCAATACATCTACTGCCGTGTTCTGTTTTGAAGAAAGACAGAGTATGGACACGTTGTGACGCATTTTATGTCACTCTACATTCTTCAAGAATAACAACACATCTGTGGACTTCTTTGCTAGAAGTTGTTTACCAGTGTTTATGAGCTGTCTCGTTTGTCACTCTAATATTAAGGTGCTAATAATAATACTGCATTGAATAATGATTTATCGATGTTTTCAACTACTGCAGCAGCATTCGTGTAAAATATATTTAATTCATTCGTTACTCGGTATAACGGTCATCATCAAACTTAAGTAACACGAGGTATCATTAAAATAAAACTAAAAGTATGATCTTCCTGAACTTGGACGATGCACGAATGATTTGTTACACGTTGAGCGAATGCAACCCGACACTCGGTCAAAGACCGGTTCGCGTTATTTCGGAAATATTCGCAGGGCAGGGACCGCGGGTGGGGCTTGTTGCGGTCTGGACCACGATGATCTCATCCTATATTCTTTTATTTGGGAACATTTAGGTTTCACGTTACAGTGTGTCCGTCATTAAAATCAACATCCATTCTGCTGCTCTATCGGAAAAAATTAATACATATATAACTAGTCGCCCGCTCCGGCTTTGCCCGGGTTGGATTTATAATATTAATATTATTTATATTGTCTCCCTCGCCCCGACATCCCCGTCACCGCCACCCAAAAATAGTTACTGTGAGTTATCCTTAGAAGATAGACATGTTGTCGCGGACTCGTTTTATAACTTTTCAAGAAAAACAAATCAGCCATACATTATCTTCGTGCAACTTTCACTATTGATCCAGCGCACGATGGAAAAGCTCTCAAGAGGCACGAATTTTTCCGTCTTAGTTGACAGATATCATCATAACTATTAGCCTTATATATATGCATAAAATGTAGCCTATATCCATCTAGAATAATGTTCCTTTCAAATGGTGTAAGAATTTTTCAAATTGCAGCAGCAGTGGTTCCGGAGATTACCTTAAACATTTATACGAACTCACAAAATTCGCACTCTTCTTTTATAATATTATATAGATTCTGTGATAGAGATTTTTACACAAAGGAACAATACCTTTTGATATGCCTTTAATTGCTATTGTAGCGTGATCACTACTAGTCCTTGTTTGAAATACCTTTATATTTATCTTCATGTCCGTTCCTTTGTAATATTATGATATCAGGCGAGTAAGTACAAAGATTACATCTTTTATAAGCTCCGTATTCATCTACTCATTATTTGCTGAAAATGAACTGCTAACATAGGCCTCGGTCATAGACCGCTTCATAAGGGGAATATTAGCCATAGTTGGCACACTTGGCAAGCAGTTTGGCAACCACAGTTTTTTATTGTTATTATGTGGGGCATCTATATAGTTTACTCATCTGGCAGGGCTGTATAAATATATAATTGTAAATGAAAATGATAAACATACATAAATATCAACAAAATAAAATAAATACATAAAAATACATAAATAAATAAAAACCCAACCAGATGGAAGCCCTTGGCAGGGGAGACCAAACGGCTGAGGCTTAGGGGGAAAGGGAAAGAAATTTTATATTATTATTATTATTATTATTATTATTTTATATTATTCTACTGCCCATTTCATGTTTCATTTCCCTTCCGTCTTTCTTCTTCCGTCGTTTCTTATGACATTCACGGGAAGAGAAGATAGTATTAAATTGTGTACCTACTATAAACAAACTCCTTAATCATTATTTTGTTGCCAATTGCAGGATTTGTTTTACCACATTGTAGTTTTTTCGGAATCTTATTATGTAGTTCCGCATTTAATTTAAAACAATAAAAACAAATTTAAAACAATAGTTAGATTTCATATTAACCATAACTGTGTTTTGCCTAAGGTTTTATAGTAGTTTTTTTTTTATAAGAGAGGGGGCAAACGAGCATGCGGCTCACCTGATGGTAAGTGACTACCGCCGCCCATGAACAACCGCAACACCAGGGAGGGAATTGCAGATGCGTTGCCGGCCTTTTAAAAAGGAGTTTCACTATAAACTAACTTTGGACACCAATAATGATAGTAGGAGGCAAATAATAGGTGCTCCTATACATTTAACTACGTACATCTTATTTCTGAGAAGGTTTTAGGGTAGGGAAATGTCCGCCGCGCTGCCTCAATGCGTGTTGGCGAAGTTCACATGTCTTCAAAATATTTTTTTTTCTTATTTCTCAGATAACAATTAACAATTTCGTTGGTGCCGGCGGAGATCAAACCCGGGTTAACCGCCGGGTTAGCCTCATTTTCAACCTGTAAACATTCCACTTCTGAGCATTGGCCTCCTCCGTGCTATATTATTTGTCACCGTCACGCTTGGCAGGCGTTTTCTCAATTCATAGTATGAGAATATTCTTTGCACTTTTGCCGCTACTTTTCGTCGTTTTTCTGGATATTTCTTATTTGATTATACTACTAGAAGGTTATATAATGGCATCTGTCAAAGGCCGGAAGTCTTTTCTAATACTGCCCTAAGTAGCATCACTCTGTATACACTCTATATATCCATTATCCATCTCATCTCGTAAGTATCGACTTACGAGATGAGATGGATTAACTTCACCGCCACCACGCAGTTCTACTTCTATGTTCGATTTAACTTGCCTTTTAGTCGCTTAATACATTTCTGGATGCGCTTATTTAATGATCAATAGAATTATTATTAAAAAAAATGCTGATGAACATTTCTATCTCTTAGTGATGTCAATTTATGAAATTCCTATATATATTAATATTTATACTTCTATCGTTTTTTTTAAATCTTATGTAACTTATTACTTATAAGTACTAAAACTAATTGCAATGACTCAAAAGCAAAGAAACAATCGGTTGCCATACATGTGTCGCGTTACAGAACAACGACGGCGCAAGGCCTACAAAGTGCACCGCACTCGGCAGCGCAGTTTTTATTTGCTTTTCCCTTTACTTGTTCGCTTAATTATGGATTTCCGCCGACAAAACCGCGTGCGTGCATTGGAACTGGTTTCGAAAAGCTTTCTTTAAATCCCAGTATCTTAAGAAAATAAACAACTTTTACAATAGTTTTATCGATATTCGGAATGTAACTCAGATTATTACATAAATTTTAAATTTTTTGCACTGGTATTCAGTCCTTGTTATTGCATTTTATTAATCCCGTTATCAATTTGAATAGCGAGTAAATTTTTAAGAAAACGTTAAATATATTAACCTCGTTCTCCCAAGAACATGTATATTGTAAACATGCTCCGTACTTTTAATATGGTTTCTTAGAATTTCTTAGTGAAGTAACGATGTATTTATTCGCGAATATTTACATTCGACGCGTAAATGGGATGCTGGAAGAAAAATATTTGATGCGATCCATATGGTCAGATAATCCATATTGATAGGCGAGAGGAAGATAATTGCGTATCTCGGTACGCTAGCGGTGGTTTTGCCCGCTGGATATTCAGCGCGACGCGGTCCGCTGCGGGTTCTGGGAAGCACTCCCCACACGGCCTTGCGATGGAGCATCGCTCAAATGTTTGTTTTACTTTCGGAAGATTCAAATATGGCCACTGCAAAATTTTACAGTTCGCGTGAAACGTCGGCTGCATACGACGTTTTGTTTGCGCAAACTACATTAGCGCGGACAATTTACAGCTGGTTCGGTTCAGCCCGATTTCTAGGTGTATAAACATTTACCTACTGATTAGCCTTTCCTTTGGTAATATGCGATACGCAGAACATGACTATGCTCATACGGCCTTTATAAATAACATTGTGATTCGTTAAAATACGGTGCCATCAAGTCGTATCTTATTAATTATGTAAAGAGATATTATACATATTTGAAATTATTTACTTTTCTTTTAACAAGTTTGTCCTTAGCCATCTGCATTTGAATTCTTAGTCTAGGATAACTGTAGATAATAGATGTAGGTTTCTATGGACCATAGCATCTATTTATAGTGCGTGCTCGTGCATCTCGTCGTATATAACCATAGATTATAGCCGCTAGTGTGCTGTTGTGTTATCGGGTTATATGCAGGACTCTGTTTCAGTTGTAGAATACAATCGATAGCTACATCGGGTTTCCAGTGTTCCCGACGCTCAAGTGTCGTGATTTCCTCATTCGCGAGCGTTTGATGTAACCAGGGATTGATTGCGGTTCAGGTACGAGGTTACGCTACCGGTATAAAATATCGATATCGCAATTTTTTAAAGGTAGACCGAAAGCGCTTAAAATTCACAGAAAAAAAACCGGTATAAAATAACGGTAGCGCTATTTTTAAGAGGTTTTGTTATAACTTTGTATAACCTCTACATAACCGTAATTATTACGGTAGCGAAAAATATCGCGACGTTGCATGTTCTCTCAGCGACGTGAGTGGTTATTTGTTACAGCGGCTCGTGCAGAAAAATATCAATCGCGAAATACAAAAAAATATTTCAAAAACTAAATTTGATACATACTTGACCAAGGTAAGATATTATTATTATTTTTTAAATCACAGATTTTTATTACAATACTTAGGTCACTCAATAAGTTTTGAGATATACAAAAAATATTCTAGATACTATTAATATTTATTTTACATCTTTTCAAACTATTCTCCATCATGCTCTATACAAAGTTCCATTCGCCTAAACCAACTCTGAAAACACTTTCGCCAGTCTTGATCTGCCAGGTCGGAAATAGCTTCTTCGTAGGCAGCCACGGCTTCTTCGGCGCTTGAAAAAAACTTGCCTTTTATTTTTTCTTTGACTCTTGGGAACAAAAAGAAATCACAAGAAGCTAAGTCAGGGCTGTAGGGTGTGTGACTTAGAGTTTCAATACCAGATTCTTCAATAAATGCTTTTGTTCAAATAGAGGTATGTGAAGAGGCGTTATCGTGATGCAGCATGATTCCCCGAAGCCCGGTCTTTGGTCTTCTCTCCCGCACAGCTTGAAAAGCTTTGGGTAATGTAACTGTATTATACTTTTCAGAGTTGACGGACCTTACTAACTTATAACAGTGGTAGAGCCAAGCGGTAGCTTTTGCTGCCGCACGGATGGGCCAGCTTGAACCGGAGTGGTACCACGACCTCACAGAATACCAGCCTAAAGTAGAGGTTTACTTCTGTGTTGCGCTTGGTGAGAGCAGGTGGCCGGAGGCCCAATCCCCCCCCCCCCCCCTCCCCATCAACATGGTAGTGGAATTAAATAAAAGACTACCCAAGGAGGGTACCCAGCACCCCTGGAGAATCCCTCGCTGAACATCCACGACCAAACTACTTCACTCCTGAGCGTGGGTGCTCAGGCTGCCCCGCGTATTCTTGGGGGGGGGGGGGGGGGGGCAAAATTCCGCTCGCGACTAATGCTGCTCGGGGCAAGCGGAGCAATACAACCAAGGCGACCCCTGTCACGCTATCCGTGAATTTTTGCAACATCAGGGGACTTCATTCCAACCTTAACGCTGTCCATTACCATCTAGAGACGGCGAAGCCGGCCTTGCTCTTTTTAACCGAGACTCAGGTGTCCTCTCCGGCTGATACTTCATATCTCTCCTACCCGGGGTACAAATTGGAACACTCCTTTGTGCCCCGGGCTGGAGTTTGCGTATACGTCAGAGAGGACATCTGTTTTCGACGCCTCGGCAGTCTTGAAGGTACGGACCTGTCCATCCTATGGCTGCGCGTAGACAGCGACGACCATCCCCGCGTCTACGGGTGCCTCTATAAGGTCCCATAGCGATAATGCCGACACAAACCGACTCATCGACCACGTGCAGACTCCGTGCTACAACAGGTCCCATCCCCAGAGATCGTGATACTCGGTGATTTCAACGCCCACCACGCTGAATGGCTTGGTTCTCGTTTAACCGATCATGCGGGTAGATATGTCTATGACTTTGCTTTGGCATATGATCTAACACAACTGCTTACTTCGCCTACGCGGATCCCAGATGTGGAAGACCATGTACCTTCCCTGTTGGACCTTCTGCTGACCTCTCATCCGAACGGATATTAGGTCTCCGTCGATGCCCCTCTGGGCTCTTCGGACCATTGTCTGATCTGGAGTACGGTGCCACTCACGCTCTAATCGCAGTTGCGATCTGCAGCTTGCCGCCGTGTTTGGCACTATAGGTCAGCTGATTGGGACGGGATGCGATCTTTCTTTGCATCCTACCCTTGGGGGTGGGTTTGCTTCTAGCTAGATGATCCCAGCGTTGTTACCGATTCTGTTGCTGATGTAGTACTTCAGGGTATGGAACTTTTTATTCCATCTTCTGTGGTGCCCATCGGAGGCAGATCCCAGCCATGGTTTGGTCGCTCCTGTAAAATAGCATCACGCTATAAGCAGGAGTGCTACCGGGCCTGAGCTGACGCATCAACGTCTCGGGATGTAAACACCAGCGCACTTAAAAAGAAGTATAATTCCGCCTCCAGGTCCTTCATCAAAAATCAAAGCGTCATTGCCAAGGCAAGGTCTGAGCACATCGGCAGAATTGCCGAGAAGCTAGCTCGCCTTCCTTCGGGAATCTGTGCATTCTGGTCTCTCGCCAAGGCTATCCAAGAGAACTTCTGTTAGCCATCGCTTCCATCTCTGCACAGAGAGGACGACTCACTGGCCCATGCCGCAAAGGAGAAAGCCGATCTGTTGAGCTCTCTTTTTGCGTCCAACTCGACTCTAGATTAAGGGGGGAACACACCGCAGACCATCCCGCGATGTGAGTGCTCCATGCCGGATGTGCGGTTTACACAGCGCTCGGTTCGCAAAGCACTCTTCTCCCTGGACGTCAGCAAATCAAGTGGGCCCGATGGAGTCCCTCCTATTGTGCTGAAGGCATGTGCTCCGGAGTTGGAACCGGTTTTAACGCGTCTTTTCCGGTACTCCTACTCCCAAGGCGTAGTCCCGAATTCATGGAAGACAGCTTTGGTCCACCCGATCCCTAAAAAAGGCGACCGCTCAGACCCGTCCAACTACAGGCCTATCGCCATCACCTCCTTGTTCTCCAAAATAATGGAATCCATTATAAACTGCCAGCTCATGAGGTACCTTGAGGATCACAAGCTGATTAGTGACCGCCAGTACGGTTTTTGTCGGGGTCGATCAGCTGGTGATCTTCTAGTCTATCTGACTCATAGATGGGCTGAGACAGTAGAGTCCAAGGGGGAGGCATTGGCCGTTAGTTTGGACATAGCGAAGGCCTTCGATCGGGTCGGGCACAAAGCGTTTCTTTCGAAGATTCCTTCCTCTGGGCTTCCCGAGAAATTGTGCAAATGGATCACAAGTTCCCTTGCTGATCGGAGCATCAAGGTCGTAGTAGATGGTGCATGCTCTGATTTCAATCCTATCAACACTGGTGTTCCACAAGGTTGCGTGCTATCACCAACGCTGTTTCTCCTGCATATCAATGATATGTTGCTAACTGGTAGCATTCATTGCTATGCAGACGGCAGCACTGGTGATGCCTTATATACCGGCCGTGCCAATATTTCTCGGGAAAATGTCGCCGAGTACCGGGACAAACTTGTATCTGAAGTCGAGTCTTTGCTTAACAAAGTCTCGGATTGGGGCCGACTCAATCTAGTCCAGTTCAATCCCCAGAAGACACAAGTTTGCGCGTTTACCGCTAAAAAGAACCCCTTTGTCGTATCTCCTCAGTGTAAAGGCACTCCCCTTGCTGCTTCAGCTAGTATCGGAATCCTTGGCGTCGACATATCCAATAGTGTGCAGTTTCGTGGTCACTTGGAAGGGAAGGCCAAATTGGCCTCTAAAAAGCTTGGCGTGCTCAACAGAGCGGAACAGTATTTCATGCCGGCAATCGCTTGCAACTTTACAAGGCACAAGTTCGGCCCCACATGGAATACTGTTCTTATCTCTGGGCCGGGGCACCCCAGTGCCAGCTCCTTCCACTTGACCGCATCCAGCGCAGAGCGGTTCGAATCGTCGACGACCGAGTTCTTTCTGATCGGCTCGATACACTGGCACTTCGTTGAGATGTTGCATCTCTTTGCGTATTTTATCGCATCTATCACGGGGAGTGCTCTGAGGAATTGTTCGAACTAATTCCAGCCGCTCAATTTCACCATCTCATATCGCGACAAAACTCGCGTACCATACCATACCATACCATCTGGATGATTGGCGGTCCACCACTGTGCGATTAAGAAGAAGTTTTCTCCCTCGCACAACTTCCTTGTGGAATCGATTACCACCAGCGAATTTTCTGGACCGATACGACCTAGGGACCTTCAGCCATCACCTTCGATTTCGGAGAGCAAACGAGGGATCCATCGACAACAAAGCTTCTTCACTCCAAGATGTTGATGTAGGATGGTATGAATGCTCCTCGAACTAATGCCTACAATCTTATCAATGTCCGTATATGATATTCGTGGGTCTTCTCGCACCAACATTTTAGTAGTCCATACATTTTCTGCCGTTACTGTTACTGTTTGCGGGGCCTCGGTTCTTTGATCATCTTTACGATTAATTTTACCCCTTTTGAATTCAGCAAACCACCTAAAATTGTTGCGCGTGATGGAGCTGAGTCCCCTAATGCTGACTGTAACCGTTGTAAACTTAATTGTTCGGTTAAACCATAATATATCAATGCGCGCAAATGTTCACGGTTAAGATCCATCGTTTTAAATGAAAAGCGCGGGAAGCGTTGCAGGAAAATTAATAGAACTTTGTTTTTTTTTAATATTGATTAATTGGCTTATGGAGTTCTATTTTTTTTTAAATTGCCTTTTAGAAATAGTTATTGGTAGAATTAAAACATTCATCTAAATTTCACGCGGACGTAATCAAATCTTTCTTTAAGAAAGAGAGACGATTCCATTGAGAATATAAATAATTTGTGTTTTTTTTTAATTTTGTACATTGTTTGTACTTTATTTGTTCATGCTTTTCTTTTGTTCATGTATGTAAATATCTTTTTCTTTCGCTGAAGCAAACCCAAACGCCTTTTATCAAAATCACCGGAGGTATGCATATAATCGTACAATCTATCTAGCAGTAGTATGCTTTCTGTGTGCTTTGTTAAACACGTCCTCGACAGCCCTGAATATGAAACTGAAGAGTGGAGACAGATCAAGATTGGTGTATTTTTATAAAACTGCTAAAAATAACAAAACCATATCTTGGGTTTGCCCTAGTTTGGAGCCCTAGCTTCGCCACCGTCGAATAGATATACGTAAAAAAATACTGTGTAAAATACCTTCAGAAAACTATAATAATATTATGATAATTATTAATGGATAATTTTCTTATTATACCGAATCCGTTAAGGTGATGGCGACGCAGTGTGACGGGATTTACTTTTGTTTTTTTTTGTGTAAGTGATTTGATATTAAGAGTTGCAACTTTCGATGCCTTGGTTTTGCTTTAAAACTCGTCCGGATTCGAACTTTGCTTAAATTAAAAAAAAATATTGTTATTATATAAATTTTCAACTATAAGTTCAAATTTGGTTGAGTTTCAAAGTCATACGAAGACAAGAAATAGCAACATGATATATTTTTCGCCACACTGGGTCAACTTATTATAAAGCTAAGGTAATTTTTTTGCTAGTGCGTGCAGTGCGGGGTCGATGGGGTGTCACGGTCGGCCGGCGGTAACCGAAAGAAACCTTTATGTTGTTGGTTATAGTAGCGAAAAATATAACGGTACCCTTATTTTTCGGTACCGAAAAATTTGTGTATCTGAATTTTAAGCTATCGCAATAAAAAGGTATGACGTCATACCCTTAACCGTTATAACCCATAATTTTTCGGTCATGCAATCCCTGGATGTAACGTGTTCCGCGGAAGGCAACTGTCGACGGCAGCTGCGCAGCGTTGCGCAACGGCTGCGCGCGGAATGGCGCTCCATTAGCCACTAGTACCGCGAATTGTTTCCGCCACGGACCTCACCATATTCAATTGATCTTTTTTATAGTTGACAAACTGGCACACAGTCCACCTGATCATAAGTGAATGCTGTGGCCCATAGACATCTACATTTGTCCTCAATTAATAATCAAAATGCAGATGCGCTGCCACCCCTGAGGACTAATTGGAATGCCTGGTTTTCAGTAAAAATAATCTCCAGTTCTCTACACTCACTATACGAAATACTGCAGCACAAAAATGCTATTTTACACTGGTATTCTGTGAGAGCATGGTCGCCGCTCGTGGCGACCCATACGCACTACAACCATAATATAACTGCAGCATGGCTCTACCATGTTAACACGTCTTATCGCGTAATCAAATTACGCCGGTGTTATTAGTACAGATGATCCGACGGCGCTACGTGCAATCAGCGAAATTTTTGAATTAAAATTGGTTCACATTGGTTAAAGATATATTAAATTATATTTTTTTCTGCACATGTTATCAAAAGGTGATGAGAGAATCTCATTTTATTTATTATAAATTATTAATTTTAATATTTATTAAGTATCAAGTTTTATTTTGGCTTCATTCATGTGACTATCCGGAACATAATAAAGACACACAGTCACACACTGCAGTTAGGTGACTGTATATGTCATTGTTTTTCTAGCTTTCTGCTAGAAAGCCGAAACTCAAACACAACATCACAAACCTGACATTGTAGAAGACAACGACTATGATTTTTAACTTCTTGTTGTTTATTTGTTTTTCGTCACCGAATCTCGAAGTCATCAATATCCGTTCGATCGCAGGTTCAAAGACGGGGTGGCGTATCCGTGGTCGGCGGGCGTGTCGAACCTGATCCTGTACCCGGAGGCGGCCAACCAGACGCTGTACACGCGGCGAGCCGCCCGCACCGACTCGGGCAACTACACCTGCCGCATCAGCAACGAGACGCACAGCGAAACTCACACCGTGCGCCTGGACATCTTAGGTATTGTGATCTATTCTATACATATAAAGTGAAGGGTTATTCATAGTTATTAGGGGAGCTTAAGCACTTTTATGGATAATCTAACATTAGAAACCTTTCCTTTGGCAAATAACTAGGGTTAGTAGGAATTAAAATGTAAATTCACTATTATTTGGCAATAATGACAATCACAAATAAGACAATTGGATTATAAATATAAGTAATATTAGGGTAACAAACGAATTCTTACATAACCCTTTGTTCATCAGGATTTGCCTATATTAAATAAATATTAAAAATATAAAATTATTTATAATTTAATAGCTGCACCCCTCGGTTTTACCCGCGTAAGTTCGGTATTGGGATAAATTTGGGCATATATCCTTCTCCAAAGTCCCATCTATCTCTAATACCAAAATTCATCAAAATCGGTTCAGCGGTTTAGGCGTGAAAACGTAACAAACAAACAAATAAACAAACTCACTTTCTAATTTGTAATATTAGTTAGGATAATAGACTGCCCTATCTGGCAGTAATCTATTTCTTTTGGAATACTAAAAGCTGTTCTATTAGTATATATATAGTGCTATTCTCTCTAGATGGCAATATATACAATATTATATATTGCCAGCTACGGAGTAGAGTCTCTCGCTATACACCAGTGATTCCCAAATATAATACTGTTAATGATCAATGATAAATGCTTCTTTTCAGTTTATTACATAACTAGCTTTTTACCCGCTGCTTCGCTCGCGTGAGCTTGAATTTAGAAACATCATTAAATGCTGCTCCGTGCCAAATTTAGCAAAATTCGATCACTTTTAGAATCACCTCGGTGTCTGTGTCTCTATGTCTGTCAAAGATTTTTTGAATTCTAAAAGACTATTAGACTTAGATATATAGTATATGTAATATACGTATTTGATATAGATATAATATACTTTGAGAACACGTGAATATATATGTCTATAAACACCTATTATTTTTTATATCTGACGTGTCTTCCGATGTATCATGTGTATCGAAAGGTAAATTGTCGAATTAAAGTTGGTTTTCTTTTAACAAAATTATGATTACTGCACATGGAATAAAAGTAAATTTGCAGATCTTATCACGCTTAATTTTAACTTTTTTTACGTGGGGTTTTTTTACGCATCTTTGAATGAAAGTTCCATAAAAACCTGCGTAAAAGAACATATCGTTAATGTGGAGCACCGACGCTCCGGGAAGTCTGAAGTATGTCAACATGTTTAATATGGTACCAACCATTATATCGGATCTGATAGACAACAAATTCTTGCAATAGAACACCGATTCCTACCAATAATGATTCCCGAAGCTATTACAATAAAATAAAAAAAACATCCTAATTTTAATAGGAAAGATGGCTGAGTGCTACCATCTGCTAAGGACCCCATAATTAATAAAATTAAATTCAAACCCAAGCATACTATTCTAACTATGACATTAGGTCGTCAAACACCTCAGTCCTCCCGTGATCATGAGTGCTGTGAAGTGCCCAAAACATCTGGAATTTAAAAAGTTAAAATTAAACGCGATAAAATCCTTAAAATTAGTTTTATTCCTTATAAATTTTATTCACAGTGAACGTGAGGAGCACTACACTCATGAACGGGAGTAGAAAAATGTTCGCCCTGTTGTGGCGGTGAAATAAAATCTACCCCCTCATATCGTCCCGTCGTAAGAAGCGACATAGGAAAACAAACAGGAGATGGGATGGGCAGCATCATCTTACTGACAACAGATCAAAGTAATAATAGCTGCGGTTGCCAACCCGCCTACCAAGCGTGGCAACTATAGCAAATATCCAGCTACTTGACAATTTATGCGGGAGGCCTATGTTCATTTTAGTGAACTTTTGATATGCTGACGATAGTGAGTTGTACTCATCTTTGCAACCCTTAATATTTACGGTAGAGTGAAAACAAAAAAACCGGCCAAGTGCGAGTCGGACTCGCGCACCGAGGGTTCCGAACAAATCTGTAGGTATATAAGTTTAATATTATTAAAAATATTTTTATTATATGATGTAACTAAAAATTTATGCCTTTCGCAATGTTTCCTTTATCTGTGCTATAAAACGTTGCTTCCTACCAAATTTCAAGATTCTGAGTTCACGGTTAGTACCCTGTA
This sequence comes from Parnassius glacialis, assembly GCA_033319125.1. Lineage (NCBI taxonomy): Eukaryota > Metazoa > Arthropoda > Insecta > Lepidoptera > Papilionidae > Parnassius > Parnassius glacialis. Next base: position 33,697,236 of record JAVANC010000001.1, read on the forward strand.
GGCTTAGATTCCTTTGCGAATGTCGAAAATTTGCGGCATAAACGGCTGTATCTTTTGATTGCGTTGGCTTAGAAGTTTGATTTTTTCATAGCCCGCAAGGGACAGTAGATTTGAGTATTTGATATGAATTTCAGCTTGATACCTCCAAGCATTCCTGAGAAAAAGGGTCTTGACAGACAGACGGACGGACAACAAAGTGATCCTATAAGGGTTCCGTTTTTCCTTTTGAGGTACGGAACTCTAAATAAGTAACATCCGAAAATATGTATGAAATAAAAACTGGATATATTGCCCCATGAAAAGTCAAAAAGTAGCAGCAACGTATGTTGTTACTGGGCACAGGCTGCAGAGAGTTTTTGGCCCAAAAAGCGATTGCTGCGCTGATTCCAACGCGAGATGACCTCAACTGGGAAACTTTTCAGATATGCAGATTTTCCTTCACCGCTGAGAACGTGAACCAACACTTCAAATTGCAATTAAAAATATGCTAAAATATATAATAATGCTTACGTACCAAGAAATTAAAGTTTTAATCAGTTTAATTACCGCCTTTGACGAGTAAAATAAAATGAATCTTTGTTTAAGTAAAATCTGCTTTCTTTAATTAAAGTTTTTCCGCAAGAGCCTGTTTTATTTACACATTTACATATATTCGTCAGAGCTATGAAACCAGGACTGTTACAAATATCTTAATATGTCTGAAAATATGAAAGCGATCTTAAATTATAAACTGATTTATAAGTCTCATTAAAGTTAAAAAAGTAAAGTAGCAGCTAATATACGTCTCCCTACTGTGTACAGGGCTCCTCATTACCTATGGTGTTTTGTGGGAAGAAAAATATAGTATGCTGCAATGCTTTCAATGCATATTAACAGTTTTCATATCTCCACGGCTATTTTAATTACTCAGACATCTAGGTTTCAAGATACACGGCCCTCGTATTTGTTTAAATACAATTCATTAAAACTGAAACTAAGCTTTTGCATGATTGGTCGACCACATCTACACATCCAACGATGCCACGAACGAATTTTCAATTATTTACATCGCATATTCAGTAGCATTATATTATTTAATTTTATTAGAGACTTACCATTTTAGTTTATTTAGAAGTAAGTAGATGGCGCTATTATTAGATGAAATAATGAAAGCCAAAACTATACTATCTAGTAAGTAATATTAGCGATAGAAGCGAACATTTATTTATTATATCAATAAGACATAAAGTGATGTCAGTTTATTAAAAGTTCTGTTTCTGTTAAAAAATTCGCTATCAGCGCCGCTCGTGGTGAAAAATGATTTAATGATATCGTCATATGACCATATCATTAAAAAGCAACGTTGTATTTAGTTATTAATATCTTCAAACGATTTCTATTCATTGATATGGTCAAGCTATATCATGACATTGTCAACAAAAAGTGTTATCATGAAATTACCACACATTTTCACAAAATGATAGAAGACTACTTTATAATTTATAATCAATTCTTCGATCTGGCCACGACATATTATATAAAAATCTCTTTAATAAAACTATAATGATAATGAAAATTTTGCAATAATTGCAGACAGACCAGTTTTAATCAGTTTACATGTATTTGAAATAAAAACCTTATCAATTTTCATACTTTTTATAGACGACTCTATTATCTATTGAAATTATTACACCTTTAAAATAAAATAACAAAAATACTAAAAAACTAAACGTTAGAATTTTTAAATGATTTTGGTAATCCAATTATTTAAACGTGTAAGTTTAATTTATTAGTAAATGAAGGCAAAATAAACTACTTTTTCCATTTGATGATTTAGATGGTGCTGTTTTGATAACTAAAGCGGTGTAGTTTAAAATTATTTTACCAAGGTAAACTATATTTTAAACTTTATTTTGTTTGTATTTGAAAAACATCCGTCATTCTGCCTGTAACTAAGATATAATAGAAAATTATTAAATACTTAATCTTGTTTTTTTTAAATCGGATAAAAAGTAGCCTATAAGTTGTGTCGAGTTACTACAACTCTACACACAAAACTACTCACATACAAAATTTCATGTAATCGGTCCAGTAGTTTTTGCGTGAATCCGGAATACGCAGACAGACAGACAGACAAAAATTCTGAAACCATTAATTTGGCTTCAGAACCCTTTATTTAGTCCCCTGGACTTGTTTTTTCAAGAATATCTTAGAATTACAGACACGACTTTTCTACAAATTTATTATATTATAGATTATGTTAATAGTTGTGATTATAATTTATTGTTACTTTGACACAGTTTTTTATTTCACCTTGTCGTCCCTGCTAACTACAAACAAAATCAAAGTGATCCCTGGTCAAAAAAAGTTTGGGAAAGCCCACTATACACAGAACTAGCTGAACCACTGTACACTTTAGAAAGACATTTCGGAATATCTTGAATTATTACGACTCCACCACTCAAATGGATCACTGATGCAAAGTGCGAACTAAACGGCTTCTTTTCAACCGACTAGCCGGAGAATCGGCTCTATCATATATATATATAATATATTTATTTCTAATAACTTACTCCAAATAATAGAAAAAACTGCGGTTTTTAACCTGCCTACTAAGCGAGGCAATCATACCCCTATGACCTATGAGGAAATCTATTACTCTCCTATTCCCATATTGATGACTTTTTACGCAGATTCAAACCAGAGTCGGAGTCAATATTTGTGCAAAAATACAAATTGTTTGTTTCAAAGTCTGCTGTGCTGTGATAGTTTCTGTGTGTCAGCCTACCTAATAAAGATATAAGAGTAAGCATAAGCTAATATGTAATCTAAGGCATTATGTAACGTAAGGCTCTTGTTCTGTGTAGTTTATAGTTTACGTCGTAGTGTTAAACAAGACAGGAGGACTTCATCAAGTATCGTATTTCTACATGATAATGATTATTAATTGATTCTTCATAGAATTTAAAAATACGATATTTAATGATTCTCTTCTCATTCATCATTCTTCATCGAATTGGGATGTGGTTGTCTATGATGACTTATTAAGTGGCGAAGCTTGCGAAGACACTTATTGATTTCACGATGTCTGTCCGTCTGTCCCACAATTATCTCGAGAACGGTTTCGAATTTTCAAATTCTGTTTTCAGCAATCGATTACTGATCACCCAGGCATCTGAACCTCCAATTTTGAAATTGATTGCTCAAAAAAAAAGCTGATTGCGTCGCCACTTTGCTATGCTAGGTTTATTAATTCTTGTTATTCCGGCACTTAACCATAAGATGGGTCATGTGAAATTTTTGTCCAACAATACTGGCAATAATATTTTTAAATGCATTACGTTTTAAAACTCTTTGCGTTTTATTGTTATAATTTAATTTTGTCTTATAATAAAAAATAAATAAATATTGTTAACACTCAAAAATAAGTCCGTGGCGCAGTGGCTTAACAATGACTTGATACTAGGGCCGCGGGTTCGAATCCCGCACGGAACAAGTATTTAAGTATATCGCCTACAAATAATTGTTCCGGGTCTGGATGTTTGTCCTTGTAATATATATGTATGTAAACTGCCCCCGTGATACAGGAAAAAATCCCAGTGTGGAGGTAACGTGTTTTAAACAAAAATAAAAGAAAAAGAAAATCTATCGTATAACTATGTTTATAGTTAACGTATCTGTAATATTGACGTCGTCATGTCTATATGCTAACAACGTTAATATAATATAATCGAAATACAAAATCCTTTTCACGGCATTATTGGCACGAGGATCGAATTCCTCGTAAGGCTTATGTATTGCTTTTGACGTTGGTGCATAACATATTATAACATTAGGTAGGCGTCTAATATTGCTGACGACTGACTGATCGGGCGCACTTGCACGTCAATTCCGAGAATCGAACTAGTCGTTCGTGATTGGAAAATTATTATTCATCAACGTTGTAATTAACGCCATCTGTGTCCTTGTACGTAAGATATTGAGTTTTCAACAGCATCAGGTTTCATTCGAGGAAATATTTTCAATAGCGATTCTCACACGCAACGTTTCGTTTCGCAGAAAAGCCGACAGATGCGCCGAAAACAATGTTCATTTCGAAAGACCAGTGGGTGGAGGAAGGGGGCGAGGTGCGCCTGTACTGCGAAGCTCTCATCGGTAAGTTTCCGTTATACGACATTACACATAAAAATACTGATAACACAAAGTAATATAATGCTGACCTAATTTCGTATCATCAGTTCGCGGAACGAAAGTTTTGTCGCTGACTTTCCTCTTAAAGGTAATATTGCAAAAGCTGTGTGTAACATTAACTCGCTGGCTCTCAAATAATATATGGCTAATAAAAATAAATAATAATTATGAACACTGGTCCAGGTCCGCTGTAGTGTACGGAGCAAATAATTCAAGAAGATCAGCCTTTGCCGCCACGCTAGCAAGCGAATTGACAAGACGTCTAGCTCAAACTCTGACGCTGCTCCGCGACGTCATATTATTGTTATGTACTTTAAATATACTATATTGGTGTATGTTATTTCACTTATAAAATATATTATGCTGCTTTATTCAGTACCACTAATACACCATTACGGTCAAAGAGATTTACTTAAATGTCTTTGATTGCGGTTTTCGTTTTATATCATTAAACGCATTCAATTTTTTAAGTAATTGATATCAAATTTGTTTATACAAACCTATAAATATAAATACTATAAATTAATAAAAAAAATCATAAATTAATTCATAAGGAAATATCGAATCTCCGCTGGGGATTTTTAGCACAACTTTTCTCGCCGTTACCATGGTTGCCACCTCACCTAACCGTTACTATAGTTGCCACATTAGCCAAGAACAGCGGGGTCGCTACAGACTGGGGGCCGCGTCTTTGTTTTTTTTTTATAGGATAATGGTGATAAACGAGCACACAGTCCATCTGATGGTAAGTGGTTGCTGCGGCCCATAGACATCTACATCTATCCTCTATTACAAATCAAAATGTAGATGCGTTGTTACCCGTGAGGACTAAGATGGAATGCCTCATTTCCAGTAAAAAGGGCCTCCGGCCACCTGCACTCACCAAGCGAAAGGCAGAGGTAAACCTCTACTTCACGCTGGTTTTCTGTGAGGTCGTGGTACCACCCCGGTTCGAGCCGGCCCATCCGTGCGACAGCAAAAGCTGCCGCGTGGCTCTACCACTGTTAAAAAAATACTGTTTGTTCCATTATTTTTACAGATTGGCAACGGCAGTTTTTTATTATTTTAAATTGTTATCTGGAAGATGCTGCTGCCCATCTCCTGGTTTAGTCTTCCTTTGTCCCCTCTCACGACACCTATGGGATGTCATGGGCTAATGGTGGCTGTAGTCTGGTTTTTCAAGAAAGGCGACATAAGCTTTGTTAAAGATTTAGAGAGCGATTTCCCTTTTGAACCACGTCTACATGAGCTGGTGTTAAAAGTCACTGCGTATCGTTTTGCACTATTTCTTGACAACTTACCGAACAAGTTGACTTCCGAAAAAGTTTATTAAAGCCTTTACGGGAACCGGTGGCTGTGGGCCGGGCCATATACCTTTCGGCAAATTGTACAGAAGACTGACGAATTCAATCTGACACTTTGTCTTTCATATGTAGACTACGAGAAAGCATTTGAATCAGTTGAAATTTGGACGGTGCCAGACCTGTAGGACAGCCCAAATTTTAAGCGGTGCCAGATTGGCTGTCAAAGTGCTGAAGTGTCTGTACAGTAAGGCTACGATGGTTATACGAATACAGGACCAAAGTACAAAATCTATATGATTGTTGTGTAAGACAGGATGACGTTATATCACCCAAACTCTTTACCGCTTATTTGAAAGACGTTTCGACGAACAAAAGAACTGAAAAGGATATGACAGATGCGCCGACGATATCAACATCAGTAGCGAATACGTCACCCATTTTTTATTTGTTAACGGTATAATTATTATGGTAGAATCGCTGGAAGACCTTAGAGCTATGCTCAATAAATAGTGTCTCATGACCTCAACATGCACAAGACAAAAATCATGTGTAACGTTTATGTCACACATACCTATGCCGGTAGTTGTTGTCAACACTACGCTCGAAGTTGCTAACGAGTCTTTACCTGGAAAAAAGTGTCCCACTAGGTAAGTCTAACTACGACCATAGCTCAGACGATGGATCCAGTTCAACTGGGCAAGATTCGGGAAAGTTACGACACATCTTATCGTCATGTATTTCTAAAAAGTTAAAATAAAACCCCGTATTGCCAGTAACCAGTGAAGTCGATGAATTCAATTGGCTCAGGACCATTCTCAAAGGCGCTCACTTAGGGGGACTTTAGGCCTAGGGGAAGCCTATTTTCAGCAGTGTACTTGTGAATGTTTGTAATATGATTATAATTATACAGCAAATTATATGTGCGATGTTGTTACACATTACCTATACATATACACAGTCATGTCATAAGTATTGTCACACAGTAAAAACTTTGCTTTTAGAATGCTGGCCACAAAAAAGTTTATTGAATTCAAATTTCGAATTGTTCATGAAAATAAAACTGTATACTTTTTAGAATTTTACTCATTTTTAAATATGGAGTGGACGCTTAAAGAAGACCGTGTTGCAGTTATTGCATTGCATCGTTGCGGTTACGCGCCAATTAAAATTTTTGACATACTGAAAATTTGAATATAGCCAAAAGATTCGTTTATCGTACCATCAAACGATACAGTGAAGATTCTAGTGTAGATGACAGGTCAAGAAGTGGTCGCCCTCGGTCTGTTAGGACTCCAGCAGTGATAAAAGCTGTGAAGGCGCGAATTCAAAGAAATCCCAAACTAAGCAGAAACTGTTGGCCCTTCAGATGGGGTTAAGCAGAACCACGGTGAATAGGGTGTTAAAAGAAGACTTAGGGCTTCGGGCATATCGAAGAAAAACAGGACATCGTTTGAATGCTCGTCTAATGGACCTGAGACTGAAGAGATGCCGCGCTTTGTTGAAGCGGTACGCGGGAAAAAAATATCGGGAAATTCTTTTTTCGGATGAAAATTTTTTTACCGTAGAAGAGAGCTACAACAAACAAAATGATAAGGTGTACGCACACAGTAGTGAAGAAGCGAGCAACCGTATTCCGCGTGTCCAACGAAGTCATTTTCCATCCGCGCTCATGGTATGATAGGGAGTTTCTTATTGGGGCTTAACAGAGGTACATTTTTGTGAGAAAGGTGTAAAAACGAATGCAGTTGTGTATCAAAATACAGTCCTGACGAACCTTGTGGAACCTGTTTCTCATACCATGTTCAATAACAGGCACTGGGTATTCCAACAAGATTCGGCGCCAGCTCATAGAGCGAAGAGCACACAAGACTGGCTGGCGGCGCGTGAAATCGACTTCATCCGGCACGAAGACTAGCCCTCCTCCAGTCCAGATTTGAATCCGTTAGATTACAAAATATGGCAACACTTGGAGGAAAAGGCGTGCTCAAAGCCTCATCCCAATTTGGAGTCACTGAAGACATCCTTGATTAAGGCAGCCGCCGATAATGACATGGACCTCGTTCGTGCTGCGATAGACGACTGGCCGCGCAGATTGAAGGCCTGTATTCAAAATCACGGAGGTCATTTTGAATAAACTTTAGTGTCATAAGAATCTATATTTTGTTAAGTTCATTTTGGTATATAAATGGTTACATAATGAATAAACTTGTTTCAATTATTTTATATTAAACATGTGACAGAATTTATGACCTGACTAGGTATACACATATACGGCTGCCAAGCAGGCGTTTTTATCTACATATTATGTCCGGGTGATTAAAATTTGATTTGAAAATTTACAATGCCGATTACTAAGAAGTACCCCCGTCCTCAGGGCGCTCGTATCTGGCGGACGCACTAAGCGATCTACGCTGGTGGAAGGTCTGGCCCAACGGCACCGAGGGTGACTTACTGCCCACGCAACGCGAAATCAAAACTTCTCGGTAAGAAATATGCTCCAATTAGCTACTTAGTAATTAATTATTTTATCTGATGTTTCTTGTTAAAGAAATAATAGTTTTCCATCTCAACGAGATATGTTTACTGTCAATCGTTTCGGTTTTTTGTGGTTGCGCAAGCTAGGTCACAGTCCACCTGATGGTACGTCAATACTTTGGCTCTTAGACACCTACCGGTCTTTAATTATGAAACAAAATGTACAGCGTTGTCACCCCTGACGACTAAGAACCACGACTATTCTGTGATAGCGTTGTACTTTCCTGTTAGAGCCGACTCACTCGTGCCGTAGCAATAATATGCCGCAGCATATATAGCGTTTGCAGCGTTATCACTTATGCGGTTTTGATAAAGTTTCTTGCCAATTCGCCTGCTGAGTGGTGCCTGTATACTGCTGGCGCATTTTTGAAAAGGCAATAAGCTCAAGACTGATAAAGGCTGGTTTGATACACGTGTGTGCTTACTGAAGCGATATTAGTTAGAATATCGCTTCAGTAAGCACACACGTGTGAGGCGATTTAATTTCGAAACCAGCGGTAAGTTCACTTCAGTTTCTTAGGTAATAAACCGACAAACTTCACTTTGTGCTTTTTTTATTCCGATAATTTTGTCACTTTAAGTGACTTATTTAAGTTTTAGAAATTTTTATGCTTAAATTAATAATAATCTTAGTGTCTCACTTAAGTTTAAGTCTTTTTATTAATACACTAATCCTAATATTTCTTGACTCAATATGATATGATATTAGAAAGTATTCTCCTTTTTTTTAACCTCCCAAATTGGGAGAATGCTTGTTTTTTTGTAACAACAGCATTCAACAGCTGTCCATGATACTTACTTAAAACAAAGAATTCTACAGGTCAGGGTTCGTCTCTATTGACCCCTCATAGTTTTCAGCCTAAAATGCAGAGAACGCACTGCTTCTCGGTGGCGAAACTAAATCCACTATTCAAATTGGACATCAATCGGTTACTTTATTTTTCAACATGTTTTTCAACATTGTAAAAGGCTTTGATTAGTCTTACCTAAAACATTTAGATACATAGATAACAATAGAGTAATATTTTATGCCAACAGAGATGATGTGGAGGACATAATCGGCGCATATTTGAGCATCGAGCGTGTGTCGACGCTAGACTACGGCACGTATGTGTGCGTCGTGCACAGCAACGACTTCGTGTCGCGCAGCTACGTCACGCTCCACTACAAGAGTGAGTGCACACGTTATGTTGTTAATTTCTATATTTATAACCTTAAATACATTGATAACTGCTTTATACTTCAGATAAGAATTGCTTAAAATATTTTTATTGCGACTTTGTTTCGTATGAATAAACCATTATAGTGTAAAATGTACAAAAGTGTATGCGCAATGGCTGTAAGTTGGTGTTGACGAGTCGTGGCGCTGTTTATATGTAGATTAAAGTAGGGACAGACTGGTCCCACGTTCGCAACGTATGCCGTGCAACGCTCCTACGTCGGTGTACACACTTGTTCTACATATGTAACGTACGTATGGCGTCAGACACTTGTTACTTCTTAGCGGACTTAAATTTATTTCATGTTTTCTGATTCTGAGAGTGAGTTTGTGAATGATTTACTTAGTCTGATGTTCATAAATGGAATATATCCATGTCAAAAAGTAATTTCACTCACTCTCCCATGCTTTATTACATAATGTATCATCGCGATATTCAACACGTTTAATATTCTAAATACATTCGTATCACATTGCTAAATTGATTAATCTGTTCATTCCCCATTTTCACCACAAAACACGTGCACGGTGCAAAGTTCTATTTGTTTATGATGTACTATGCGTAAGTTCAGAATGTGTGGGATTGCATACAAACATTCCTCCACCTTCCCACGCCGATCTGGACATCACAGACGTTGCGTGGACGTGTAAGTGTGTTTCTAATACATAATATATTTTTTCGTACAAAATCAAGCGGCCAGATATCATAATTGCGTTGCATACGTTGCGTACATGGGAGCAGTGTATCTGTAGCACAAATGAATTTGGTGTACGGTGCGCAGTGTGGGGGGACGGGGCCGGGGCGTGGTGCGGCGGCGGCGCGGTGCCGTGGCGCGCGCTGGCGCTGGGCGGCGCGGGCGGCGCGCTGCTGCTGCTGAGCGCCGCCGCGCTGCACCGCCGCTGCACGCCGCGCCTGCTGCTCGCCGCCCGCCACGCGCGCGCGCGCGCCGCCACGCCCGCGCACCGCGCACGAGGTACGCACGCACACGCACACGCACTATACTCTATACTCTATACCCTCACACGCACATGCACAAACGTACCAAACAAACAAGCGCATTATCTTATATACGCAGTGTAGTACGTGCGCATACACGTACACAATACTTTCCCACACATACATACACACGTATCAAACACATTCACAATACTCTCTCTCACACACCGTGCTGCAGTTATATACTAGTAATTGTAGCACAAATGGCTCGGCTCGATCACGGAAGAATCACGTCCTCACAGAAACAGCAGCTTAATTTAATACTGTCTCTCACACTCGCAGCAGCACAGCACTTGCATACTCATGTTTACAACAATCTCTCTCACACACACGCACGCGCGCGCACACGCACTCACGCACGCACACACGCACACACGCACACACGCACACGCGTATACACGCACACACACGGGCGCGCGCGCGCGTATACACTGTAGTAGAGCCATGTAGCAGCTCTCACAGAGCACCATTGTGAAATTAACTTAATGTTGCTGTGTTTCGTATGGTGAGTGTACAAAACCGAAAACCCTATTTACTAGAAACGAGGCGTTTTATCTTAGTCCTCAAGGGTGACGACGCCTACATTCGATTCTTAATAAAGGATAGATGTACCTACATCTATGAGTGTCATTTGTCCCCTTATTAACCGATTTCAAAAAGAGGATGTTCTCAATTCGAGTGTATGTTCTTTTTTTTTGTATGTATTTTACGCGATATCGTCGCAGATTGTAAACCGACTATAATGATTTCTTTTTTTATTAAATAGGCTTTACATCAAGGGTGGTCCCATTAAACTTTGAGAAAAAATTCCACCTCTAAGGGTAGCAAACAAGAGAAAACGTTTCATATTAGATTATAGTGATTCTTTTATTAAATAGGTTATACTTCAAGGGTAGTCTCATATAAATTTGGAGAAAAAATACCAACCCTAAAGGTAGCAAATAAATAACTTCTCTTTTTAGCTATTTGAAGTCGGTTTTTACTTTTTGGTAAAAGTTATAACTATTATTTAATAAAAAAAACACGCATTACACATATACACAACAAGCTCACGCACACACACGCCATGCTTCTGCTGCATACTGCACCGAAGGTTTCGAAGGATTCGTGTATTATAATTTTATAAATAAGTGAAACTACCATATTTTAATAAAGATTGACTATAGCGTGAAGCTAATATCATTGCTTCAAATATAAAAAAATAATTTGAAACAAATATGTTTTATTTTTTCCTTTTATTATAAAGCCTTGAAAATTCTATATTGTATAAAAAAGATGAGAGAGATACAAAATTTTATCGCATGTGAATCCACTCATACACTTATTTTTTTTTATTTACTAATTTTACAGTCTTGGAAAAAGAGTTCGATGTACTTGTATGCTGGACGGAAGTGGACGGCGAGCTGGTGCGCGGCGCCTTGCTGCCCACTCTAGCGCTCAAGTACAAGTATCGAGTACATGCAGTAGTGCTTTCCACACAGCCGGACAACTGTAAGTTTACAACAGTCTTTATTACAACTTGCTTTATTTTGTATCAGATTATTTATTAATGATCTACAAGAATATCATCAGTAAAATATGGGATTTAGACAAAATTAAATAAAATGTTCACTTTTTAAACCTATTATGAGATTACAGTCACATTACAGTCAGTCAAAATTCTACTACTGAATATATGTCTCGCTTGGCAAACGTATAGGCAACCGTAGATTTTTATTAATTTAAGTTTTGAAGGGCCGTGGTAGTTCAGGGGCTAAGCGCTCCCTCTAAATTTCACAGTACGCGAGCAACCCGGGTTCCATCCCGCTGGCACCAATGAAATTGTTTATTGTAATTTTAAGTGCTGATTTACCACGTGCTCGGTGGTGAAGGAAAACATCGTGAGGAAACCTACATGTCTGAGAAACAACAAAAACAAATATTTCGAAGACATGTGAAGTTTGCCAACACGCATTAGGACAGCGCGGTGGACATTTCTCTGCCCTAAAACCCTCTCAGGAATGAGATGAGGCCTGTGCTAAGCTATGGGAAGTATATAGGCTGTAACTTTAGGTTTTTATCAGGAAGATGCTCCTGCTGGCAGTGTAAGTTATATTCGTCTCGTCAAAAATTATCTTTGGTGAAATGCTGGTTATAAAGTAATAATGAAATGTTAAAGATTATTCCATTGTTTGCATTTATTAAAACCTGTGCCAATGGTGTATGTAACGTCTAGATTCGTGGATATTTTTTAAAGTAAAAAGAGAAAAAAGTTTTTGATGAAACGGATTTAGTATTAGTCTAATCAATAATATTTGACGTGTTCAATCAAGGAGGTTAAAAACAGGCGCGGGCCGTGAAATTTACGATAATCACCTACAGTGACAAATTAAACTCTGACTTCGAGTACAGAAGACTGCATGCAGTTCTCAATACTTGGATTCTCCTCTCCGAAATGTTTTCAATCCATTATCCTACTCCGTAGCTGTACACATTACAAACTTTCGGGACTGGACTAAGTAAAAGTCCAGAGTTTTTGTATTCTTTATCTGGTCTCGTTGGGCTTTGGTTAAATACTATACGTAATTTTGCTTTGCAGGGTACAGCGAGCTAGTAGGTGAAGCGTCGCGTTGCCGTTCTCTGGTGGCGGTGCTGTCTCCTGCACAATACACACCTCAGCAGCTGCTCACTGCACTGCGCCAGCTGAGAGCTTTACCTTTACCGCCCGTTGTCGTCTTACTGCAGGTATGTTTTGTATCTTTTATCTTGTACAAATAACAATCGTACAATGAGTATTACCAAAGAAATGGATTGATGGAAATGGTTGTAAATATTAATCGAAGTGGAGTTTGGTCCAAAATTACACCAAGATCTCCAACAAAAGACTCAATCTCGCAGAGGGTATAGTTAAATTTAACCACTATTATATTTTTAGTAAAAGATTATGATGTAAGGTAATGTAAAGTGGGATATTTAAATGAAGTATATTTTAAAAAAATACAAACTCAATTATTAAGGTCTTCTTGAAACAGTAAACAATAATTTACATTTTTAAGATTTATAAGCCTTTAGATCATCAGCAGTATAATAAAAAATTTAATGCTTAAAAATTCGTTTATGTCATTTATAAAAGTATAAAGATCAACGGACCAAGGATAGATCCTTGTGGCACAGATATCTCTAACCACACTCTGATCCTTGCCTTTATTTGGTAGTTACTGTAATGGTTTAAGTTTAATTTAAAGTCCGTGTATAACTTATTGTACAAATGCGGGGCAACGTAACTATAGTGTCTTTTCGCAAAAATACTTCTTGTTCTAGGGGTCGGGTATTTTAAAGTCCTTTTCTTTGGAATTTTGATATATGGTACAGTTATACGATAGTACCTTCGTATACATTGATAAATAAAAAGTTTTCTTACGCTTAGTACTCGGGCTTTTTCATACACCGGTGTAGTCGGATAACGAAATGGTCGTAATAGTATTACTTTTAAAATAAATCGTTGGGCACGTTCAGCTTTGACTAGAATTGTCTTACAAGCCCCGCCCCATGAACAGATACCGTAACTTATTAAAGATTCACAGAGAGCCCTGTAAATTTGCAACAATAACTTTGGACTTACTCCAAGCCTTAGTAATTTAAAAACGTAGACAAGCTTTCTTATCTTTTTACTAAGTGATATTATTTGATGTTTCCACTGAAGCTTTTCATCAATTATAATTCCCAAATATTTTATTGTGTGAGTTTTAGTTATGCAAGGGCAGTTACAAGATATTTGAACATCATCAAGTTTGTTACATGGACTTGTATGAATCCTTAATATAAGTTTGTCATTTGGTTGACCCACTAGAGTTTTAAGTTAACAGTGGTAGAGCCACGCGGCTTTTGCTGTCGCACGGATGGGCGGGCTCGAACCGGGGTGGTACCACGACCTCACAGAAAACTAGCGTGAAGTAGAGGTTTACCTCTGCGTTTCGCTTGGTGAGTGCAGGTGGCCGGAGGCCCTTTTTACTGTGAATGAGGCATTCCATCTTAGTCCTCACGGGTGACAACGCATCTACATTTTGATTTGTAATAGAGGATAGATATAGATGTCTATGGGCCGCAGCAACCACTTACCATCAGGTGGACTGTGTGCTCGTTTGTCACCCTTATCCTATAAAAAAAAAAGTTTTGCTGAAACGGATTAATTTTCTTTTGGTTATATTTAGTGAAAGTAGATTATTTTCTAGCCTACAAGAAATTTTGGCCAATCCCGCCTCAGCAACTTGTTTCACACGCTCCCAGCTCTTTGCATGAAATATTATTACTGTATCGTCATCATGCTGGCGGCTTTTAATTCAATTTTACTAATGTCACTTACGTAAGTAAAAAATAGTGTGGGCGCAAGAGTACTGCCCTGTGGGACACCATATGTGCATCACATGTCATTACTGGAATGTCTATCCACTGTAACGCACTGTTTTCTGTCACATAAATAGCTTTGAAACCATTGCAGTGCAGTCCCTCTTATACCCAAGTTCCCCAACCTCCGCAAAAGAATCGATGTAAACACTGTGTCAAAGGCCTTTTGTAGGTCAATAAAAACACCTACACACTTGTCACCCTCATCATCATACTTATTTACTTGTGAAGTCACGTTTAGTATACAGTCTTCCGTCGACTTACCGGTTCTAAAGCCAAATTGATTTGGAGATAGTAACTCATTGGATTGTAGATAACCAATAAGCCTCTTGTTACCAATCTTTTCTACAATTTTGGACACGGCACTTACAAAGCTAGGTCGGTAGTTACAAGCAAGGGTTTTATCGCCTGCCTTATGAATAGGCTACACAGTGGCTTTCTCAAATATCTCAGGGAAAACTCCTGATGAGAAACTAAGATTACATGTATGCGATATTGGCTCCGCTAGAATACTATAAAACATTTTAATATTCTTGTAGGAATTTAATCATGACCTGCAGCACTATTATTCTTAATGTTCAATATCATGCATCTTATTTCTATTGGGTCAGTTGGTAACAGTAGCATTGAGTTTTTGGGACTATTGTTATTAGTTGCTTCTCGTGTTAAATCTGCCTCGCTTTTATTTAACTTATTAAAAATCTCGTCGGCAAGGAGTTTACCAATCGATGTAAGATACTTATTGACCTCACTAAGGGAGTCAGTTGGATTTTCTTTGATTCTTAATAGTTCCATTAATTTCGATTTTTGTTTATTCAGATTACACAATTCTTTAATAGTTTTCCATGTCTCTTTGCTATTTCCTGCGTGTTCTTCGAGTTGAGATTGGTAATAGTTGCATTTTAATGTCTTTATAATCTTGTTACAAATATATCTATACTGTATATAGTAGTTAAAAACTACTTAGGTCTTCATCATTTATATTATGTTTAAGTCTTTTATGAATTTTATCTCGCTTTCGTATAGATCTTACAACACTAGTGGTGATCCAAGGTTTTAATGGCCTATTGGAATTTTTTTTAGTTTCTGTGTTTATTGTAATAATTTTCTGCAACAATGTGATTAAGTACTGAGCCGCATCTTTAGCTGATTGTAAATAGTAAAACTCAGACCAGTTAATAGATTTAAGGCTCTCTCCCAATTTGTCAAACTTCAGAATAGTCTTAGTTAAACAAGTGCTTCTATCGCACTTTCCATTTGACGATGCTTCTAAACATAATAGTATTGTAGCATCGGCCGTAAAGTGTTCGAATATAAGGGTTTGTGCTCGAAGACCTGTTTTAATCATAAAATGATTTAGGCAGGTACTTACTCTTGTCGGAACACTTATTCCAGGACGTAAGCCATAGGAAGCCATTATGTTTAGATAGTCCATGTATTCGTTTCCAAGCTGTTTCTAAAATAAATTTGTAAATAAATTTACTTTAAAAAAGTTCGGATGGGTTTCTTGCTGGGTCTTCCCAGGATATAGGTGTTTTTTTCGAACCAATGGTGAAATAAAAAATGACTTTCAATAAAAATTACAAATGTAATCTATATTGAATAAAATTTATTCTATTCTATTCCACGGCTCTTACGGAGTGATACAGGGCAATTTATTCTCTTATACATTAATTTCGTACCCGCAAAAAATGTATAGCTTTGTTAAATTTTATAAAATGAATTTAGTTTAAAACTCTGTATGAAAATGTTAATGCATTTGGAAATTAAATAACTCTATTAAATGATATGTAAGTAACAGCTTTCGGAGTAAGCTTATTCGTATACGTAGCATGTTGGACTATTTGACAATACTATCAAGGTTAGTATCACCTGTAAAAACAATATGCTTAGTTTTTATGTCACGCAATATGCAGTCGTTGGAGTCTAGATAGATAATTAAAACAGAATTTCGACTCCGATTAAGACTCCCTCGTAGAACGACTGATCCAAGCTAGTTGCTTAGAGTATTGGTTTCGAGAAGATATGAGGTGTTTTGATGGGAATGATAGTCTTTAATTAACTTTAAGTATGAAACTTTGATTAATATGATGGGTGGAATGAGCACCAGTCCCGCACCAGTACAACGCAGTCTTGGCGTTCTCAGTTCCGCAAATGCAATCAGATCGCACCATTTTTAGCCTTTAAACGTCGCCAGATAATTTTGCCCAGCGCGGCGGCTTTTACCCGGCTACCCAACAAAATCATGTGCCGGGTATAGTCTTTTCGCTTAGATACCGTCGCGTTTGTGTTGTGCCGCCTTGGCTCTTGCCGCAACTTATCAAAGGCGCTACCGCGACATCGAGGTACTCCGAGTGCGGCGTACATCCGCAGGAAGATTTGCGAAACGCCGTTGTGAAAGTTTCTTTGATACCTAACTTGTAGTCATGGGTAATATAACTTTAACCCTATATCAAACCGTACCTACGTATTGGATATGAATATCCGATATTGTATCTACATATTTCAATATCTATATATTTGTTGATATCTTCGTTCTGAATAGAAGTCAGTACTCTGTATCACGAAGTATCTGTGTGTAAATCTAGTGATCTGTACATAGAAGATCCTGGAGCTGGAAGAAGAGATAGACAAGTTGCGCTGGAATATTATAGGACTATCCGAGGTCTGAAGAGAGGGGCAGGATACGGTAATCCTCGAATCCGGCAATTTGTTCTATCACTGGGAGGGCGACCATCTGTCCCAAGGAGGTGTCGGATTTATCGTCCACAAGTATCTCGTTAACAACGTTGTAAAGATTGGGAGTGTGTCGGCGAGAGTCGCGTACCTTATACTCAGAATCACCAAACGGTATTCGCTGAAGGTCATACAGGTTTACGCACCAACCTCGGAACACCCCGATGAGGAGGTGGAGGAAATGTATGAGGATATCTCTTAGAGCCATGCATTCCTCCAAAACCCACTATACGGTGTTAATGGGAGACTCCAACGCAAAACTAGGCACAAGAGAGAACGGTGAGCTGAATGTAGGGAAATTCGGAACAGGTCAACGGAACCCGATGGGCCAGCAGCTGGCCGACTTCATGGAGAAAGAGGGACTCTTTATGATGAACTCTTTCTTCCAGAAGCGGCCCCACCGAAAGTGGACCTGGCCGAGCCCCGACGGTTCGATAAAACATGAGATTGACTTCATTATAACGACCAGATGACAACTGTTCAGTGATGTCTCAAAGCTGCCGCGTGGCTCTACCACTGTTGAACACTGTTCAGTGATGTCTCCGTGATCGCGAGGGTGAAAACCGGCAGCAATCACCGAATGGTGAGAGGAACACTAAACCTAAACGTTAAGTTGGAGAGGTCACGTCTAATGAAATCAACGCTCCGACCCCCTCTTGCATTAATTCAAAGCCCCGAAACCTTTCAGCTTGAACTACGAAACCGTTTTCAGTGCCTAGAAGATTGCAATGCAGTGGACGATATGAATGACAAGCTCGTAGAAACTGTCCATGCGGTCGGAGCTAAGTTTTGCAAGACCCGCCGCAGAAGAATACAAGAATTCGCCGATCACACTCTTAATCTCATGGCTGTTAGACGGGATATGAAGCTGCAGTCTTCAGTAGATTTGACAGCATACAGGCAACTGAACAGACGGATCTCCAAATGCATGCGGCAGTACTTACGCAACTTTAATACGGCTCGTATTGAAGAAGCGATCGAGCGGAACCAGGGCTCCAAAGTCTTTGCTAGAGATCTGTCTGCCGGAAAGACCTAACTGTCGAAGCTGAAGACCGAGTGTGGCAGCGTCGTTTCCGGGACACCTGAGATTTTGAGTAAGATTGAGAGGTTCTATGGGCAGCTGTACACATCATCGTTGGAGTCACATGCAAGTGTGAGTAACGATCCAAGAGCGAGTCTTATTCCGATGATATCCCGGATGTCAGTCTGAGCGAGATTAGAATGACTCTCCAGCACCTAAAAAACGGCAAGGGCCCAGGCGAGGATGGAATTACAGCGGAGCTTCTGAAAGCGGGTGGAAAACCGGTACTTGAAGTCCTTCAGAAGCTCTTTAATTCCGTCCTCTATGGTGGCATTACACCGGAGGCGTGGAGCAGAAGTGCGGTGGTCTCGTTCTTCAAGAAAGGTGACAACGCTCTCTTGAAGAACTACAGACCGATTTCCCTTCTGATTCGCGCCTACGTGCTGTTTTCGAGAGTCATTACGAATCGTCTTGCGCGCAGGCTTGACGACTTCCAGCCTCCCGAACAAGCCGGTTTCCGAAAGGGCTTGAGCACTATGGACCACATACATACCCTTCGGTAAATTGTACAGAAGTCCAAGGAGTACAGTTTGCGACTATGTCTAGCGTACATAGTCCACATGACTATGAGAAATCCTTTGATTCCGTCGAAATTTGGGCGGTGCTGCAGTCCCTTCAGCGGTGCCAAGTTGACTGTCGGTATATCGAAGTGCTGAAGTGCTTGTATAGTAGGTGTACGATGGCTATCCTAGTTCAGAACTAGAGTACGAAACCTATCCAATTACAGAGAAGTGTAAGACAGGGTGACGTTATATCCCCGAAAATCTTCACCGCTGCATTGGAAGACGTTTTCATGCTTCTGGACTGGAAAGGATACGGTATTAACATCAATGGCGAGTACATCACTCACCTTCGATTTGCCGAAGATATAGTCCTTATGGCAGAATCGCTGGAGGACCTAAGCACTATGCTCAATGACCTCAAAAGTATTTCTCAGCGGATAGGTCTTAAGATGAACATGGACAAAACAATGATCATGTTTAATGTCCATGTCACACCTACGCCGGTAGATGTTGGGGACACTAAGCTCGAAGTTGTTGACAAGTATGTTTACCTGGGACAAATAGTCCGACTAGGTAAGTCCAACTTCGACCGAGAGATCATTCGACGGATTCAACTCATTTGGGCAGCGTTCGGGAAATTACGGCACATCTTATCGTCAGGTATACCTCAAAACTTAAAAACGAGATTGTACAACCAGTGCGTGTTGCCAGTGATGACTTATGGAACTGAGACTGGTCCTTCACTGCTGGCCGGATGTGGTAGCTCAAGGTCACTCAACGAGCTATGGAGAGGGCTATGCTCAGAGTTTATCTGCGTGATAAACTTAGAAATGAGGGTATCTGCAGTAGAATCAGAGTGACCGACATAGCCCAACGGATTAGTAAGCTGAAGTGACAATGGGCCGGCCATATAGCTCGAAGAACCGAAAACCGATGGGGAAAAAAGGTTCTCGAGTGGCGGCCTCGTAATGGCGGACGAAATGTAGGGCGTCTCTCCACTAGATGGAGTGACGACCTGGTAAGACATGCAGGAAGTCGATGGATGCAGGTGGCTCAGGTCAGTGTTTTATGGCATTCCTTGCATAGGCCTCCCCCAAGGAATAAACATACAAACATACATAAAAACATAGGTTCAGCAGTAGACTTGTGAAGGGCTGTAATGATGATAATGATGATGACTCTGTATCACATGGTGATATGCGATTTATGAACGAATGTCCATATATAGATTTATAGATATTTTTTATTTAGTATTCTTAAAGTATCTCATAATATAAAAAGTGACATATATATATTTTTTTTATTTTTATTTATTAACACAATACAGTTTACAGATGTGGAGACAAAAGTTTCTTAAAATTAAATGATTAAGTACTAAACTGTAAGCCAAAACATGTGTTTATGAAGTAAATTATAAGGAGTTACATCTGCTAAAGTTACAAAACATTTAAAAAACATTGGCTTTGCAATCAACCATCCAGCAGACTACAAGAGAGGCCTGTTACAAGCTAGAACAAAAGTATATAAATATATAGATGAGTTTGGACTCATCTATCCGTGATATTTTGAAATAACTGAAATAATTGGTTATTTCAGTTATTTCAAAATATCACGGATAGATCTATTACGGATAGATATAGAGACATTTGGAGTTGAACCTAGAATATTTGGATGGTCCTGGGATATATCATTGTAGAGGCG
This sequence comes from Parnassius glacialis, assembly GCA_033319125.1. NCBI lineage: Eukaryota > Metazoa > Arthropoda > Insecta > Lepidoptera > Papilionidae > Parnassius > Parnassius glacialis. Next base: position 33,717,865 of record JAVANC010000001.1, read on the forward strand.
ACACATCCTAACCACTGGGTTGTAATATGATGTGTTGTTACGGTACACTTGGAGTGAAAACAGTTTAGGCTTGCGGTCACGGGCCCTGTAGTGAGTGTTTATTTTAATCGACGCAAGTAAGGACGGAGAATCAATCGTAGAGTGTACTATTTTATGTAGATATATAAGCCCGAATCTTATGCGTCTCGTTTCTAGCGTATGTTAAATTTATGCAGCCTATCTGTGTAGGAGGCCAACTTGCGATGGCAACCATGACGAAAAGAGAGACATCTCAAGAATCTTTTTTGAATGTTCTCGATACGGTCAGTATGTACGGTGTTAAACGGAGACCAAATGACTGCACCATATTCCAGAACACTCCGGACAAGTGAATTATACAGATATAACATACTGTTCGGCTTTTTAAGCTGCTTAGTGTTTCGCAGGACAAAACCCAGCATTTTACCACCCCTCATAATAATATACTTGTAATGCTCGCGAAAACTCACTTTTTTATTATATGTACCACCTTGAGATTTAGTAAATTTTTGTTCGATAAAACCACTTTACTATAGAATGATGTAGAAAATAGCGCTATTACAAAATATTCTTTTTCCCGTTTACTCCAAAGAATATATTCTTTTAACTTATCACTTTACACTTAAATTTAGGCTCTACAACTCTAAAAATAAGGATTGTAACATTTATTTGCTGTAATATTAAACTTTTATATTTTAGCCACACTTGTGGTTGAAAATTATCATGTTTTAAAAGACTGAAGGTTGGGGTGTATTTTGTGATCGTTGTTTCAATACTGGTTATGGTTAGTGGTTATACCTCTACGCCAAAGGAAATTATCCCATATCTATAATTTTCTCAGTTTTAGTTTATATACCAAAAATAACATTCAATAGAATGTTCAATAGAATATTTAATAAAATACACAATAAGATCTAAAATTGTTTATTTTGAAAACAGTGCAACACAACAAAATATTAAAAAAATACATCATTTTCTATTTTATATTGAAAATAATGAGCTCTGTAAAATAAATCGTATATACTAATAAGGCTTAATATTAATAATATTAGGCGTAAGCGTATCATCTTTTCGTTGTAAAGTAGTTGTAATATGTTTTACCTGGTTTTACCAATATATTCTATCGCGCTCACGGTTTGTTCGGTATCCGAATCAATGTATATATTTAGATATTTTACGTTTTGTTTCGAGAAGATATTAGATATTCTGTGATTGCCTCGTTGGTCTGGTGGTTGTAGTAGTGCGACTGCTGATCATGAGGTCCCGGGTTCGAATCCCGGGTCGGGCCAAAAAATCAGTAATTGAGTTTTTCCATCAAGAAATTCTCAGTAGCTGCCCGGAGTCGGGAAATTGGCGGCGTTTCACTCCCGTGCCTCGTAAAGCACGTAAAGCCGTTGGTCCTGCGCCTGATCTCTCTCCGGTCGTGTCGGTTTACCGTCCCATCGGACTATGAGAGTGAGGGAATAGAGAGTGCACCTGTGATTGCACATACATTTGGGCACTATAATCCTGTCCTGCGCCGATTGCTAGTCTTCGTTGAGACTGGCCGCCGTGGCCGAAATTCGGTCTGGAGGACATTATTATTATTATTATTAGATATTCTGTGATGACTCATATCAACGCGGTATCGTAAAATCGTAATATCTAATACATAGTTAGTTTGTCGTTCGATATATAGATATTGTATTTATATACGATTTGTATCGCCCACTCCTACTAACTTGTGTTTGTTATTTATATTCGTATTTTATAACGGTTCCGGGGGGGGGGGGGGGGGGGCCCTTAGGTTTTCATCTATTGTTCCAGTTTTCCTCTGTCACTTTTTACGATATTCAGCGATAACAAATCTTTCTACCTTCATTTGTAACATAGTCATTGATGTATACGTACTAGAACAACTATTTCAAATAAAAAAATGTGTGCACTCTTTTTTTGTCGCGTGTGGTGGTTACGGCAAGCGCTTGATATGGACTGAGTTCGAGCTCGTGGATTCTAACATGCGTTGCAAACAATCAAGTATTTGGTGTCTGTTCTAGTACGTAGTAGATATTATTTTAATGACAATAAGTATGTATTAAAAACTTGATAAATAATAAGCAATCTGTGTGTGTGGTGACGGTCAGGACCTGCCGAAGCTGAAGCGCGAGGCGAAGGAGGCGGGCGAGTGGCTGGTGGGCGCGCTGCGGCGTACGCGGCTGGTGGCCTGGCGCCACGTGCACGAGCGCGCCTTCTGGACCGCGCTGCGCCTCGCGCTGCCGCTGCCGCCACCGCCCCCGCACCACCCGCACCACCCGCCCCCGCACACGGTACGTCACGCACACACACGCACCGGCTGGTGGCCTGGCGCCACGTGCACGAGCGCGCCTTCTGGACCGCGCTGCGCCTCGCGCTGCCGCTGCCGCCGCCGCCCCCGCACCACCCGCACCACCCGCCCCCGCACACGGTACGTCACGCACACACACGCACCGGCTGGTGGCCTGGCGCCACGTGCACGAGCGCGTCTTCTGGACCGCGCTGCGCCTCGCGCTGCCGCTGCCGCCGCCGCCCCCGCACCACCCGCACCACCCGCACCACCCGCCCCCGCACACGGTACGTCACGCACACACACGCACCGGCTGGTGGCCTGGCGCCACGTGCACGAGCGCGCCTTCTGGACCGCGCTGCGCCTCGCGCTGCCGCTGCCGCCGCCGCCCCCGCACCACCCGCACCACCCGCCCCCGCACACGGTACGTCACGCACACACACGCACCGGCTGGTGGCCTGGCGCCACGTGCACGAGCGCGCCTTCTGGACCGCGCTGCGCCTCGCGCTGCCGCTGCCGCCGCCGCCCCCGCACCACCCGCACCACCCGCACCACCCGCCCCCGCACACGGTACGTCACGCACACACACGCACCGGCTGGTGGCCTGGCGCCACGTGCACGAGCGCGTCTTCTGGACCGCGCTGCGCCTCGCGCTGCCGCTGCCGCCGCCGCCCCCGCACCACCCGCACCACCCGCACCACCCGCCCCCGCACACGGTACGTCACGCACACACACGCACCGGCTGGTGGCCTGGCGCCACGTGCACGAGCGCGCCTTCTGGACCGCGCTGCGCCTCGCGCTGCCGCTGCCGCCGCCGCCCCCGCACCACCCGCACCACCCGCCCCCGCACACGGTACGTCACGCACACACACGCACCGGCTGGTGGCCTGGCGCCACGTGCACGAGCGCGCCTTCTGGACCGCGCTGCGCCTCGCGCTGCCGCTGCCGCCGCCGCCCCCGCACCACCCGCACCACCCGCCCCCGCACACGGTACGTCACGCACACACACGCACCGGCTGGTGGCCTGGCGCCACGTGCACGAGCGCGTCTTCTGGACCGCGCTGCGCCTCGCGCTGCCGCTGCCGCCGCCGCCCCCGCACCACCCGCACCACCCGCACCACCCGCCCCCGCACACGGTACGTCACGCACACACACGCACCGGCTGGTGGCCTGGCGCCACGTGCACGAGCGCGCCTTCTGGACCGCGCTGCGCCTCGCGCTGCCGCTGCCGCCGCCGCCCCCGCACCACCCGCACCACCCGCCCCCGCACACGGTACGTCACGCACACACACGCACCGGCTGGTGGCCTGGCGCCACGTGCACGAGCGCGCCTTCTGGACCGCGCTGCGCCTCGCGCTGCCGCTGCCGCCGCCGCCCCCGCACCACCCGCACCACCCGCCCCCGCACACGGTACGTCACGCACACACACGCACCGGCTGGTGGCCTGGCGCCACGTGCACGAGCGCGCCTTCTGGACCGCGCTGCGCCTCGCGCTGCCGCTGCCGCCGCCGCCGCCGCACCACCCGCACCACCCGCACCACCCGCCCCCGCACACGGTACGTCACGCACACACACGCACCGGCTGGTGGCCTGGCGCCACGTGCACGAGCGCGCCTTCTGGACCGCGCTGCGCCTCGCGCTGCCGCTGCCGCCGCCGCCGCCGCACCACCCGCACCACCCGCACCACCCGCCCCCGCACACGGTACGTCACGCACACACACGCACCGGCTGGTGGCCTGGCGCCACGTGCACGAGCGCGCCTTCTGGACCGCGCTGCGCCTCGCGCTGCCGCTGCCGCCGCCGCCGCCGCACCACCCGCACCACCCGCACCACCCGCCCCCGCACACGGTACGTCACGCACACACACGCACCGGCTGGTGGCCTGGCGCCACGTGCACGAGCGCGCCTTCTGGACCGCGCTGCGCCTCGCGCTGCCGCTGCCGCCGCCGCCCCCGCACCACCCGCACCACCCGCCCCCGCACACGGTACGTCACGCACACACACGCACCGGCTGGTGGCCTGGCGCCACGTGCACGAGCGCGCCTTCTGGACCGCGCTGCGCCTCGCGCTGCCGCTGCCGCCACCGCCCCCGCACCACCCGCACCACCCGCCCCCGCACACGGTACGTCACGCACACACACGCACCGGCTGGTGGCCTGGCGCCACGTGCACGAGCGCGCCTTCTGGACCGCGCTGCGCCTCGCGCTGCCGCTGCCGCCGCTGCCCCCGCACCACCCGCACCACCCGCCCCCGCACACGGTACGTCACGCACACACACGCATCGGTTTGTGTGTGCGTGACGTTTATTTTTTAACAACTTATTATTTTAAACTTTACTTATAATTCCATTGAAAACAGTTATCAATGATTATATTATTACTTATAACTGTATATCTTTCAGGAGAAACCTAACAACACGGAAGCTGAGGAAAGTAAGAACTACCGCTCTGGTAGTTTAACTGCGCTCGTGTGAAACTTAAGGACAAAACGGTGACCAATGTGGGACTATTCGAAGTCATAGCTTCGTGAACGTAATGGCAGCTGTGAACTGTGAATAAACTCGTGTTAAAAGTGTTAGACACTGTTCTATAGAAACCGGTCCGTTTCTCGGGACACGCGTGTATCAATGCAGCAACGCGCGCTATGGTGCCGCCAATCAGTATGAAGACTGTGAATAGATATTAGATTTTGTATTACTGAACATTGTATCACATCAGACACAAAACAATTAGACTTAGTTCAATTCGAAATCTGTATACAGTTTTCTAAGATCTCAGCATCATCTGCCTTCTCTCGGTTCATGTTTCATTTGTCTCCTTCTCTTTCTCGTGCCAAAGCGAAATTATGTCATGACAATTAATCTCTAAGATAAAAAGTATTTTTCGGTTGTCTTTACTATTTATTTTATTTATCTCTACTTTAGAAATTTTTGACGACTTATTAAAATTGTCTGTAACTTATTTCGTTCTGTTAACATAAGTTTTGTTTACGATAAGCTGATTTAATTATAATTTAGTGTATTTAATGTCTTTACAATGACTTAATAAAAATTCTTTACCGATCAGGATGTTAAGAACCTCTATGTAAGTTATAAGTTTCTTCCCTTATGTTTAGTTGTTAATAAAGTTGGAGGGAGAATGTAAGCAGTATTAATTAGAGATGGTTTTGAAGGTCTGTGATATCGAAGCGAGAGTACTCCAAACGTGTCAGTAATTTGTAAAGTGAGATATTATGTGTAATTGTTGGGAGTTGGAAGTAGGAAAAAGAAGGCATATAACTCTGGCAGTAAATTGTACAATGCATGTATAATAAATAATAAAAACTTGCAAAAAAATTATCCTTAGCAGAATATCTCATGGTCTAACTTTATACTGGTACTACAAGATTGTCTCATTCTTCTACGAACATTCCAGTAGTCAATGTACAAGGGATTAGTTTGCACGCACGTTATAGTTCGATGTATACATACTTAGAAAACTTTTATGAATAGGAAAATGATGGATACTAAGTTTTCGTCGGCTAAACTTAGGCCAGAATTATGATTCTTACCATCCCGCACAGATTTGAGCGAATGTTTGGAGTTGGGTTGTTTGACGATCGGGTAGTACCAGCATAACTTAAGATTGGAACTGAAACTTATTTTTTTAACCTATTTTAATACTAAAATGTTAAATGTAAGTTCGGTGTAAATATATCAGTAAAATAGTTGTCACGGTAAAGTAAGATGTCTTGACTTGAGTATTTAAGGTGCGAAGCGATGTTTACTATTAATTTAATTGTAGTATAGTATTATTATGTACTTGTCACATTCCGAAGAAAGTTTTCTATTGAAGTATTTTAGTTACTAAATTTATAATGAAAAGTCTACATGAACAGATAATAAAAAGAATTTGATAATTTATTGTTTCATTTCATTTTAAAACGTTTCATAAAATCATTGTTTTTCGAAATATTTGCCAATTAGTGTTTAACTTCTTAAATAAAGAAGATTAAAACTTTTATAAGGTGCGCTATAAACCACAGAATAAATAATAGTACAAGAACAGAAGGATCACTCTCCGATAGGAAACTTGCGAGTTTAAATCTAGTTACAACGTTTCTAATGTTCATAATACTTTGCATCGGACACGACCATCTTCAAATTAGCCTACAGAGTAAATCGTTGCAAAAGAAATATTGCGGCGCGCGTATTAAATCAAAATGCACCTTACGACCGAGTGCGAAAGTCTTTATCACTTAGCCCGTTACGCGTCTTTGTTAAAGCCGCACCTACTGCAGGGTTAGGTGTTGTGAGAAAACAAATTGAATCCTTTGATATTAGTTGGTATAGTGCGGCCGTTCAGAGAATGCGTTCCTGACACCTATCAGTTAGTCACGACTAGTGATGGGCACAACATAACACTGAGTTCGTTACCGTTCCTCCAAAATGAACCGCCGCGTTATTTTTAAGATTATTTTCGTTTTAAATTGGCGGAATCATTTAAAATTTATATTTTAGTAATTTAAGTGGAAACCAAAATAAGGTAATATTAATATAATAAAATTGTTTTATTTATTCTTTGTTACAAAGTTACAATCTGTTTTTCTATGCAATAAAGTAGATTGAATTGAATGTGCGTACAGAATATTAATCAGACTCCGATTCGCTTGAGGAGGTGGTGTCTTCATCAGAATCTTCGCCTACATGTATAATTATATTATTATCAATAACAGAATCAATCCTGATATCTCGGTCAAAATGTTCCACAATCAGGTTTTTAGTCTTCTCAACAACCTTTGCCCAGTCATCTCTTGTGACTTCCCCGCAGGCTTCTTTTAATAATAGGGTCATCATCTTTTTCGTGCTGAATGGCGGGGAAGTATTGTGGCGGGCGGCGTAACCTTTTATTTGAGCCCAGATTAGCTCAATCGCGTTATATTGACAATGATACGGTGGAATTCTTAGAACGCAATGACCGTACTCCAGAGCCAGTTCATCGATTTCGTATCGCACATTTGCCGCTTTATTTTCTTTAATTAATTTAATTAGCTCTGGTTTTAGCATCTGCATATTTGCGTCAATGCCTTTTGCTTGTAACCAAGCCACCATTTCTTCTTTTTTATTAAGTTGGGTAGGTGGTTTCTGTATTTGAACCGAGTGATAGGAGGCATTATCCATGAATATTACAGAAGGCTCTGGTAGGCTGGGCAAAAGCATGTTCTGGAACCACTCTTTAAATGTAGTGGCATTCATTTCCTCGTGGTAGTCATTTGTGGTTTTTGATTGAAATGCTAGTAACGAGTTCTCCACAAAGCCGTATTTTGCAGAACCTGCGTGGCATATTATCAGACGGGCCCCCTTACCCATTGGTACTTTCGACATCGACGCTTTTGTATCATCCATCCAAGAACGGGAAACCGTGTGATTGGCGTTTAGCCATGTCTCGTCAATTAACACTATATTATCCCAGTTATCAATATTTTTTGCTTCTCTCAAAAAACTTATCCGTTTTAAAATTATGTCGTATCGTTCTAATAAAATTTTTCTTTTGTCTGTTTTTTTATACGATAAACCAATATCGTTTAAGATTTTGGTTAAAGCAGTTTTACCCCCGCTAAACAGTCCAGCTTCTCTTAACGATGCCAAAAGCTTCTTCCTGTTGAGATATTCATTTCTGGAATAGTAACCATATATATGATTTCTGATTGCATCGGCGTCAAAGGTGTCAATATCTGTCACGGGTTTAGTTCTACGTTTCTTCTTCGGAGTACGTAAAATATTATCTTCCGTGCCAGTAGAGCCGAACTTTTCTTTATTAATATTTGTTATCGTTCGTTTGCTAACTCCAAGCGCCTGGGAGACTGAGAGGTGAAAATTTTAAAGCAACAAATTTTTAAACTTGGTACCTAAATAGCACCTAAAATGCTAAATCCAATTTGGGCTTTTTCTAAAAGCAATTTTGATTTTATTTTGATTTTCAGAAAACCTGAATTTTGCATCTGCTATGTTCTAAATAACGACCTTATTAAGTGGCGAAGCTTGCGAAGTCACTTATTGATTTCACGATGTCTGTCCGTCTGTCCGTCTGTCCGTCCGTCTGTCCGTCTGTCCCACGATTATCTCGAGAACGGTTTCGAATTTTCAAATTCTGTTTTCAGCAATCGATTACTGATCACCCAGGCATCTGAAACTCCTATTTTGAAACTGATTGCTCAACGGCAACCGTTATAAACCGCTACAAAGCTGATTGCTTCGCCACTTTGCTATGCTGTTAGCTTGCTAGGTTTATTTTTATTAGGGGCGCCTTGTTATTGCGTATACTTACAGCACCTAATTAGCACTTAATTTCTTGCTATTAATATTTATCGTATATATCTGATAACTCCATTGCGTTGCTAGCGAGACGTTTTGCTAGCAACGCAAATTTCAACAGAAATTTCGTTGCGGTGAAAATTTTAGAGCATCGAATTTTTAAACTTGGCACCTAATTAGCACCTAAAAAGCCCCTAATTTTGGGTTTTTCTAAATGCAAATTCCTGATTTTGCGTTGCTGGCGATACACAACTAGTTTAGCTACCTTGACGATAGATGGCGACCTGTTCACAAAAGATTATAAAAAATATAGAAATGATATTTTGGTGATTAAAAATTCTTTACGATTGAATGGAAAACAAATTTCAGCACCTTCGTATGATTATTTTACCAATACTGAGCTCTACGTACCTTTATTTTAAAAGTCACGCAGCAGCTTTTGCTGTCGCACGGATGGGCTGGCTCGAACTGGGGTGGTACCACGACCTCACAGAATACCAGCGTGAAGTAGAGGTTTACCTCTGCGTTTCGCTTGGTGAGTGCAGGTGGCCGGAGGCCCTTTTTACTGGAAATGAGGCATTCCATCTTAGTCCTCACGGGTGACAAAGCATCTACATTTTGATTCGCAAACGAGGATAGATATAGATGTCTATGGGCCGCAGCAAAACCACTTACCATCAGGTGGACTGTGTGCTCGTTTGTCACCCTTATCCTATAAAAAAATATCCTTAGTTCACATGACACAAAGTGTCGCCATCTAGTGTCGAATATATTTAATTATATTTGAAATCCGACGCAGAGATTTTTCTAGAACAAATTTAAGAAATTAGGTGTAAAATTACTTATAAATGAAATGTGATGCCATTCATAGCATCAGAGCGCCTATCAAAGTAGTTTTTACACGATAAAACACAACACTTCGTCCTTTTCTTCTTAATACTACGAAAATACACCGATTTGTGATTTTCAACACTTATGTGCGCACAGGACGAATGCTGACAGTATTTATGTAATTTGATATAATTATAATAATAAGATCAAGAGAAGGGAAAAATATTAATTAAGCTGGCAACATTAAGCACGCCATCAGTCGCGCGCAGAGCGTAACGCGTAGTGCAGGCGTTGTATTCTCCGCTAGGAGTAAAGTATTCTGTGGCGTAGTGTTTCTATATAGTTTGTGGCGCAGAGTTATCTTGCGTACACTTTACTAGAGGTAACCACCACAGAATAAATAAGTACAGAAGTTGCACTCTTTTGATGTTGACTGCTTGCCGACGTTTTAATAGCCTACATAGTTATTATTAATCAGATAAATCGCGCACGCAAGCTAAACAAAACTTTATCGCTGCACGCGAGTGTCCGTATTACTTTCCATCTTTTCTCCTTACAACGTCACGACGGACTTTACAAGGTTGCTAAGGGCTGTTAATAAAGAGTAAAACAAAATACACTGTGAAATGGTAAGTTACTTAAGTAAAGTACCTATGGTAACTATAATCGACCATATTATCTACTATGTGCGTTCTGTGATGCCCAACGCATGCAACTTACAAGGCCATTCATCGGGAATCGCGATGCTTGGTTCGTATAGGTAGAAAGAAGTTTGAGGAATAGGTTGCTTTCGAAGTTTCTTCCTTGATCTGTTGTGATGGTTTTGGGTGATCCGAAACGAGTAATCCAATTTTCATAAATTATCTTCGCGACGAATTCAGCTGAAGTATCATCGTTAGGTATTGCTTCTGGCCACCTTGTTGTTCTGTCGATCATTGTTACGAGGTAACGCTGTCCTTGCGGTGAAGTAGGTAATGGTCCAACGATGTCAACATGCATGTGTTCGAATCTCTCCGTAGGTGGGAATGAAGCTAGGCTGCTTGATGTATGTCTTTGTACTTTGCATTTTGGGCATTGAATGCATTGCTTCGCCCAGTTGCCAACATCCACAACTATTGAAGGCCAAAAGAATTTTCTAGTGATGAGTTTTCTTGTTGCTCTAACACCTGGATGACTGATGTTGTGCAGTGCATTGAAGACTTCGCGACTACATTCTCCTGGTAGGTATGGATGCATTGTTGACGTTGAGGCTTCACAGTAGATAGGTAGATGCGTCATTGGCATTGTAACTTGCTTGATGGACAAGTTACTTTGCTCCGATAGATGTTTGATGTTGTCGCTATCTCTGTCTTGTGCTTCGGCGATCTTGTGATAGTCGATTGGTATGCGACTGAGTGTGTCGGCGACTATGTTGTCCTTCCCACTGATGTGACGTATGTAAGTCGTGAATTCACTTATGACAATGAGTTGTCTTGCTCGTCGTGGTGTTTCCGATGGTGATGGTTTCTTCTGAAGTACATATGTTAATGGCTTGTGGTCGGTAAAAACGATCAGGTTTCGACCCTCGAACCAGGGGCGTAGCTACCGCCGTATCAGCCGTATCAATGATACGGGGCCCCCGCGCTACAGGGGCCCCGAACGTGTATAACCAAAAATTCCAAGGACTTCTACGGGACAGGAAAGTCAATCGCTATTATCTATAGAAGCAAAGAATTAAAAAAAACTGAAACGTCTTCAGCTATGAATGCCGCTGAATCGTCTTCAGCTATGTTAGTATTGTTTGGCTAGGTTAGTTCCTAGAAGTATTAATTGTAAGTAATAACTTATAATCAATATATAATAATTTTAAGTCAATTCAAGTGTTTTTGTTCCTTTTATGAAATATTTACTCTTCATTTATTCGCATGGTATTCTTACAATCGTTCACAATAAATTAAAATCAAAATTATAAAGTTATTCTATCTTTTAATTGCTGACTCCATGGGATAGCGACGTTTTCGAGAGAGAACAGGTCTGTTGGGCAGCCGTGATATCTTGTAAGTGGGCAGTCTCTAGCTATATGCTCAACATCCTGGACAGCAGCTCCACACTCACACCCCGGTGATTCCCTCCACCCGCACATGGACATGAAGGCAATGCTTCGCCCGCATCCGATTCGTACCCTATTCAGTTGGCACCATTCCCTTCGTGGGAGCGCAAAACCAGCAGGTTTAAGTGTAGGGTTGATGGTAACTTCCATGCTATCAGGGGGTTTTGCGTTTCATTCCTGTAACCACTCAGCAGATGTGTTAAAACCTGCCGGATACGAGTTCACATGCGGCCTGGTATGGTGGGTAACGTGACTTCAGATGGTGGGGTGGCAGATCAGTAAACTCCGCGTGAGCTGGCAGGTTGGGATTTCCGTAGATCTTCTGGGACTCCCGTAGTAGTATTTGTTGTCTTCTCAAATGGGGTGGGCTTATATGGCTTAGCACGGGGACCACTGGAGGGGGGTACATTTTAAGGTTCCAGATATGCATCTCATGGTCGGTTTCAGCTGGGTGTCCACATGCAGCACACGTGCACTATTTGACCATACTGGTGCACAGTACTCTGCTGTTGAGTGCATCAAACTGAAACCGGTTGTACGCAGCACATCTTCGCTGGCCCCCCAAGTGGTGACCGCCAGCCTGTGCAAGATGTTGTTTCTGGTCTGGAGCTTTTTGGATTATTTGTCCATGTGCGGAGCGTGCGTGAGACTCCGATCGAGAGTCGCGCCCAGGTATTTCGGAGTGGGGTTGTAGTGCAACATGCCTCCAGAAAACTTAAAAGTGGGCTCGTATTTTGCCATTTGGTTAGCCAAGTGAAACGCAGTTACTTCTGTTTTCGCAGTGTTTGGTACTAGTCTCCATTTCCTAAAGTATTTGTCTAGTATGCTTAAGTCCTCGTTAAGGATACCTTCGGATGGTTTGAAGATTTCGTGTTGGGAAGCTAGTGCTATCTCATCAGCATACATAAATTTACGATTCTGCGTTTCAGGTATATCATGTCAGTAAAGATTGAAGAGCAGCAGAGCCAAAACTGAACCCTGTTGTAATCAATTGTTCAGCTTTTTGGTACGACTTTCACTGTCGCCAAGGAAAACCATGAACTCACGGTTGTTAAGCATGCTATTTAGTAGTCCCACGATTTTTCTGCATGGTACCGCTTTCATGAGCTTATAGACCAATCCTTGCCGCCAAACTGTGTCGTATGCCGCTGACAGGTTTATTAAAACAGCAGCCGTCTTTAGTTTCTTTTGAAACCCTGCTTCAATGTGGGTTGTGAGGGACAACACCTGGTCGGTACAGTTGCGGCCACAACGGAAGCCAACTTTTTCTACTGGAACCACCTTATCAATAAGAGGCATAATGCGGTTGTAGATTAATCTCTCCAGAAGTTTGTAGACACAGCACAGATCGATAGGACGGTAGCTCTTAGGATCGTCTGCAGGTTTTTGGGGTTTCAGCATAGCAATAATCTTCGATCTATTGAAGTCGCGAGGCAATTTGTTACGTAACAGGATATCTGAGAAGAACTCTTTCAGCCATTTCCTGCATTTTGGGCCCAGGTGCTTTAGAAACTCATTGTAGACTCCATCAAAACCAGCAGTTTTATTAGGGGGCAATAGTATCAAGGCGCGATCGGTTTCATCTTGGGAGAATTCTCGTGACAGCTGGTGGTCAATTGGTAGCGACGCCTTGATCTGTTTAGTGCACTGTCATGTCGCCCGGGTATCATCTTTCCTGCCTTTAACTCGGGACACCTCAACTATTCTGTTTGCAATCGCGTTGGCTAGTGGAGCAGATCCGCCACTGGAGTTTGTTCCAGTCTTGCCTGCCAACCCATTGAGCACCCTCCAATCCTTAAAATCCTCCTGCCCTAAAATCCATTAACTCTACGGTATCGACCTACCTATTTCGACGCCCTTCGTCGAGAGATTTCAGAAGGTTACCTATTTCATAGTTACCCGTGCGCGTGTACTCATCAAATAGTTTTCAGCAAGGGATGTACGCCTTGCGGTAGCCTCGGAGAATGCTGTTTTTTGCTGTTGCTATGATAAGTTTAGTGAATCTCTTGTAGTTTTCGGTACAGGGAGGCATCCATCTGATAGCAGCATCCGTGTCAGTGCTGAATTTGGACCAGAATGCTTTGTAGAAATTCCATCGAGGCGAAGGCACAGAGTTTGTTAAGGGGATCTTAATACCAACCTCCACAAGCACCGGTCGGTGCTGGCTGTTCGGGAAGTCTGAGAGAATTTTTCGTGTGGTTTGTAATGGGGTTCGATTGATGTCACATGTACTAAACGTTAAGTCTGGATTGTAATCCCATTTCCATCTTGCTGACCTGAACGATCCTCTATCCTTGGCATTAAATACCAGGTGTAAGTTGTTGTTGTCCGCCCATTGCACGAGGTGTTCACCATTTGCATAATTTTTGTTATATCGCCAGGTCGTGTGATGACTATTGAAGTCGCCGGCATATAGGCATGGGTGTGGGAAAGCGGGGAGGTTGGTAGTTCACGAAGAGTTCGGGGGTTTGTATACGTTTACAATGGTAAGGTTGATGATCTTTTTTGCAGAGGCAAATACATCCGGACCCCAAGGCGTCTCCGCAGCGACATGTTTAATACCGTTTTTAACATAAGTGGCGATGCCATATTGCGCGTGGTTAATTGCATGTGCAAGGTAGTATCCCGGGATAGCACCACGTTTATATAGATCCTCTTCATCTCTAGCGTGAGTTTCTTGTAAAAGGAGTGCGTCTATGTCATTTTTTAATAGAATCTTACTTACTACTTCGCATTTAGCTTGACTAATACTTTCTATATTAAGTTGGCAGATTCGGGTTGGCAGGTTCAATATCTCTAGTCCGGTGGCTCTGCGAGGAGAGCTGATCGCATTGAGGCATTTCAAGTGGGTAATTAAATGATACAATATTCTTTGAACCACTGTGATAGTGCTGTGAGGTTGCAAGATTATAGCGTAACAGTACAGCAACCAGTAGTTTGTTGTTCGTTTAGCGCCACTCAGGGTACACGTGCAGGGTACGGGTGACAATTCCTGCGGACGTGAACTACTTCATCCCCCTTGTCTTCATTGGGGCCCTCCAACAAATGTTAATACAGGGCCCATCTCAGGCACGCTACGCCACTGCCTCGAACGTTTTTTTTTGAAGTGCTTGATAGCCATGTAGATAGCGAGTAGCTCTCGGTCGAATGTACTGTAGTTACGTTGAGTGTCGGAGAACTTCTTTGAAAAATAGCCAAGTGCTTGCCATTTCCCATTGATGTATTGTTGGAGTACAGCTCCCGCTGAGAGGTCGGACGCGTCGCTGAAGATAGCAAGGGTTGCTTCGTGTGATGAGTGAACGAGCAAAGCTGCATTTTGGATCGCAACTTTACAAGCTTCAAATGCCTTCGTGGCTTCATCGTTCCATGCGATTAATGTTTTATCTTTTTTCTTAGTGTTGTGAAGATAGGCGTGAAATGGTGCTTGGATTTCAGCGGCTTTAGGTATGTGTTCTCTGTAGAAATTAATCATTCCAAGAAAACGCCTTAGTTCTTCGATTGTTTTAGGTTTTGCATAATCGATGATTGCGCTGACTTTTTCACAAGGCGGTTTGATTCCTTCCTTGCTGAAGGTGAAACCAAGAAATTGAACTTCTTGTTGTCCAAATATGCATTTCGAAGGGTTGATTGTTATGCCATTGTCTTCTAATCGCTGTAGCACGGTGCGTAGATGGGTTTCGTGCGTTTCTTTATCAGGGCTTGCAACAAGGAGGTCATCAATGAATGCGAAAACGAAATCCAGTCCATGAAGTACTTCGTGTATGAATCTTTGAAAGGTTTGACCAGCATTCTTCAGTCCTGGGGTCATTCTTGGAAATTCGAATAATCCCATTGGGGTAATTATTGCTGTCTTTTGTATGTCTTAATCGCGTACTTTTATTTGTTGGTAAGCTCGGTTGAGATCGATGGTGGAGAATATAGTCTTGTCTGACAGTTGATGAGTGAAATCCTTGACTCGCGGTATTGGGTAGCGGTCAGGAGTTGTAATAGAATTAAGTCTTCTGTAATCTCCACAAACTCGTAATTCTCCATTTTTCTTTGGTACAACGTGAAGTGGTGATGACCAAGGGCTTCTGCTTGGACGGCATATTCCTTGCTCGATCATGTTTTCGAATTCTTTTCGAACTTGCTCGTATCGGTGTGGTGCGATTGGACGTGCACGGCAATGAAGTGGTGGTCCATTGGTTTCGATGAAGTGCTCAACATCGTGCTTCGGTGTTAGTTTCATTGAAGTTATTCTTGTGATTCCAGGATATTCTTCAAGGATCTTGTGATAAGATTGTTGAACATCTATGCTTCTTATTGTGGGTAGATTGGTTGCTTGGACGAAAGACTGAGATGCAAGATTGGTTTTTCCGTCGATGATTCTTCTATTTTTGATGTCGACGATCAACTGGTGATGTTGAAGAAAATCAGCACCGATGATTGGTTTGCGGACTTTAGCGACGACAAATTTCCATTTGAATGGTCGGCGTAGGTTTAAATCTAGTTCCATTGTTTTTTCTCCATATATAGGAATCACTGTATTGTTTGCTGCGTAGAGTTGAAAATCCAGTGGCTTCATCTTCTGTCTGTGTCTCGGCGGTAAAACTGAGATATTCGCTCCGGTGTCGATAAGGAAGGTAAGCTTGCTTTTTTATCGGTGACGAAGAGACGGTAGGATTTTTCTGTTACGCCGGATCCCGTCGCATCAAGCGTATTAGTTAGTTTTCCGACTTCATATTTTCATTTTTTAATGTACACGGTGTTGTGCATTTCCTTGCCTCGAAACCGAAACGTCGATGATAGTAGCAGTAAGGGGATCTTTATCTTGAGCTTGATCGACTTCTACTTGCAGAGCGGTTGCGACGAAAAGGTGATTTTCGGTGTTGCTGATTGCGCTGGTTGTACCGTTGCTGGTAACGGTTAAGGTTTGATGCTGGGAAGATTTGCGCGCGGCGACTTCGAATGATATCTTCCGAATTTCTTCGAGAAGAAACTGGGTATTATTGGCCTTGGTTGAAGTGCCTTCGATCATCGATATGTGTGAGCTACTGCTGTTTTCGATCATCTTGTCCGCCAGGAGTGCCAGTTCATCGAGCTTCGTCTGCGTGCTGAAAGTTTCACTCACTGCTAGTACAGATCGAATATGTGGGGGTAGATGGTTTACCCACATCAGCCGTAGCGTCGAATCTGGGACTTTATTTCGTGCCAAAGTACGCATTCTGCGTAGGAGTTGTATGGGCTTCTGGTCTCTAAGTTCTATTTCTGATAGAAGTTTCTGTAGCTGGCGACTGCGGATTTTTCTTATGCAGAGATCACACGATCCTGCAGCGAATTATACTGGTCGCTTGCCGGTGGGTTGTACAAAAGGTCTGAAATTTGTTCGATGTCTTGTTTCTCAAGTTGGTCGATCACCATTTGCGCTAGTTGCGCTTGACTTTTCTTTAAATCATTCGTCGCGGCTTCAAAACTGACGAACCAAAGTCTGGGTTTATCTCTCCAAAACGGTGGTATTCTCAACGATAGAGAAATATTGGCGATTTCTTGTTCTTTGGCCGGGTTTGATGTATATGCGTCGGATTTCTTCGCTTTTCGCTCCATAATGACGTCTTGATTACACTGATTTTATATACTGAAGTCTTCCTTGATATTTATTTGATATTTTTCCTACTATTCTTGCAGGGATCTTCCTTCTCGGTGTTCGTAACGGGGTCACCAATGTAATAGTGGCGTATGGAGTCCACTATTAACAGACTTCGTGTGTTCTAGTGGCGGAGAAATGAAACTATTTCTTGATATGTCTTACTATGTGCAGGCGAATGGTGTATTTTATTCAGCTAACCCTGCCTATATTTATACGCCCGTAACCGGGCCTTAATTTACCAATAGAAAAATATTTTATTTACTTAGCATTGGCTAAAATGTATGTATTATAATTGTATAATACATACATTTTGACCAATAAACATTAATCAATAAAATATTATGTATAACTATTATATGTATGTCGCGCTCCGTTTGCCGGCGTAAGACTCGTCGATAGCTTCTCGTAGCTGCGTTGCCGTACGGGGCTATAAAAGAGGTGCAGACCGCCGCGCGCGCGTAATCGGCGAGCGACGGTGGCGAGGGACACAACTCCCGAATAGCAAGAAGAAGCGAGCTGCGGCGTTGGAGAAACGGCTCGAAAATGGTCGACGGATGCTTGAAGATAGCCGGCGTGTGAAGACGGTGCGGCGCTGAAGATATTTGTGGCTGCTTCTTGTTTCTATATAGAACGTTAAATATATACGTCAAATTATCTCGCATTGATATGCAGCCCGCAGTATCTCGGTAGCCGGGGGTAATTAGGAAATAAATGTTTTCTTCAGACCTTCACCTTTTGCGTTATGGTAGCAGCAGGGTAACGTTATTAATTTATTTATTAAACGGTTTAGGGTTGATTAGCCTGGCTGCTACATCGTTAATACCGCACCCTTTCCAGTCCAGTAGTTTGAAAACGTCTTCCAATGCAGCGGTGAAGAGTTTCGGGGATATAAAGTCACCCTGTTTTACACCTCTCTGCAGTTGGATAGGTTTCGTACTCTGATTCTGTATTCGGATAGCCATCGTAGGCCTACTGTACAAACACTTCAGCATTTCAATATACCGACAGTCAACTTGGCACCGCTGACGGGACTGCAGCACCGCCCAAATTTCGACGGAATCAAATGCTTTCTCATAGTCCACATATGCAAGGCAAAGTGGCAGATTATACTCTTCTGTCTTCTGAACAATTTGCCGAAGGGTGTGTATGTAGTCTATGGTACTAAAGCCTTTTCGGAAACCGGCTTGTTCGGGAGGCTGGAAGTCGTCAAGTCTGCGTGCGAGACGATTCGTAATGACTCTTGAAAACAGCACGTAGACGCGGCTCAGAAGGGAAATCGATCTGTAGTTCTTCAAGAGAGCGTTGTCGCCTTTCTTGAAGAACAAGACCACCGCACTTCTGCTCCACGCCTCCGGTGTAATGCCACCATGGAGGACGGAATTAAAGAGCTTCTGAAGGACTTCAAGTACCGGTTTTCCACCCGCTTTCAAAAGCTCCGCTGTAATTTCTTCCTCACCTGGGGCCTTGCCGTTTTTAAAGTGCTTGAGAGCCATTTTAATCTTGCTCAGACTGACGTCCGGGATATCTTCGGAATAGTGTCGGATAAGACTCGCTCTTAGATCGTTACTCACACTTGCGTGTGGCTCCATCGATGATCTATACAGCTGCCCATAGAACCTCTCAATCTCACTCAAAATCTCGGGTGTCCCGGAAACGATGCTGCCACACTCGATCTTCAGCTTTGACAGTTGGCTCTTTCTGGCAGACAGATCTCTGGCACAGATTTTGGAGCCTTGGTTCCGCTCAATCGCTTCTTCAATACAAGCTGTATTGAAGTTGCGTAAGTTCCGCCGCATTCATTTGGAGATCTGTCTGTTCAGTTGCCTGTATGCGGTCAAATCTGTTAAAGTAGCTTCAACTCCCGTCTAACAGCTATGAGATTAGTAACTAACTAAGAGATAAGAGATTAAAACTAACAACTATGAGTGGTCGGAGAGTTTTTGTGTTCTTCTCTACGGGGGGTCTTTCAAAACTTAGCTCCGACCACATGTACAGTATCCACGAGCTAGTCATTCATATCGTCCACTGCATTGCAATCTTCTAGGCACTGAAAACGGTTTTATAACTCGAGCTGAAAGATTTCGGGACTTTGGAATAGAGCACGAGGGGGACGGAGCGTTGACTTCATTAGACGAGACCTCTCCAACTTAACGTTTAGTTTCACTGTGCCTCTAACCATTCGGTGATTGCTACCAGTTTTCACCCCCGCGATAACGGAGACATCACTGAACAGTTGTAGTCTGGTCATCATAATGAAGTCAATCTCATTTTTTGTCGTACCGTTGGGGCTCGACCAGATTCATTTCCTGTGGGGTCGCTTCTAGAAGAAAGAGTTCATCATAAAGAGTCCCTCTTTCTCCATAAAGTCGGCCAGCTGCTAGCCCCTTAAGTTCCGTTGCCCTATTCCAAATTTCCCTACTTTCAGCTCACCGTTCTCCCTTGTGCCTAGTTTCGCATTGAAGTCTCCCATTAACACCGTATAGTGAGGTTTGGAGGAATGCATGGCTCTAGAGATATCCTCATACATTTCCTCCACCTCCTCATCGGAATGTGCCGAGGTTGGTGCGTAAACCTGTATGACCTTCAGCGAATACCGTTTGGTGATTCTGAGTATAACGTACGCAACCCTTGTCGACACACTCAATCTTTACAACGTTGTTAACGAGAGACTTGTTGATGATAAATCCGACACATCCTTGGGGCAGATGGTCGCCCTCCCGGTGATAGAGCAAGTTGCCGGATTCGAGGATTACCGTGTCCTCCCCTTCTCTTCGGACCTCAGATAATCATATAATTATTATTCTTCCAGCTCCACGATCTTCTCGTCAGTCCTCACGGTGCGTGCGTTGTATGTTGCCAGGTCGAGTCATCTAAGGTGGCAACCGAACCTTTACCGGAGATTCTTAGCATCCCCTGCCCCTCCGTTACCATGGTCGCCACCGTAGCCAGGAATAGCGGAGCCGCCGGGGACTGGGGGCCGTCTCTATGTTACTTTCATAATGGGGGGGGGTATTTGCCATAGTTGCCACGCTTAGCGAGCGGGTTGGCAACCACAGTTTTTTTACTATAATTTTGGTGGTCCCATATGAATTTGATCAAGGTCAGACCAATAGTTTTTGAGTTATTCTTAATAACTTATATTGAAGTCGGCTGTACAAAATTTTTAATTATTTTTTTATAAAATAAATATTTGCGTATGAAACTAGAGCTGCAGGTTGCCGACCCCTGACCTATACGATAAATTATATATCGATATATAAAATACGAACCAAGCATCGCGATTCCCGACGAATAGCCATGCAAGTTGCATGCGTTGGGCATCACAGAACTCACATAGTAAATAATATGATCGATTATAGTCAGCATGGGTACTTTACCTAAGTAACTGACCATTTCACAATGTATTTTTTTACTTTTTATTAACAGCCCTTAGCAACCAAGGAAAGTCCGTTGTGACGTAGTAAGGAGAAAAGATGCAAAGTAATACGGACACTCGCGCGCAGCGATAAAGTTTTATTTAGCTTGCGTGTGCGATTTATGTGATTAATAATAACTATGTAGGCTATTAAAACGTCGGCAAGCAGTCAACCTCGAAAGAGTGCAACTTCTGTATTTATTTATTGTGCCCTGGGGTAGCTTGCGATTGTAGGTAATTATTTCACGCAGGTAGCAAGAGTGACAGAGGTCTGCCTCTACGTTGGCCTCCTGGTATTGTCACGAAGATTACAAAAACCATGTTCTACTTTGGCACGCAATTCCCCTCATTTCCGTGCTCTTTCTGACCACGGGCAGAATCACGCACGATACATATGTCAGTAGCTCGGTTTCACTAATATCCGGCAAACCTTTGTGGTAAGAAGGCTTTATGCACTGAACGCAGCATCTTTATCTACATTAACTTCGTTGGGGACAATATTATTGTGCTTATTTTCACGCTACGATTCATGCATGAGCCAGCGCAGCATAGTGACCGATTTTGTTTTGTTTTGAATATTTTATAGAGTGTTGGTTATAATATATTTCATTTCCACTTTTTTGGCAAAATAATCCATCCCTTAGAAATTATAATGACCTAATTTTTTTATAAATAAAAAGCAATATTTTGTAAATATAAAAATGTATTATGTTGCAATAATCAACAAATAACAGACTTACATAGTTTTGCAAGTAGCAGGCACTGTATAACACATTTCTCACTAAAGTCAGTATCACACAAAATTATCAATTATTATTATTTTACATTTTATAGAAAAATCAAGGTTCAAAAATGTTGGTTCAAAACCTAAGTACAATTATTAAGTAATTCTGTTTAAGTAAAATCATTGTTTTTTTTTTATTATCACCGAAAAATAAAGTTTTTTTGCATATTTTTTTTTAAATCAAACCAGCTTATAATTAAGTACACAAAAAGTTTAGCACCGCTAAAACTAATAATAAATTACACAAAAGATACACACAATACAAGATTCATGATATTATTGGAGCAGATTAAATCGTGCAAAAATATTGCGAGATTATGTAAAATTGATTAAATTACAATATTATACATACAATTATATAATATTCGAGCTTCTTTTTTCAATTTCAAGTATTCGAATACAATAATTATTCACTAGGATATTTCGTAATTAGATTATTTTATAGGTAACCACGTTGTACAAATAACTCGTATAAGAGTATCGATAATTACAATTACTTTCTATTCTTAAAAATATTTCGACGCGTATATATATAGTAACTAATACCGAATTATTTAATGTGATATTTTGTTGATTTTGAAGTAGCATCAAAATATTATTTATAACAATAAACGATTTGTAATTAGTCAATAGCTTTCGTGTATAATGGCAGGCATAATAGAGTTAGTTTATATTGAAGTCCTTTAAATTTTGTGAATGTTCTTTGAAAACAACGAAACAGGGCAAGCGTTTAGCGCATTCGGAGCTCTAAATTCTAACTAGTTCTGTATGTAAAAATTGCTTATAACTTTTATCATTTTGAAGACAAAGATTATCTTTCATTTTTATAAAGATCAAAGTGAATTACTTTAAAATAGTAAGAACATAGTTTATTGAATTAAATATTACGGATCTAATATTTTCAATAAATACGGAAAACTCTTAGGAGCATGTTACAAAAATGAATTACATTTAAGATATTCTTATTATAAAACTCTAATGTTCTTAAAATAAAAGAAGAGATAGAAATTATTTTGGACGATTTGGAAACGAGAGATAGAAACGGTTGTATAAAATGTTCTTAAAATTTAATATTCTTAAGCTACCATCAAATGTAATTCATTATTGTTTCATGTTTTAATCTAAGTGAATGAAATAGTCAATCTTTACTATTTTTATTCGTAAAATGCATTAAAACCCGTAGCTATTGCCTTGAAACTACGAAAACGTTGACGCTATGTCCTGTGCTCAAAATAATATGTTGTCCAAGTTACACTCTTACAAAAATGACTTCTTAAACTTAAAATTGTCGACTTTTTCAGACCTTCAGAATTACCTATAGGAACACTTAATATGTGTTAAATATTATTTAAAATTATCCAACGATCAGTCTGTGGTGTCTGTTTTCAACTGATACTTTTGTTCGTATGCCTGAAACAAAGAGATTTCAAAAATATTATTTCATAAACTGATTGGCCAGCAAACATTCCACCGCCAGATATAGGGCACGGCATCTATCACTCGCAGATACCAACCGCAATAGGCACCCACAGCGAGTGGCAACTTACTCGTAGGTTTTTTTTTATAGGATAAGGGTGACAAACGAGCACACAGTCCACCTGATGGTAAGTGGTTGCTGCGGCCCATAGACATCTACATCTATCCTCGTTTGCGAATCAAAATGCAGATGCGTTGTCACCCGTGAGGACTAAGATGGAATGCCTCATTTCCAGTAAAAAGGGCCTCCGGCCACCTGCACTCACCAAGCGAAACGCAGAGGTAAACCTCTACTTCACGCTGGTTTTCTGTGAGGTCGTGGTACCACCCCGGTTCGAGCCGGCCCATCCGTGCGACAGCAAAAGCTGCCGCGTGGCTCTACCACTGTTATAATTGTTGTTATAATGTTGCGAGCACGACGCAGGTAGTCGTAGCAGTCGTCTTGGAAATTGGAACGCGCACTTTGATTTTATTAACCCCTAAGGTACCGTTGACATGAATTCATGTCGACGTTTTGTGACCGTTGAGTACCGCGGACATGAATTCATGTCCGCATTACGTGCTGCTATTTTCGTGTTAATTGATATAAAAATACAGTATATTTTCAATTGAACACTATTTCATTCGATTCTGAACGAACTAAAGAGTATTCTCAAGTATTAAACTCACTTGGTTACATAAACGAAATAAAAAATAATAGGCATTCACTTTCGCGTTGTTGGTGCTGTTAGTTGCGTAATTGTTTTCTTTTTGTGTTTGTGATTTTTGTTGGATTTTCTTTTAAAAACTGGTAAGAAATGTTAATGATCTTTACTAGATAATGTTTTGGAATGACTTAAGTTACAACAGCAGTAAATTTTTGTTTCAATTGATAAAAAAGAAAAAACAAAACACCTTTACGCGAACAATTTATAACGGGTAAGATTTCAAATAAGATCTACCTTCTCAGATATTTAGCCTTTTTATAGATAGTTTATTGCACGTACGTAAATTCATAAAGACATATTATTCCTTAATATTATATCTATATGACTGTATAAGAAAAATTAAGGAAGACGCTATAATATTTTCACAAAAAGGTTTTGAAAATGAGGTTACAAAGCGCGCGCAAACTGTCTATTGTCGAATTTTTAGCAAATGTTTGCGAGTGAAAAAGTAGAATTATTATAATGGTGACATGCATAATTTCGGTTTATACAAGGAAGACTATTTTGTATTGATTGTGAGGACATAAAAATAAAGTAAAAACTTACGCTTTTTCATTGATAAAACCAAATTTATTGGCAGTAAATACACTTTTTCAAGATCCCTTAGAAACAAAAAGCTGTACAAAACTAATTAAACATCCAAATGTTATTGTTATTGTTTCTACTTATCGACAATCTTATCAGATTTAAAGAACTGTAACTCAAGCTTCTTATAACATAAACGAACAGTCGTGAAAAACATAAATGTTGAAACAAGTGCCGCGCGCCGAGATGACGTCGGAAGCCCCCGGTACAAAGCCGTTTTTTGTTATAGTGGGCGCGGTACTGGAAGGGTTAACTTTATTTTCGATTCGTCAGTTATTATTCCTACTTTACTACAGAAAAGATCTTTTTAAAGAGGCCTTTAAGTTTTCCGTATCAAGGAGCTGGCAAGTTAATTTTTAACTAATTTAGAAGAGCTCGTAACAAAAACCAGCTAATTCATTATTGTCACTGCTAAAAATCTGCTTTAACAGTACCTATTACAATTATTTGATAATATAAAAACTTTCCAACACTAAAATTTAATAATAGGTACTTTAAAGACGGTAAAAATTTAACCCATACTAAAGCAATTGTAAAAATAATGTAAGTCTAATAATTTGGTTGGCACTTTACATTGCTAAAGCTCAAGCTGTAACACAGGAAAGTTCTAAACAAAATACAACACTAAGGAATTAAAATACTACAGCTTGATGATAAGGTGCGATTTAAATTGCATGCGGTGTCTAATTTTGCAGGCTATTGAAATATTCCAACAATATCAAAGGAGTGAAAGTTTTGTACATGTACTATTATTTACTATGTAATAGCAAATAATAAATAATAGTATTACGTACAGAAGTTGCACTTCTTTGATGTTGACTACATAACGCAGATAGCAAGAGTGACAGAGACCTGGCAGTAGTGTCTCACTACGCTTTGCGGATGCCTCTATAAATGTTGAGATTCGAAATTTATAATAATATGATTAAATAAATAAAACGCGATATAACCTGTTGTGCGACTCTGGCGAGCGTCTCCGCCATGGCGCGGCCGGTCTGCTCCACCATGGAGCGCAGAAAGCCGTCGCTCTTCTGCAGCAGAATGTGCGGGTGATCGAATTCCACCATTTGTCCCGCATCCATTACCAATACCTGGTATTAAAATACCATTAACAAAACTACTACTGCTTGTACTAGTGCAAAATAAAACATAAATCGTACAATTGTTTTGAAAAATCATCACATCTATTGACAATGCTTCCACTCAGCTTCTTATTACAGAAATTCTATGAAGTAGTGAGTTGAAATAGTGGAAAGGATTTGTACAAAAACGTTTGTTTGTCCATTATTAAAAACAATAATTTTAAATTTTGTACAACCAACTTCAATAGAAATTATTAAGAATAACTCAAAAACTATTGGTCAGACCTTGATAAAATTTATACATCATGAGAAACACCAGCTTTCAAATAAAAAAAGAATCATCGAAATCGGTTCACCCAAAAAAAAAGTTATGACGTTACACACATAAAAAAGAGATAGAGAAAGAAAAAGTAAAAAACATATAGTCGAATTGAGTACCATCTCCCTTGTGAAGTCGGTAGACAAATATAAAGTTCGTAGGCAGAACGATAAAATAATTTAAGTTTTGTAAGAGATTGCTCAAGACAATTTTACAAGAACAGATAAGACTAAAACTACGGACGTGGTAATTTCTACATGTAATATGTATTTATTTTTATAATCACAAACTATTGAATTTTATTATTATATAAAACTTACAGCCTATATACGTCCTGCTGGGCACAGGCCTCCTCTCATTTCTGAGAGGGTTTAGGGCAAGGAAATGTCCGCCGCGTTGCCCCAATGCGTGTTAGTGAACTTCACGTGTCTTCAAAATGTTTTTTTTTCTTATTTCTCAGACATGCAGGTTTTCTCACGATGTTTTCCTTCACCGCCGAGCACGTGGTAAATCAGCACTTAAAATTGCAATTAACAATTTCATTGGTGCCGGCGGAGATCGAACCCGGGTTGCTTGCGTACTGTGTAATTTACATCGAGTGCTTAACCCCTAACCTACCACAACTCTTATTATATACCATAACTATAATCTACTCCCCGCACTGTTGTGAAAATGTTGGTATGGCCTTAGTCAACCACGAGCACAGTCTAAAACAGCAACAATTTCACTATTTAATTTCATACGAAATTATTTAAAAATTTCTTGTTGTATTTCAGCATACTATATAAATAGAGAAATTTGATTTAAAACAACAAATCATGTACATTATACCTTATCTGAATCCATAACAGTGTGAAGCCGATGCGCGATGGTAAGGACTGTACAATCAGCAAATTTGTTCCTTATTGTAGTCTGGATTAATGTGTCAGTCCTGAAAATATTTCAAATTTTAGACAATTATCCATTAGGAGACCGAGGTTCCGATATTCATGAACAAGTTCAACAGGATTCTAAGATATCTAGAGTAGGGTTACGGCTTTTATTTCATTTATGGTCATAGCCATAAATTTATTATTATTAAATATTTTTCATGTTACAAGTGGTAACACTGAAAAGAAAAATTCGGTCAGTAAATTAGGAATAGCGCACAAACACAAACAAGCGTGCATACAAAATAGTGGCCTGCTAGATTGGACGTTAAGAAATTAAATTCTGAACTGTACAATTACAATTGGATACAAAACCACCGCAGTCACTGGCTTATACACTAGGTTTTTTTTTTCAAAATCTGTCATAGGTATAACCATATGCTTGTCTCTAGTTACTTACTAAATGAAAAATAAATACTTTTGTAGCAAGCAGTTAAGTTTCTATTATTGTAAGTCATGACTACACACGTGCGCTAAATTCCAAGCGTATTTTGTTTGAAAGGCCATTTGCTCAATTACTCAATGTAGTTGTCGGTGTTTGACGCCTTAATGCATTTTTATTGGAAATTCTAATGAAAGCCTCAGACCATTGAAGAAAAAAAGACGGAGCGCTGCGTACATTTCAAGTGACGCCAGATCCAAGCCAAAATCATGCTTAACTTATTATAAGAATATGCATTCACGCACACATACGCGTCGTTTAAAATCATTTGCTACCAACAACATGATTTTAGATGCATATGTGAACACCCAGCACTGGAATTTCGCGCGAGTGCGTGTTGAGAAGTTGAGTATGATTTCGACGCCACTTAAAATGTACGCACGTAGCTTAAAATGTACGTACGCATGTAACTTAAAATGTACGCACGTGGTCTGAGTTGAAAGCATAGAACCTAAGGATTTTTACCACTTCTTAAAAATCTTTAGGTTCTATGAACTTCTTTTCTGCTGAAGAATATGTCTAGGTATGACCACTCTCTTACCTGTTTCTGTCGCTAATAGCAGTTCTTGCTGCTTTATTCCGGTCTGAAGGTTATTAGAGAGTTAGTATAATTACAGGCTATGAAGCATTGAATCTTTGTCCTCAAGAGGTGATAGCACAACCTTTTTTGTTCTAAGTTGGATGCAGGTGTTCACGGACCGCAGTAGCCACTTACCATCACGCGGACAGTAAGTTCGTTTCTCATAGTTTTTAAACGACTTAATTTTAATATAATTAAGGGTCTTTAATTAAAAATTTTGTACACTATGGCTTAGCATCGACTCCAGAATGTGAAATTATTTTTAAACCCTGACGAAAAAGAGGGGTGTTATATGTTTAACGTGTGTATTTGTGTATCCGTCTGTAGTATAATAGTTCCTGAACGGATGAACCCATTTTGATTAAGTTTATTTCTTTTCAAAGGTATCTTAATCGAGAATGTTTTTAGCTGTTTTAAGAAAATCTGTTCAGCCGTTTCAACATCATAAACTCTTTTTGTTTCTTGGGTTTTTAAATTTTTTAATTTTAATATAAGTTATATTCTTTAAAGTTCTTTGAAATCGGCTTTTACTGTTTGTTAGAAGTTATTTTATAAAAGAAAGTACAAGTGGATTGAGGTTAGGCTTGTTTTAGCGTAACGTGGTGGCGTATAAAGGAAGTTGTGAGTTTGTGAGCGCGACTGACTGCGGGTCGACGTTGGCGGTGGCCTCGTCGAGCACGAGCAGGCGGTTGCGGCGCACGATGGCGCGCGCCAGGCACACGAGCTGGCGCTGCCCCACCGAGAAGTTGCCGCCGCCCTCCGCCATGCGCGAGCTCAGCCCCGCCGCCAGCTCCAGCACCGCCTCCTTCAGCTCCACCTGCCGAGTGCCGACACACAACGCTACACACACCGCTCACCACGACGAACCACTATATGTCTGCCTGGCCATTTCCTGAATGTCGCCTTCAATGATTTGAACCATGAAGCAATTTCAATGCATGATTTGAATACACAGTTACCCGCCAGATCACAAGTCGGGCGAATCGACGAGAGAAACCTACTTGTTGATATTCTCATGTAAACAATTCGTCTACGCCGCAGTCCAATTAATATAATTCATCAGACCGTAATCAGCCTGGGTATTTCACGTAACGTCACCATTTCATCATGATTTGACCGATAATTTATAACTTTGATATTATAATTAATCTAGTAATATTAGCAACAGTAGATTTTGGTGCTGCTGAAATGACAACTGGACCACGCCCAAGCACATAAGTATACAAATTAAACACAAAGTATTATATCGTACAAATCATCGTCATCGTCAATCATCATCACAATCAAAGCAAGGCAGATTACAATTGGCTCAATGCGGATCTTTCCAATTGGACTACGAAAGTGTAACGCACGATTTGGCGAGTATTAGATGACCAATCACAAAAAGGCAACCAATTTATGTAATGCCCTAACTAATCACAATCTGGCCAATACAACGATCTAATGATGATGACCGGATGATCAGATGACCAATATTATTATACACACCCGGTGTACACACACGTATCTCTACCTGGCCAGCTGGTGTATATATATTAAGTAAATATAAAAATTATTAATAACTATGCCCACATTGACACCTATCGGGTAAATTAAGTGATTCTCTTTTTTGACACATAAACAACATAATATAATATTTTGAGTATGTGTGTTAAATACAGAATTTGTTAATAACTTAAGATCAATGTTACCTTTCCCTGATGCTAACATAACATAGCTATGAGATATTGTCTCGACAAAACAATTACATTGTGTGAATATGACCTCATTCGATCTAATCCCTCCGAAATTACATGATCACTAACAAACGCACTAACAATTATATACTATAACATAATAATTAAATACACGCTAGGATCGAGTTTCACACTCTTTACAAAGTATTCTTCCGCAGCGATCAAGTTCTTGTATAAGTCAAAAATGGCATGGCTGCAAGTGAATCAACTTCCACAGTTTTTACAACGCGTCGAATTGTCGTGCAGTTCATTTGCAGTCAACCCATCCGAGTCCTAAGTCGTGAGTTGGTAAGGCGAACTGGGCCAGATTATTTTGATTGTTGGTAGCTTAAATTGTTAAAAACGTATTTAGACAAGGATGTTGCATGGATGGATATATGTTATGGTTTTTGTATATTATAATTAAAAAAATAATATTAAAGACAAAAATTATCTAACCTCTTCCAAAGCGCGCCAGAGCACCTGATCCGGGTACTCATCGAAGGGGTCGAGGTTGTGTCGCATGGTGCCCGAGAACAAAACCGGCTCCTGCGGAATGATGGAGATCTGGCTGCGAAGCTCGTGAAGCCCTAGCATTGATGTTTCGCGTCCGTCGATTATGATCTCTCCTTCGAGTTTTGCCAATCTGTTCAAATAAATTTAATGACAAAAATTTTAGTAACAAATATTTTACTTTTGTGCTAGGGATTTCCCTCGTATTGTGGAATACATGAGTTGCATACATCGCATACAAACATTCTGTACTACAGTAACCAACTAATTAAGATATATGTAGTGAATTCGATTGAGACATGTGTAACCAGATTATGTAAACGCAAATAAGGCAAAACAGTTAATTTATTCAAATCACCATGCACAATGCCTAATTATTATTAATAATAAATATTAATTCTTTCTCACTTTAAATGTTATACATTCCAACAAACTAATCCCTAATATAACTTTATTTTAGTTATTGTGTCCTACAATAATAAAAGCATATTTTTTTTAATTTATAAAATGTTTTTAAATAAATATGAACATTATATTCATCATCATCGTGTGTAACCTTTTAACTATTACTAAATATAAAAAAAGTAAAACATAGAAATAAGTATAATGAAAAGAAGACCTACCTAAAAACTTCCGCTAAATAAAAGGTTTCATTGATGGTTACAAAGTGTGGTTAAAAGTCCAGTCATTATATATTTATGGTATTAAATATTTAAGGTTTTTACTTCAATATGTTATTCATTATTAGTTATTAATCAAATAAACCTGAAATATCTGGCTCTAGTGTGAAGAAATTAAATATAGGATCAAGATGATATTTCAGTTTCAGCGCGTACCTGAACAAGGCGTTAATGAGTGAAGACTTGCCAGCGCCGGTTCTGCCAACGATGCCGACTTTTTCCTTGGGCAGTATGAGAAAGGAGAGGTCTTTGAGCACTGGCGGCTCGTTGGGCGCGTAGTACAGGAACACGCGCCTGAACTCCAAGCGGCCCGCTTCCGGCCAAGATGGAGGGGGCTTCTTACTGGGCTCGGACTCCAGGGGCGGCTCAGATTCTATTGTCGAATATTCTTGTATCCTGTAAATATTTATTATCAGAGCATAATATGATGGTTATTAAAATTATTAAT
Organism: Parnassius glacialis; assembly: GCA_033319125.1. Taxonomy (NCBI): domain Eukaryota; kingdom Metazoa; phylum Arthropoda; class Insecta; order Lepidoptera; family Papilionidae; genus Parnassius; species Parnassius glacialis. The sequence goes on from JAVANC010000001.1 coordinate 33,748,698, forward strand.
CGCTTTAAAAAACTGCAGATTGTCCCAGCTTATCTTTTGAATGTCAATTGGTTAGTCAACCAATTATATCCTAATTTCTCTAAAAATAAACAATTAATTCTCAAAACAGTATGAAAAGGAAGACAATAGGAATGAATTAAATTAAATTAAAATGTTTTAAAACCGTTAGCCACCAGTAAATTGCCAACCCTTTGATTTAATGGTCCAAAGGTTGGCAATAATTTCCTAGTAACTAAAAGTTTTAAAACATTTAAATGTAAGGCTTGTATTTCTCCTACGCTGGCGTCGGTCGAGCGTACTAAGTACATTGTGTTCTACATAGCCCCACACTAGGACGCTGAGGACTGCGGCGCGTAATTCGCGCGTCAGTCGACTGACGAGCGTGGAACAGTGCGAGCGCCGAGCGCCCTCACCAGCCCACACTCTGTTAAAGCCTCGGTCACACAGCGAATACTCGCTGCGATTAGGCACTCGCAGCAAGAATTCACTTTGTGTGACAGGTTATCCGCTGCGATTACGCGAGTTGAATTCGCTGCGAATTGAATATGTTCAATTTTACTCTCTACGAATGAACACTCTGCACGCCATTCCGCTCCAAACTACACGCCTGTGCATAGGTCGTTTCGTTGCTGCATGATACGTGTGTAGGTCAAACAAATGAGTTAACCAATAAACGATTCTCAAAAATGGGGAAATTACGATATTATTCGTTTCTTGGGTGTGTATAGAAAAAATGGAGAGCTGTTTAAAAAATGCAAACGCCTTCATTTTTTAACGAATTAATTAAATAGCAATCCACGAGCAATTGAAAAGAAAATTTAAGAATATAAAAGATTCATATTATAGATAATTCTCGTGTACTACTCGCTGTGTGTGACTGGCAGGCAGCGAATTGTAGGTGCGAGTAATATTCGCAGCGAATACTCTCGCAGCCATTGAGTTATATGTACTACGTACTAGAGAAGCCATTCCGAACATTAACTATGTTCGACTGAACTGTAGTGCAATCCGTACAAACTAAATATTGCGTAAATTGAAGATTTGAGAAGTCCATAAAATAATTATTATTACATTTTATTTAGAAATATAACACGTTTGTTTAGATGAATTTAAGATATTTTATATTAAATTCTTATATTTATTTTATATTAATATCTTATTTTATATCAAATTAAAGTCTTCGCGCATGCGCGAAAACATAGAATAGGACACAGTTTTTGTTTGAAATGGCTTCTCTAGTACATAGTACATATAACTCAATGCTCGCAGCGAATATTCTCTGTATGTGACCAAAATCAACTATTTTGATAAATAATACAAATGCTGAATTATGGATTTCGGACAACACTTTTTGGCTAAGAATTCTAGTTGAAAATTTTGAAAATCGATTTTGAATGTTTACCTCTCAACGCTAGTCATCTGGTTCTCGAGTTCGGTGGACTGCCGCATCCCCCACTGGAACATGCCAGTCAGCCCCATCGCTTGTGTAATCGCCAGACCCACATTACCGCCGTATTCCTCTGTATTAAACATTAATAAGTGCAAGAATGATGAATGGATTTAAGAAGACCCACTTGTGATCGGGTCACTAAGAGTGAGTTTGCACGGATTCATTTTTTAATCAGTAAGTTTTTCAACACCATGGAGTGTCATGGGGTTAAGGATTCTCCTACATATTAACCATTATATTGTTCGGAATCAAATTATATACATAACACAAAAGTCCTATGCACGTAGTGTTTGCTATATATCGTGTGATAAAGAGCTAACCCCTCTCTTTAAGCTAACGAGCAATGGCGAGTACCCAGCAGTATAGTGCACTTCCGACAGGGAGACCGTATGGAAGAAGAAAGGGCTCCATGGGAGGTTCTACAAGACTCTTCATTAGTCTTTCATAAACACAGTTGCCTCTCTCCACTGGCTACGTTTCGGTGACCTCTTCGGGGAAACTGAGAGTTTTGTCTGTGCAATACAGGATCAGGTTTAAGACCAACAACTATCGTAGATACATCCTAAAGGATTGCGCCGTCAAATCTTCGCGCTCGTCACTATCCCGGTGAGTCACTTAGGCATGTCATCTCTGATTGTTCGGCGCTTTCCAACTCTGAGTACTTGCACTGGCACAACCTAGTAGCCAAGATATTTATTGTGTTTAACTAAATTAGTAACAAATACAAATAAATGATCGCCAAATGGTGAGATTCCAAAATTGCCAGGACGATGAATGAAACTGTGTTCAATGATAAACATCTAGCAAAGTGAGATCTAAGTCCCACAATTGGACGGTTACAGGGATGTTTACAAACAAGTTCAGCGTCGAAATAGAATGTTACGATAGAATAGTTTAAATTAAAACTAATAGCCTGGTAAAAGATAAATAAATACTATAACATTTATTAATAACTTTTATATTACAATAAATTGGCAAAAAACAAAGGAATACCTATGTTGGTAAGAGCCAACAAGACACTCAGCTACTTTTTCTGTATATGAAGTTTCTTACTAGTTTACATTTTTTTCAATTACAATGATCTATGTATTAAAATTAATTATAACGTACCAAATATTGTTCAGAACATACGCACCTTTGTCGAAAACGAGGAAGCTGAGTGTAACAATGGCAATGTAGACAACGCACACAAGATCCAGCCAGAAGCCGAAAGCGCGCGAACTTGCGATGAATAAATACCTGCACATATTCAACAAATATGCTTTAGAAAAAGATGGGCATGGGTGCGATTAGGTTCGCTCTCACTATCAACTTCCTTCTGCCTATTTGTTTGATTTAAAAATAACAAAAATAAATTGCTAGCGAACACTTTGTTCTAGAGATATGGAAAACGAATAAATAGGCATTGTTTTCAAATCAAATCAAATTCATTTATTTGCATAATACAGGTATAAAAGGTGTTACAGAAAATTATAATATGTACACTGTATTATTACCTTATGAGGTGTGCAAATACAATATATGTTTTGTCTTAAAGACATACAAATATAATTAAGTGTTCTTTTGAAAAATCATGTCATAAAATAAAATAGAATAGAAATAATTGAAATTGGAATACTAATGAAAATTCTACATTTATAAAATTAAATTGATTACAATAACAAAAAATAATAATATTCAATAAAAAGTAACTAGTCAAAATTGTCATTAAGAACTCATCAATTTTATAGTAACATTTGTCTATTAATAAGTCATTCAGCACCTTTTTAAATTTAAATAAGGTCATATTTTTTATTGAATCAGGTAGTTTATTATAAATTTGTGGGGCAATACCAAAGAAGCTTTTTTTCATTAATGATGTTTTACATTTTATGTTACATAACCTATTTATGTAGTGGGTGCGTATTGGATTCTTTCTAATATCAGATATTTTTTGGAAAAGAAATGGATGCTTTTTTACAAAAATAGCTGTTTCCAGTATATACAATGACGGCAGTGTTAGGATTTTTAAGTATTTAAAATAAGGAAAACAGCTATCTGTTATTTTGAGACCACACATTGATCTTACACATCGTTTTTGCACCCTAAATACAAGCTCCCTTTCAGAAGACTGTCCCCAGAAAATGATGCCGTATCGCAAAACGGAAGCAACTAGTCCATGGTATGCTATCAAAAGAGCCTGGCTGTTAACCTTTTTTGAAAGTTGAGAAAGCGCATATGCGGATTTGCCGAGTCATTTGCATAGATCCTCAACATGAGGCTTCCAAGTGAGTTGATTATCAATCACTGTACCTAAGAACTTCGCCATATTTGCTTCTTCAATATTAAAGCCTTGGTAGGAAATGTTAATGTTTGGGTTTTCACGGCGTTGATGGAAGTGCATAACTTTTGTTTTATTTAAATTTATTTTTAAATTATTATTATTAAGCCACTCTATAATTTCGCGTAAACAGGTATTTATATCACTTTCATAATTAATTTCATTTGCACACTTTATTATAGCTGTACTGTCATCTACAAAGAGAACCATTTTGTGACGTTATTTTTGGTAGATCGTTTATATATACTAAAAAGAGTAGAGGCCCTAGTACGCTACCTTGTGGAACCCCGTATTTAATGTGCCATGGTTTCGATATATATGTAGATTCTGATTTACTCTTTGGACATATTCTAGAAATTTCTGTGCATTGGATTCTATTACTTAGGTACAATTCTAAGAGCTGAAGAATGTTTCCTCTTATACCATAACCATGTAATTTGTTTAACAAGATCTTGTGGTCCACATAATCAAAAGCCTTGGTCATGTCAGTATAAATGGCACAGACTGGATTTCTCTTATCTACAGATGTCATAATATTAGCTAGTAAGTCATACAGTGCCACATTGATATTACCATTTTTTCGGAACCCCTTTTGCTCTTTACAAAATAATTTATACTTTTCGAAATAGGTGTATAAAGAGTTATAAACTACTTTTTCAAAAACTTTTGAGAATATAGGAATTTTGCAATAGGTCTGTAATTTTTTAAATCTGTTTTGTCATCTTTTTTATATAGGGATTTAATAATAACTTTTTTCAATTTTTTTTGGAAATACGCCATCAGTAATACTTAAGTTAATTATATGTGCTAATGGTGGGGCTATTACTTCCTTGGTGTATTTAATCACTTTTGTAGACAAGCCATCATACCCAACAGTGTTCGTGTTTTTTAGACCACAAATTATTCTTGTTATGTCATTAATTGATACAGGTTCCATAAATAGTGAATTCAATGTCAAATTTTTAAAACTAATACTATTCAGTGTGATGTCAGCGTTTACATTATTTTCAATTTCATCAATAAAATAATTGTTAAATGCATTTGCAATCGCCATGGGGTGTGTAAAAGACAAATTTTCTTTTTTTACATACATTATAGGCTCCTGTGGCAAACACAATTTTGATTTGTTTATTATTTGCCAAGTAGCTTTAGATTTATTTTGAGAGGTTTTTATAAAATGGTTATTAGAGTTTGGTGTAGTTCTTTGCGTCAGGATTTAATCTGTATACCCAGAGTAAGTGCCTTTGTTTTTTACTGCATATTTTTATTCCGTGAGATAGCCATTTCGTTGCTTTGTTAGTCTTTATAGTTGTAATTTTCTCCGGAAAACAATCTATAAAACAGAGAAAAATCATTCATAAAATTGTCAAAAGCTTCGCTTGCATTTTTGGCATTGTATACTTGTGTGAAAGATAAGCAGCTTAGATGAGTTTTAAAATTAATTAAATTTTCCATGGATATGCCTTGCTTTTTAGTTTTCCAAAATTTTAATTTAAAAGTTTTATTAATTGGCACTTGGAGTATTTGACACGTATGATCCGAAAGAACCAGATCTACAACTTCTGCTTTGCATTCCTTTCGGTAATTGTGTGCAAAATTGTCGATACAGGTGTGACTACTTAATCTAGTGGGTGTATAAAGTGCTAATTTTAAGTTGTATTGCATGAGAAAGTATTTAAACTCCAATGTAGTTTTGTTCCTTTTTAGTACATCAATATTAAAATCTCCACACAAGACGATATTTTTTTTATTTGAAGATAGGCAAAATGTTCTTAATATAATGTCTAATTTTTCATAAAATACTGCATAATTATGTTTAGGAATTCTATATATACAGATAATAATAATTTTGTGAGCTATTATTTCTACCGCGCAGTATTCGAAAACACCCGAAACTGATTGTTTTGCTACATCTGATAACTCTCTATACTGTAATCCTACTCTAACAAAAATACATGTTCCACCTCGCTTAGTATTTCTCGAAAAGAAAGCAGCTGGGCAGAAATTTGATATGTGTAATAAATCCTCGTGACCCGTTTTAATAAAATGTTCTGTAACACAGATAACATCTACAATGATGCCCTTGTTAAATAGTTCTTCTAATTTTACAGTTAGTGTATCCGATTTACTCATTAGCCCTGCTATATTTTGATAAAGTATGCGTGAAGTAAAAGTGAAGAAAAGAAGTAAAGTGTATGTGAGTCAGTAGGCAATATGTTTTGGTTTTGAAGAAAGCAGTCAGCTTCTGGGTACATAGTATTTAGGTTGCTTAGGTCAAGAATTAAATCTTGCAGATCAGATATAACAATTTTTAACCCATAGTTATTTAAAGTTCCATAACGTTTGCTATACGTATTATGGTCATAAGGTAGATTAAGATTTGAGTCTAAGATATATGCATAATTATATGAACCAATATCCATGTAAAGCAGGTTATAAAAGGTTTCTATTCGGCTGTTAAACATTACGTTAGTATTTTTCATATATTTAAAAGTTGGTAAGCATATTATAAAATTTGTGTGATAAGGTAATAATTTTTCTCTTTGCTTCAATCCACATTTAGGTTTACGATAGTGACAAATTTCATAATTACGTAGATTAGTTCTCTCAGCAATAGTGTATATTCTGTTAGATGTTTCACCGCTTATTAAACAAGTTTTGTGTTTAGTGGACGGATGTTCTATTGTTGTGCCCTGTACATCATTATGTTTGTACCGCACATTAAATTACACACCTGTGAGGAGTTACCTCATATAATTTGCACTATTTTATAATATCACTTATTGTCTTTAACAGCACTAACTCTCTTAACACCGTATGAAGTGACCTGATAATATTTTTATAGTACATAATGTCTATCACAGTATAAAACCGTGAGTCTGTGTAACACGACCACATAGCCCAAAAAATTATTTAAAAAATTAAATAAACAACCTACTGCAGTTAGCAGTTAAAAATTAACGCGGTTCTGTGTTAAATTTTTCTCCATCACTCACCAAGCAGAACTGTGCACGTCTTGATGGTTGTCGAACTCCCTAATTAGAGCCTCCTGAGCGCCGAAAGCACGAATTGTTGTGATACCCTGCAGCGTCGCGTTCAAATGAGAGAATACCGGACTACGAGCTGTGAAAAAGACGCAGCTGTAACTCTACCCAAAGAGTATTGGAAGTAAGTAATAGAACTGTGGAAAGTCAGGGGCTGATGGCTTTTCTTTAAAGTCAGAATAAAGGCGGCAGTCGAAATTATGTATTAACCGATTCGTTGCGGCACCAATTTTCGACAACTTTTAGCTGTGGCGGTCAACAAATATTTCACGACACGCCTGGCGTGTCAAGCGCCACAGACATGTGAAAAAATAATTATCTCTTTTATGTTTTTTTCACTTGTTCAGTCCTAATTAAGTTTAGTTGACATCAAACATCAGTTACAAACGGAAGGATACTTGTTTTTAGTGTGACACGTAGAAAAACCACGTGTTTTTCTACGTGTTTTCTTTGAAATTGAGAGTGACTTTTTTATGCAGAGATTACAAACATTTGGTACAATTTTTTGTTTTATAAAAAAATCATTTATAGAAGTAGGTACAGCTAAATCACCCCGGAAAACCTTGGTTTTTATTAAATTAAATTTTCACCTAATAATAATATTTGTAAATATCAAACAATCAAGAACCTTAATTTGCAATAAAATAAGGTTTATGATTTATTAATATTTACAAATGTTAAATATTATTTAATGTTATACAAATGTAAAAGTGAAAAATGTAAAAGTCAATTTGAAAACGTCTAATTAGTAAGAATAGCAAAACAAGTGTTTTAAGTGTTGTTCGAAAGGAAACAAACGCCGGCGCTATACGGCGGCAGATTGACAAAAGACTATTTATTAGCGAACTTTTTTTATGCATGAACGGTTTCAAACTGTTTCAAGCAAAAATAAACTTTATACCATATCACAAAAGCATATGGTACTTCGTAGGTCTATTCGGCCGTACGATAGTAATAAGACGGCAGTTCAACCATTTTAAACAATAAGACAAACGCATTGTTTTTTTAACAGGAGACTTGTTTTCCAGTAATTTATTTACAACTTGAGTTTGTGAGCGATCGCAATGAGTGCTATTATTTGTTAAATTATTAGAATATTTTCTTTTAAAAAATTTTCTAATTTTAAAAAAAAGACACGACTCTTGTGTCATACGCCACACACAAAAGTAATCTATGGCATGCCTGACGTGTCGTCCGCACTGAACCGGTTAATCTTAAAATTTGGCGCCCATAACGTCATAACGTAGCGCTTATAGAAAATAATGTAATAAAACCAGCATGATGATACTAAATATATTTCGAGCTGTATTGATCATAGATCTGGATTGGAATCCCGGGTCGAGTCTAAATAAGTTATTGGGAAAGAGACACGAAGTTGGCAGTGTGACACCCCCGTGCCTCGGAAAGCAAGTAATGGCGTTGGTCCAGAGCCTGATCGCTCTCCGGTCGTGTCGGATTACCGGCCCATACCGAATATGCTTGAGGTCGAAAAATAGAGATTGCATCCGTTCTGGCGTACACCCTCGTGTACTATAATCCTGTTCTGCGCAGGCTAGTCGCCGTTAAGACTGAACGCCACGACCGAAATTCAGCCCCCGGAGATAAGATAGACCTCCAGAACAGCATTAACACCATGTGGTATTACTGTTATAATAGAGTTTAAAAAAAATCTAAAAAAAGTTGGCATAAGCCTCGAGATAACTTACTCACACCCTCGAGGCGTTTTATGCTGCGTGACGACGCCAAGTATACGATACGCAAACCGTAGAATACAAAACCAATGGCCAATGTCGGTATAAGCAGCCACCAGTTCACAATCGCTACCACTACCACAATACCAATTAAGGACAGACCAATCTGTAATAAAAATATAAAAACGCAATTTAATAATCGTTATAATAAATTTAATAATAATTGGTTGTGTACTTAAAAGAAAGAATGAGCAGCCTAGGATTCACCAGAATGGGTTGGCTAAACTCGGCTCTTTCGAGTTCCTACTTCTTTGTATACTTGACATGCTTTGAAGACGACAGCATGATCGGTTAAACATTATATTGCTTGAGAAGCAAAATCTAAAGATAACATCGTAAACATATGAAATTAGTAAATTATTTATTAGCTCATTTATTTGAGCATCACAATCAGCCAGGAAAAAATTACAACTAATAATAAAAAAAACCTTATGTTTATAATCTAGCACAGACGAAATTCAAGTGATAATGTCATTTATAGTCAACTAATAAGGTCAGCATTTACCTATAGAATTGTGATGAGTTCTTTTTTAAAGCGAATAAAAAGATTGTATTGGTTTACGACAGTTGAGTACAAACACAATAAGTACAGCTGACTAGGGAATAAATGGCTCTGTTTGGCGTAAACAGTTTTAGCCTTTTCAGTTCTAAGACCAAAGCGTTTCCTTTCTGCTTATGGGCCAGTCTGTGTAAGTAACCTGTGTAACTGCTGAAGGCTAATAAATATTATGTATATAATGAGACATTACCCTCTTTTTTGAAAATGGATGGAAGTGTTCATGGTTACGTAAGAATATGCACCGCTCTATTTTGTCCCTTGGGTGATGTAAAAGAAATTATGGGAAATGCCTGAGAAATCAAAAGTTTCCAACAGACGGTCGTTTATACCAGACGTTACCTCGTATACGCCAGACGTTAAATACCTATGTGCGACACGTCCGGTACTGTTATTGCAAATCCAGCTGCCAAGTGTGGCGATTAAGGACAATTTTTTGCCAATCTTATAGGAGCTCATATCAAGCAATGAATTTATGAGCTGATGTAGATGGGTTGCAGTAGCCACTTACCATTAGGTATACTCTAAGCTTATTTGTCATTAATATTACTGTTGAGTTATTTAATTCAACACGCACCCAAAGAGCGGGGGCAACGTGACTTGCCGATCAGTCACTTTCGGATCGGCCGTCGCAGGTCGCGGTCAGTGAGTCAGCTATTACCGTCGGCATCGCACAAGCGCTCATGCATCTCTTATTATTATTTTTTTTCAATATATTACATACAGTTCTTTCCAATGCGACTCATTATCAGCTGCGAACTTTACTTACTTGCAAAACGTCGAGCAGAGCCGAGGGCAGCACCTCGTCGACCGCGCCCATGTCCTTGGAGAAGCGGTTGAGGATGCGGCCCGACGGGTTGGTGTGGAAGAAGCGCATTGGCGCGCGCGTGATGGACGCGAACATGTTGTTGTGCAGGCGCGTGGACGCGCTCATCGCCATCGAGAAGAACATGAACGAGCGCAGCAGCGACACCGCCACCAGCGCCGCCACCATCGCTGCGCCACCAACGCTTCGTAAGAGGATACGTTTCCAAAACATTCTACTAATATCTACTACGCACTACAACACACGCTGAGACATAGTCGTTCGCAACACGCCTTAGAGCCTATGGGTTCTAATGCAAGGTACTTTACTCTACTCTGTGCAAGGTACTCTACCCTGTGCGTCTTTCCACGCGACCCGCACTAATTTTTTTCAAGGTGTCTGTTTTAGTACGTAGTACATATTAACTCAATGTTTCGCCCCATTCTTCTTTTCTTAAGAGATATTTGTTTACTTTCTAATATAGTAATTTTAACCTACCGCGGCTTTTAAATATTACGATTCTTTAGCTCGGAAGCCTAGGTGCTCGCCATAAATTTTACAGTACGTGAGTAACCTGGGTTCCACATGCATTGTTCCTACATCGATTTCCTACTATACAATGTAGATCCCTTTCTAAGAATAGTAATTGTAGTTATAGCCTATATACGTCCCACTTCTGGACACAGACCTCTCATTTCTGAGAGGTTTAGGGCAAGGGAATATCTACCACGTTGCCTCTATGCGTGTTGCCAAGCTTCACATGTCTTCGAAATATTTTTCTGGGATTTAAGTAATACAATATACAGCATTAAATTAGGGAAAGGTTTTCACCTTTTCCTTATCACCAAGATACAGGTATTTTTATAACCTCCCGTAACTGATTACACGTGGTAGAGCCATGCTGCAGCTATAGTAGTGGTATAGTTGTAGCACGAATGGGTCTGCTCGACTGGGGAAGGACCACGCTTTCACAGAGTACCAGCGTCAAATAGCAGCTTAACACTGCTGTGTTTCGTATGGTGAGTGTAGAGAACCGGAGACCCTTTTTACTGGAAAAGAGACATTCCATCTTAGACCTCACGGGTGACAACACATCTGCATTTTGTTTAATTACTGAGCATAGATGTAGATGTCTATTGGTCACAGCAACCACTTACCATCAGGTGGACTGTGTGCTAGTTTGTCAACCTATCTTATAAAAAAAATTGATAATGGTATACATAATATATAAGAACCGCTAAATCGAAACAAGGTAAAAGTAAATATCCAGTTACATTATATTACAATCACCAACCCAATTACCGAGGGCGGCTAGCAAGTACGAAACGCCAGCTTACAATTACTAGGCGATAGGGTTGCTTTTCTGACAATCTTACTATTTCTGCCAGCAAGTAGCAGTGTATGCACTGCCGTGTAATTACCGAGAGGTATTTCATCTTAGTCCTCATTGGTGACAAAACACCTGCACGCTGCGCAGACGATGATATAGTCCAGTTAACAAAGAAAGTATGTTTCAAAGTAATGACAATGTTCCCAAGTCGGGAGAGCCCTTACCGAAAAATGAGTTGTTGACTTTCTGATAATTAACATAATGCTGCTAAAGACTTACCGCTATAAATATAGATGCAATCGTATCGTGTAAGGCCGGATCTAACAAATTCCGCATTGTCGATCAACGGATTAGTGAAGTTTGCAGACAGCTCCAATGGGCCAGTAGTGTTGTTTGTGTCTAGCGTATTCATAAACGATCGTGGAAGGTCCTCTTCTAAGTTTACCCTAGAAAAGATATAATAATAAATATATTTCATCTAATATGTAAGATCTCACAGAACATCGGTGTAAAATAGCAGTATAACTGTTGATGGTGTTAACCGCTGGTGTCGTCGACAGAAAAATAAACTAAAACAAAATTGGTGCGAGCGTGTACATCCGCGGGAAGGTAGACAGGTGTCACCTTGTATTATGTTCCAGTGCAACTGACAATAAGCGCGGGATCATGTACTCAGCGGTGCAACACCGATTTTGCAAATATACCTTCACCCTATTATGAAAATCGCGTTAAGTGCCACCGTCCCCGTATGCACACGTACTTATTAAGTGGCGAAGCTTGCGAAGTCACTTATTGATTTCACGATGTCTGTCCGTCTGTCCGTCTGTCCCACGATTATCTCGAGAACGGTTTCGAATTTTCAAATTCTGTTTTCAGCAATCGATTACTGATCACCCAGGCATCTGAACCTCCTATTTTGAAACTGATTGCTCAACGGCAACCGTTAGAAACCGCTACAAAGCTGATTGCTTCGCCACTTTGCTATGCTGTTAGCTTGCTAGGTTTATTTAATATAGAAACAACAAATACATAAGGTAAGTAATAATTTTATAAATAAGTGTATATATTTTACATATATTATGTTATAATAATTAATATTATTTACGTTTCAGGTATTTTAGAAGCAGCGTGAGCCTCGTCAACAATAACATAATGCTGTTGTATTTCGTATGGTGAGTGATAAAAACCAGAATCTGTTATTATTAGCAGGTCTGTCTCACTCAGCGCTTTAGCACAGGATAAATATGAACAGTATGGAAACTAAGCCTAGTTGAGGATATAATTACCTACGCTCCATTGAAGCAATAGGGTTGTAACTTTTAATGTTTTGATATTGCTTTTTTTTTATTAATCAATCGAATAAAAATAACTAGCTTACAATTTAAATAGGTAATCTCAGCAAAAAACGATAGTTTAAACATGGAAAACAATTTAATATTAACACACAACAACTTGTAAAACTATAGATCTTTAACTTTGTCATTACGGCGTAACCTTTTGAAAGTTTCGGCGGGAAACGACTGCGACTGTGTTAGGGTTTTTATTTTTAGCGCGGAACCCTAATTCATTTTCTAAAATAAAAGTAGCCCAAGTTACTCCTTATGACATCAGCTATCTGCCAGTGAAAGTGCCGTCAAAATTGGTCCAGCCGTTTCGGAGATTAGCCGGACCAAACAGACGGACTGACAAAAATTTTAAAAATTGTTATTTAGTTATAAGTACCGTATTTACTTTCATATGCATTTAGTAAAAAGCTGTTATTTTAACATTACAAACAGACACTTCAATTTTATTTATTTGTATAGATTATTACAAATTATTTACAGAAAAATATTTTCGTCTGCTACGACAATTTCGGAATTCTTTATTATTAAATTTAACTGTGTACAAAATATCATTCTAATGAACAGGATTTTTTTTAATAAACTGTTGGGAAACAAGGACAGGGTACTATGAAACCGATTTTATTTATTTTTTTGTAAACTAGATCAGCTACTTTGCAGTTTATGTGTTCTTTTTTAAAGCAACAACGAAAAATCGGTTTCAACACCCTCAAAAACCATGAAAATGACACCCATGACCAAAAAATTGATACCTATTGCAGCCGCCATCTTGGATTTACATTTCAACAGCACTATCGGCTTCAACATACTCAAAAACTATGAAAATGACACCCATGACGAAAAAATTGATACCTATTGCAGCCGCCATCTTGGATTTACATTTCAACAGCACTATCAGCTTCAACATACTCTAAACTATGAAAATGACACCCATGACGAAAAAATTGATACCTATTGCAGCCGCCATCTTGGATTTACATTTCAACAGCACTATCAGCTTCAACATACTCTAAACTATGAAAATGACACCCATGACGAAAAAATTGATACCTATTGCAGCCGCCATCTTGGATTTACATTTCAACAGCACTATCAGCTTCAACATACTCTAAACTATGAAAATGACACCCATGACGAAAAAATTGATACCTATTGCAGCCGCCATCTTGGATTTACATTTCAACAGCACTATCAGCTTCAACATACTCTAAACTATGAAAATGACACCCATGACCAAAAAATTGATACCTATTGCAGCCGCCATCTTGGATTTACATTTCAACAGCACTATCAGCTTCAACATACTCTAAAACTATGAAAATGACACCCATGACCAAAAAATTGATACCTATTGCAGCCGCCATCTTGGATTTACATTTCAACAGCACTATCGGCTTCAACATACTCAAAAACTATGAAAATGACACCCATGACGAAAAAATTGATACCTATTGCAGCCGCCATCTTGGATTTACATTTCAACAGCACTATCAGCTTCAACATACTCTAAACTATGAAAATGACACCCATGACGAAAAAATTGATACCTATTGCAGCCGCCATCTTGGATTTACATTTCAACAGCACTATCAGCTTCAACATACTCTAAACTATGAAAATGACACCCATGACCAAAAAATTGATACCTATTGCAGCCGCCATCTTGGATTTACATTTCAACAGCACTATCAGCTTCAACATACTCTAAAACTATGAAAATGACACCCATGACGAAAAAATTGATACCTATTGCAGCCGCCATCTTGGATTTACATTTCAACAGCACTATCAGCTTCAACATACTCTAAAACTATGAAAATGATACCCATGACCGAAAAATTGATACCTATTGCAGCCGCCATCTTGGATTTACATTTCAACAGCACTATCGGCTTCAACATACTCAAAAACTATGAAAATGACACCCATGACGAAAAAATTGATACCTATTGCAGCCGCCATCTTGGATTTACTTTTTGTTACCACTATTGCACTATCAGCTTTTTAATAGCCTCAAAACCGCCGCATTCTGGATGTACGAGGGTGGATTGAAAAGTACTCGGCCTAACCAAGAAAATAAACACATACTAAATCAGTTATATTTTTATTTTTCTACATAATCACCATCAAGTTCAATACACTTTTGCCACCTCCCCTTCCAAGCATTTAGACCGTTGAAAAAAAATGATTCTTCCTTAGAGTCAAAATATGCGTCTACAGCTGCTTTGACCTCGTCGTTTGTCGAAAATCTTTGACCTCCCAAGTGCTTTTTTAGGTAAGGGAACAGAAAGAAGTCTGATGGTGCCAGATCAGGTGAATACGGCGGATGCGGTAACAGTTCAAAGCCACAGTTGTGAATTTCAGCCATTGACTGTACTGACGTGTGAACACGGGCGTTATCTTGATGAAACAGGACTTTTCTTCTGAGCATTCCTCGACGTTTTTCTTTTATTTTCTCTCGTAAACGACGTAGTAAGGTGCAGTAGTAATCAGAGTTTATAGTTTGACCACTTTCAAGATAATCAATCATAATCACACCTTTCGAGTCCCAGAATACTGAAGCCATCACCTTATTTGCCGACAAAATCGACTTAGCCTTTTTAGGGGGTGGTGAACCAGGTCTTCTCCACTGTTTTCATTGTTGTTTTGTTTCCGGTGTACAGTAATGAACCCATGTTTCGTCTATAGTAACAAAACGATTCAAAATATCATCTGCATCAGCTTCAAATAACTCCAAACAGTCGCGTGAAATAGTCAATCGCGTCCTTTTTTGTTCAACTGAAAGCAGTCGCGGAACCCACCTCGCAGACACCTTGCGGAAACCCAACTCGTTGACAATGATGTTTTGAGTTCGTTCATAAGAGATGCCTATAATCTCGGCTATCTTTCTAATTTTTAATCTGCGGTCTCCCATTATTAAATCAAGTACTTTTTTAATATTTTCGTCAGTAGTTGACGTCGAAGGCCTTCCAGAGCGGGGTTCATCTTTCACACTCTCTCTACCACGCTTAAATTCTGCTATCCATTTTTTGACGGATGAATATGACAGAGTACAATCGCCTAATGTACTGACCATGTCATCATGGATGGCTTTTGATGATAGCCCCTTCTTATGGAGGTACTTAATGACGGCACGCTGCTCGATTTGCTCCATTCGCGGAAATTATGTCCGATTACTTTGTTAATAAATTTATAAAATCACAACTAATTATCGCACACGTTTCGAACTTCACACAATGAACTAGTCTGAACTGAACTAAATAATGTGGGTAGATTTGATTTTTAGAATTGAATGGATCTGTGTTAGGCCGAGTACTTTTCAATCCACCCTCGTATAAATAAGTTCACGAATTCATTATGATCAATCACACGGACTTATAAATTCGATAACGATTATAACAATGACAATAAAAATCATTCTTAGCTTTCAAAATCAGCAAGAAGCTTAAAATAAGATAGCTCCGGTTTTGATGAAGCCGAGTTCAAACAGCCGTATACTACGCAATACGTTCGTGGCATTTTTAGTCTTGAGGCGACACTCGCTACTGAGAACACCGCGACGAGCGCTTAGAAGTCTCGTCGGTGCGCATGTTTGTGTGAGTGTGCCGTTTCGAGCGTTTGTTCGAAGTTTCCATACTGTTCCTACTATATATTTACTGTGGCTTTAGGCACAGAATAAATAAACCTAGCAAGCTAACAGCATAGCAAAGTGGCGAAGCAATCAGCTTTGTAGCGGTTTCTAACGGTTGCCGTTGACCAATCAGTTTCAAAATAGGAGGTTCAGATGCCTGGGTGATCAGTAATCGATTGCTGAAAACAGAATTTGAAAATTCGAAACCGTTCTCGAGATAATCGTGGGACAGACGGACAGACGGACGGACAGACGGACAGACGGACAGACGGACAGACATCGTGAAATCAATAAGTGACTTCGCAAGCTTCGCCACTTAATAAGTACAGAAGTTGCACTCTTTTTTATGTTGACTGCTTGCCGACGTTTGAATAGCCTACATAGTTATTATTAATCAGATAAATCACACACGCAAGCTAAATAAAACTTTATCGCTGCGCGAGAATGTCCGTATTACTTTGAATCTTCGTTCTCATTTCTACTTCACAACGGACTTTCCGTGGTTGCTAAGTGCTGTTAATAAAGAGTAAAAAAATACATTGTGAAATGGTCAGTTACTTAGGTAAAGTACCTATGCTGACTATAATCGACCATATTATCTACTATGCGAGTTCTGTGATGCCCAACGCATGCAACTTGCAAGGCCATTCGTCGGGAATCGCGATGCTTAGATATTATATAGTGTAAAAAACAAATAAACCCGAAATACGATTCCTAACAGAAATATTATAATCGTAATCTACTTAGTTGAAAATTTTGTAAAGAAAGTTTTAATTTCAGTATTTTGTGCTATTATAACTTAAAATATTTTAATTAAAAAGACGAGTACAGATATGTAAGTAGGTACTTGGGTAGTGAAGTAAATTTCAACTAAGTTTTGTAATAAAGTACTTAGGTTTTACTTCTGTAGTTAAATTATTACTTACTTAATTACTTTTCCGCTATAAGTACCTATCTAACAAAAAAAATGAAATAAATTTACGTTTCATTATCCTTCGGTAACTCAAAAAATTAGGTATATATCTGAATTCTTTTAATTGCTCATTAAGCATCCATTCCCGCAACAATTATTGTAGGAACGACGTTTTGCAACAATTTATCAAATAGATAGGTAATATACGTTATATATTATTCTTAAATTACATTAAAACTTTTTTTTAACTATTTTATCCTACCATTAAAAATACTAAACACTGAACAAAAACTATTTCGACGAGTATTTCAACAACTATTTACAAAAAAAAATTACGTAAACAGCGCTAAAAAATAACATTCAACTGCCTAGAGCGCGCTAGCCCCGACTGCGATCTACCCCTGGGGCAGCTCGCGATTGTAGGTAATTATTTCACGCAGGTAGCAAGAGTGACAGAGGCCTGCTTTAGGCATGAAAAATACCTACGCTGCGCGGGCCCCTGCAAGGGTCTAATTCCGTGAGGTTGTCACGCGCGCTCGAGCTGACGCGTGACTTACGTTAACAAAAAGTATTTTTCTCTTATGTGTATTTAGGCACGTTTGATATTTATTTTTGAGCTTTTATTCAAGTTTGGCCTCTCAATAAGCCAAAAGGTACAGCATAGCATACGGGTGCTTAAATAACAATAGGAATGTCGACTTTTCATTCTTTACTATTCCCACGGAATAAATAATAATACAAGAACGGTTTCTAAGGATACCGAAAGGTAAGATATTATTATTTATAGGTAGATCAAAATTTTAATCAGGTATTTTAGATTAGGTACTTAGCTGCTGACTCCATTATTATTTGATTAGCGACCCGACCGCAGCTTCGCAGTTTTTCGCGTGTAATGGCAATGACTTTAAACGTTCAGTGTAAGTAGTATTGGTTACTGCCTACTAATGCAAGATCAGCATATACTGGTTATTGTTGAAACACTGGGCCGATAAAAGAAAGAGATTGAAAATAGCAGCACTTTTAATTGTCACACTTTCATTAATAATGCCGTCGCGTGTCGCATGTTTGTAAATAGCAAAAAAATGTAAAACAGAAAATGGTTAGTAGTATTATCTGAGTTTCAAAGACGTTTATGTTGTTAGAATGTTAATTTTTCTAGATGTTGCATATTAACCTTTCTCGCAATGAAGAATAATGTTCTCATTATCAGCAAATTACTAATACATTGCATAACATCTCTGTGTATTCTACTACCAACTAATATCAAAGGATTCAATTTGTTTTCTTACAACACTTAACCCTACAGTAGGAGCGGCCTTTACAAAGGCGCGTAACGGGCTAAATGATACAGACTCTCGCACGCGGAAGAAAGGTACATTTTGATTTAATACGCGCATTGCAACAAACAGTAGGCTAATTTAACAAAGGTCGCATCCGAGGCGTGCAAAGTATTATGAATATTAGCACCGTTGTAACTAAGTTTAAACTCGCGAGTTTGCTATCGTAGAGTGATTCTTCCGTTCTTCTACTATTATTTATTCTGTTATTAGTAACGTCTTAATCATTAGGGGTGTATGCATTTGCATTTGTATTATTTATCGAAGATAAACTTAGGTGTCTACAGGCCACGGTATCCATTTGCCATTGGGTAAACGCTGTTCAGGCTCATCTGCGCCCTCAAATTCCGAACGGACTAATCAGATAATATCATTTACATTTCTGGATCATTTTAAGGAACAGAAAAGAGTTCGACACACTGGTCCAGTGGGATGGATCACGAAGTTTAAGGCAGTCGTCCGGCCCTGGACTTATCATGATTCTAGATGTATTTGTTTTTTCATTATATGGGTGTCAGTGTCTTCAAGAGTGAATAGGCTGTTTTTAAACTAAGTCAGTGCCCTATACCACTACATTACTTAGCATTAAGCTGCCATGACATTTTAATAGTTATGGCAGCTCAGGGAAAATTACTAGTTATTATTTAATAGTATGTTAGCAAATTGAGTTCCACTCCTGCCGGAAATAGTTAAGTTGTTAATATTAAATTAAATACTGATTTGCTACATGCAGGACGTTGAAATAAAACATCGTGTGAAAATCTGTATGAGTTAGCAATAAAATAAATTAAATATTATGGAGATGTAAAGGTCGCGGACATGCATTGGGGCAGACTCGTTCTCTGTTCCAAAAATCATTTTTAAAAATGGAGCACTCTAAGAACGGGATTTATTTATCATTTTACTTCTTTTATTTGCTTCTGTGTAGATTATTTTGTTATGGTGTTGTTATACCTAATAATAAAAAAAAAACCTTATAATTCATGTATCCTAATGTAATATTATAAAGGTGAAAGTTTATTTGTTTAGGTGTTTGTCATTCAAAACGTAAGATAATTCAATGACTCTCAAAATCATTTTTACCTTCTTTCGGTTATGTATTACTTTGGTTTATAGTAAAGATTTATCTATTTATCATTTAATCACGCTCAAATGACTGCAGGGATTTGAATTAAATTTGGTACGTATATAGTAGATACATTTTATTGTGGAAAGGGATATGTTAGTTACTTTCAAAATACTATGCAATTTGGAGTGGAAGTAAGTGGTCAGTACGTATGACTCAGAGAAGCGGGTGTGTGGCAATCAATGGTTAGTGAATAAATTTATTTATTCATTTCAACACTTTTTTGTACATACTAATGGTATAAACGGCGGCCATAATGTTATATGGCATTTTCTACCAACAAATTGGAAATATAGTGGGAGAAGTGTGTACTGCTAAGTGTGTAGTGGGCTAGGGTGAAAAACTTAATATTGATAAAATTCATACACATACATATACACGCAAACATACACATGTAGATTATACTCATTTAAACATATAGATAGAGAATAGATTATATATTTATTTCTATGAATTTATATGTATGTATATTTGTGTGTGAAATGAGGCTAAGTGATTTTATTTTAGTTGTTGTTTTGTCGAGAGCAAAGAATGAAGTACCAGTAGCTGGTCCACCAGTCGGCGCCGGAGCCGAGCAGCTGCGCCAGCACGGTGACGGCCAGCATGAGCGCCACGAGCAGCGGGTGGCCGCTCGCGCGCAGGTAGGCCGCGTACACGGCGCCCGACACCGCGCCCGCCGACCGCAGCTCCGCCTCCTCGCGCCCGCCCTCCGGCGGCGCCGCGCCCGTCATGTTGTCCACCGAGCTCACCTGCACCCACACACGCACACGCACATTTTATTTATTACTCTTTTATTTACAGTCAAGGCTTGCAAATTTACCGATGGAAGTTAACTTTGCCATCAGGGATGTGCAGCTACATAAATTAAAAATAAAATTTTAAAAACCCCCCAAAAAGAAAGATCAGATGTTTTATTCTGTTCAGTCGTTTCAAGGACATCTGATGACCTCGAAAAGGCTAAAACGATTTTGATAAAACATGTTTAAGAACAACCGCTAAAGAAGTTGCTTTTAAATAAAAAAAACCGCACCCAAATCGGTTCATTCGCTTAAGAGCTACGGTGCCACAGACAAACACATATACATACCTATCAAACTTATAACACCCCTCTTTTTGGGTCGGAGTTAAAAATTACGACTAACACGGACAACGTAACGTTTTTCGAAATATGTCATTTTCAACCGACTTCAAAAAAAGAGGTTCTGATGAATTCCACTGTATTTTTTATGTGCAACCTCAAAACTTTTTTCTAGGTGAACCAATTTTAATGATTCTTTCTTTATTTGAAAGTTGGTACTTCTTATGTGATCCCATATAATTCGCCCAATTCCCGATTAATTTGATCAAGATCTGACCAGTTGTTTTTGAGTTATCCTTAATAATGCGTATTTAATTGACTTCCTATAAATTGATGATGTTCTCCTTTTATTTATATTGAAGTTGATTGTACAAAATTTTTATTTTCCCCTTGTTTGAATGAAAATTAAAGTGAGAGATAATTTTTACATTTTATTTTAATGCAAAATTGTCCTGGCGACGTAACCGCTTTAAGAATGACTCACGCTAGACCGTGCCGGGTCCGAGCCGAGTGTCGGTCGTAGCACGGTCAACTAACATTACATATATTTTGTATGGACACACTCACGCTATACCGAGCAGCAACCGAGTGACGGCCGGGCAACGGACAACGCTCGGAAACAACTTGGCTCGGCTCGGCCATTTCCTTGTAGTAGAAGATTTATCAGATTCTTCATCGTCCAGGCTGATCGCAATAGCCGCTAATTCCAGATCGTCAAAATTCAACATGATTGTAGTCTAGTTACAACAGTATTTTTGCTCGGACGAATATACTGCATCACAGCGCAACGATAATTGCTCGGTCGAGGCCCGGTCGGTTGCAATAACATGCACGGGACCGGCTCGGTGACCGTGCTACGGCCGACACTCTGCTCGGACCCGGCACGGTCTAGTGTGAGTCATCCTTTATTCAGTGCTCCAAAACTTTTGTTGATTTTGTTTGATATACTGAATGTAGGTAATGTATGTATATCTTTGTAATATAGTATACTACTTATTATAAGTATTTATAAGTTTGCTTACAAGTCTTTTTTGTTTACAGGAATTGCATCTATAAACAAAAGTGACAACTCAACAAAATGACACAAGTAAGGGAAAATTTACTAGGCCAGAAGAAGAGAGTGAGAACTTTTTTTTTACAGCAAAGCATCCCTACACAATTTAAAAGTTTAGGGCTTAGCAGTGAACTTTAGCTATAGCAGCGATCACAAAACATCATACTGGTAGCACATTTAAAATAAATCTTGTTAATCAGACATGTAGCAAGATTGTAATTAAATTTTGAAGCTTAAAAAATTTGCTGGATAAATAGAATATTTAACGTTTTTGCAAGAAGTTATTCTTGATATTAGTGCCTGTTTTAAAGGCCAGCCTTTATGATACACATGAGTACCCATGTATACGTAAATTTATAGATTATTTTTTTTGAGGAAAACGGATTATACTTACCGAATGTATACTCAATTGCCGTTTGCGGAAACTACCCTGAAGCATGGAATCTTCTAGTTCGGTGTTTGTGTCTTGAGGTTGTTTGGGTTTCTCTTCCTCTTGTTCGCCTCGCGCTAGCAACGTTGCGAAATCAAGACCAGAAGCGCTCAATGTTTCGAAATCACCCGCCGCTGCTATTGAACCGTTCTTCAATATAATAATCTGTTAAAAAGTGTAAATTAATGAGATCTCATGTATAGGAACACTACACATTGAATAAAACAATTTTATTTGGAATTAATCGCGTTTAAATTTAATTTCCCAATGTTTTGTGTGCTTAGCGGAACCTTTGGTCACCGGAAACAAATAAAATTGGAGGTAAATTGGTTTTATCCAATATAGGTACGTAAAATAATTAAAAAATTTGAATCATATGTAGGTGGGTTATGGCCAAATACTCAAACGCTTCTGAATTTAAAATTTAAAAGTGGTAGAGCCACGCGGCAGCTTTTGCTGTCGCACGGATGGGCCGACTCGAACCGGGGTGGTACCACGACCTCACAGAAAACCAGCGTGAAGTAGAGGTTTACCTCTGCGTTTCGCTTGGTGAGTGCAGGTGGCCGGAGGCCCTTTTTACTGGAAATGAGGCATTCCATCTTGGCCCTCACGGGTGACAACGCATCTACATTTTGATTTATAATAGAGGATAGATGTAGATGTCTATGGGCCGCAGCAACCACTTACCATCAGGTGGACTGTGTGCTCGTTTGTCACCCTAATCATATAAAAAAAAATTTAAGATGTCGTTAAGTTTCATGATGTCACAGTCACTTTGACATAGGCGCTGCGCAAACGTGGACACTTTTTGTTACCGACACGGCACACCATCACATGAAACCGTAGTTGCTGTGTCCGTTAACGGCAATCAGACACAGTCAGTTTCACGATGAATGTCGATAAGAAACATTACCATTTCTTGTTTTGTTGATTATACGTAGACGTAGACGTCGTCGCCGTCAATGTTTATAAGCAAATCAACCATGTCAACTGTTTGTATAGTGCGTGTGTGTGTGTGTGTCTTCAAGTGACGATTTTCAGTTTCCAGTTACCTAAACCGAGCACTTCTTGCTTAGCGATCAGTATGTGTCAAGCGGTAGCAACTGGACACAAAGTGTCTGCGTCTGCACACGGTGAGGCTGATTTCATATTGATTATATGTAAATAAAATATTCACGGGCAGCTTGTATCCCACACAAGACACAAATGTGTATACGTTTGCGCAAAGTGATAGAGACAGCACTATACTTAACCGCTTCTTAAAATCTGGCCATTAGTCATGTGAATAGAGTAATATATTAAATATAACAAAATATGGGCTATGAATTAAGCTGACAAACGCAAAATATCAGTTAACATATTTACATCTTATACTTACTTTTTGTAATTTTTCGATGCAACTAATTTCTACTTGCATTCAAATGAAATATTGTGTAAAAAAGTGTTCCATTCCTACAAGATCGGGTAGTCCAATAACGCTTGTTATTTTGATATGAAAGATTATATTTATAATGTAGTCATTGTTATAAGACTATTGTCACCTATGAAAGTGATTATATAATTCATTCGTCCTATTAAAAGGAATATGTGAAATGAGCTTGTTGTACAAAGATATTTATAACGACATCAGCTAGGAACATGAATCCTAAATCTAAGTAAATCTAAAATCATGCACGATGTTTCATTTTTACCAACCTTATAACCATCTCCGTACTTCTGTTGGCAATACCAAACAGAAAATATTAAATGACGTTAATATGATGCCTACGTTACTAGGTCTAAGTTAACATTATAATATTGCGCTTCTCTTACCTTTCTCTTAAAAAAAATTAAGTTACGTAAACTACATATGTATGGACCCTAATTAACAGAAACATATATTTATTTTTTGATTTATGGAATAGTACGACATCCACACAACATATTCTAGCACTTTACTATATTAGTAAAAGGCCAAGATTTTCATGTACAAGAGTACATGATAGGTATGTTATGACGCGCATTCATGTTTAGGGCGTTCAAATACATCAAATTAAAATAACTTTTCCGTACGATAGTCGCAAGATTCGGTATAAGCTACCCTTATTCACTGCGCTACCGAGCCGTCTAAAGCCCTTATGTACCACACAGGATCGAATTAGCGTTCGCATTATCCAATATGGCATACGTGAGATAGGTATTTATCAGTATCATCAGTCTTTTTAGTTCACTGCTGCACCTAGTTCAGCACTAGACTAGATCACCATATACATCCTATTTGAGATCATATTATTTGCATGGATTCTTTTAACACTCATCATATCCAACCTTATTTAAAAATCCAATTAAAAAAAATGACGTACAACCGTATATTAAATGAGATAGCTTAATGACATCTTGCAATTAAATCGTAAGATCCCACTGAAGTAACGATGCAAAATCTTACCTGATCAACGTCCCTTAAGAATTGCAGCTGATGTGTGACGAGGATGCGAGTGGTGTTTCGCAGGTAGCCGACGACGCAGGATTCGAACAGGTGCCGGCCGACATGCGCGTCCACTGCCGATAGCGGATCGTCCAACAGGTATATATCCGCGCGCTTGTACACCGCACGGGCTAGTGAGATCCGGGCGCGTTGACCTGCCAATACAACCAAGTCATTGTGTTAGGATGTTTTTATGTTTAGATAATACATACATAAAAGTGATAGATAAAGGTTGCTCAAGAACATATTTTCTGGCAGTCTTTGCGAGTGTTATATCATAATAATGGACTGAATTTAAAGCTTTATATATTTAGACTAAATCAGGGGTTCCCAAGCTTTTCAGTTCATGGCACACTTACAGGTTTAGTATTTTATCTCGGTGCCCTAGTTAGTCGAAATAGGGTATAATGATACTAGGTGATAGGCACAAAAATTAAAATATCCACAATATTCTTATAAATTCCGAAGAGTGGTAAACAGGAGCACATCACGGCGCCGCTTTTTACTCTCTACGGCGCACCAGGGTGCCACGACGCACAATTTAGAAAACCCTGGACTAAAGAATATGTCTCACTATACTATTTAAAATATGCAGTACGTATTCCTTGACAAATAAAATCATTCAACACTTCATTGCATAATCATCATACATTGTACATATAAGAAAATAGTAAATAATACTTGCTTATGATGTTAAAATTTTAATATTTTAAATATTTACTTTTCTAATCGTATATATTCTGAGGGAATATTAACAACAGAACAATTATTATATTCTCTCGAAGAACAGAGAAAACAGTAAATGTTACTTACTTTTGATTAAGATACGGATGAACAAAATTTGAGCAACATTGGCTATTGCATGCCTTAAGCGCAAAGCAAAGGTATGTTCTACTAGCGTCTAAAAATCAAGATTCCAACGTTTTGTCGCATGAAATCGTATCTAGCAATCATCATCATCATCATGATTATGATGATTGCTTTATTTTATTGCGATTAAGCAATCATATTATACATATAAATGATATAAAAAGCACATTTTCAGAAAGATAAATGATTGTTGAACTTATTAATATTTTTTTAATCGATTAATTGCTATTTTTACAAAAAAAGGGGTTTTAGTGGCTTATGGTGTGGATTTCTCAAGTCCGCATGGCTTGGTAAACACGATAACTTTTGAAAATATCAATTGTTCAAATCAATCTATTTTTAAAACTCTTCATCTATCATGTGGGAAGCCATTGAATGTAAATGACATTTTAATTTTGTTTTGTTTAGTTATAATTAATATTTTTCGGCTGCAAAATGTCGACATTTTCGGTGTTTTAACAGCCTTGTATGAATTTATTTTTTAGTAAATAGAGACTACCCCACCCACTCAGTTAGTTCGGCGTCAACCGCCGTCGTGAGTGGATAACTGTATCGGTTGTTTGCAGCGGCTCAAAATGATCGCTGTACAAATACAAAATATTCGAAAAACCAAATTTCATACATACTTGATTATTATAATAATCAGAGATTTTTATTACAATATTTTAAAAGCACAGAATAAATAATAGTAGTATGTAATAAAAGTAGGATGTAATATTTATACTTAAATACGCCTTGGACTTTATGAAGTGACCTGCATGATGATATGATGATCATATGATGAGTATTATGAGTCGTGCACTTTTGGATTTTCCAAACTTCTTTTTATAAATTGAAGTTTGACATAAAATTATCGGAAAATTGGAAGTATAATAAGGTTATTAGTGAAAACTTGTGTATTTAAACTACTTTAAAAAAATCCCTACAGTCATGTTATACGTAATTTTTTTTAATTCGCTTAGGGCATGCACAATTGGATTTACTAATATTTTAAATTACAAATATTCAATCTGTTTTGGATTATTGTGATTATGAAAGCACACACGCAGACACATGTCATGGTCTTAAATTAAAGAATAATAAAAACAATACACTTTACCTCCACTAAGACTGACTCCCCTCTCACCGACGACGGTCTTGTCTCCATGCGGGAATAGTACAAAGTCTCTGTCTAGAGCGCAACGGCGAACGACGGCGTTGTACCTCGGCCGGTCCATCGGTTGACCGAAAAGTATATTCTGACGAACGCTTCCTGTTTATCACACAGATAAGACAAAGAAATTAGATAAGAAACAGAAGTTAATACCACTTTTCTTTTATCTTTTTTATTCATTTTAGGTCTTAAAAAGACAAATCTACAAGTGTTTAGAAAGTTAGACCTCTAAAAAGAGGAACCAATAGGGCCTTGACAAATTTTGAGGGCCTTTAGAAATAAAAAAACTACAACGTTCTTTTATTGAATGAAATCGTGAATGAATCATTTTTACAATGCATCCACTAGTCCACTGCTAAACATGCCTTCCCCAAGAAATGCAACAAGGAACGGCTCTGAGCCACCAGCATCGATTTTTCTGCGCCTCGTACCAGATTGTCTCTCCATTTAATTGCCTGCCTTACATTTCGAATAAACACATCAAACTGTTACATGTCTATGATTAGTAGTGCAAAGTGACGTAAATAATATTGCAGTAAATAAGTATTAAGGCTCTTGCAACCTATGAAAACCTTTCAAATAAAGCAGGCCACAGATAAAAGTTAGATAGTGTTACCTACCCAAACGGACTCACAATTTAACATTTCATACATGCAATTTTCTTCGAGCATGTTGTAAGTAAATCGGCGCTTTAAATTACGATTATGATTTTTTTTGATGTGCGTCGGAAATCGAGCACAGGTTGCTCGACAGCGATTAAGGTAAAATGAACTACCTTTTTAATAACACCGCCCAAACTTCAACAGCATCAAAGTGGCCAATTATCGCTAATTGCAGTACTTATAACATTACCATAAGAGATTTGCATCATTTCAAATGGACATAAAATAATAATAATTTATTACTGCATAAACTGAATTGTTACACATCTACTTAATTGTAGATCAGCACATTGTGATCTCTCTAGTTGTAAACGGTAACCTTTGGATATGCTCATGACATCATCTCATCTCCTAACTGATTAGGTAGATATGCCACTAACAGTTAGAAGATGGATTAGACTTAGGACACTGTGTTATTGAGCACAATATCCAAATTCTTGTGTATTAAAAATTAAAATGTAACGATGCACTCACCAGCAAACAACCATGGCTCCTGGCTTGCATAGGATACAGTGCCGCCAACATGTACGGTACCAGACTGTAAAGGCAGCTCCCGCAATAATACGTGTAGAAGCGAAGACTTTCCGGCGCCCACAGGACCTATTACTGCTATTAATCTGCAATTAAAGATAGATAATCAGCCTCGTCTTCGATTTCGTATAGTTAACATACTTAATATATTTTTTTGTTTTGCCGATTGTTTTTTTTTACAACAAAAAAGGTGTTCTCGTTTTATCTTCTATCTCATAAACTATTGATGAAAAATCGATTTGTAATAATATTTTTTTTTAATTCAACGCGTTAGAGGATAAGGTGATGAGACCTTCTTAACATGAAATTGATTTATCGAGATTATAGCAAAAACTGAGTATAAACTGGTTTTTCAATAATCAAACTATTTGCCTAAAGACTATTATTATAGATGTGCGGGTTTTTTAGTTTAAATTCTATGCGGACGGAGTCAACAATTTTTTGGCGATTGCTGCACAATTTGTTTGATGCTCCAATTTTTTATAAAAATGTCTATAGTTCGGCCGTTCAGAGAATGCGTTCCTGACACCTATCAGTTAGTCACGACTAGTGATGGGCACAACATAACACTGAGTTCGTTACCGTTCCTCCAAAATGAACCGCCGCGTTATTTTTAAGATTATTTTCGTTTTAAATTGGCGGAATCATTTAAAATTTATATTTTAGTAATTTAAGTGGAAACCAAAAAAAGGTAATATTAATATAATAAAACTGTTTTATTTATTCTTTGTTACAAAGTTACAATCTGTATTTCTATGCAATAAAGTACATTGAATTGAATGTGCGTACAGAATATTAATCAGACTCCGATTCGCTTGAGGAGGTGGTGTCTTCATCATCATCTTCGCCTACATGTATAATTATATTATTATCAATAACAGAATCAATCCTGATATCTCGGTCAAAATGTTCCACAATCAGGTTTTTAGTCTTCTCAACAACCTTTGCCCAGTCATCTATTGTGACTTCCCCGCAGGCTTCTTTTAATAGGGTCATCATCTTTTTCGTGCTGAATGGCGGGGAAGTATTGTGGCGGGCGGCGTAACCTTTTATTTGAGCCCAGATTAGCTCAATCGCGTTATATTGGCAATGATACGGTGGAATTCTTAGAACGCGATGACCGTACTCCAGAGCCAGTTCATCGATTTCGTATCGCACATTTGCCGCTTTATTTTCTTTAACTAATTTAATTAGCTCTGGTTTTAGCATCTGCATATTTGCGTCAATGCCTTTTGCTTGTAACCAAGCCACCATTTCTTCTTTTTTATTAGCTTGGGTAAGTGGTTTCTGTATTTGAACCGAGTGATAGGAGGCATTATCCATGAATATTACAGAAGGCTCTGGTAGGCTGGGCAAAAGCACGTTCTGGAACCACTCTTTAAATGTAGTGGCATTCATTTCCTCGTGGTAGTCATTTGTGGTTTTTGATTGAAATGGCTGTAACGCGTTCTCCACAAAGCCGTATTTTGCAGAACCTGCGTGGCATATTATCAGACGGGCCCCCTTACCCATTGATACTTTCGACGTCGACGCTTGTGTATCATCCATCCAAGAACGGGAAAACGTGTGATTGGCGTTTAGTCATGTCTCGTCAATGAACACGACATTATCCCAGTTATCAATATTTTTTGCTTCTCTCAAAAAACTTATCCTTTTTAAAATTATGTCGTATCGTTCTAATAAAATTTTTCTTTTGTCTGTTTTTTTATACGAAAACCAATATCTTTTAAGATTTTGGTTAAAGCAGTTTTACCCCCGCTAAACAATCCAGCTTCTCTTAACGATGCCAAAAGCTTCTTCCTGTTGAGATATTCATTTCTGGAATAGTAACCATATATATTGATTTCTGATTGCATCGGCGTCAAAGGTGTCAATATCTGTCACGGGTTTAGTTCTACGTTTCTTCTTCGGAGTACGTAAAATATTATCTTCCGTGCCAGTAGAGCCGAACTTTTCTTTATTAATATTTGTTATCGTTCGTTTGCTAACTCCAAGCGCCTGAGAGACGCGTTCTTGTACTTGTTCGACAGGTAACAGGGGTCCGCCATTTTGCCGCTCCCGCTCAAAGTAATCTTGCAGCTTGATGATTAACTCACGGGCTCCACTTTTCAATGTTTGTCCACGTTTAGGCATTATTATGCACCAAAAGTAAAAAGAACGCAATACAAAACACAATCGAAGTCCGATTTAGCGCCGATGTTAGTTTGAAAAGCAGAAACAGTCCATTAAACGAAAGCCGGGTAATCAAATAAAAACAGATCGAAAAAACTTGAAGAACGTGGTCTATGCGCACGAAACGACAACAGACGACTGTTTTAGCGTCACAAAATGGCGGCCCATAACGCCATTTGGGGTTACCATTTTCAACCTAAATATAAAAATGCTACTTTTTTTCGCACGTTCGGTTTGGTCGTAGTTTTATTTTTATATTTAATAAAAGTTATCTTATAGTCCATTATTTTCAAATTCTTAAAAAGAAAAACAAAACGTATTATTTTATAAAGTATAACTGTATAAGAACAGATTACGATACTGTTATTGCCTGTTATTGTTAGCACAGCACTACAAATATAAAGCGCTGACATAACCTTGTAATAGCTAGATTTAGAAAATATTGTTTACCAAGTTATTTGACACTCAGTTTGGCACAAAATTATAACAGTCATTGATTATTGATATAATAATGTTGTTTTAATGCTCATGAATTGTTAAAACGGTAAACAACCAGCAAAAATATTTTTATCGTAACTACAACGCCATTACAAAGTTACGTCGTCAGTTCAATCGCGACGTGTCAGGAACGCATTCTCTGAACGGCCGAACTATAATAAGGCAGTGTAGCACACGGACAGTGCGCAGAACAGAGGACAGTCGCACAATTGAAAGGATTCGTGCGTGTGCGTTCATATCAATGTACAAAAATTTTAATATATGTTGACAGTGACAAGCGCGCTGCTCTGGGCTACTCTATTAGTCTTCCTTGCCTCCGAACAGGCTGCTGGAACAGCGCAGCGGATTGCACTCGTCCTTCAAATATCTATAATTTGTTCAAACAGGTTTCCCCACATGATTTTTCAAGCACAATGACGTAGTGAAGAGCGCAGACAGAAGCTAAGGCACTCACTTGCCGGGCTTGATGGTGAGCGACATGTCGGTGAGCGTGTTCTCGGCGTGCGCTGCGATCCACTTGGCGGTGGCGTGCCGCAGCCGCACGCCGCGCGCGTCCTCCTCCACGCGCGTGGCCAGCTCCTCGTCGTCGTCTTCGCCCGACTCTACAGGAGCAAGAGTAGCGGTACCTGCAACAAATATTTTCATTCAAACTTACCATTTTAGTGGTAGGTGAAGTTTAACAAACATTTAGAACGTATCATATTATATCTAAATTAATATAATTTGATGCGTGGTAGAGCGATGCGACAGCTATATACAGGGTATTTTTGGAACGCTCCCGAAAACTAAGACAGGCGACAGCACCAAGTATACCTTTGATCACAAATCACATTTTGATTTGGTCACAAATAAATTTGTTCCTGATGAAAAAATATCATATTTTTACAACGTTTTATTAGCTTTATTCACGCGCCATCATGTTAGTACAGCTAAATGAAACGATAATTTCATAAAAAAAATCATGAAAATACTGAAACATAAAACCAGCAGTGAAAACTGAATTGATATCACCTGACTAATGGAGGTTAATGTACGCGCGAACGGTGAAAAAAGAACGCTGGCCTTGAACTTGGGCACTGAGCGATATATCACATATTGGTACGAAGGGGGCGCGACGGGGGAACAATCCGCCAGTATTACTGTGCCTGCATGCTATTGGTTCCCGCGCTTTGTTCGCTCCAAAAATACAGTCGCATACACAGCTTACTTTGCGACTCGCGACGATGTTTTAAAAAGGAAGGAAAGAAAAATTATTTATATCTATTGTTTTATGACTAAACTAGTGAACGAAAAGGTAAATATGATAGGAGAAGGTGAATGGGGAAAATTGTGCAGTAAATATAAAAGTGTTGAGGAAGAATACCGAAAAAATTACCATGTGATAGACCTGATGACGGAAGCTCAAGCGAAGATGAAAGTGATGATGAAGTAGCATCCAGTAACACCAAAACACCTTCAACATCTGGCTTCCATGTGACCAAAGACGACATAATGGACGGCGTACCTTACCTTAAGTTTTCTTATTACAAACTACTTTATATTTTACGATAGAAATAACAAATAATGCTCAAGTAAACATTATCCATTTTTAATTCCAAGTAAGGCACCTATTATGATTCTACAATAAAACAATTAATTACTTACTACAATATTATAAAACAATATCCCAATACCATGTAGTACTTTAGAACGAGACTGTAACCTCCCTCCACTCGACCTGTATCTAGCTCGGTACGAAACTGCGAAACAATGTAACCCGCCCGGCTCGTGTCGCATCACGCTGTGACGCAGTAGGTTTCAGTTTTGTCGATTTGTTTATTAAATTGTAATTACGTGTTGGTATTATTCTTGTTCGTTTTTTGTTTTAATAATGCTTAACGCGTACGTTTATAGTGAATGTGAATACGACAACATGTTATGTATCCGAACCTAGGTACACGAAGTATCGCTAAATAAATTGTTAAGACGTCGGGATGGAACAAGTGTGTCATACTGTGCAGTGCACAAAGTGTTGAAGCGTAACCGAATGCGCCCATACAAATTGCACAAAGTGCAAGCTTTAGTTGCCGGCGATCACGACCGCCGACGAGTTTTCTGCCGTTGGTTATTATACCAGCAACAACGTGTGGCTAGTTCCATTGAGCACATTGTCTGGACGGATGAGTCGACATTTACCAGAAACGGCCTGTGGAACCGAAGAAATACACACGTGTATTCAGAGTTTAACCCGCACGCTGTTCGACAAACCGGGCACCAAACCCGATGGTCGGTTAACGTATGGGCAGGTTTATTTAAGTATCGCATACTGGGACCAGTGTTTCTGCCACAGCGACTGAACGGACAGCGATACCTAAACTTTATAAATGAACAGTTGACAGACATTTTAGACGACCTATCGTTGGCTGAATATCGCCGCACATGGTTCCAGTATGATGGTGCCCCTCCACATGTCGTGAGGTTCGTCCGTGAGCGCCTCAATGAGCTATTTGATGATCGCTGGATTTGGCGGACTAGGACCACACGCTTGGCCACCTCGCGCACCAGATCTGACCCCGTTAGACTTCTTTCTGTGGGGTATGTGAAAGAAAGGGTTTTTAATCGTGAGTGTGATAATGCTGACGAAACTACAAAAGGATCGTGGATGTTTTCGACAAACTACGTACGGACTGTGTCGAAGACCACACGATGATGCCCCGCCTCCATGAGGAGACGCAACACCGAGCCCAAATCTGCCTTGAAATGAATGGAGCACAATTTGAGCCGCATCTCATAAGACCACGGAGGATTAAGAGCGGTAAGCTGTTTCATAACTAATTTTTTTAAATAACTTAGTACTGAACTAATCTGAATACATACATAACTGAATACATGAGAATAATAAACATACCTACACGATGAATAAAAACGCATGACTCTAACCTTGTTACATTTCATTTATGTATTTTTTCATTAGCGGGAAATCGAACCAGTTATTTGGGTTATTTAACCTGTAAATTCGGATTAAAATGGCTACGTGGAGACAAGTACAGTGGCAAAATAGTAGGTTAAGTAGATAAGTTAGGTATTTAGAAAAGTGTTGTAAATTATTAGGTATTGTGTTATGGCCCGCTAGTTGCGGACCGCGCGAATTTGCGTTCGCGCGTACATTGACCTTTAATCAGCTGATATGAACTCAGTTATTCCACTGCTGGTTTTAGGTTTCAGTATTTTCATGATTTTTTTTATGAAATTATCGTTTCATTTAGCTGTACTAACATGATGGCGCGTGAATAAAGCTAATAAAACGTTAAAAAAGATGATTTTTTTTTCATCAGGATCGAATTTATTTGTGACCCATGATTAAAGGTATACTTGGTGCTGTCGCCTGTCTTAGTTTTCGGGAGCGTTCCAAAAATACCCTGTATACCAGGCGGTCCCATAATGAACTGGCCTGATATAGTTCAACGCGACATGTCGCTACATGTTGTGTTGCATTAAATAATACGTTTATCGTGCACTTAATATAAGAAACATGCATCGACATGAAATGCTTAGTCTTAGTTTAACAGGCATTTGAATAACGAGAGTCGCGTATTTTTTCACAATGTCGAAAACTGAGTATCGAAGTGTCATAAAGTTTCTGTTTAAAGAAGGTTTATCCCCTGCCCAAATAAAAGAACTATTGGATGGCGTGTATAAGGAGTCTGCCCCCTCCTATAGCACAGTGAAAAATTGGGTGAAAGAGTTTCGCCTCGGGAGAGAAACCGTCGAAGACTTTGGCCACGACGGTCGACCTGTGGAAGTGCTCACTCCTGAAACGATTGCTCTTATCGAAGAGGAGGTTCTGAGTGACCGCCGTTTGAAGATTAGAGAAATTGCAGCAAGGCTTGGGCTCTCTAAGAGTACCGTTCATCGCGCGATCCATGAACATCTTCACATGAAAAAAGTGAGTGCAAGATGGGTACCGAAACTTCTTTCAGCGGTACAGAGACAGGAAAGAGTGCGCTGCGCTTCGGAGTTTTTGGATCTTTGTGGCGAAAATCCAAAGACTGTGATCGAGCGGCTAGTGACTGGTGATGAAACTATGATCTTGTATTATGATCCACAAAGCAAGCGCGAGTCAATGGAATGGCGTTATAAGGGTGAAAAGCCCCCTCGAAAGGCAAAGGTGCAACAATCGACTAAAAAACTGATGTGCACAATATTTTGGGATTTTCAAGGCATTTTGATGGTGGATTTTAAAGAACGTAATACAGTCGTGAACGGCGAATATTATGCTTCTTTAATATATAAATTACGAGACAAGATAAAGGAATTTAGGATTATTTTTATAAAGGTTTAGAGATGTTGATTCACAGATGTCAGAAGTGTGTTAGTATTCATGGTGATTATATTGAAAAATAAAATTGGTTTCGTTTCATTTCCTTCATTGGTTCATACTTAGGCCAATTCATTATGGGACCGCCTACGTATATATATATATATATATATATATATATATATATATATATATATAGCTGTGGTTGTAACACGAATTGGTCCACTCGACCGGAGAAGGACCACGCCAGTCAAAGAATACTAGTACAAAATAGCAGCCTGATACCCTTTTTACTAGAAACGAGGCGTTCCATCTTCGTTCTCAGGGGTGACAATGCATTTGCATTTTGATTCTTAATGGAGGATAAATGTAGATTATTACAATGAGGAATATGTGCCTAAGTATCCACTTACCATCAGGTGGACTGGGTAGTCGTCAACCTTTTTCTGTAAAAAATGAATGAATGGTCATTCTTCTTTAGATACTCACCATTACCCTTAGCTTCATCTTTTTGCTCGCTACTTTCGACCACTTCTTTAACTGGATTCTTTTCATCTGGTGATTGAAATTCATCTTTAGCTGTAATTATATCTTCTTTGCTTTCTTCTTCTTCTTTTCCTTTTTTTGATTTTTTCTTAGCGGCTGTCTGTATCTCCGCAAGGCCCGGCACTGGTTTACTTGTATCCTCGTAAAGCATAAAGCTTTGAAGACGTTTAATCGATATTGTTGCTTCAGCTACTTGAGCAATACCTTAAATAATTTTAATATCGTTAGCACAAGTTGCTATTTTGTAAAACTCTTATATAATACTTTAAAAAAATTAAAAAAAAAATTTTTTTATTTATGTATTTATTACAAAAACAGTAACATGTTGACATTTTAAAATAAAACCAGGATAAGCACCTTATTCAACTTATAGTTACGTTGGTTGGAATATAGTTATTGCCTCTAAGTATAGAAAATGATTTAAAAGCAGAAATCATGACGGAAAATTGAACCTATTTCAGTGCGGCGTAACTACTACAGGCAGTTTTTAATAAAAAAATAAGTAGTTGATTAAATAAAATTAGTTTTTACGGATTTTATCGCGTATATTAATTTATTTTATATTCCCCACGTTTCGAGTACTTTACAGCACCCATGCTCACGGGATTAATCTGGAGGTTTAAACAGTGGTAGAGCCACACGGCAGCTTTTGCTGTCGCACGGATGGGCCGGCTCGAACCGGGGTGGTACCACGACCTCACAGAAAACCAGCGTGAAGTAGAGGTTTACCTCTGCGTTTCGCTTGGTGAGTGCAGGTGGCCGGAGGCCCTTTTTACTGGAAATGAGGCATTCCATCTTAGTCCTCACGGGTGACAACGCATCTACATTTTGATTTGTAATAGAGGATAGATGTAGGTGTCTATGGGCCGCAGCAACCACTTACCATCAGGTGGACTGTGTGCTCGTTTGTCATCCTTATCCTATAAAAAAAAGGTAGCCGTGGTTAACTATGACATTGGGACGTCAAATACCTCAGTCCCCTCCCGTGACCATGGGTGCTGTAAAGTGCTCGAAACGTCGGGAATATAAAATAATGTTGCACGCCACTATTAATGTCTTGTACATGGCAACACTAGTTTCCACCAGCGCCCTCGTACTGTAGAGTAGCAGAACTAGGAGAGTCAAGATCCTTCTAGAAATTTCGGGACCGATATGTACTAGAACATTCTAGATGACGCTACAGTAGAAGGGTCTGGAAACTATCTGAGGCCCTATATAAGGCCGGTATAGACCACGACCGAGTCAGTATTGAATTGGCGATATAAGCGAATACTTCGATGTGATATAACTTCGAAATAAAGTGACCCGTAATACAATTGTGTTTTATTATTATAGTTCGGCCGTTCAGAGAATGCGTTCTTGACACCTATCAGTTAGTCACGACTAGTGATGGGCACAACATAACACTGAGTTCGTTACCGTTCCTCCAAAATGAACCGCCGCGTTATTTTTAAGATTATTTTCGTTTTAAATTGGCGGAATCATTTAAAATTTATATTTTAGTAATTTAAGTGGAAACCAAAAAAAGGTAATATTAGAATAAAATTGTTTTATTTAATCTTTGTTACAAAGTTACAATCTGTATTTCTATGCAATAAAGTACCTTGAATTGAATGTGCGTACAGAATATTAATCAGACTCCGATTCGCTTGAGGAGGTGGTGTCTTCATCATCATCATCTTCGCCTACATGTATAATTATATTATTATCAATAACAGAATCAATCCTGATATCTCGGTCAAAATGTTCCACAATCAGGTTTTTAGTCTTCTCAACAACCTTTGCCCAGTCATCTCTTGTGACTTCCCCGCAGGCTTCTTTTAGTAGGGTCATCATCTTTTTCGTGCTGAATGGCGGGGAAGTATTGTGGCGGGCGGCGTAACCTTTTATTTGAGCCCAGATTAGCTCAATCGCGTTATATTGGCAAAGATACGGTGGAATTCTTAGAACGCGATGACCGTACTCCAGAGCCAGTTCATCGATTTCGTATCGCACATTTGCCGCTTTATTTTCTTTAACTAATTTAATTAGCATCTGCATATTTGCGTCAATGCCTTTTGCTTGTAACCAAGCCACCATTTCTTCTTTTTTATTAGCTTGGGTAGGTGATTTCTGTATTTGAACCGAGTGATAGGAGGCATTATCCATAAATATTACAGAAAGCTCTGGTAGGCTGGGCAAAAGCACGTTCTGGAACCACTCTTTAAATGTAGTGGCATTCATTTCCTCGTGGTAGTCATTTGTGGTTTTTGATTGAAATGGCTGTAACGCGTTCTCCACAAAGCCGTATTTTGGAGAACCTGCGTAGCATATTATCAGACGGGCCCCTCTACCCATTGGTACTTTCGACGTCGACGCTTGTGTATCATCCGTCCAAGAACGGGAAACCGTGTGATTGGCGTTTAGCCATGTCTCGTCAATGAACACGACATTATTTCAGTTATCAATATCTTTTGCTTCTCTCAAAAAACTTATCCGTTTTAAAACCGTTTTTTTTCAACAGTGGTAGAGCCACGCGGCAGCATTTGCTGACGCACGGATGGGCCGGCTCGAACCGGGGTGGTACCACGACCTCACAGAATACCAGCGTGAAGTAGAGGTTTACCTCTGCGTTTCGCTTGGTGAGTGCAGGTGGCCGGAGGCCCTTTTTACTGGGAATGAGGCATTCCATCTTAGTCCTCACGGGTGACAACGCATCTGCATTTTGATTCGCCAACGAGGATAGATGTAGATGTCTATGGGCCGCAGCAACCACTTACCATCAGGTGGACTGTGTGCTCGTTTGTCATCCTAATCATATAAAAAAAAATTATGTCGTACCGTTCTAATAAAATTATTCTTTTGTCTGTTTTTTTATACGAAAAACCAATATCTTTTAAGATTTTGGTTAAAGCAGTTTTACCCCCGCTAAACAGTCCAGCTTCTCTTAACGATGCCAAAAGCTTCTTACTGTTGAGATATTCATTTCTGGAATAGTAACCATATATATTGATTTCTGATTGCATCGGCGTCAAAGGTGTCAATATCTGTCACGGGTTTAGTTCTGCGTTCTTCTTCGGAGTACGTAAAATATTATCTTCCGTGCCAGTAGAGCCGAACTTTTCTTTATTAATATTTCTTATCGTTCGTTTGCTAACTCCAAGCGCCTGAGAGACGCGTTTTTGTACTTGTTCAACAGGTAACAGGGGTCCGCCATTTTGCCGCTCCCGCTCAAAGTAATCTTGCAGCTTGATGATTAACTCACCGGCTCCACATTTCAATGTTTGTCCACGTTTAGGCATTATTATGCACCAAAAGTAAAAAGAACGCAATACAAAACACAATCGAAGTCCGATTTAGCGCCGATGTCAGTTTGAAAAGCAGAAACAGTCCATTAAACGAAAGCCGGGTAATCAAATAAAAACAGATCGAATACACTTGAAGAACGTGGTCTATGCGCACGAAACGACAACAGACGACTGTTTTAGCGTCACAAAATGGCGGCCCATAACGCCATTTGGGGTTACCATTTTCAACCTAAATATAAAAATGCTACTTTCTTTCGCGCGTTCGGTTTGGTCGTAGTTTTATTTTTATATTTAATAAAAGTTATCTTATAGTCCATTATTTTCAAATTCTTAAAAAGAAAAACAAAACGTATTATTTTATAAAGTATAACTGTATAAGAACAGATTACGATACTGTTATTGCCTGTTATTGTTAACACAGCACTACAAATATAAAACGCTGACATAACCTTGTAATAGCTAGATTTGGAAAAATATTGTTTACCAAGTTATTTGACACTCAGTTTGGCACAAAATTATAACATTCATTGATTATTGATATAATAATGTTGTTTTAATGCTTATCAATTGTTAAACGGTAAACAACCAGCAAAAATATTTTTATCTTAACTGCAACGCCATTACAAAGTTACGTCGTCAGTTCAATCGCGACGTGTCAGGAACGCATTCTCTGAACGGCCGAACTATAGTGTGTTTTTAAGTTGTAATTAGTGTTCCGTAATTAAAGTGTCAATTTTGGTAACTTAATCGGCAGTTTTTAATTATCTCGAACCCCAAACTCGTATATCGTATACCCCAATAAGTTAATATACGCGATAAAATTCGTAAAACTAGTTTTATTTAAATGTGTAGTGTTCGCGTCAATATAAGAAATCATTAAGTAGTTGATTAGACATCATTCCATGGGTGTTTTAAGAATCAAATAAATATAGATCTCCCTAATTATTTAAGCTTCTAGAGGTCTATAAGCCAGACGTAAATTCTTACGTTATTACTGTGTTCGCCATTACACTAGTCGAGCATAGCGATTAAGGCCAATTTTTCCTACTATAGAAGACTTTCATATACAATAATGAACTTTAAAATGTTACTTTTGATATGAGTGTATACGACTTACCCTGTGGAAAGAACACGGTCATAGTCTGACGCAGAATGTTGTAAAAGCTGGTTACTACGAACACTTGTTTGGCGGTAATAATGTTATTCTGACCCAACACGAACGCTAAGATGGAGAAGAAAAGGCAGATGCGCGTTGTAAACATTATAAAAGACGTTAAAACACCTCGTATATACGACGTTGCGCGGATCTGTTTGATTTCCTGTCTGAAACAATAAGAATGCAATGTGGTGAACAACTTGATGAACATAATAAAATACAATTTGATGACACGCATAAAATATTTGCAAATTGCATTGTAAGCAAGAATAAAATGGCAATTTATTTACTTTAGTACTTTTGCTTCATAAAAATATAATAATTATTAACATCTCAACTGCGATTCTTCAAGCAAGAAAAATAAAGTGCGAGCGTTAATTGCTACGTGGCGCGGCGTTAGGTAATAAAGGTCCAACCTTGACCTGCGCGTAAAGATCTACAAGCGTTGTAAATCAGTTAATTTAGATTCTTCGAAATTTCTTCATTGATTGACTGTTTCGCTATTGTGATAACTTCAAGGTACAATAAAACAGTAAACTATACTAACTAACTATACTGCAATATTTTTTTTTATCAGATTAATGAAATAAGATTGCTCTAAATCACTAAACACACCAACCGGCAGTCATTTGTTATATGTATGCATCACTAACGCTGGGAGCATTTGCAATAATCACCACGATTAATATTTGGATAAGATTACTAAGTACTTGATAACTCATCACATTGATGACAACCTCGGTATATAATAGGGTGGTAAGATTCTCTTGTTTTTTTTTTTATAGGATAGGGTGACAAACTAACACAAAGTCCACCTGATGTTACTAATATAGCTGCAGCATGGCTCTACCACGTATAAAATTGTATTCTCGCCAATAAAACGGTGGTGTAACGTCATTACTAAGTCAGTAGAAATAATTATAAAAAGAAGAATAATTGATAAGCGATCGGCCTAGGCGTCCGTCCAACTGAGTGCCGGCGACTAATTAAGAGTACCGCTCTCTTACTTTCACAGACTAATTTAATTTCACCATACGGCAATGGCATAAATATTGTGAGATGTCTAATATATTATCATTATCAGAAGTAATAGAGCCACGCTTAAGCGGTGTGTATGTGTGCAGCACGAGTAGGTCGGTTCAACCGCGGAAGGAACCCGCTCTCACAGAATAACTGCGTAAAATAACAGCATGATGCTGCTACGTAACTGTATAATGTGCAGTAAGGTGAGTGATGAGAACCGGAGAACCTTTTTACTGACAACGACGCATTTTCTGCCGACTTTCAAAAAGGAGACGGTACTCAATTCGAGTGTATGTTTTTTTTATGTGTGTTACCTCATAACTTTGTACTGGGGAAACCGATTTCGATGATTCTTTTTTTATATGAAAGCTGATAGTTCTCGTGTTGTCCCATATGAATTTGATCAAGGTCAGACCAATGGTTATTGAGTTATTCTTAAATAACTTATATTGAAGTCGGCTGTACAAAATTTTTAATTTTTAATTATATATAAAACTAGTCACGTGTTTTAAGGTTAAGATAGTGTCATTCCCATTCATATTTATAGTTTTCTATTGGCGTTAGCGATTGTAGAAAGTCTACCCGGCAGTGGCTTTTTGCCTTTCAAATTCTAAATATTACATTTCTCCAGATAATTGGAAATATATAAATTTATTTCTCTAATTTCCAAATTTTTTTGGCTGTAAATCTAACCCGGGTTTGATTCCCGCCGGCACCAATGAAATTGTTAATTGCAATAAGTGATGATTTACCAGTGCTCGACGATGAAGGAAAACATCGTGAGGAAATCGTATGTCTGAGAAATAAGAAAACATATTTCCAAGACATGTGAAGTTCGCCAACACGCATTGGGGCAGCGCGGCGGATATTTCCTTGCCCTAAAACCATTTCAGAATTGAGAGGAGGCCTGTGCCCAG
This sequence comes from Parnassius glacialis, assembly GCA_033319125.1. Classification (NCBI taxonomy): domain Eukaryota; kingdom Metazoa; phylum Arthropoda; class Insecta; order Lepidoptera; family Papilionidae; genus Parnassius; species Parnassius glacialis. The sequence continues at coordinate 33,790,442 of JAVANC010000001.1, forward strand.
GTGTGAGACGTACATAGGCTCTAACTTTGGATATCTTGCTCCGTAGCACCGTTTTACATTATCACTCCCCGCAGGTTAAGATTTTAAATAGTCATTTCCTTACTTACTTTCGCGCTTTAGCCACGAGATCCGCGAACGGTTTCTCCCACGTGTACATTTTGATGACCTGTATACCGGACAGAATCTCATTCATTAGTCGGACACGCTCGTCGGTTCTCAAGGCGGTCTTAAGTCGCAACACAGAGGTTCGTTTTCCAAAGTAAGCTAGAACAAACAAATTAAAATATTAAAAACAAAATTAGTGTGAGAACGATGTAAACATGGTCTGTGCATAAGAAATAAATGTGGCGTGGGTTCTGGGTATATTTTTATATATCTTTTAAATACGATGTCACGAATGGCACATCCATAGAGCGTAACTTTGTAGGTTTAATATTTGGAAATAGAAACTGTAATAATAACATATTTCCACTTTTTATTTACAATCTTACAAATCCCATATAAATATATAGGATTACAAAGTTACATTTGCAGTGAATGAATTAGTGTACCTATATATGTATAATATAATGGAATAATAGGTGTAGATAGGTACCTAGATATAACTATCTACAAAAAGAAATGAGATGCCATCAAAAACATAACTTGTAAAAAAACCAAGTCTCGCAACCCAGTTCTTCTACCGTAAAAAGTTGTGAGATCCCTGTAATACCAAGTCGGTTAATTTATTAAATCCCTTTTTAAGGGTCAAGTTTTTGAAAATACGAGTAAATAAAGCACTTTTATTCGAAATTATCCCAAATTGATTGTGATTTATGGGCAACAACGTTTTTTCCTACCGATCGACCCTTACAAATGTGTGCGTGCGCAATAAAATCAGTTAAAATAATGCATTACCACGCATTTGAGTTTAAAATATATTAAAAGGGAAGAACTCTTGAAATTTTTTTAATTAATTTTTCTTCACAATTTGCTTACATTACTTATTCTGAACCTTCTCTCCAAATTTGACCGGCTATTGCAAAATAACCCTGTTCATATATCAACTTAAAAAATGATGGAATGACAACAAAAATTAATTTAATTTTCTTTGATATTTAGTTTTATAAAATCAAAATCATAATAAAATATATTTATTTGTTAAATACATATATAAACCATAGTGACGGTATCTGATGAATCAGATGAATTGAATTATTCAGGAAACCGATGCGACGCTGTCGATGCTTTGTTTTGATTATGAACTACAAAAAAAAAACGAAATCCATTTTGTCATTAATGTTCCATTAGGTTAACGAATAACATCGAAGCTTTTCTTATTTATGTTACAATATTTATCGTTTTTGAATTTTTATTTATTTTATGGTCAAGATTAGTAAAAGGAGTGTGCACAAATTTGTGCGTCTGCAAGACTAATTTTAAACGCAAACCCTTGTAGATCGAATAGTTAATGTTACTGGACGAGTGAGTAAAAAAAATATTGCAATTTGTATTATTAAACATGTCAAAATCTGGTCAATAAAACAAAGAAAGTTAATAAATTTCAGTTGATTATGACATTAATATAAAAAAGGACACTATGATAGGTCCTTCACCGGTCGAGCCAACCCATTCGTGCTAAAGGGTTTTTCAACAAGAACTTTGTTTTTCAATTGGAGCAACACCAAAAACATGACAGTTTTGACATTTAGTTTTTTGACCTATTCGTAGTAGATGCTTTGGCAATTGCTACAATGAATTCAATTTCGCTCGAAAATCGCATTAAAATAATTAAAATCCACTATGAAAATGGTGGTTCTGTTAAAGTTACGTTTCGTAAAATTCGTGATATTTTCGGACAACATAATCGTCCTTCTGAGACCGCTATTAAGAATTTGGTCGCTAAATTTGAATCGACAGGCTCGGTACAAAATGCGCCAACACCATCGCGTGTTCGACCGGGTCGTTCAACCGAAAACATCGCAGCCGTGAGCCACAGTGTTGAAGAAGATCCAAATTTGTCAATTCCTCGACGTTCTCAACAATTGGGGTTATCCAAAACCACCACATGGCGAATTTTGCGTAAGGATTTGGCTTTGAAGCCTTACAAGGTTCAACTGGTGCAGGAATTGAAGCTGACCGACCATTCACATCGCCGGAGATCCGCTCAATTCATTCAGGAACAGCCCGCTGGTTTTTCTGAAAAAATCATTTTTTCAGACGAAGCCCATTTTCACTTGTCAGGGTACGTCAACAAGCAAAATTGCCGCATTTGGGCTTCTGAAAATCCTAAAGCGATTATCGAGAAGCCTTTGCATGCTCAACGTGTCACTGTATGGTGCGCTATGTGGTCTGGAGGCGTGATTGGGCCGTTTTTTTTTTCGAAGATGAGGCTGGAAATGCGGTAACGGTCAATGGATCACGCTATCGCAAGATGTTAACATCTCAATTTTGGCCTATTATTGATGACATCGATATCACAAACATGTGGTTTCAACAGGACGGTGCCACATGTCACACAGCCAACGAAACGATCAATTTATTGCAAACCAAATTTCCCGATCGCATAATTTCACGAAATTCAGCTGTTAAATGGCCAGCCAGATCGTGTAATTTAACACAGCAGGATTATTTTTTGTGAGGCTATGTTAAGGACAGAGTCTATACGGAGCCAATCGAATCGATCGCGGCCTTAAAACTCAAAATCCGTGACGTGATTAACGAAATAGACCCGCCATTTTTCCAAAAAGTGATTAAAAACTTTGATGAAAGAATCGACATCTGCCAGCGTGGTCGTGGTGGACATTTGCCAGATATCATTTTTCATTCATAATTGCCAAACTTTTCTCTTCGTAATACAATAAAAATTTCGATCATCTTCATCTAAACTCTTTGTTTTATTTTGTTTTAGAAAACAAAGTTCTTGTTGAAAAACCCTTTACAACTATACTACTAATAGGTGCAGCACCTTGCTGCACCTATTAGTGAAACCCTTCTGTAATATATCTAAGGTATTTACATTTTTTGCTCGCTAATCTATAGCGTTACCATTGTTACGTATACAATAGGATACAACAAAAAATCTCTGTATAATAATATAAAGACTATAAACGTACAAAGCAGTTTAATACGTGTGGAAATTTTACTGTCGAGCACGACGCGTTTGTTGTGAAATTATTTTATACTTGGCTTCCGTACAAAATTGTCGGATTCTATACTGACGAGTTTCATTTCAAAAGAAAAAAAATATTATTCTTACAAGCGTCTAGAAATGTAACATAAACGAAAGGACAAATGTAAGCCTTAGTTAAAGCTATTTATGGTGCATGCACTGACAATTGAGTGCGGATGATGGATCGCAACAAATTAAACACAGTCGTCGAGCATACGTTCTTTAAAGAAAGAGTATTATTATTCCTTGTGTTGTCCTAGTTACTAGGACCTAGTAAAAGGTTAACGAGAATGTATAAACATACGTGTTAAAAGGCAACGCTAGATTTTTTATCTTACGACCATGTTTAGAGTACCACTAGTATGGTGATAGCATTAATATGTATTGCTAAAACATAAATGACTTTTATGCATTTCCATCAGTTTGGAGTAATACTACTAAAATAAAACATTTCAATTCTTACAGACTAATAACATTAATTTAAACAGACAAGAATAAGAGCCGTGGTGGCTCAGGCTCAGGCTCACGCTCGCTGTGAAATTCAAAGTATGCGAGAAACTCGGGTTCGATCCCCGCAGGCATCAATGAAATTGTTAATTGCAATTGTAAGTGCTGATTTACTACGTGTTCGGCGGTGAAGGAAAACATCGTGAGGAATGCTAAATGTCTGAGAAATAAAAAAAATATATATTTCGAAGTATCACATGTCTGCGATCACATGAGTTCGCCAGCACGCATTGGGGCAGCGCGGCGGACATTCTCTTGCCCTAAGCCCTCTCAGAATTGTTTATTTTACCAACTATATTCCCTGCTCATTTTTCTACAATAAATATTAAAATTCGAGTATCACTAGCCAATTATAAAATCTACCTATGCGAAATTGAAAGAGGATGTAGTAAGCTAGTAAGCCATTAAGCATAGCGACACTTATGCTCAAGCGTTGTCTGTGAGTAGCGATTCATGACGCAAATCCAGATCCTGCACTAGAGAGGGAAAGCATTCATACACGATAATTAAACGTAGCCAAGCGTGGAAGGTAGTATGGCCATGGTAGAGCCAGATGCACCATCATAAATCTGAATGTATTTCTATGGATCACTCTATTTCATCAATAAATGAGAGAATTCTTACGATGCTACCATACGGCACAACGATTTAACGTTAACTTACAGAACAACGTTTACTGGTAAATTGCATACATTATTAAATAATAATAAAGTTAAATGAATACAACGACATACATATTTTAAATTTTAATAAAAATTTAATTTATTAATGAGCCGATATTAAGTCTTCTATTACCAGGTAATATGTGGCTCTTTAGTCTTGTGAGTGGCCGATAAACCAATTGAATATAAGAATATAGTTAGGGCCTGCGCTCACAGACGTCACGGCATGGCATGGCGTGGCAAGGCACACTTCCCCATGCCGAAGGATCCTGTGGCATCCCGCGGCATGCCAAACATGTAAAGACGCGCTCGTGTCACATGAGTAGATAAACGGAACAGAGACAAAGCTTCTTAAGAACGTGCAAAATTGTTACCCATTTTGGTAGAGTTGTCACAATAAGTGAAGACAAATTAAACAAAACATTTCTTAAATATTTCAATAAGATTTATTATTTACTCATGTGCTCGTGTACCGGACGCTCGCGCGAGTCGCTGAGATTGCCGCCGCATGGCTAGATTTTTTTTTTTTTTTTTTATAGAATAAGGGTGACAAACGAGCACACAGTCCACCTGATGGTAAGTGGTTTCTGCGGCCCATAGACATCTACATCTATCCTCATTTGCGAATCAAAATGCAGATGCGTTGTCACCCGTGAGGACTAAGATGGAATGCCTCATTTCCAGTAAAAAGGGCCTCCGGCCACCTGCACTCACCAAGCGAAACTCAGAGGTAAACCTCTACTTCACGCTGGTATTCTGTGAGGTCGTGGTACCACCCCGGTTCGAGCCGGCCCATCCGTGCGACAGCAAAAGCTGCCGCGTGGCTCTACCACTGTTAAACTGTTCAACCTTGTTTCAATTACTTCCTTTAACAACATGAAGTAGCCTATGCGTTTCACGTGATGCAGCGGCATCCCATGGAATGTCGTGACGTGCCGCAGCACACCGCGCTGTCATGCGAGACTTTTCGATCTATTCGTGTTGAAATAAAGGAATGTCAGTGCTAAAATCATTAAAATAAAGCCCTTAATAGTTGGAAGAAAGTTATTTAGGTTGTATTTCTCAAGGTGGTTAATTTATCATAAATTAACATGGCGCTATAGAATATAACAATCGACCACACTCAGATACTCTACGTATTTGCTTATGAAATTTCATAATTTATTCTTTATACACGTTCTTCAAGTTATTTAAACAGCTATTCATAATAATATAATTCATAAGCATGTTTAAATTATTATGATAAATGAAATGACGACTCTGTGAAAATTTCGTAATTTCACATAATTTCTTATATGTACTAGGCTACCATATAACAAACTAAATTATCTGTCTGGTGTGTTCTCAGTCTCAAAGCTTACCTTGTAGAGGAATAAAAGCAAGCATGAACCCGACTCCGACCACCGCCGCCCAGCCAATCTCCAGCCACATGAAGTACGCGATGATGACGGTAGCCAGTGGCCCGATCCACAAGTAATGTAGGAAGATGATAGCCACGTCGAAGCGGTTCACGTCGTTAGACAACAAGTTAACAACTTGGCCGACCGTTGTCTCACCAAGGGCTGTTTTGGAAAGCCTTAAAGACTGTAAAGAAAATATTCGTTTGAAAATTTTCATAACATACGTAGTTTGTAAGAGAACAACTTTTAATTAATTTCTTAGAGATTTCACTCCATTTATACAAAAGGGTATCTTTCAACATACGCCTGTTACGAGTAATTGACGCATTCTCTGGAAGCGACCTATATGTGGACTTATACTCTATATACAACTCAGAATGTTTTGCGAAACTAAAAAAATGTCTATGGTTAAAGTTTATATTATTACCCAATATTTTCAAAAAACTCTCCGCAAACATCTATCATCATTACAGCCCTTCACAAGTTCACTGCTGAACATAGGCCTCCCCCAAGGAATGCCACAAAGCACGGTCCCGAGCCACCTGCATCCATCGACTTCCTGCATGTCTTACCAGGTCGTCACTCCATCTTGTGGGGGGACGCCCTACACTTCGCCTACCGGTACGAGGCTGCCACTCGAGAACCTTTCTTCCCCATCGGTTGTCGGTTCTTCGAGCTATATGGCCGGCCCACTGCCACTTCAGCTTACTAATCCGTTGGGCTATGTCGGTTACTCTGGTTCTACTGCGGATATCCTCATTCCTAAGTTTATCACGCAGAGAAACTCCGAGCATAGCCCTCTCCATAGCTCGCTGAGCGACCTTGAGCTTCCTCATCCGGCCAGCAGTGAAGGACCACGTCTCAGTTCCGTAAGTCATCACTGGCAACACGCACTGGTTGTACAATTTTGTTTTAAGGTTTTGAGGTATTTCTGACGAGAAGATGTGTCGTAGCTTCCCGAACGCTGCCCAGCCGAGTTGAATCCGTCGATTGACCTCTCGGTCGAAGTTGGACTTACCTAGTCGGACTATTTGTCCCAGGTAAACATACTCGTCAACAACTTCGAGCTTAGTGCTCGCAACAACTACCGGCATAGGTGTGACATGGACATTAAACATAATCTTTGTTTTGTCCATGTTCATCTTAAGACCTATCCGTTGGGAGACACTATTGAGGTCATTGAGCATAGTGCTTAGTTCCTCCAGCGATTCTGCCATGAGGACTATATCGTCGGCAAATCGAAGGTGAGTGATGTACTCGCCATTGATGTTAATTCCGTATCCTTTCCAGTCCAGAAGCTTGAAAACGTCTTCCAATGCAGCGGTGAAGAGTTTCGGGGATATAACGTCACCCTGTCTTACACCTCTCTGCAATTGGATAGGTTTCGTACTCTGGTTCTGTACTCGGATAGCCATCGTAGCTCTACTGTACAAACACTTCAGCACTTCGATATACCGACAGTCAACTTGGCACCGCTGAAGGGACTGCAGCACCGCCCAAATTTCGACGGAATCAAAGGCTTTCTCATAGTCCACATACGCCAGACATAGTGGCAAATTGTACTCTTCGGACTTCTGTACAATTTGCCGTAGGGTATGTATGTGGTCTATGGTACTAAAGCCCTTTCGGAAACCGGCTTGTTCGTGAGGCTGGAAGCCCTCAAGTCTGCGCGCGAGCCGATTCGTAATGACTCTCGAAAACAGCACGTAGACGCGGCTCAGAAGGGAAATCGGTCTGTAGTTCTTCAAGAGAGCGTTGTCACCTTTCTTGAAGAACAAGACCACCGCACTTCTGCTCCACGCCTCCGGTGTAATGCCACCATGGAGGACGGAATTAAAGAGCTTCTCAAGGACTTCAAGTACCGGTCTTCCACCCGCTTTCAGAAGCTCCGCTGTAATTCCATCCTCGCCTGGGGCCTTGCCGTTTTTAAGGTGCTGGAGAGCCATTCTAATCTCGCTCAGACTGACGTCCGGGATATCTTCGGAATAGTGTCGAATAAGACTCGCTCTTGGATCGTTACTCACACTTGCGTGTGGCTCCAACGATGACGTGTACAGCTGCCCATAGAACCTCTCAATCTCACTCAAAATCTCAGGTGCCCCGGAAACGATGCTACCACATTCGGTCTTCAGCTTTGACAGTTGGCACTTTCTGGCAGACAGATCTCTGGCAAAGACTTTGGAGCCTTGGTTCCGCTCGATCGCTTCTTCAATACGAGCTGTATTGAAGTTGCGTAAGTCTCGCCGCATGCATTTGGAGATCTGTCTGTTCAGTTGCCTGTATGCTGTCAAATCTGTTGAAGAATGTAGCCTCATCTCTCGTCTAACAGCCATGAGATTAAGAGTGTGATCGGAGAGTTTTTGTGTTCTTCTGCGGCGGGTCTTGCAGAACTTAGCTCCGACCGCATGGACAGTTTCCACGAGCTTGTCATTCATATCGTCCACTTCATTGCAGTCTTCTAGGCACTGAAAACGGTTTTGTAACTCGAGCTGAAAGGTTTCGGGACTTTGGATTAGAGCACGAGGGGGACGGAGCGTTGACTTCATCAGACGAGACCTCTCCAACTTAACAATTAGGTTCAGTGTGCCTCTAACCATTCGGTGATCGCTGCCGGTTTTCACCCTCGTGATCACTGAGACATCACTGAACAGTTGTCGTCTGGTCGTCATAATGAAGTCAATCTCATTTTTTGTCGAACCGTCGGGGCTCGACCAGGTCCACTTCCTGTGGGGCCGCTTCTTGAAGAAAGAGTTCATCATAAAGAGTCCCTCTTTCTCCATGAAGTCGGCCAGCTGCTGGCCCCTTGGGTTCCGTTGCCCTATTCCAAATATCCCTACTTTCAGCTCACCGTTCTCTCTTGTGCCTAGTTTTGCATTGAAGTCTCCCATTAACACCGTATATTGGGTTTTGGAGGAATGCATGGCTCTAGAGATATCCTCATACATTTCCTCCACCTCCTCATCGGGGTGTGCCGAAGTTGGTGCGTAAACCTGTATGACCTTCAGCGAATACCGTTTGGTGATTCTGAGTATAAGGTACGCAACCCTCGTCGACACACTCCCGATCTTTACAACTTTGTTAACGAGAGACTTGTGGACGATAAATCCGACACCTCCTTGGGACAGATGGTCGCCCTCCCGGTGATAGAGCAAGTTGCCGGATTCGAGGATTACCGTGTCCTCCCCCTCTCTTCGGACTTCGGATAATCCTATAATATGCCAGCGCAACTTGTCTATCTCTTCTTCCAGCTCCACGATCTTCTCGTCAGTCCTCAGTGTGCGTGCGTTGTACGTTGCCAGGTCGAGTCGTCGTAGGTGGCAACCGCAGTTTTTTTATTGTAATTTTGGCTATTATCGGGAAGATGCTGCTGCCCATCTCCCGCCTGTTTCCCTTTGTCGCCTTTTACGACACCCACGGGAGGATATGGGGTAGTGGATATTCTTGACCGCCACTACACGGCAAACATCTATACAAACAACAATTTAATATAAATACAACAAAAAATAATAAATCGATATAATGTCCCGAGGGACATTGTCTCTATCTTATTACTTTGTCTTACTCCTAGCTGCAGTTAGATCGTACTTAGTACAAATTCAAGATTCATGACCTGTAATAATTTCGTAAACACGCTGAGTGGAGCAAGCAACGGTGAGGTTGAGGTTTTTGTGCGGCACTTATCGAGAAATTAACCTCCTTATGGGTGTTGTGTGTAAAATGTTGTGAACGCTTTTCGATCCTATGGGCAATACGTGTTACGTACTACTATCTCTTCATACGAAATTCTCCTTTTATTTCCACTCAAAATTTTAACTGCTAGCATGTTTCCATTTGTAACCGCCGTCAAAGCGACTACTTCTTTGCTCATCTCTTTTTAGAAGGGCTTTTTAACTTTATGGATATAAATGTCGTTTGATGTCTATCAAACGATGCGTCCGGCTTTGAGGTGACATTTGAAATCGGAAAAAATTAGCCGCGAAAATGTTTCCGACGCAGAAGCATTCGAAATGTAACACGATATTATTTCAATATTTTTCGTAAAAATTAACGTGGAGGGAAATTCAAAATTGGAACATTCGTATTTTCACACGTAAATAATGATATTTTCAAAATAAATTATAGCTGGCCAGTGTTTCATACAAAAACTTTTACTCGCAAACTTTTTGTGTGGCAATTGATGATCTTGTGATTTAACCTACTTTTACAATGGAATAAATACCATGTTATCAACATGGTATTTATTCCATTGTTGTTAAGTTTAAATAACAAAACCAAAAAGATCCCTTTCAAATACAAGTTTCTTTAGTTATAGTAAGAAAAAACTTCATCCTTATATATTTACGCTATTCACATTCAATGCCAATAACTATATAAATCAATCACATAAATACATTAATATCACTTAATTACTAGTAGGTCAGGCAGCTGTTTTCTCCATTAAATTAATTATTGAAAGCAATAATTTATTATTATACGATAACATCATAACATAGGCAGAAGTATTACACAAATTGTTACAACATTATTATTCCTTACCGCACATCACAAGTCCATGGCTGAACAATCCTCCTCTATAGATTGAAACAATTCTGAACACAGTCCTGAGCTACCTGCTTCCATCGATTCGCTTATTTTTTTTTAAATCATCACTCCTTTGCATTTATTGGTACGAGACTGCCATTCGAGAACCTTTCTTCCCCATCGGTCGTCAGTTTTTCGAGTTGTATGGCCGGCCGGTCACAGTTGGTGGAGTTACTTGGAAGTTACGTGGAACATTTTTGGAAAATGGCGCCAACCGTAAAAGAATATAAGCAGATATTTTTTTTTGTTTTCTTCACCCTTTCTTTACCCTTCTGGGTAGGCAAAGGGAACTATGCCCATACAGCCAAGTCTTCAGAAGATTTTTTTATTGATATGAAATGACAATGAAATTTAATGAGATGATAAGGAATAGCGGGGACTTACTAGGAGGACCAATCTACTATATTTAAAGTAAGTCATTTATTTATTATTTATTTAATAATACTCAACTTTTCAGTCGGTCAAGGTGAATAAGATATTTAATAATATGTAACATGTACTCAGCCTAAACATGGAATAAGCCTATTTATTTACAATAATTATTATCATATCATTATAGATATCAAATTATGTCAACAGCGAGACGTAACAACATAACTAATAAATCTAAAAGTAAATATGTCAATAGTATTATATCCAGAAAACCGCAAACATCTACCTCTATAAGTTTCCGTAGGTACCTAACATTAAAGATGAGCCGAAATACTCGTTTGGTAGTAACTAACAACGACAGAATCCGTTGGAGGGAATAGTATATTTCATTACGAGCCGAGGCGCAGCCGAAGGTGAGCGTTGACAGTCGGAACAAGTTGCAATGACGGTTCCGCACGTGTACTGAACAACTATTTTTAATACAGTTGCGAAAAAATGAAGTAATTTAATAAAGAACATTTTTGGAAAATGGCGCCAACCGTAAAAGAATATAAGCAGAGATTTTTTTGTTTTCTTCACCCATTCTGGGTAGGCAAAGGGAACTATGCCCATACAGCCAAATCTTCAGAAGAATTTTTTTATTGATATGAAATAGAAAATGAAATTTAATGAGATGAAATGAAATGAAACCTAAGGGAACTATGCCCATACAGCCAAATCTTCAGAAGAATTTTTTTATTGATATGAAATAGAAAATGAAATTTAATGAGATGAAATGAAATGAAACCTACCCTAACTCATTGAATCAAATCATTAAATCTGATATTGAAACAAATTAGTAGCTTCTTTTTAGAAATATTTGCATGAATCATAAAAACTTCTATGAATTTTTTTTAGTAAAAACTTCGTGGTTGGTTTTTTCTTTTTAATAGACATTATTTTGACAGTTGGGAAAGAGAACGCACGAGTTCAGAAAAGGTAAAGAAAAAGCACGAGTATGTAATAGCCCACATCCCGAACGCTATACGTCCCTGCAATAGACCACTTTTTGAGCAACTGTTTTAAAAAAAATATTATTTAGTTTGTCATTATCGTCGTTATCATCATTTTTACAGCCCTTCAACAAGTCAACTGTTATAGGCGTCCCCCGAGGAAGGCCACTAATCCGTACTGAGCCATATGCATCCATCTCTTGTATGTCATAAAAGAACGTCCCAACATCTAGTTGGGAGGCAGCACTCGAGAACCTCTTTTCCCCATCGGCTGTCGGTTTTTCAAACTGTATGGTCAGCCCATTGCCACTTCAACTTCCTGATCTGTTAGGTTAGGTGGTTTTACACTCTTGTTTTGAAGTTTTAAGAAACGCATGACAAGAACATGTGTCGTAATAACCAGTCTAACCGAATCTATCTAATCTACCTAATTCTAATCTAATTAATATCTCGGTCGACGTTGGACTTACCTTGTCTAACAATTTTTTCCTAGATAAACATATCTACTCATCAACAACTTCTAGCGCAGTGTATTCAACAACAACATTTTTCTTGTTCATGTTCATTTTAAGACCTATCCTTTGGAAGACACTACTGAGGTCATTTAGCATAGTGCTAAGGTCCTCCAGAGATTTTTTTTCATAATTTCTAAATCGTAAGCAGATCGAAGATTTGAAAAAAAGAAGTGGTGTATTGATGTTAACGTTGTATATTTTTCAGTCCAGTACGTTGAAAACGTCTTCCAATACAGGGATGAAGAGTTTGGGGGCACAATATCACCCTATCTTACACCTCTTTACAGTTGGATAGGTTTCGTACTGTGGTTCTGTAAACAAATAGTTATAGTAGTTCTGGTCAAACACTTCAATATAATGGCGGCTTAAAGGGTCTGAAGCCACTCAAATTTCGACGGAAATAAAGGCTTTCTTATAGTCCACATACACAAGACAAAGTGGCAAATTTTACTCTCTGGTCTTTTGTGCACTTTGTCTAAGGGTATGTATGTGGTCTACAGTACTAAACATTTTTCGGATGCAGGAAACCGGCGTATATCAGATACTGGAAGTCGTCAAGTCTGTGTGCGTGACGATTCGAATTGACTCACGAAAAATAGCACATAGACGCGGCACAGAAAATAAATTGGTCTCCAGCTCTTCGACAGGGCGTTGTTACCTTTATTGAAGAACAATACTTCACTTCTGCTCCATGCATCCGTGGTAATAACATAGAGAACGGAGTTGAAGAGTTTCTGAGCGAACTTCAAATACCGGTTTTCTATTCACTTTCAGAAGCTTCGCTTTGCGCACCCGGGACCTTGTCGTTTTTAAGGTGCTGAAAAGCCATTCTGAATAGTATCGGTGATTTACTCTCAGGTCGTTTACTCACACCTGTGTGGCTCCAAGTTTTTGAAGGTTGTATTAGAGCACAAAGACGGCGGAGCGGACGTAAAGGAGACGTGACCTCTTCAACTTAACGTTGAGGTTTAATGTGCCTCTGTCTCACCTATCGGTAATAACTATCAGTTTTAATTCTCGCGCGCTATCACAGACATCACAGAACAGTTGCCGTCTCATCGTCGTAATTAAACCAATCTCATATTTCGACCAACCGTCGGGGCCACCAGGTACACTTTCTGTGAGAAAGAACATCATAAAGAGTTCTTCCTTCTCCATGTAGCTAGCCAGATACACCTTCAGGTCACTGTCGTTTCTTATGGATAATTTTGCGTTAAATATTCTCATAGATCGCCTCCACCTTTTCACCGCAATATGACAAGGTTAGTGCTAAACCTGGCTTTCAACGATTACCGTTTTGTGATTCTAAGTATAAGGTACTAATACACTATACTTCCGATTTTGAGTTGTTAATGAGAATCTTGCGGGCGTTTAATACGACACCTTAAGGCAGAAGACCGCTCTCCCGATGGTAGAACAAGTTGCTAGATTCAAGTATTACAGTGTATTCTCCCTCTTTGGACTTCATACGATTTTATAATCTTCTAGCGCTACACTATTCTATTTCTTACTTGCGTTAAATGTTGCCAGATAAAGTCGTCGGCGGTGGCATATGAACATCTGCCGGAGATTCTTAGCACACCTTTTTCCCTTCACTTTTTCTTACGTGGGGAAATACTTATGGATAGCCGGCTCCTCTAGAATGCAGGCTGATTAAGCCGAACTCCTACAAATTTACATCAAATACTGGCACCACAGATCGAGGAAATATACCTATGAAATTTAAATATTACACACTGAGCGTAAAATAGTAGTTTGAGTACTTCAATGGGCATAAAATTATGCACTAACATTCAATAATTACGTAATAAGCACGTCTGTCACACACATTACGTGACATGGTAAAGAAGGTACGTCAAGGTTGATAATAAGTGATAGAGCCGTTTTCTAGAACCTCGATATATTTTTGTATATTCGATATTATATTCTAAGTTTATAACATTTTGCTAAAAGTTAAACGAAAATTATTAAATATATTTACTAATGGTTGTCGTTAAAAAATTTAAAAGAATTTTAAAACATAAATTTAATAACCATGAATTACCATGAATGAAATTTACGCCTAAGGCGGTATTCAGGGACAATCTCGATTCATTTGTGTAATATTAACAGTGGTAGGGCCACGCGGCAGCGTTTGCTGTCGCACGGATGGGCCGGCTCGAACCGGGGTGGTACCACGACCTCACAGAATACCAGCGTGAAGTAGAGGTTTACCTCTGCGTTTCGCTTGGTGAGTGCAGGTGGCCGGAGGCCCTTTTTACTGGAAATGAGGCATTCCATCTTAGACCTCACGGGTGACAACGCATCTACATTTTGAATTGTAATAGATGATAGATGTAGATGTCTATGGGCCACAGCAGCCGCTTGCCATCAGGTGGACTGTGTGCTCGTTTGTCACTCTTATCCTATAAAAAAAAACATAATATTATAGTTAAACACTCAAGTATTGACATTATGAAGTTTTAATTTTTGCTTTACCTTAGATTCAGTTCGCGTAATTCGGTACATTAAGCTTTTTTAAGGAGTTGTTCTTATATATTTGCTTTAAACATTAAGTTATTATAACGGCCAATTTTAATTGTTTTTTTTTTATCTAAGCAGAATCTTGTTAATTTTTAAAGTTTTTCAAGGTTGATATTCGAGTGAGCTGAAGAGCTCGCTACCTTTGTCAAGCAAAAAGATGTAATACTAAACTCGTAACTATATATTTTCGATATTTTACAAAGAAGTCTTCAAGGCAAGAGTGAATAGGCTGTTGTTACGCTAAGACAGTGTTATTTACCATCTTCCACTTACCACCAGGTGGGATTGTGGTCAAGCACTGGCTTATAATAAGTTAAAAAAAAGTCATGTTTATTGTTTACTATTGTATACATTGTTTTAGGCGTATTTTATTATGACTTGGTGATGATTCGATTACAGCATTTGAGTAAAATAAAAACGGTTTATTTAAAATAATTGTAAAAAATCTTTGTACCGTAGCGTAGTATAAATAATTTATTGACAGAATAAACTCGGACAAACTGTTTGATAATTAAAATAAATCCAAACATTAGGAAGATAGTTCCTCGTAGAAGAGCTATGATCAACGTAAGGGTTATTGTGAATCAATGAAATTAGAAATCGAGCTAATTAAGACATAATAAGTATTTTGTACACAAAACGGAGACCTTGACTTTTGATAACTTGACAAGAAAGACGACAAAATGTTTTTCTATATGACCTCACTTCATTTAGATATCAATTAATTTCATGCTTTTTTTTAAAAATAAATGCCATCCCTTATTTTCAAGACCTCTAAATGGCAAAGTAGAAATATAAATGAACATGTAACAATTTTTTTTTACAATCGCACGACGGTTTCTAAATCAGCATGGCTTATAATCATGTTTACATACCGAGTTACTTCGCTGACTCAATATTGCTGATACTAGTTAATCTCTTAATCTAGAACTTTCGTAATAAAATCAAGAGCTATACAAAGTGAGCCCCTTAATTACGGTTCCGTACGCTTAGGCCTATTTTTTCAATAGAAAAGATTTAAGTTAGATTTGCTAGTGTATGCCAGTGATTAAATAAGTTCATCATAATACTCATAACTTAATAGATCAAATAGATGAATTAACTCATATTTGTGAACATCGCAAGTTTTATCTTCCCTGATGACAACAATTGTTTCACCTAATTGCGAAACTTGTGAAGTAACGAAAAACTTACATAATTTTGTAATGGAACATAACATAAGGAGGTAATCTATGTTTCATCTACATTACACACAGACACCTTTAGAAAAGTAGAATCGAACCCTATATACTACTACTAAAAGGTTACTCTACCTTTTAATAGTCTATGTTTCAATTTGGACTTTCAAATATCGGACTTATTACAACATGTCCAAGTGGGAAGTTAACATACCTTCTTTTTACTTTTCATACTTGAGAATCTTCGTTAATTCCTCTTATTTGCAAAGAATATATACTTCTCACAGATTAATATCACTCATGGGGTAAGTAGTAGATACATTTATTCCACATATTATTATATTATGATAGCTTAATGGTTGACTGGGAGAGAATGCCTTAAGGCATTATAAATCTGCCATATGTACTATATTTTTGTGCAAAAAAGTTTAAATAAATAAACATACATGTATAAAATGAGTGTATCTTTGTTTCTCCTGTATGTCGTCCTATACTATTTAACCAATTACGGTGAATCTTTGACGAGTTATTTTGTGTGCACCCGCGCGAGTTTCCTGACAAAAAAAACTTTGTTTGTTAATTTTTTTTTGCGTTCCTACACCATTCCGAATTACAAGCATTGCAAGTTGCAACACATGCCGGGCACAGCTAGTAATAAAATTACGTAATCGTCAAAATATATCTTTATATATAAAAATTACGTGTCACGTTGTTTGTCCGCGATGGACTCCCTAAACTACTGAACTGATTTCAATGAAATTTTGCACACTGTGTGCATTTTGGTCCAACTTCAGAGAGAGAATAGTTTTTATCCCGCTAAATGACCCTCAAAACTTTTTATTGCGAATTTAAGGATTTTTATAGGACGGGTAGTCGGAAAGTCTGCTTGGCGAGCTAGTAATACTATAAAAAATTATTTAAAATTACCGCCATTAGTAGTAATGTACTGACCTTTCTGTAAATGAGAGAACAGCAAGCAACCCTGAACTTCATGCCCATGTGTAAAATTGCCATCATGTATGGGTGTGTCACGAACACATTAAGAGCAGAACATAGAATCACAGCACCGGCATATATAAACGCTTCTCTGGGTTTCATCGTATTCTGTTCTGGCCCATAGTATTCTACTAGTTTACCTAAGAATACTGGTTGAGCTATCCTGTTGGAAAAACAAACAAAATACTTAAAATAATTGTTATAACAATTAATAAGGCGCGCAATACGGGGAATTAGAGAATACGCATTAATTAAAATACAACCAGGCTTATGCGGTAAACATCGCAAGTAGCTGACAAACAATGTATGTAGTAATTGAACTTATCAACGATCGTTTATAAATGCTCAGCTCGGGACCTTATACGGTTGACTATTAGAAAAATACAAATTTAATAATTTTCTACAAATTTTAATCTAAAATAAAAAAGCATCTAAAATTCACATCATCTAAAATACCAACAATTAACCAAACTTGATAAGCAAAACCTTACATACACTAGGATTTTCTCCTGTTTACAAACATAAATTGCACAAGGACAAACATTCAGATCCGAAACAATTATTTGTAGGCCATACAAGTACTAAGGCCTATGTTCAGCAGTGATTTGTGAATACCTGTAATGATGATGATGATGATGATGATGATACAAATACTTAATATTATTTCTTAAGATATGCTGCCTTCTTTGAAAAAAAAAAGCTATTTATAAAAGTGGTGAAGCCATGCTGCAGCTATATTAATTGTAGGTATGGTTGTAGCACGTATGGGTCGGATTGACCGGGGAAGGACCACGCTCTCACAGAATACCAGCGTAAAATAGCAGCTTAATGCTGCCGTGTTTCATATGGTGAGTGTAGAGAACCGGAGACCATTTTTACTGGAAATGAGGCATTCTGTCTTAGTCCTTCTGCATCTGCATTTTAATTTGCAAACGAGGATAGATGTAGATGTTTATGGGCCACTAGTTGCTTACCATCAGGTGGACTGTGTGTTCCCTTGTCACCCTTATCTTATAAAATTATGATTCATCTGCGTATTAATAATATAATATATTGTCTATTATTATCCACCCATCCATCCATTACAGCCTATAAAATTCCACAACTGAACATAGGCCTCCTTCTAGATTTCCTCATAAGGGGAACCTTTGCCATAGTTGCCACGCTTGGCAATCACATTTTGCCATTATTTTCCGTTGCTATCAGAAATATACTGCCGCTCATCTCCTATTTAAGTTTCCCAATGTCGCATTCAACACGCCCACAGAGCGATATGAGGTAGTGAATAATCTTACTACGGTATTTTGTATTATTAATACGCAGTTCAGTTTCAGAAACATCATTTATTTGATGTTTCCGAATAAAATACTTTTCGTTCTCCCTACTTTATTACAATATTCATACTAACTCTGCAAAATCACATATTTTTTCCCACCCTAACAACGTTTTTTGATAATTGTACAATTGTCAGTGACATGCTGTTGATTATTCGCAGATCGTGAACCTTGATGATCTGTTGACATCTTGCGTTTCATCATTATCATCATCAGTACAAATCCCTTTATAAGTACCTACACAGCTGAACATAGGGCTCCCCCTGTCCTGTGCCACACGCATCCATAGACTTCCTGCATCTCTTACTAGGTCGTCACTCTATCTATCATCGTCACAGTCGACAGAGAAATAACGAGCGGAACTCTAACCATTGCTCGCTGAACTTCCTCATACGGCTAGCAGTAAAGCACCACGTCTCAGATCCATTTGCATTACACGCATTTTTGGTACACTTTTTGTTTACGTGGTGAGAAGATGTGTGGTAATCTTTTATTATATTTTATTTAGAAAACCAACAGCTCTAATGAATATACCAAGACTAATAAATGGTTATAAAATGGTAATCTCTCGAACGCTTATTGAAATTCCATCTGACAGATAAAATACCATGAACTCATTACGGCGAACTACGTCATGTTGTGAGCCGTCCGATACTACGTCAATAAACGGACAATTAATATCAACAAGCGAATGCTCACTTCTTATCCGTTCCATTATGAAAACGCGTGCGAGCCATCGCAACTTGATTACGAAGAATCATAAGACGCCTGTTCATCAACAGCTTTTCGGCTTGACTAAAGTAACCGATGAATAAACCCAACATTCGAGGTTGTTGGATCCTAGAAGGATAAGGAAAAGGATATATGTTAAGGATTAAGTACAACAGGAAGTAAGGATAGAGTAAAAGGAATGCCTAGTGGAAGCCTAATGCCCGAATCTCAGTTGATATGGTGTATTATGTTAATTGCTTTAAAATATTTAATTATCATATATATGTAACAAAATATTTAGTGAAAATGTGTACAAGTTCTACATTAAATCATAGTAGTATTAATCATCTTAACAGTGGTAGAGCCACGCGGCACTTGTGTTGTCGCACGGATGGGCCGGCTCGAACCGGGGTGGTACCACGACCTCACAGAAAACCAGCGTGAAGTAGAGGTTTACCTCTGCGTTTCGCTTGGTGAGTGCAGGTGGCCGGAGGCCCTTTTTACTGGAAATGAGCCATTCCATCTTAGTCCTCACGGGTGACAACGCATCTACATTATGATTCGCAAACGAGGATAGATGTAGATGTCTATGGGCCGCAGCAACCACTTACCATCAGGTGGACTGTGTGCTCGTTTGTCACCCTTACCCTATAAAAAAAATTGTAAAATGATATTTAATTGCAAAGGTCAATAAAATAATATTTATATTAGCATCCCACGGCCTATACTTTTCCAAACTTGAATTGAATATAATAATATAAAGTTTTAAAGTCAATTATCAGCGGTCATTGATACTGTTTGGGAACCGGTACTGGCACATTTATCTACCTGCACGGCTAGCATGGGCTGGGGACAAAAAATTTATCCCCCGATTATATCCACTGACAAGAGATAAAATTATTTTGTCCTTATGCCAAAGCACGGCAATGGGGAGAAGTATACCCCCGTTTGACATAACGAGTAGATATATATATCACCAGTTCATGCATGTCCACAACATAGAGCAAATGAAATATAAAAAATATGTTTTTTTGGCATTTGAAAGGAACAATTTTATCTTAGTTGATTGGACGTGGGTCTATGTTTATAATCATATAAAAAATCTATCTAAGTTTATCCACCCTTCGAGCATGGGCACACCGGTGGATATAATATCCATTTTATCTACTGTGGATTATATCCACCGGTGTGCCCATGCTCGAAGGGTGGATAAAACTAAGCGATTGGGTGAACATTTTCTCCTTTCCCCTGGGATAAAATTGACTCAAAATTGACTCCTGCCCATGCTAGCCCTGCTGCATCTACATATGAAATATACCATATTAAACAAATTTATTCAGAGTTGATGTCATGAACACTAATTGTCGAACGCAAAAAAATAGCGAAATTATATCACTAGAAGTGAACTTTAAGTGCTGATAAAGCAGTTTAGGAAAAAAACCGTGATAAAACCAATATATAAAATTAAAAATTTTGTACACCGACTTCAATATAAGGTATTAAGAATAACTTAAAAACTATTGGTCTGACCTTGATCAAACAAAAAACTCAATTTGACAGTATGTTTTTGTTATATGTTATCTCATAACTTTTTTCTCGGTGAATCGATTTCGATGAATGTTTTTTTTTATTTTAAGCAGGTGCTTCTCATGTGGTCCCGTATAAATTTGGTCAAGGTCTGATCAGTAGTTTTTGAGTTATCCTTAATAATTTATATTGAAGTAGGTTGTACACATTTTTTTTACCACTTGTTTCAATATAAAGCCGTAAATCGCTATAGCCTAAAATACAATAATGATCGAAGAGATAGAAAATATAAACACAGACATCGTACACATACAATAATCATAACATACATATATAATACATAAACACTCACGCCTGTCACCCAGAGGGGTAGGCAGAGACTACGGACTTCCATTTGGCGCGATCCTGACACACCTCTCTCGCTTCCTTTACATCCATATATCTACGCATACACGCTCGTCGGTTAAAGTTACTCCTAATCTGGCCCATTTTTAATGTATCGCCGATTTGGTCGATAAAACTTCGTCTAGGGCGCCCCTTCCCGATCCTGCCGTTCACTTCTGCAACATAAATTTGCTTTGTCACTCTTTCCTCGTTCATTCTTTCTACATGACCAAACCACCGAAGCATTCCTTTCTTAATCCTTGTCACAACGTCATCTTGCAAACCACACTTTTCTCTTATCACACTATTTCTCACCCTGTCATTCAGATTCAGCCCTAGCATACTCCTTAATGATCGCATTTCTACAGCATTTATTCTACTCTCGTGCTTCTTCTGCCACACCCAACTTTCACTACCATACATTAAAGTAGGCACTAACACAGCATTGTGAATTGCCATACGTGCCTTTTTGGACACATTCTGACTTTTCACAATAGAGTGTAGAGCCCCATTCACTCTATTTCCTGCATTCACTCGTCGTTCTATATCCTTATCATATCTACCATCCTAGCTAAACACACTTCCCAAATACACAAACTCATCTACTTGCTCTACCAACTCCCCTTCTATTCTTATTTCACATATCGTTTTACTTTCTTCTCTTTCAAAAACCATAACTTTCGTCTTACTTGCGTTCACTTTCATTCCCTTTTCTTTTAATGTCCTATTCATTAATGTAACCATCATTTGCAACTCGGCCGCCGAAGACGCAAGTATGACTTGATCATCGGCGTACAAAAGGCATTTGACGGTTAACTCACCCATTCTTAACCCGCATTCTTCTACTTTCAAATTTTCCAAACAACTGCCCATAAATAGGTTGAACAGCCACGGAGAAGCCACACAGCCCTGTCTGACACCTTTATGGATGCCAAACCAGTCCGAGTAGGCCCCGTTGATCCTGACACAGGCACTAGAGTCCCTATATAGAGACTTCAATGCCTGTATCAGACCAGCGCTCAACCCAAATGAGGTCAGTGTTTGCCATAACACGTTCCTGTCCACTCTGTCATAAGCCTAAGTCCATGAACGCACAAAAAACTTTCTGGTTTTTGGCCAAAAATTTCTCCGCAATCATGCGCATGGATACAATAATCATTGATAATTAATATCGTTATGCATGAAATACGAGGGTGGATTGAAAAGTACTCGGCCTAACCAAGAAAATAAACACATACTAAATCAGTTATATTTTTATTTTTCTACATAATCACCATCAAGTTCAATACACTTTTACCACCTCCCCTTCCAAGCATTTAGACCGTTGAAAAAAAATGATTCTTCCTTAGAGTCAAAATATGCGTCTACAGCTGCTTTGACCTAGTCGTTTGTCGAAAATCTTTGACCTCCCAAGTGCTTTTTTAGGTTAGGGAACAGAAAGAAGTCTGATGGTGCCAGATCAGGTGAATACGGCGGATGCGGTAACAGTTCAAAGCCACAGTTGTGAATTTCAGCCATTGACTGTACTGACGTGTGAACACGGGCGTTATCTTGATGAAACAGGACTTTTCTCCTGAGCATTCCTCGACGTTTTTCTTTTATTTCCTCTCGTAAACGACGTAGTAAGGTGCAGTAGTAATCAGAGTTTATAGTCTGACCCCTTTCAAGATAATCAATCATAATCACACCTTTCGAGTCCCAGAATACTGAAGCCATCACCTTATTTGCCGACAAAATCGACTTAGCCTTTTTAGGGGGTGGTGAACCAGGTCTTCTCCACTGTTTTGATTGTTGTTTTGTTTCCGGTGTACAGTAATGAACCCATGTTTCGTCTATAGTAACAAAACGATTCAAAAAATCATCTGCATCGGCTTCAAATAACTCCAAACAATCGTGAAATAGTCAATCGCGTCCTTTTTTGTTCAACTGAAAGCAGTCGCGGAACCCACTTCGCAGACACCTTGTGGAAACCCAACTCGTTGACAATGATGTTTTGAGTTCGTTCATAAGAGATGCCTATAATCTCGGCTATCTCTCTAATTTTTAATCTGCGGTCTCCCATTATTAAATCAAGTACTTTTTTAATATTTTCGTCAGTAGTTGACGTCGAAGGCCTTCCAGAGCGGGGTTCATCTTTCACACTCTCTCTACCACGCTTTAATTCTGCTATCCATTTTTTGACGGATGAATATGACAGAGCACAATCGCCTAATGTACTGACCATGTCATCATGGATGGCTTTTGATGATAGCCCCTTCTTATGGAGGTACTTAATGACGGCACGCTGCTCGATTTGCTCCATTCGCGGAAATTATGTCCGATTACTTTGTTAATAAATTTATAAAATCACAACTAATTATCGCACACGTTTCGAACTTCACACAATGAACTAGTCTGAACTGAACTAAATAATGTGGGTAGATTTGATTTTTAGAATTGAATGGATCTGTGTTAGGCCGAGTACTTTTCAATCCACCCTCGTAGTATCTGTTACGCTGTCTTCCTTCTCGTCTTACTTTATAAGCATGATATACAATATTGTCAGTATGCATTTCATATTAAAAAAGACATTCTATTTTTAACCGACTGCAAAAAGGAGGAGGTTCTATGTTCGACTGTATGTATTTATTTATTACTGTCAGAATGCGAAACTAACCGTCATCACTACGGGCGTCATAACTGTCGACAGAAAGTAATACAAGGAAACTCGCGTATCTACGAAAGTAAAGTTACTAAAGTTGATTAGCCATACCAATAATTTAAATTTTAAAATTTTGTACAACCGACTTCAATATGTTATTAAGAATAACTTAAAAACTATTGTTCCGACCTTGATCAAGGGGGAATGCCCAATTCTGGCCATGAAACGCACAACAATTTGCATTTGTTGAAAAAATACATCTTATTTTATGGTAATTAATCGCGGTATTTATGTATCCAAAAAAGATTGCAATATTTTTTACAAAAAAAGTACCAAAAAGATAAAAATGAAATTAGGTAAATCCGCAAGTCATTAGTTTGTGGATAAAATAAAAAGGATTATCAATCACAAATCTTGTTAAAAAAGTCGATTCTGTTTTTTCAATCGATTTTTATGGTGTCATTATTAAAATGGTAATATTATAATTTCGATAATTATTATGATGTTATCATAAATAAACAAGTTAATTGCTAGTTGATTTACCATGAATTCTTTAGATCATAAGAAAAACGTTACTGCACAATTTAACCGTTATTTTTATCTGTTCTAAAAAATACATTTAAAATGTAATTTAAATAAATAAAACAAAACATATTTTAAAAGGCGTGCAGAACTTAAAGCGAATCAGAAATTATTCTATTTTAAGAAATTATTAATCGAATAAAAAAATCGCTACCTATTTATCGATTTTATGTCTGTTAATTGGCAACATGGAATCTGACAGCTAGGCCCATGTCATATTTATCAAAACTAAATAGTCACAAGTCGAATTCCTTTGCATTTGTGTTATTTTGTTTGTTTCCTCGCGGATTTGTTATCTAAGCAACGAATAAGCTTTCTATGGACTCCGTTAATTCTTCTCACCCTATTGACCACGACCTGAAAATGGATCCCACTCCCACTTCTTACGATAACCTCTGCACGAACTTGGACTCGATATCCACTGTTAGTGATGATCCCAGCTTTCACACCGGCCAGAGTTCTTCCCAGCTCTCAGTGACTCATTCAAGAGGACATTTAAATTTTGGTTTAAATGTCACGAAAATAAAAAGTCATTTGTTGTTAAAAAACTGTTTTCGTGAAAATAAAAAAAACCTTTATATCTTTAAAGTCCGGACTTTTTTAAACCAAATCCTTAACCATTTGATTTTTTTAATTGCATATTATCATTTCCATATTGCTTTTATATATGGGCACCCATGGCCAAAGTGTCTATGAACGGTGGGCATTCCCCTTTATATGTGATCGCATGTGAAGCACCAGCTTTCAAATAAAAAAAGAATCATCGAAATCGGTTCACCCAGAAAAAAGTTATGAGGTAACACACATAAAAAAATAAAGTCTTTTAAGAAAATTGACTACAGCCTCCTGTTTCAAGTCGGTAGAAAAATGGGCCACATCTAAGGTATATTGCTGAAGAGGACATATACCATTGGATGTTAATAATAGTACCTAATGGTGATGATCACGATGAAATTCGATTTAAGATATTGACAACAGCTAAAGAGATTCTTATATCGGACTAGGTACGCAAAAAAGAAAAAGAAGCGCGATGTCACAACACTTGTAACTTTCCTATTAAAAAACTTAAAACAGTAAATTACTTAAACTAAATTGAGTAGTATTTCTAGTACTATTATTTATTCTGTGGTAGTTTGCAATCGAAAAAAGTATTTCCACAAAAATAGGTGATGCGGCTTAAGAATTAACATAAAAAAACTTCCTTCCTTAGTTTTCCTTTAAAATGTATAACGAACCACCCCTGAAGTATAAGCTATTTAATAAAAATAATTAAAAAATTTGTACAGCCGACTTCAATATAAGTTATTTAAGAATAACTCAAAAACTATTGGTCTGACCTTGATCAAATTCATATGGGACCACACGACACACGAGAACTATCAGCTTTCATATAAAAAAAGAATCATCGAAATCGGTTCACCCAGTACAAAGTCATGAGGTAACACACATAAAAATAAAGACATACAGTCGAATTGAGTACCGTCTCCTTTTTAGAAGTCGACAGAAAATCATTGAAATCGGTTTAGCCGTTTACGAGAAACCAGTGAACATACAACCTTCTAGTTTTTTGAACTCAAAACAACCGTAATCTGTTTTCAAATATGAGATACGTTATTTTTATTAATTTTACCAAAATATTTTCGAAGGCATTTTAAGAGGTTAGTTTACCAGTTTTTTGTATAAACTGTATAAAATTTGGTTAAAAATTCTTTCAAACGAGCCTATTTGGTTCTAGACTGGGAGATGGTGACGGAAAATAGTCTCCCATTTTCTCCTGCATGCCTTTTTAAGAATTGATAATTAACCCTAAAATATTAAAGATAGAGGGGTTACGATCCCTTGCGCGCTTGCACGTCATAAAGAAAATGACTTCTCTTTGTGTAAAGAATTTTAGTATTTTTCCGTGACATTATATTGCATGCCTTTGTAATATAACGTAGTTGGAACAAATTTAACAATATAATAATTGATGGCATGCAATTCGCAACGCCCGATGGGGCACAAAGAGTTACGTAGAAATGAAAAAAAAAACATTTCCGTGTTTACAAATTGCATGCCGTTGTAAAAAATTAGTTTTTTTTTTGTCTCAGAAATACTCTACGAAAATTGGCATGCACCCCTCGTATGACCAAGGGTGGAAAATATTAGGAAAATGTTGTGAAAATTCAATACAGCTTTTCCGTGATTTCAAACTGCATGCCATTTGAACAATACTTAATTTTTATAATTTATTGACGTTAGCAAATTTGGCATGCACAACAGGAAGTTAAGTAAAGTAGTGGCATGTATGACGAAATTTGCAAAAAACGCTGTTATAATTTCCGTGACTTTATTTTGCATGCCATTCAATATTTCATTAAAAAACATTATTTTAAGTTGATAAAAAAAATGACATGCATATTACACAAGCCTGACATAAAAAAACTTGTGCAACACTAAAATTAAAAAAGTTTTTAACGAAAATAAAAATAAGGAACATTTCCATGTTTTTTTTTGCATGCCTTTTTGTACATTGTCTGTAAATATTATTTTAAACTTTAATGCATGCAATATAATGTCACGGAAAAATACTAAAATTCTTTACACAAAGAGAAGCCATTTTCTTTATGACGTGCAAGCGCGTAAGGGCTCGTAACCCATCTATCTTTAATATTTTAGGGTTAGTTATCAATTCTTAAAAAGGCATGCAGGAGAAAATTGGAGACTATTTTCTGTCACCATCTCCCAGTCTATTCTTGTCAGCACCTAAATATAAGTTGTGACCACGACTTTATGCACATTCACTTCTAGAATTCGTGCACATCTAAATCGTTATGATGACGACAATGAGGAGTGAGATTCCACTAGTCTTGCTACATTTTTGCAATAATTATTGTTATTTGTAACTATAAATAGACAGGCAAAGAATTTATGATATTTAAGGTTCTTTACTCAAAGAAATATAATCTTAAGTCGACGTAGACTACAATATAGGTCTTTCGCTATTGAGTGGGCATAAGCAATTAAACGAAAGAACCAGGCAGGTACTAGTGGTTAGTTTTTAATCCAATATAACTAGGTCTTAGATAGCGCGCTAATTAGTCAAGTTAACGCTATCCAATTACATGCATTTACATTTAAAATAAATTTACTAAGTGAAAATTAAATGGTACTATTTGCGATTCAATAAAGACGATAAGAACACTTGTAGGTAAATAATATATAATACACTTGTAGATATACATGAATCTAATTTAAAAAAAAACTACCGATTGTTTTTGTTGAATATCAAAAAGTTTGACACACTAGCGCTGTTAACCCATTCAATGCGGCTCGAAAAATCGCCTTTATTAAGCAGGGGCGGGCGGTTCAAAGAGCTAACTCCGATAGGCGTCGGACGCATATCATATTTAAACACTTTGACACCGATCGGCGTTTCCCGCACATGAACGTGATTCTTGCTTGTTTAGACAGAATTTTAAATATGACCAGGGATTGCAAACCTTTTTTCTGATTTTTTAAAGTTAAAAATACTTTTAATAATAGTATTTAGTCTACTATTTTAAATGTATTAAGTATAATAAGTAGTGTTTTCAATTAGTAGTTGAGAGGAAGAGAGGGGTTTTAAGTTACATACTATTTCTAGTGCAGCGTAATTTTTTTCGCTTTATAATTAATAATGACTTTCTCTTGGTGGTCTTGGAAGATGAGGCTCGACCATCGTCACCGAGTTTATTGAGTGACGGTGTGAGACAATTTGGTTCGCTAAATAGAAAGCCATGTGATGATCAACATTATCATCTTGACAATTTTGATGCGAAAATAGTCACATCTAGACAAAATAAAGAGACACAGTTATCGTCACAGGACATTCAGGATGCAAATTTATACAGGTTGTCCCAGTAATGGTGGATAATCTGGTACGTACGTGTTCGAGCGGGGAGGACGTGGCCCCAGTAATTCTATCCCGAACGGTTCGCGGTCTACGCCATGTTTTATTTAAAAAAAAAGTACGTCACCAATAGGACGACATAAGTTTACCCAACTAAGAAGACTCTGAATAATGTTTGTGGCATAGGTACGCTGTGAGCCTACATGTTGTTTGATGATTTTTGATATTATTAAATAAGTATTATGAACACTTTCGTAGTTGTAGTTTTGTTTAAGTACCTACTCTCACAAGTATGCGAAACAATGATTACCAATATGAATGGTTTTAACAATCCAAGATGTTGGATTTTATTAATAAGCCGTTTTCGTTTTAATTTTCTGGCTGTTCTTTTTTTCCTTTTTACACTAGAGATGATGAAGAATATATAAGTAAAAAAACTAGCGAATCATATCAACGCAGCAAAATGTTAAACTATCAACTATGAAATGAAGATTGCTCGTAGTATGAACCTATAACTGTTCTCTAATTCTATAAAATAAAATACCTAGCTAAAATAAATAATATATAAATATTTAATCCAAATGTTTTCAATGTTGATAACCTCTGGAAGACGCCGTTCGGCGTTATCCGCGCCTGAGGATAGTTTTGTTATTTTTCTAAAATCATTATTTACAGAAACGGAAACTATAATGATGTTGTATGTATGTAAAACATGCACATATAAAAAGTATATCCCTTTAGAATAGAAATTGGCCAAGTTATGGCTAAAATATAATTTACGCCGATCGGTGTCATCCGCCTAAGAATGAAAATTTTAATTACGCCGTTGTGCGTGCACCGCAACCAATGGGTTAAACATTGTATTATGATCGTGTTTCCTGGAAGATTTCTTAACACAACCGTAACTATCTATTGTCATTATTCGGAGAAATAGAATTTAACTGAAACGTAATAATATCTGCCCGAATCGCAGGTATTTTTCCTCCTAATTCATACGACTCGCAAATTTAGATACACATTCGACGACTCATGTTACCAATGATGGTGAATGTTGATGCTCAGTTTACATCCAGGCAATATTTTTTAGTTCTAATCAGAACTAGTCATCTATACATATATTATTATAGTGGCATATTTATAATGGAACTTTTGACTACATTTTCATGAATCTATAAAATAAAAAATGATAGAGGTATGCAATTGTGTGCGCTTCACGGAAAAATTACTAGATACATTTCAATTAGGTTTTCTAAGTTTTATTTCATTATCTAATTATTTTTGATAAGGGCTAAGTGTCTATTTAGCCCTTATCAAAAAAAATGCGATATCTTCATTTAATATAAAGTTATTAAAATTTTAAAAACATTGATATAGGTACTTACTTTTGTACATCAATGTTAAAGAAACAACGATTTTTATACGGGGTTTTTCACACGGTCAACTACGTCGCTTGCTCTCGTCTTACTAACCTAGATAATTTATATAATTAAATTTTTTAAATGTATTAAAAATTTAAGTTTAATTTAAAGTAAAATTTATATAGGAATAAGTAATTTATTAACAATTCCAAATGCTCAGTCATGTCGTTCACACATTCACGCCAGCCTCACACACACATATAATATAGACGGAGTAGCCTGGCAGCGGGTAACAGAGGTAAAAGACCTTGGAGTTCACTTTACTTCGAAACTCCATTATAGGGAACACATTCTTAAGATTTCCAAGAAGGCATATCGAAATTTTGAATGTGTGTTGCATCAGTCGCGGGATTTTACAAATCTCAGTGCGGTCCGTGCCTTGTATGAAGCACTAGTGAAAAGTCACCAGAGTGTAATGGCTTTGTATGGAGCCCGCATGAAGCTAAGTGCAAATTGATGGTGGAACGGATACAAAATAAGTTCATTCGATTTCTTTATTTAAAATTATATGGAATGTATCCGTTCTACCCATTAAAGGAACCAAACATTATTTGTGTTGGGCATATTGGGGTATAACAAACTGGAGGTTAGAAGGGAGTTAAGTTTGGCAACGTATATGTTTAAATTGCTGCGTGGAAACATATGTAAAGCCGGGTTTTCACGCTTGCCAAGTCTCGGCATGCATCCACAAGCACAAGTGTGTAAAGAGGGCGTTTGGCTTGGCTTGCGTGAGCTTGTGGACGCTTGTCCCCGATCCGGGCTAGTGTCGGTTTTTGGACACAGATCAAAGGGCGCTTGCGGCAAGCGCTTGCAGCGCATTCACACGTTGGATTGGTGCGCATTTAGTAGAAATTGTGATTTCCCGACGAGCGCATGTTTATTTCTTTGTTTAAAATGAGTGACTGGTCGAACGAAGAAAGTTTATCGTTTCTGGAATATTACCAGACCGAATCGTCTATCTGGAACCCCAAAGACGTTAATCATAAAAATAAAAAAAAGTTGCAAATGCTTGGAGTCGTCTTGCCGAGTTAACGGGAAAGCCAGTAAAAGAATTAAAAGCCAAAAATTCCTTGTTTTTGTATTACTTTGCTTGTATTTCAAATAAAAGTATGTTAAACCAAACGCAATAGCCGACACAAGTTCGGTGTCCGCCATGCTTGGGTTTACGTAGCACACTGACGCATTTACAAGCATGGAAGCGAAGCTTGAAGACGTTTGCCGAGGCTTGGCAAGCATGGAAACCCGGCATTACATTATAAACGATGCTGCCACACTCGGTCTTCAGCTTTGACAGTTGGCTCTTTCTGGCAGACAGATCTCTGGCAAAGACTTTGGAGCCTTGGTTCCGCTCGATCGCTTCTTCAATACAAGGTGTATTGAAGTTGCGTAAGTCCCGCCGCATGCATTTGGAGATCTGTCTGTTCAGTTGCCTGTATGCTGTCAAATCTGTTGAAGAATGTAGCTTCATCTCCCGTCTAACAGCCATGAGATTAAGAGTGTGATCGGAGAGGTTTTGTGTTCTTCTGCGGCGGGTCTTGCAGAACTTAGGTCCGACCGCATAGACAGTTTCCACGAGCTTGTCATTCATATCGTCCACTTCATTGCAGTCTTCTAGGAACTGAAAACGGTTTTGTAACTCGAGCTGAAAGGTTTCAGGACTTTGGAACAGAGCACGAGGGGGACGGAGCGTTGACTTCATTAGACGAGACCTCTCCAACTTAACGTTTAGGTTCAGTGTGCCTCTAACCATTCGATGATAGCTACCAGTTTTCACCCTCGCGATCACGGAGACATCACTGAACAGTGTTCAACAGTGGTAGAGCCACGCGGCAGCTTTTGCTGTCGCACGGATGGGCCGGCTCGAACCGGGGTGGTACCACGACCTCACAGAAAACCAGCGTGAAGTAGAGGTTTACGTCTGCGTTTCGCTTGGTGAGTGCAGGTGGCCGGAGGCCCTTTTCACTGGAAACGAGGCATTCCATCTTAGTCCTCACGGGTGACAACGCATCTACATTTTGATTTGTAATAGAGGATAGATGTAGATGTCTATGGGCCGCAGCAACCACTTATCATCAGGTGGACTGTGTGCTCGTTTGTCACCCGTATACTATAAAAAAAAACAGTTGTAGTCTAGTCGTCATAATGAAGTCAATCTTATTTTTTGTCGAACCGTCGGGGCTCGACCAGGTCCACTTTCTGTGGGGCCGCTTCTGGAAGAAAGAGTTCATCATAAAGAGTCCCCCTTTCTCCATGAAGTCGGCAGCTGTTGGCCCTTGGGTTCCGTTGCCCTATTCCAAATTTCCCTACTTTCAGCTCACCATTCTCTCTTGCGCCTAATTTTGCATTGAAGTCTCCCATTAACACCGTATATTGGGTTTTGGAGGAATGCATGGCTCTAGAGATATCTTCATACATTTCCTCCACCTCCTCATTGGGGTGTGCCGAGGTTGGTGCGTAAACCAGTACGACCTTCAGCGAATACCGTTTGGTAATTCTGAGTATAAGATACGCAACCCTCGTCGACATACTCCTGATATTTACAACGTGAGACTTGTGGACGATAAATCCGACACCTCCTTGGGACAGATGGTCGCCCTCCCGGTGATAGAGCAAGTTGCCAGATTCGAGGATTACCGTGTCCTCCCCCTCTCTTCGAACGTCGGATAATCCTATAATATGCTAGCTTAACTTGTCTATCTCTTCTTCCAACTCCACGATCTTCTCGTCAGCCCTCAGGGTGCGTGCGTTGTACGTTGCCAGGTCGAGTCGTCGTAGGTGGCAACCGAACCTTCACCGGAGATTCTTAGCACCCCCTGCCTCGCCGTTACCATGGTCGCCACTGTAGCCAGGAATAGCGGGGCCGCCGGGGACTGGGGCCGTCTCCTTGTTACTCTCTTCATAGGGGGGTATTTGCCATAGTTGCCACGCTTGGCGAGCGGGTTGGCAACCGCAGTTTTTTATTGTAATTTTGACTATTATCAGGAAGATGCTGCTGCCCATCTCCTGCCTGTTTCCCTTTGTCGCCTTTTACGACACCCACGGGAAGATATGGGGTAGTGGATATTCTTGACCGCAACTACACGGCAATCAGCGCGGCAATCGCGGGTATCAGCAAGTAATTAATAAGACTACACAATTACAGTTTAAATCATACTTAAATAGCTGAGTTATCACAGGATTCGGAAAGAGACCGGACGCAGCGTCGAAGACATGAAGATATTAACTAGTTTTTATTATGTACATATTATATTTGTCTTAGTTAAGTATACTGAGAGATATTATTGAAATCTTAAAGCAATATCACGAGACGCGACAAAGTTGTCCTTGGTCTCAGCAAATTTTCTCGGTCAGAGACATTATAGATACATTTTATTACCTAATAACAAGTTTAAACAAAATATGATAAAAAATTACATGAACGCAAAACATCGGTGTTAGTTCATTCATCCTGTGACCGGAGACGCATTGGGATTGCACGTAATGTGATAATATGTAAACAACATGAAACATTATTTAATTGTAATTATTTCATAAGATTATGTTATGTTATTGCAAAAGATTTATTATAAGTATGATGATAAATAATTATTTTATTCATAGATTTTAATATAACCATGTAATTCAATTAAATATCCTTTTATATAAATATATACATGACCCTCATGACGTTTTTCATGCGTTTACGTTTTATTTTTATTTTTAACTTATTCTTTACAAAATATCGAGAAAGTTCAATGAACTAGTTTTTTCAGAATTTTATCGTTTACAGCACCTATGGTCACCGGAGGAGGGCTATCTTCAGTTGACTTGAAAATTATTCATTTTTGTTCCGATCTACGCATAGAGAAGGTATAGTATATTGAACTCTTGCATTGGTGTGCTTGGGTTAGGGTTTAATTTTATTAATTGTAGGATCCCAAGTGACCAAGGGGATGATAGCGACCAGTCATTTTCTTTACTGAAATTAGGCTGTTGTTTTATTTCCATTGACTCGCGAATCATACTTGGTAGGAATCGATTCTTTTGCGAGGATTATTTGTGGTCTATCAAATCGTCCTTAATAACAATCGGCGTTCTTTTGGAAGGATTTGTGGTCCGATCCTGTACGTGTTCATAGACTGTAGGCTTTCCGAAGCGTTGACTGCTGGTTAGTTCCAAGTACAGATTTTGACTCTATCAGTGGTATCTACCGCACCAATATCTTAGTGGACAATTTTTCGACACCGAATATTGATATTGATTAATTTTCAGATTTTTGTTCTGTGTACGGCTCTCTCTCTCTCTCTCTGATATCAAGTTATAAGTTTCTAAGTAACCTAGAAGGAGTCTAGATTTTTATGACATTAACAGCTCAAGAACGAAAATAGGTTTATTAATAAAATTTAGGACTCCTCCTTATTAGCTATGCGAAAATACAAGTCTGTACGTCTAATAACTTTTGAGTTATGAGGGTTTCGAAAGTGGCTCGAAATCGTTACGTGCCTAGATTCACTAGACTGCGGCGTAGCCCTAGTTTGTGTTTGCTGTAATAATGGGATTCTTTTTTTTATCGTTCATGGGGCATTCCTTCACATTTGCCATAGACCTGATCACATACTTACCTACTATGGATGCAGGTGACTCACGACCGCGTCTAGTGACGTTCATTGGGCCTCCCCCAATGTTAAACAGTGGACTTGTGAAGGGATTTAATGATGATTACGATGTTAGTTAATGATGACGACGTAATAAATGTCATAGAATGAAATATGACTCAAACATTCAACCAGCATGTTTGTACAATGTACGTTATCGCACTTTGTACTATTGGAACCACACATTAGAATCCTATTAAATGCATCATATGAAACTTCATTTAGCAATCAGTCTTTTCCTGTCAAGTGTTTTAAACAATTATATCATAATATGTATACATTGTGTAAATAATGTTATTTATATTTCGTGAAATTAATTTATTTCTTTAATGTATACGTTATTCTGATTATATATAGGGCTTTGTACTATATAATATAATATGAGTTTGTATAAAAAGCACGTTGTAAATCGTGAATTCTGTTTTTTTCATTTATGTGTTATTTTGATTATCTATAATCTATACTATGTAATATTATAAGTTCGGTCGGTATTATATGCGTAATATAGTAATCGCCAAAAGTATTAAGAAGATTAACAAAAAACACAATTTTAAATTTACATTAGTTCATATATTTAAAGGGTAATAAGATTCCAATAAAATATTTTTTAATATATATTCACCCTCAGGTCACTAATTAATCTTAATAAGTACATTCCGTCCATGACATGTACTGATAAAACTACAAGCATTGAATACCCAACCATACTAAAACATTCTTTCACTGTTAGATCGATACCATACCTAGTTCCAGTACAACCACTGATTAAGTTTTCTCGCCAAAAAAATAGGGATGGGTAAGAATTTTTTATATGTGGTAGAGACATGCTGCTTATATTATTACTGGTATAGTTGAAGTACGAATGGGTCGGCCTAACCGGGGAAGTAGCACGCTCTCACGGAATACTAGCGTAAAATAGCAGCTGAAGCCGTGTCTCCACCAAAGTTTTGTTGCCAACACAACAGTTGCCAACAAAACTTGTTTCCATTTTCGGCGGCAACATCAAAGGAATACACTTGTTGCCAACATTTGTTCTCTCGGTGGAGACGCTTGTTGGAAACAGTTGGTAACGTAACTGTTGTCAACATTTTTGGTGGATACGCGGCTTAAACGTTGCTGAGTTTTCTCGGGTGTGACAACGGATCTAAATTTTGAATTTAAAGAAGCCCTCAAGAATATATTGGATGATATCTATTCATTGAAACAGAATATTTTCAGTTTCATTATTTTATATAAATTGATAGTATCTATTGTGCAAGATTCAATAAGATTATTTTATTAAAATTGTAATTTTAAAACAAAAGCAATTCGAATGTTATTATGGAAGGGCGCCGTAAACAAACTGAAACGAGAGCGCGAGTGTAAACAGCACGACCGCGTTCCTCACGAGGCCCTTTGCCTCGTGGCCAAAAAACCGCTCCCGACGCGAGCGCCGCGAGTGGCGAGGCGAGCCACGAGCTAGCGTTTACACGCGCACCTCGTGGCTCGCCTCGCCGCTCGCGCGAGAGTGTAAACGGGGGGTAAGACTTTGAGATTATAATTTGATTATGAATAAATGTAATGTGTAATTTTATATTGTATGTTGCAGTTTTTGAGGGTTTTTTGAAGTGCGTGCAGTGAGATCATAAGATTTATTACTTTTTTCAGAATTAGTTTAAGGGTGAGGGATGAGGGATGAGGGATTCACAAAATTCGGAGTCTGCAAAGATAACAAATTGTTCAACAAGTTCTGATACGCCGAAAAAGAAAAAACACAGGCGAATGTGCAGTTTTTCGGATGTTTGGAGAAAAAAATAAGTCGTTCATTAGATCAGTCCCAAATAATAATGATAAAGCACATTGCGGATTGTGTCAAAAAGACTAGTAAAACACATGGCGGTCAAAATGTCTCTATTTGAAAATCAAATTCCCAATTATTTTACCTTCCGTCCCGAAATTTGACCCACTGGACCTGGCAACAGTACAAGTACAGCTCTTTTCTCTCAACAAATGAATTTCATAGGTTTTAATTTTTTTTCGCAGAATTCTTTTTTTTTAAATAAAATTAGCTTAAGTTACTCCTTACAAAATGCCACTCGAGAACCTTTTTTCCCCAACAGTTGTCGGTTCTTCGAGCTATATGGCCGGCCCATTGCCACTTCAGCTTACTAATCCGTTGAGCTATGTCGGTCACTCTGGTTCTACTGCGAATATTCTCTTTTCTAAGTTTATCACGCAGAGAAACTCCGAGCATAGCCCTCTCCATAGCTCGCTGAGCGACATTGAGCTTCCTCATCCGGCCAGCAGTGAAGGACCACGTCTCAGTACCATACGTCATCACTGGCAACACGCACTGGTTGTACAGTCCTGTTTTCAAGTTTTGAGGTACACCTCACTAGAAGCTGTGCCGTAATTTCCCGAACGCTGCCCAACCGAGTTGAATCCGTCGATTGACCTCTCGGTCGAAGTTGGACTTACCTAGTCGGACTATTTGTCCCAGGTAAACATACTCGTCAACAACTTCGAGCTTAGTGTCCCCAACATCTACCAGCAGTAAAGCATAGGTGTGACATGTACATTAAACATAATCTTTGTTTTGTCCATGTTCATCTTAAGACCTATCCGTTGGGAAGCACTATTGAGGTCATTGAGCATAGTGCTTAGGTTCTCCAGCGATTCTGCCATAAGGACTATGTCGTCGGCAAATCGAAGGTGAGTGATGTACTCGCCATTGATGTTAATATCGTATCCTTCCCAGTCCAGATGCTTGAAAACGTCTTCCAATGCAGCGGTAAAGAGTTTCGGGGACATCACCTCACCCTGTCTTACACCTCTCTGCAATTGGATAGGTTTCGTACTCTGGTTCTGTACTCGGATAGCCATCGTAGCCCTACTGTACAAGCACTTCAGCACTTCGATATACCGACAGTCAACTTGGCACCGCTGAAGGGACTACAGCACCGCCCAAATTTCGACGGAATCAAAGGCTTTCTCATAGTCCACATACGCCAGACTTATGTATGTGGTCTATGGTGCTAAAGCCTTTTCGGAAACCGGCTTATTCGGGAGGCTGAAGTCGTCAAGTCTGCGCGCAAGACGATTCGTAATGACTCTTGAAAACAGCACGTAGACGCGGCTCAGAAGGGAAATCGGTCTGTAGTTCTTCAAGAAAGCGTTGTCACCTTTCTTGAAGAACAAGACCACCGCACTTCTGCTCAACGCCTCCGATGTAGTGCCACCATGGAGGACGGAATTAAAGAGCTTTTGAAGAACTTCAAGTACCAGTTTTCCACCCGCTTTCAGAAGCTCCGCTGTAATTCCATCCTCGCCTGGGGCCTTGCCGTTTTAAGGTGCTGGAGCCATTCTAATGTCGCTCAGACTGACGTCCGGGATATCATCGGAATAGTGTTGGATAAGACTCGCTCTTGGATCGTTACTCTTACTTACGTGTGGCTCCATCGATGATGTGTACAGCTGCCCATAGAACCTCTCAATCTCACTCAAAATGTCAGGTGTCCCGGAAACGACGCTGCCGCACTCGGTCTTCAGCTTTGACAGTTGGCTCTTTCTGGCAGACAGATCTCTAGCAAAGACTTTGGAGCCCTGATTCCGCTCGATCGCTTCTTTAATACGAGCAGTATTAAAGTTGCGTAAATCCCGCCGCATGCATTTGGAGATCTGTCTGTTCAGTTGCCTGTATGCTGTCAAATCTACTGAAGAATGCAGCTTCATATCCCGTCTAACAGCCATGAGATTAAGAGTGTGATCGGAGTTTTTGTGTTTTTCTGCGGCGGGTCTTGCAAAACTTAGCTCAGACCGCATGGACAGTTTCCACGAGCTTGTCATTCATTCATATCGTCCACTGCATTGCAATCTTCTAGGCACTGAAAACGGTTTTGTAGCTCGAGCTGAAAGGTTTCGGGGCTTTGGATTAAAGCACGAGGAGAACGGAGCGTTGCCTTCATTAGACGTGACCTCTCCAACTTAATGTTTAGGTTCAGTGTGTCTCTCACCATTCGGTGATCGCTGCCGGTTTTCACCCTCGCGATCACTGAGACATCACTGAACATTTGGCATCTGGTCGTCATAATGAAGTCAATCTCATTTTTTGTCGAACCGTCGGGGCTCGACCAGGTCCACTTCCTGTGGGGCCGCTTCTGGAAGAAAGAGTTCATCATAAAGAGTCCCTCTTTCTCCATGAAGTCGGCCAGCTGCTGGCCCCTTGGGTTCCGTTGCCCTATTCCGAATACTTTCAGCTCACCGTTCTCTCTTGTGCCTAGTTTTGCGTTGAAGTCTCCCATTAACACCGTATAGGGGGTTTTGGAGCAATGCATGGCTCTAGAGATATCCTCAACCTCCTCACCGAGGTGTGCCGAGGTTGGTGCGTAAACCTGTATGACCTTCAGCGAATACCGTTTGGTGATTCTGAGTATAAGGTACGCAACCCTCGTTGACACACTCCCAATCTTTACAACGTTGTTAACGAGAGACTTGTGGACGATAAATCCGACACCTTGGGACAGATGGTCGCCCTCCCGGTGATAGAACAAATTGCCGGATTCGAGGATTACCGTGTCCTCCCCCTCTCTTCGGACTTCGGATAATCCTATGACATTCCAGCGCAACTTGTCTATCTCTTCTTCCAGCTCCAGGATCTTCTCGTCAGTCCTCAGGGTGCGTGCGTTATAAGTTGCCAGGTCGAGTCGTCGTAGGTGGCAACCGAACCTCCACCGGAGATTCTTAGCACCCCCTGCCCCGCTGTTACCATGGTCGCCACCGTAGCCAGGAATAGCGGGGCCGCCGGGAACTGGGGGCCATCTCTTCGTTACTTTCATGGGGCGTATATTGCCATAGTTGCCACGCTTGGAGAACGGGTTGGCAACCGCAGTTTTTTTATTGTTATTTTGCTGTTATCTGAAAGATGCTGCTTCCCATCCTCTGCCTCAGTTTCCCTCTGTCGCCTTTTACTTACCCACGCCTTACCCACGGGAAGATATGGGGTAGTGAATATTCTTACCCGCCACTACACGGGAAGAACCGGCGGACGAAGTGTAGGGCGTCCCCCCACTAGATGGAGTGACGACCTGGTGAGATATACAGGAAGTCGATGGATGCAGGTGGCTCAGGACCGTGCTTTGTGGCATTCTTTGGGGGAGGCCCATGTTCAGCAGTGGACTTGTGAAGGACTGTAATGATGATGATGACTCCTTACAACATCATCTATCTACAAGTGAAAATCCCGTTGAAATCAGTCCAGCCATTTCGGAGATTAGCCGGAACAAAAAGACAGACAGACAGACATATGAAATTATGTCCCCATTGTAGACATGCGCGCCGCGCCGGCGCCGCCGCGTCACGCCGCGCCCTGCCCACGCTGCGCCGCGCCGACAAATCCGATCGGCGCGCCGTGATCAACGCGAGCCGGGCGCGCGGGCGCAGGGTCAATAAATAAATCCATGCAATTATTTAAAAATTCAAAAATCAATAAAAAAATGTAAAAAAATCGTAAAAATCGTTCGGTATCGCTTACCGGAATTGAAGCGAGCGGCAGAAATAGAACAAATTTAAATTTTTACTCTCTGGAGCGCGAATAAACAGACAGAACTTTCAGTATATAAAAAGTACTCTGTGATCAGAACATTTGCTACTAGCACGCCTAGTGAGCGCGTTTTTTTTTTTATAGTGGGACTAACTGTGACTGCTAAAAGATCTAGACTAAGCCCAGTACGCGTTAATAAATTTATTTTTATTTACGATAATTATACATTGTGCAAAAAACGAAAATGATGTGCTTTTTGGTTTTTGCACAAATTATAAGGTATAATTAATTAGAACTTGTTTGGTTTGTTTTTATTTTGAGAAATTAAATTTGAATTCCTATCCAGGTCTATGTTTAACTTGTTACTACCTTATTTTAAATAAATGTTTATAAAAATTAAAAAAAAATACGACCACGCCGGCGCGGCGTCGCCACGCCGACCACAATGGGTCGGCGCGCCGCCGCCGCCAAATTCTTGCTCGGCGCGCATGTCTACCCCATTGTAGGTAAGATTCAATTGTAGTACCAAGAAAAACTGGAATTTTCTTACTCAAGTATTTTATCGTTCAATTTATAATGAGTAATAACCCGCCTTAGATTTAGCAAAGAAATATTAATGCATTTCATTTTATTGGCATACAAAAGCAAGTTGTTAGTAGTATACTAATGTAATAATTGAAATACTGTGTTATTTATGTCGTTATATTACTTTTTACCTCTATCAATTCTAAACACTAGAAAGCTATCATCAGCAAACTTAAAATATTACTTTAAATATATAATAATTTATGTGAAATAATAATACTTTAAATATTATTTCACATAAATTGTTAGTGTACAAAGGAAATCATTTATAAAAGTTAAAGTTACAGCCCATATAGGTCCCACTGCTAGCCACAGGTCTTCCTCTCATTTCTGAGAGGGTTTTAGGCCAAGGAAATGTCTGCCGCGCTGCCCCAATGCGTGTTGACGAACTTCACATATCTTCGAAACATTTTTTTTTATTTCTCAGACATGCAAGTTTCCTCGTGATGTTTTCCTTCACCGCTTAGCACGTGGTAAATCAGCAAATTAATTAATCAACACAAGATCATTTATACGGGGTTGTTTTGAAATAATCGGCAAAATTTGCAGAGAAGGTTCAGAATAAGTAATATAGGCAAATTGAGAAGAAAATTTAATTTAAAAAAGTCCCAATAATTCTGTACTTTTTATAATTTAAATTCAAAATGCGTGGTAATGCATTATTCTAGCTGATTTTACTGCGCACGCACATATTCGTAAGGGTTGATCGGTAGGCAAAAACGTTGTTGCCCATAAATCACATTCAATTTGGGATATTTTTTTTTATAATAAGGTTGACAAACGAGCACACAGTCCACCTGATGGTAAGTGGTTGCTACATCTACATCTACATCTATCCTCTATTACAAATCAAAATGTAGATGCGTTGTCACCCGTGAGGACTAAGATGGTATGCCTCATTT
The DNA here is from genome assembly GCA_033319125.1 of Parnassius glacialis. Lineage (NCBI taxonomy): Eukaryota > Metazoa > Arthropoda > Insecta > Lepidoptera > Papilionidae > Parnassius > Parnassius glacialis. The sequence continues at coordinate 33,831,426 of JAVANC010000001.1, forward strand.
CCAGTAAAAAGGGCCTCAAATATTCAAATAAAAGACTTATTTATTCGTATTTTCAAAAACTTCAATAACGGTATATCATTAATAATATCTTCGAACTTAAGTTTAACTAACCTATATTAAAATTATTTATTAAATAAAGAACCTTTTATATTAAGATCATTCTATTAATGATCGACTACCAAAGGTGAATAACATAATATTGTGTAATCAATTGAGGCCGATATACATCCCATTGCTAGGCACAGATCTCATCTAATTTCTGCAAGGGTTAGGCAGCAGTTAGTGCGCCCCGCTGATCCAGTGCGCGGTGACGGACTTCACATGTCTTCGAAATATTTTTATTCTCCAGACATGCAGGTTTCCTCACAATGTCCCCTTCATTGGCAAGCACGTAATAAATTACCATTGAAACTTTGCAATTAACAAATTCGTAGGTTCTGGCGAAGACCTAATTCGGGTGGCAATAAAAAAAATACTATTTAGAGAGATATTTTCTTTTCGTTGAACCAACTTTTCCTTGGTGTGTTGTATATTTTTATAAAAACTTAAAACACTGGGACTATTCGTTCAAACAACGACACTATCCATACTAAAATATTACAACATAAAACGTCATAATACTTTATTATAAAATAACACGCCTATTTTCATACTGTTTCACCTTCGTTATCTGCTAAAGAAGCGGTCGTTCACTTGATGAAAAGGGTAAACTACATCAAAAATACCGCACAGTAAAATTTAAATTATAACGCAAATGAACGCTCCTACGCGACTTCAAAACAACACGACTTTGCTATCAGATTACCCTTTTGATACTGAAAATTAATAATAATCAATTTTTAGCCTACTTCTAAAATAAAAGGTAATTTTTAAAAGGCAATAATCTTCTTTAAAAATCAGCTTATTGCTGCCTATCTAAAAATAAACAACAACGCAATATTAGTATTTTCTAATCTGGATGGCTCTTCAATAGTGAAAACATTTAACGATAAGTACAAAGATAATCTAAAATCCTTATACAAACATCCGATAAGTTTCCTCATCTCTTCATAATAATACTTTAAGGACATACCTAACGAACCTATATATACATACATATTATCACACATATACATTATACATACCTACCTACATAAACTCACATCCAAAAGTGCCTTTCAATAAGTATTACTTAAAATATATCTATATTAAATAAAAAAATCGTCTATTCTATTCTCATACCTCTTACCCAGAGACGTTGGCAGAGACTACGGACTTTATTTAGCACGATCCTGATACACTTCTCTCGATTCTCTCATATCGCAACAGCTCGCTGTTTGGTCTAGTGATTGTAAGCACGACTGCTGATTATGAGGTCCCGGGTTCAAAGTCCCACTTGGTTGGTATTTGAACTTCAAATACCAACCAAGTGGTGGCAACATCATTTATTGGGTTTCTTAGTCAAGAAATTCTCAGTAGCGGCCCAGAGTCAGAAATATGACCGTGTTTTAAACCTCGTGTATCTAAACCTCTAATAGAGAATATAGTGCACCTGTGCTTGCGCATACACTTGAGCACGGCACTATAACCCTGTCCTGCGCGGACGGCTAGCCTAGAAGTTAGGTTGGAGGCTTAGTCCGAAATTCGATGTAAACACAGTTCACCGCTGGTATAAATTAAATCGTTTCCCTTATTGAAGTTTGCATTTCCTCATATTTTCCAAGAAATGTATTAAAAGATAGGTTGATATTAGAAAACATTTTTTTTATTAATTTGTTTAAAATTTCCGAAAACGAGACTGACTGTCAATAACATAGTAAAAATAAACACGAAAAACATTTGTTTAAGGTATCCGGTGATTGGCCTGCCAAGCTTAACGCCTTCAATCTTAGATGTTCACACAGACTATAAACGAATTTAACGGTTTTTTTTTCTTTGTGAAAAAAACAACTTTTATATTCACAAATTACCGCGTAAAATATTGTGATACAATTAATAATCAAAAATTATGAAATTAATTCTTCGCAAATACTGGCATTGAAATATAATTTTTCACACATTTTTCGAAAATAAAATAATGTAGTAATTGTAAGAAAAAAATATTTTATACAGTTGTTTACAAAACTACATTACCTATAAACACAATACACCATTTTAGCTAGTCTGTGCTGAGATTGGGAACAGAATCATCAAAGTTTCTTAAGAAATGAAAACAGATATTCAATGCATTATTTTTTATGTACTTACCGTATTCCACATTCCATTAACAGTAGCACAAACCCATAAAGCATACAACGTGCAGCGTAGGCTTTCATTATGACTCTTAGCAAGCTTGGCGTGCGTTTTGCTCCCGCACGAGCGACTTCTTCTTCCCATAGACGGGCGAATTTGTCGCCCAAAGGACCTAGGAAGCGTTAAAAATTAATCACGAGAGTTAAAAATTAATCACGAGAGTTAAAAATTAATCACTCATTAGTCAATACTATCTTCTTCATTAACAATACCACAGTCTATAAATCCATACAGTCGTCCGACGAACACGTCTAGACGGGGCAATCGTGCGGGGTGTGAGGGGTGAGACGCGGGAAGGACGAGCCCGAGCTGCTCATGGCAATCGTATTAGAAGCTCGGGACACGACTTCCAGGGCTGTTAACATGCGTTTGCTTTTATGCTTTTTAAATTTAGTGTTTATATATAATCTTCGATTTCACCAAATCCCGCACACAGAAGAAAGGTAAATAAATATTGTTATTATTTTAACATTATGTATATTTTGTTATGTCATGCCAAATTAATAACGTAAAAAAATGGCGGACGTAAAAAATAGGTACTAGTCGCTGGGCATTACTGTTTCGAAGTTTGATTTTTTTTTCATCTAAATTGTGTGGTTGGACAGGCTAAGGTTTTAGACCATACTATAGTGCCTCGTCTTCGGTCTTCCGAAGTTTTTTATAAAATATTAAAATTTAGGGCTCAATTTTTAGGTTTGTTGGGGTGCTAATTACGAAAATAGCATTTATTTTTAAATCCAAGATGTTTTTAATATATGTATGATATGGAGGTCAATTTCAAGGTTTATTGGGGTGATGATTACGAAAATGGCATCCATTTTTATATCCAAGATGGCGGACATTTTTTAATAATATGATATGGGTATCAATTTCGAGGTTTCTTGGGGTGCTGATTACGAAAATGGCATCCATTTTTATATCCAAGATGGCGGACATTTTTTTTAATATTTTTTTTTCTTTTTTTTATAGTAGAGGGGGCAAACGAGCATGCGGCTCACCTGATGGTAAGTGACTACCGCCGCCCATGAACAACTGCAACACCAGGGAGGGAATTGCAGATGCGTTGCCGGCCTTTTAAAAAGGAGTACGCTCTTTTCTTGAAGGTCCCTAAGTCGTATCGGTCCGGAAAAATCGCTGATGGTAATCGATTCCACAAGGAAGTCGTGCGAGGAAGAAAACATCTTCTAAATCGCACAGTGGTGGACCGCCAATCATCCAGATGGTGTGGATGGTATCGGGAATTCTGCCGCGATGTGCGTTCGTGAAATTTGGCGGCTGGGATTAATCCGAACAATTCCTCAGAGCACTCCCCATGGTAGATGCGAAAGAAAATGCAAAGAGATGCAACATCTCTTCGCAGCGCCAATGAGTCGAGCCGATCGGAAAGAACTCGGTCGTCGACAATTCGAGCCGCTCTGCGCTGGATGCGGTCAAGTGGAAGGAGCTGGCACTGGGGAGCCCCTGCCCAGAGATGGGAACAGTATTCCATGTGAGGCCGAACCTGCGCCTTGTAAAGTTGCAGGCGGTGTGCCGGCATGAAATACTGTCCCGCTCTGCTGAGCACGCCAAGCTTTTTAGAGGCCAATTTGGCCTTCTCTTCCAAATGACCACGAAACTGCACGTCACTCGATATGTCGACGCCGAGGATTCCGATACTGGCTGAGGCAACCAGGGGAGTGCCTTGAAACTGAGGAGATACGACAAAGGGGTTCTTTTTAGCGGTAAACGCGCAAACTTGTGTCTTCTGAGGATTAAACTGGACTAGATTTAGTCGCCCCCAGTTCGAGACTTTGTCCAGCAAAGACTCGACTTCAGACACAAGTTTGTTTAGGTACTCGGAGACGTTTTCCCGAGAAATATTAGCACGGCCGGTGTATAGAGCATCACCAGTGCTGTCATCCGCATAGCAATGAATGTTACCAGTTAGCAACATATCATTGATATGCAGAAGAAACAGCGTTGGTGATAGCACACAGCCTTGTGGAACACCAGCGTTAATAGGCTTGTAGTCAGAACATGCACCGTCTACAACAACCTTGATGCTCCGATCTGCAAGGAAGCTGGTGATCCAATTGCACAATTTCTCGGGAAGCCCATAGGAAGGGAGCTTCGAGAGAAGCGCTTTGTGCCAAACCCGATCGAAGGCCTTCGCAATGTCCAGACTAACGGCCAACGCCTCCCCCTTGGACTCTACTGCCTCCGCCCATCTATGGGTCAGGTAGACCAGAAGATCACCAGCTGATCGACCCCCACGAAAACCGTATTGGCGGTCACTAATCAGCTGGTGATCCTCAAGGTACCGGATGAGCTGGCAGTTGATAATGGATTCCATTATTTTGGAGAACAAGGAGGTGATCGCGATAGGCCTATAGTTGGACGGGTCTGAGCGGTCGCCTTTTTTAGGGATCGGGTGGACAAAAGCTGTCTTCCATGAATTCGGGACTACGCCTTGGGAGTAGGAGTACCGAAAAAGACGCGTTAGGACAGGTGCCAAATCCGGAGCACACGTCCTCAGCACAATTGGGGGGATTCCGTCAGGCCCACTCGACTTCTGGATGTCCAGGGAGAGAAGTGCTTTGCGAACCGAGCGCTGTGAGAACAGCACATCCGGCATAGAGCACTCACACCGCGGGATGGTCGGCGGTGTTTTCCCCCCGTCATCAAGGGTCGAGTTGGACGCAAAAAGGGAGCCTAAAAGGTCGGCTTTGTCTTTTGCGTCATGGGCCAGTGAGTCGTCCTCCCTGTGCAGAGATGGTAGTGATGGCTTACAGAAATTCCCTTGGACAGCCTTGGCGAGAGACCAGAATGCACGGGTTCCCGAAGGAAGGCGAACTAGTTTCTCGCCAATTCTGCCTATGTGCTCTGACTTTGCCTTGGCAATAACTCTTTTGAAGGACCTGGAGGCGAAGTTATACTTCTTTTTAAGTGTGCTGGTGTTTACATCCCGAGTCGCCGAAGCCGCAGCCCAGGCTTGATAACACTCCTGCTTACTGCGTAATGCAGTTTTACAGGAGCGACCAAACCAAGGCTGAGATCTGCCTCCGATGGGTACCACAGATGATGGAATAAATAGTTCCATTCCCTGTAGCACCACATCAGTGACAGAGTCAGCAACAGCGCTGGGATCATCCGGCGAGAAGCAAACCCGCCCCCATGGGTAGGATGCAAAGAAAGACCGCATTCCGTCCCAATCCGCCGACCTGTAATGCCAAACACGGCGGCAACCTGCAGAACGCAACCGCGAAGGGAGCGTGAGTGGCACCATACTCCGGATCAAACAGTGGTCCGAAGAGCCGAGAGGGGCATCGACGGAAACCTGATATCCGTCCGGATGAGAGGTCAGCAGAAGGTCCAACAGGGAAGGTGTATGATCCTCCACATCTGGAATCCGCGTAGGCGAAGTAACTAGTTGTGTCAGACCATATGCCAAGGCAAAGTCATAAACAGATCTCCCCGCATGATCGGTTAAACGTGAACCGAGCCATTCGGCATGGTGGGCGTTAAAATCGCCAAGGATCACGATCTCTGCGGATGGGACCTGTTGTAGCAAGGAATCTGTAGCCATTTGGACGTGGTCGATGAGTCGGTCTGTTTCGGCATTACCGCTATGGGACCTATAGAGGCACCCGTAGACGCGCGGATGGTCGTCGCTGTCTACGCGTAGCCAAAGGATGGACAGGTCCGAACCTTCAAGACTGCCGAGGCGTCGAGAACAGATGTCCTCTCTGACATACACGCAAACTCCACCCCGAGGCACAAAGGAGTGCTCCAATTTGTACCCAGGGTAGGAGAGATACGAAATATCAGCCGGAGAGGAAACCTGCGTCTCGGTCAGGAAGAGCAAGGCCGGCTTCGCCGTCTCGAGATGGTAGTGGACGGCGTTTAGGTTAGAGTTAAGTCCCCTGATGTTGCAGAAATTCACGGATAGCGTGGCAGGGGTCGCCTTGGTATTGTTGCTCTGTTTACCCCGAGCAGTTATGTTTTTGAGCGGAATTTTGCCCCCCCCAGAATACGCGGGGCAGCCTGAGCACCCACGCTCAGGATTGGAATAACATGGTCGTGGATGCTCAGCGAGGGATTCTCCGGGGCTACTGGTACCCTCCTGGGGTAGTCTATTGTGTAATTCCGCTACCATGTTGATGGGGGGGGGGGATTGGGCCTCCGGCCACCTGCACTCACCAGACGAAACGCAGAAGCAGAGCTTCTACTTCACGCCGGTATTCTGTGAGGTCGTGGTACTAACCCGGCTCGAGCCGGCCCATACGTGCAACAGCAAAAACTGCTGCATGGCTCTACCACCGTCTGATATGATATGGGTATCAATTTCGAGGTTTCTTGGGGTGCTGATTACGAAAATGGCATCCATTTTTATATCCAAGATGGCGGACATTTTTTTAATAATATGATATGGGTATCAATTTCGAGGTTTCTTGGGGTGCTCATTACGAAAATGGCATCCATTTTTATATCCAAGATAGCGGACATTTTTTTATAATATGATATGGGTATCAATTTCGAGGTTTCTTGGGGTGCTGATTACGAAAATGGTATTCATTTTTAAATTCAAGATGGTGGATATTATTTTTTTTAATGTTATGGATGTCAATTTCAAAGTTTCTTCGGGTGCCAATTACGAAAACGGTATCAATTTTCATATCCAATGTGGTGGATTTTTTTAATAATACAATATGGATGTCAATTTTAAGGTTTCTGGGGGTGATAATTATGAAAATTTATTTATAAGTATTGTATTTAAAATTTCAGATGCAAATCGTGGATGGAAGTTATTGGAAAACCTGATTTAGTTGGAAGAACTTTTGAAAACCTAAAGAATCAATTATAACAAAGAAGTCATAGTAACGTTAATAATAATATGGATTCGATGTCTAGCTAAGAGTATAAGAACGATTTTATGTAGCGAAATTGAGGTAGGGCCACATATCGAGAGTAGAGCACTCCCTCACGTTGTGAAGCGTGCAATTAACGTTTTGAGTACTTTCAGGAAAATCTAAGAACAAATTGTTACTTATTTTTTTATATTAGTAATCATACTGTTGATGACGAAGTAGATCTAAAATAAATAATTAAATAAGTAAAAGTTGTTAATTTGTGACAACCCTAACCTTCCATACGCTGTCTAGACGTTGTCGGCATTTACCACGAGGTCAAAGGCGTCGTCCTACTGTATGTTTATTATACTGTGACAATACTTAAAAACCCACGGGCTGTACATGGCCCTCTCCCGTTGTAGATAGGATTAGCCTGAATCATCACGCTTGGCAGGCCAATTGCCAGGCGTGGCACCAGAAGTGATTGACGCTGCAGACCGTCGCTAGACTGGGCATTATATATCTGGTCTAAACGAGATGGCATACGGCTGTAGCCGGTGGAAGGAAAATGGGGAGATTTCCCGCCGGGCAATGTGTTCTACCTGGGGAGCGGTCAACGCTCCGAGTGGTAGTACGGAGCTATTCTATATATACTGCTTTAACTTCGGAACTTGGTTAGCGCGATTTAGGCTTCGATGTGATTCGCTTGTGGCGCGACGACAGCGCCACCACACCGCCATAAAGGTTAATATAAAAGTTACTACGGAACACATGGACCAAAATAAGATTCTCCTACGCCGTCACCATACGACAATCATTACTAATATGAGTAATTTCTAGTTAAAATTTTGAATAAGTGTGTTTGAAAAATTCTTCGACACTTTTTTGATTTTCTCTATTCTCTAGTTGAAGCCATTGAAGTATAATGTACATATATATGGACTACTTCAATAGTTGAAGCCTCCTAAAGCTTCAAAATAAATCATTGCTAGAACGTTCTCGAAAACTTATTTCAATTTATTGCTAGAACTTTCTAGAAAATTTCTTTTAAGGCGTATACTCTATAAGGAAGCTCCTGCGAGTTTGTTATCTAATTCGTTATGGATCCGAATGGCAAACATCAACTTCCAGCGTTAATTTATTACGAGTGAGCACTTCAAGAGCTGCGGCTAGAAATACTTGTAATGGATTTAAAGAGATATTAGTTCGCCATTCTACAATGAATAATTGATATGATCACTTTGGTGATCAACTTCGACATGAGCAACCAACAATAGTGGACAATGAAGCTTAAAGCATGTTCCAGACGCATGTAATAATCCAGCGTCCGAATAGAGGTGACCTTGGCGGGAGCTTGGTTTCCATTCGCGGATTGTGTTTCGGCTACACAGATTACAACCAAGCGCCAACACGGTCGAGCTTCACTGTAAATCACGCTCGCGTAGAATTAAGTTGTAGAAATGGCTCCTAATTTGTCCAAATTTCAAAAGGTGGGGCTTGCTTTAGTAGTTTTGTGCGCTATTGAAGACGGAAAACAAAGAAAGTGAATGATTTGCCATAAGCATGGCAAATCTCTATAGCGATCGATTAATTCACTTATTTTAACAGTGGTAGAGCCAAGCGGTGGCTTTTGCTGTCGCACGGATGGGCCAGCTCGAACCGGGGTGGTACCACGACCTCACAGAATACCAACGTGAAGTAGAGGTTTACCTCTGCGTTGCGCTTGGTGAGTGCAGGTGGCCGGAGGCCCAATCCCCCCCCCCCCCCCATCAACATGGTAGTGGAATTAAATAAAAGACTACCCCAGGAGGGTACCAGCACCCCTGGAGAACCCCTCGCTGAGCATCCACGACCAAACTACTCCACTCCTGGGCGTGGGTGCTCAGGCTGCCCCGCGTATTCTGGGGGGGGGGGGGGGGGGGGCGAAATTCCGCTCAAGACGAAACCTGCTCGGGGCAAGCGGAGCAAGAAGACAAAGGCAACCCCTGCCACGCTTACCGTGGATTTCTGCAACATCAGGGGACTTCATTCAAACCTTAACGCCGTCCACTACCATCTGGAGATAGCTAAGCCGGCCTTGCTCTTTCTTACCGAGACACAGGTGTCCTCTCCGGCTGATACTTCGTATCTCTCCTACCCGGGGTACAAATTAGAACACTGGTTTGTGCCCCGGGCTGGAGTTTGCGTGTATGTCAGAGAGGACATCTGTTTTCGACGCCTCGGCAGCCTTGAAGGTACGGACCTGTCCATCCTATGGCTGCGCGTAGACAGCGACGACCATCCCCGCGTCTACGGGTGCCTCTATAGGTCCCATAGCGGTAATGCCGACACAGACCGACTCATAGACCACGTCCAAATGGCTGCAGACTCCGTGCTACAACAGGTCCCATCCGCAGAGATCGTGATACTCGGTGATTTCAACGCCCACCACGCTGAATGGCTTGGTTCTCGTTTAACCGATCATGCGGGTAGATCTGTCTATGACTTTGCTTTGGCATATGGTCTAACACAACTGGTTACTTCGCCTACGCGGATCCCAGATGTGGAAGACCATGTACCTTCCCTGTTGGACCTTCTGCTGACCTCTCATCCGGACGGATATCAGGTCTTCGTCGATGCCCCTCTGGGCTCTTCGGACCATTGTCTGATCCGGAGTACGGTGCCACTCACGGTCCAATCGCAGTTGCGATCTACAGCTTGCCGCCGTGTTTGGCACTATAGGTCAGCTGATTGGGACGGGATGCGGTCTTTTTTTGCATCCTACCCTTGGGGGCGGGTTTGCTTCTCGCCGGAAGATCCCAGCGTTGTTGCCGATTCTGTTGCTGATGTGGTACTTCAGGGTATGGAACTCTGTGGTGCCCATCGGAGGCAGATCCCAACCATGGTTTGGTCGCTCCTGTATAATAGCATCACGCTATAAGCAGGAGTGCTACCAGGCCTGGGCTGACGCATCAACGTCTCGGGATGTAAACACCAGCGCATTAAAAAAGAAGTATAATTCCGCCTCCAGGTCCTTCAAAAGCGTCATTGCCAAGGCAAGGTCTAAGCACATCGGTAGAATTGGCGAGAAGCTAGTTCGCCTTCCTTCGGGAACCCGTGCATTCTGGTCTCTCGCCAAGGCTGTCCAAGGGAACTTCTGTCAGCCATCTCTTCCATCTCTGCACAGAGAGGACGACTCACTGGCCCATGCCGCAAAGGAGAAAGCCGATCTGTTGAGCTCTCTTTTTGCGTCCAACTCGACTCTAGATGACGGGGGGAACACACCGCCGACCATCCCGCGATGTGAGTGCTCCATGCCGGATGTGCGATTTACACAGCGCTCGGTCCGCAAAGCACTCTTCTCCCTGGACGTCAACAAGTCGAGTGGGCCCGATGGAGTCCCTCCCATTGTGCTGAAGACGTGTGCTCCGGAGTTGGCACCGGTTTTAATGCGTCTTTTCCGGTACTCCTACTCCCAAGGCGTAGTCCCGAACTCATGGAAGACAGCTTTGGTGCACCCGATCCCTAAAAAAGGCGACCGCTCAGACCCGTCCAACTACAGGCCTATTGCCATCACCTCCTTGTTCTCCAAAATAATGGAAGCCATTATAAACTGCCAGCTCATGAGGTACCTTGAGGATCACCAGCTGATTAGTGACCGCCAGTACGGTTTTCGGGGTCGATCAGCTGGTGATCTTCCAGTCTACTTAACTCATAGATGGGCGGAGGCAGTAGAGTCCAAGGGGGAGGCATTAGCCGTTAGTTTGGACGTAGCGAAGGCCTTTGATCGGGTCTGGCACAAAGCGCTTCTTTCGAAGCTTCCTTCCTATGGGCTTCCCGAGAAATTGTGCAAATGGATCACCAGTTTCCTTGCTGATCGGAGCATCAAGGTCGTAGTAGACGGTGAATGCTCTGATTTCAAGCCTATCAACGCTGGTGTTCCACAAGGCTGCGTGCTATCACCAGCGCTGTTTCTCCTGCATATCAATGATATGTTGCTAACTGGCAGCATTCATTGCTATGCGGACGACAGCACTGGTGATGCCTTATATACCGGCCGTGCCAATATTTCTCGGGAAAACGTCGCCGAGTACCGGGACAAACTTGTGTCTGAAGTCGAGTCTTTGCTTAACAAAGTCTCGGATTGGGGGCGACTAAATCTAGTCCAGTTCAATCCCCAGAAGACACAAGTTTGCGCGTTTACCGCTAAAAAGAACCCCTTTGTCGTATCTCCTCAGTTTCAAGGCACTCCCCTTACTGCCTCAGCCAGTATCGGAATCCTTGGCATCGACATATCGAATAGTGTGCAGTTTCGTGGTCATTTGGAAGGGAAGGCCAAATTGGCCTCTAAAAAGCTTGGCGTGCTCAGCAGAGCGAGACAGTATTTCATGCCGGCACATCGCTTGCAACTTTACAAAGCGCAAGTTCGGCCCCACATGGATTACTGTTCTCATCTCTGGGCCGGGGCACCCCAGTGCCAGCTCCTTCCACTTGACCGCATCCAGCGCAGAGCGGTTCGAATCGTCGACGACCGAGTTATTTCTGATCGGCTTGATACACTGGCACTGCGTAGAGATGTTGCATCTCTTTGCGTATTTTATCGCATTTATCACGGGGAGTGCTCTGAGGAATTGTTCGGACTAATTCCAGCCGCTCAATTTCACCATCGCACATCGCGACAAAACTCGCGTTACCATCCATACCATCTGGATGATTGGCGGTCCACGACTGTGCGATTTAGAAGAAGTTTTCTCCCTCGCACGACTTCCTTGTGGAATCAATTACCACCAGCGAATTTTCCGGACCGATACGACTTAGGAACCTTCAAGAAAAGAGCTTACACCTTTCTAAAAGGTCGGCAACGCATCTGCAATTCCCCTGGTGTTGCGGTTGTTCATGGGCGGCGGTAGTCACTTACCATCAGGTGAGCCGCATGCTCGTTTGCCCCCTATTCTATAAAAAAAAAATAATTTTGCGTTCGCTTTGCTGGTCCGTGTATGACATTTTGCACCCGCATACGCGCGCACCCGCTGGCCTGTCGCAACACAAAATGTCTTTCCTATGATGTAATCCACCAGAAAAATGGATGTAATCAACACGCTCCAACTGCGGATGGGAGCGCGCACCCAACCTTCAAAGGCGTTGAAGGTCAAATAAAAATTTGTACTACATCTGCCGTCTAGATGGATGGTAACAAGGAAGGTCGCCTCTGTTGGGCCGCTGGATTACATCCGTCTGGAACATGCTTTACTGCATTTTTTACGCCTTTAGTACACTGACATGCATCCGAAACGAGGCCGAACCGAAGCAGAAAACTAGCGATACGTTGAAACGCAGTCTGGCACAACTTGATTGGTGCTTGTCACACAGCAAACGAAGCCAAAGCGAAACAAAATCAGTTCACCTTGGATCTGCAACGGGTTGTCAATGCCGACAGATTTTCAGCGGTACGCATGTATTGTATAGTCGAAACTGGATAAGCGAGAGTTCAAGGGACCGCGAACTCTTTTTCGCTTATGGAGGTTTTTCGTCAACTCGAGTTTCTACTTGACAGAGGCCTGTTTTACTTATAGGTCTATAAAAATTACAGAAAATATGCAGTGATATACATGTGATATGTATTGTATGGGTATCATTTTTTAGAGCAATATTTGGACATAGTGTTTACAAAAAAAATCTAACATCGTCAACTCAACAAAAAAATCCGTTATTTTTTTCTGCGTTCGAATAGATTAATAGTACATCCAAATTTATAATAACAATGACCTATAACAAAGATTCATAAAGAGAAAAAGGTTAAATACGTTTAACTGTCGCTTATAATATAGGCAAAAGCAAGTAACAATTTTAGTTATAGAGGTCCACAAGTGAAAACAATTCCACAAGTAAAGGGTCGATATGTGATGCATTCATGATGTTGGTCCACATATTCCACTTATTCCACACATTTCAATTAAACAGTTTGTTTCTTTCTTTCTTATGCATACATGAGTGTAATAATTTGCGACAAACAATCTGGTTATCCTTATTGCCAAGTTAATAAGCTATTGTTACTTTAAGATAACGTGATTTACCATCAATGGCTTCATCACCACTTACCACCGGGTGAGATTGCAATCAAAAGCACTGGTTTGTAATGTGTATAACAATATGATTATCACTATATAATTGAGCTGTGGTAGATGAAGGGTTAAACACACTTTATTAATTTCACAGTACGCAAACATAAATGATCTATTGACAATGATAAAATAAGTGCTGATTTTCCATGCGCCAGCAGTGAATAAAATGATACTGAGGAAACATGCATGTCTTAGGAATAAAAAATTTCAAAGACAGAGCAGCATATTACAATAATTGCTTCATATAACCCTATCAGAAATGAGAGGACTGTGCCCAGCAGAGAAATGAATTTAAGGTGTTACTTAAATTGTAATGATTATACAAAGTTTACATTTTAAATGAAATAAAGAGAATTACTTGATGAATGTTCTTCTAGTGGTTCAAACAAGTCCTGCTCCTCCATTTCCTTTTTAAAGCCATTCCAAAATATTGGCAATGTCCACCTAAAATTTTAATTAATAATAAATATTTGGCATGTAAATAGTCTCCAATTTACTTATTATACTTAAAAGTGCATAAAACTTAACATATTATGTATGCTTTATATTATGCTATTATGTATAATAAAAACAAAGTACAGTAAGTAGCCTTTAGAGCAAATGTATTCCTTTTAGAGTAAATGTATGCATACACATCATCATCATCATTATCATTACAGCCCTTCACAATTCTACTGCTGAACATTGGCCTCCCCCAAGGATTGCCACAAAGCACGGTCCCGAGCCGCCTGCCTCCATTGACTTCCTGCGTGTCTTACCAAGTCGTCACTCCATCTAGTAAGGAGATGCCCTACACTTCGCCTGCCGGTACGAGGCTGACACTCGAAAACCTTTCTTCCCCATCAGTTGTCAGTTCTTTGAGCTATATGGCCGGCCCTTTGCCACTTTAGCATACTAATTCTTTAAGCTTTCTTTTGAATCTGGTTCTATTGCCGATATCCTCGTTTTTAAGTCTATCACGCAGAGAAACGCCGAGCATAGACCTCTCCATAGCTTGCTGAGCGACTTTGAGCTTCCTCAGCCAGCAATGAAGGACCACGTCTCAGATCCATAAGTCATCACTGGCAACACACACTGGTTGTACAATCTCGTTTTAAGGTTTTGAGATATGTCTGACGAGAAGATGTTTCGTAATCTCCCCCAGCAGAATTGAATCCGTCGATTGACCTCTCGGTCAAAGTTGGACTTACCTAGTCGGATTCATCAACAACTTTGAGCTTAGTGCTCCCAACAACTATCAGCATAGGTGTGACATGGACGTTAAACATGATTTTTGTTTGTCCATGTTCATCTTAAGACCTATTAGGTCCTCCAGTGATTCTACTATAAGGACTATATAGTCGGCAAATCGAAGGTGAGTGATGTACTAACCATTGACCTTTCCAGTCCAGTAGCTTGAAAACGTCTTCTAATACAGAGTTTCGGGGATATTACGTTACCCTGTCTTACATCTCTCTACATTTGGATAGATTTTGTATTCTGGTTCTGTACTCGGATAGCCATTGTAGCCCTACTGTACAAATACTTCAGTACTTCAATATACTGACTGCAACCCAGTGACTGATGGGACTGCAGCACTGCCCAAATTTCGATGGAATCAAAGGCTTTCTCATAGTCTACATACACAAGACAAAGTGGCAGATTGCATTCCTCGTATGTATGTGGTCTATGGTGCTAAAGCCTTTTCGGAAACCGGCTTGTTCAGGAGGCTGGAAGTCGTCGAGTTTGCGTACGAGATGATTTGTAATGACTCTCAAAAACAGCATTTAGACGTGGCTCAGAAGGGAAATCGTTTTGTAGTTCTTCAAGAGAGCGTTGTCACCTTTCTTGAATAACAAGACTACCGCACTTCTACTACACGCCTCCGGAGTAGTACCAGCATGGAGGATGCATAGACAGCTGTTCTAATTTGAAAAAAGTACAGAGAGTTTGTATGATGATAGACTCTGAGGAATTTCATTTTATTATTTAAAGTGACAGTGACAACACAGTTTGCAGTAGTTGCAGTAGCTATGTACCATTAGGTAGAAAGCAATCTCAATTGTAACTCTAATATAAGTTTAATGTGATAAATTAATTATTGTTTCATAACTTTATTACAGTTAGTAATTACTGCTACAGAAGGGAAAAAATAAAAATTATGAAACATTTAACTTACGCAAATGTTAATGCCGACAGAGGGTTTGCTTTAGCCCTAGGATTGGGTGGCCTGCCCTTTCGTTTGAGAGACTCCATGATCAACAACCTACAATGAAATAATGTTATAATAATAATAATATGCAATAATAATTAAAACACAATTAAAAAAAAGGGTTGGGTTTAGAATCAAGTCACCTGAATTTGAGGAGCCTGTCACTGTGGAAGGGTCAAGGGGGCTTATCTCAAGCTTCCCCATGCAATTTTAGCTGCTGGAGCTGCATCGAAATATTTACTATAATTTTCTAAAAATATTCATAAATCACTAATTAATACCTGAAACTGAACTTTTGACATTGTAATCAGTAACAGATATACTCGACCAAAGAGAATATAAGCACTACGTTTATACTCGACTTCGTGACTCGCGTCATTCCGTTGCTTCCGAGTTTACGTGAATGTGCTCCTTATTGTTATTATCTGCTTCCTGTTTTTGGACGACTTCGCTACCCTTCTGGAGACCGATTGCTTGCTATTTTACGACGTTTTTGGAAATGGTGGAAGTTATAAAACATGTTTACTTATTAAAGTAATTATGAAAGTTAACATTTTGGTGTTTTATTTGGTGCAAGAGTGAGCGAAACGAGCTCGGGATTTGGGGCACCCCGACTCGGACAGGTTAGGTTAGAAGGGGATGGCAGGGGCAGACCCCTCCATCCCCTTTTCGTGGTTATTTTTTTATAAACCACCGAGCTTCCCTTGACTGCACCACGTTGAGTGGCGTTGGGTTATCCTCCCCCAACTCTCTGGGTGCTTACATAAAGAAACAGGTTTCCGGTACAGACAAATCTGTACTGGTCTGTACCGATCAGTGTAGGTATAATATTTCTATGTTATCTTATGCAATCACATATAAAGAAACAGGTTTAAACTTGTCGGTACCGACTACCTGTACCGAGTCATAGGGGTTTAAGCGTTTGCTAGTGTAGGGTGTATATGTTTATGAAAATGGATATGGATAACGAAGTTTTGATAGCCTTGGTATTTGACAAACAACCTTTATGAGACAAAAGAAATAAGTTCCATAGCAACAGAAATGTCACCTATAAGTGTTGTAAAGAGATTAGTTTGGAAATGAAACAGAATGGTTACCTATAATAAAAAATATAATTGGTAAATCCAATTGAGCATACCTTAAGCGCATAAAAAAAATTCGTATAACATGATTATACGGAATTTTTAAAGTAGTTTAAATACATTTCGACAGCACTATCGGCTTCAACACCCTCGAAACCCATGAAAATGACACCCATCATGAAAAAATTGATAACCATTGCAGCTGCCACCTTGGATTTACATTTCGACAGCACTATCGGCTTCAACATCCGCGAAAACCATGAAAATGACACCCATGATGAAAAAATTGATATATATTGCAGCCGTCACCTTGGAATTACATTTCGACAGCACTATCGTCTTCAACACCCTTGAAAACAATGAAAATGACACCCATTATAAAAAAATTGGTACCTGCTTCAGCCGCCATCTTGGATTTACATTTCGACAGCACTATCGGCTTCAACACCCTCGAAACCCATGAAAATGACACCCATGATAAAAAAATTGATACCCATTGCAGCCGCCACCTTGGATTTACATTTCGACAGCACCACTATCGGCTTCAACATCCGCGAAAACCATGAGAATGACACCCATGTTGAATAAATTGATATCTATTGCAGCCGCCATCTTGGATTTACATTTCGACAGCACTATTGGTTTCAACACCCTCGAAAACCATGAAAATGACATCCAAGATGAAAAAATTGATATCTATTGCAGCCGCCATCTTGGATTTACATTTCGACAGCACTATCAGCTTCAACACCCTCGAAAACCATGAAAATGACACCCATGATGAAAAAGTTTATACCTATTGCGGCCGCCATTTTGGATTTATATTTCGACAACCCTATCGGTTTCAACACTCGAAAACCATGAATATGTCACCCATGACAAAAAAATTGATACTACTTACTTTTAGTACGTACTACTATTATTTATTCTGTGCTTTTAAAATATTGTAATAAAAAAATCTCTTATTATTATTATAATCAAGTATTTCAGAAATTTGGATATTCGAATATTGTGTATTTGTATAGCGATCTTTTTGAGCCGCTGCAAACATCCGAAACAATGTCCACTCACGACTGCGACTGACCAGTATATAAAAAGTACTCTGTGCGTCGAACTGAGTGAGTGAGTAAACTACTCTGTGGCTTTAGCTCCCTTTACAGAATTAATTTACATACAAGGCTACCAAATCAACGAAAATTTCGCCATTTTGGAGCCGAAAAAAATTAATTATAGCTAAACAAAACAAAATTACACTGCCATTTACATTCAGTGGCTTCCCACATGATAGATGAAGATATTAAAAAATAGATTGAGTTAAACAATTGATATTTTCAAAAGTTAGAGTGTTTACAAGCCTTCCGGACTTGATAAATCCACACCATAAACCACTAAAACCCCTTTTTTTATTTAAAACTAGCAATTAATCGATTTAAAAAAAATATTAATAAGTTCAACAATCATTTATCTTTCTAACAATGTGCTTTTTATATCATTTATATGTATAATATGATTGCTAGATACGATTTTATTTGATAAAACGTTGGAATCTCAATTTTTAGGCGATAGTAGAACATACCTTGCGCTTTCTTAAGCGCTTAAGGTATGCAATAGATTTATTTGCATATTTAGTTTTTAATAATATTTAGGTATTGTACAACAAGTGATTATGTCTGAAATATTGAACAAAATTACTTCTGACGTTTGTAGCTACATTTGAAGAAGGGCTCAGTCTTTGGTAGTGCCATCTTCGCCGTACAAGATTTATAGGAGTAAAGTTTCTCTCAACACCCTCTTTATCTATAATTATATTATGCAACAAAACCACATAGTTTTCACCATTTTGTCAACTAGTTTATTACCAGTTTCAATGCATTTAGATAACAAATGCCACTTTGAATATAATTTACCAAATGCACATTCAACCATTTTTCTCGCTTGCGATTAGTGCAACAGTCTTTCTTCAGGTGAAATGGGTTGAACATGCCAGTTACACCATCTGTTAACTAAGCAATGTTCTATTTTATTTATATGTAGTTTATATGTAGTTAAATGTTTCTCGCGCCATCCTAGTGTAATCATAAAACTTGTGTTCATCAAACTTTTATAAATAAATGATAATATGATGCATATTTTCTTTCTTTTCCTATTAATATTACAGACACTAACTGTTCTTTTCTTTCTACATTTAAAATAAACACTTTCCAGAAGTAAAAAATTGTTGTCAGACGAACTGGAGGCCATGGTTGTAAATAAGGCCAGGTTAACCTGTTTCTTTATGTAGGTTAAACCTGCACCGATCGGTACTGACCAGCACAGATTTGTCTGTACCGGAAACCACTTTCTTTATGTAAGCACCCTCTGCCCCCACAAATCAGGTTTATATTGTCAAAAACATTACGAAAACATAACCTCAAAATGAGATTTTTAAAAATTTATAAAAAAAACTAAGCACGTCCAGCAGGAAATGGAAGTGGGGGTGACTCTACATCTCCCCTCTCCCTCCCCCCACCCCCAAATTCAGGCGACTTAATTCTAAACCTTACCCGATGAAACTTTCATACAAGAAATAACCTACAAAAGATTTAGTTACTCATGACCTCGTACTAAATATGCAGGTTGGATAAATTAATTACTGTTTGTATAGGTAGTTGGATCCGACAATTATTTGTTACAAAGAAAGATTTAGTTCAAGTACGGTACAATACCTACACTTTTGCACAAATTTTAAAAGATTTTTTTATCAATATGTCACATAGTTAAACTCACCAATTTAATATCCACAAAACAGAATAAGCAGACTACAGTTTATCGCACGAATTTTGCATAGCGTCAGTCAGAAAAAATTACCAAACACCAAAACCAATTAGCGAAATTTTGAATGCTTAAAATTAAGGTATCCGTAAAAAGTAAGAAATGGTTTATTAGTTTAATCACAGTAACAAAATTTAAGCTTTAACTATTTTTTATGTTCTTACACAAACGCACTGAAAATCTTTATAAAAACATTAAAAATCGCAAAGAAAACTAAACTTTCTTAATAAGTCCCACCCATCGGCAACATTAGTCAACGTTTGCTTGAAAACCACAGAGTACTTTGAATAATTAGAAATTGAAAACTGAACATTGGAGTTGAACAAATAATTTAAAAATGAAAATGTAAAATTCGCAGCTTCCATTGACAAATGACAACTGACAAGTTGACAATGACAAGTGACAACTGACAACGGACAAATGACAAGAGAGTATAAGACGCCCATTACACGGTAGGTTTTGCTGTCAGTTTTACAACAATCACGGTTGTGATTGATGAATAACCTATCGTATAATGTAGTGATTGACGGTTGCGTGAAATTGATTGACAAATATCTGGATATTTTGATTTTTACGTCAATCAACTATTCACTCACGAATTTTGATTGAACGTGTAATGGCATTTCGTCAATCTCGCGTCAGTCAACGCTAAGACAGCAATGGAGGCGGACGCAGAATATATAGAAGAGGTGAGTTTCACGCGCTCGCGCAGCCCGTCGCAACTCCCGCCAAATGTGCTTGAGCCATAAAAAGATTTTATTTTACATTTTGAGGCTCTCCCCGAGTTGTGGGACACGAAGAACCTCGGGTATACGAATAAATATAAAAGGTAAGCTTATTTTTCGTCCTAAAGCTATCTACATAAATAAATGCGTTTCAAATAAAGCCGCGTATTGATTATGCGCTCCAAGAGGTCGAACATTGGCACGCAAAATTGGCGGTAAAATTATATTAAATATTACAATTTTTCCTATTCCTTTTTTTTTTCTTTTTCTTTTCTAGATATTAAATTATAGTTAAATGGTGAATCGAAAATGAACTTAGTTTATAGGTAGGTATATGTGTTATTTACCAAACATCACTACCAAAATTAAAGGTAAGATTTGATTGCAGAAATGAAAACTTGGCGAAGTTGAGAGAAAAATTAAGAAAGACGCTACCATAGATGATGTGAAGAAAAAAATTAATTCAATCAGATCCAACTACCGCCGAGAATTAAAAAAAATTATAACATCCAAAAGGTCTGGCGCAGGGGCAGACGATATTTACAATCCCAAAATTTGGTATTTCCCGTACCTACATTTTTTAAGAAAATTGGAACAACCTGTAACTCTATTACAAGAATCCAATCAGTTAAACCAGGTAATATTTTATGTATATATTGTTTTACCTATTACAATTAATTAAAAAATAATAATTAACAGTCACGTTTTATAACTTAATAAGCACCTTTCAGAAATGTAAAGGCAAAAATTTCGTCAATTATTTAGTATGAACCATTAGTGTAGGCATTATAACCGTATTGTTTCGAGCTGTCCTCAATACTGTGATTTAGCCAATTTTTGATAAGTAAATGCAAATATTTATTTACAATGAATCGATATGGGTATAGATATTCCTTTTTAAAAGCCAGTCTTTTACCCAGCGTCTTCTTTTTGTACGTTTTTTACACAAAATTGCAATCAAAATTGCAGCACAGGCCTTTTTCTTATGATTATCCATCCTTTCCCTCCGAAAGTTTGGGTTTGACTGACGATCAGTCAGCATGAGCGTGTAATGTCCAAATTATTCCATCATTCAAACCTCAGTTATGATTGATCGAACTGATTGACGCTTGCCTAGGCGTGTAATGGGCGTCTAAGACCCGCCAAATACATACAGAATTTCGAACGGGTCGGCCACACACATACGGAATCACGTTTTGCCCGCAAAATTTCGAACGGAAAACTACCATACGTGTGTGACGGGTCATAGATTTTATATGAACTTGCTGCGTTCGGAATCTCGAATTGGAATATCGAAACGGAATCCCGAAACGGAATTCCGTATCTATGTGGCGAGCCTAAGGCTGGCCACGTACATACGGAATTGCATTTCGTTATTCCGTTTCGGAATCCCGAATCGGGATTCCGTGAATACATCACACACACACGTTTTTTTCCGTTCGGAATAACAAGGGTCAGTTGAGAGCTTGAGAGACGTTAGCCATTGAGTGTAGACATTCTGCCAGCGAGTAATGACGATGATTTTCTAATTGCGATTCCATTATTGCTGTATCATTCTTACTAGGTGCATCCCATTATCACCCTAAGCTTGGAATATAGTCAATATTATGTAAAAATATCTATTTATCCAGAGATATTTTTTAAATATTTATGTCTATAAATTCTTTCAACGAATTATTAATTAAAATAAGATGAAAGGTTACAAAAAGCTATACACCTACAAGATTAAATCTAAAAACATACATAAACACACCTACTCGCTCCAGTCGTGCGACGAATACTGAGCGCATTCCGTACGGAATTTACGTATGTGTGTTGCGACTCGTACAAAATCTATGGAAGACGTGCGTTCGGAGCGGCTTTTTTTCGTTCGAGATCCCGAACGCACAGGCGGTCATACGGAATCTCAACTCGGAGAAATTCCTTACGGAAAAATAACGAATGTGTGTGGCGGGTCATAGATTTTAGGCCCGCCACATAAATACGGAATTCCGTTTCGGGATTCCGTTTTGGAATTCCGAACGGGTCGGCCACACACATACGGAATCCCCTTTCGCCCGCAAAATTTCGAACGGAAAACTACCGTACGTTTGTGACGGGTCATATATTTTATATGAATTTGCTGCGTTCGGAATCTCGAATCGGAATATCGAAACGGAATCCCGAAACGGAATTACGTATGTATGTGGCGGGCCTTATATGGACTTGCTGCGTTCGGAATCCCGGATCGGAATATCGAAACCGTATCCCGAACCGGAATTCCGTATGTATGTGGCTGGTCTTAGGCCGGCCACATACATACGGAATTCCGTTTCGAGATTCCGTTTCGATATTCCGATTCGGAATCCCGAACGCAACAAGTCCATATAAAATCCATGAACCGCCACACACGTACGGTAGTTTTCCGTGCGAAATTTTGCGGGCAAAACGGAATTCCTTATGTGTTGCCGACCCGTTCGGAATTTCGAAACGGAATTCGGTATGTAAATGGCGGGCCTTAGTAAGGACAATCCACTGACTTAGGTATATATCTATATGGGACAATCGTTCAATCGTTAAAATTCGATATTTTGACACTCTTCGATGTCATAGTTCACTACATCGAATAGGTTATTCCGTTTATTCACCCTAAAAAATCCACCCTATGGTGAATAATGGGAAACGCGATTTCGTTTATTCACCCCATCTGGGGTGGATAATCAGAATTCGTATATAATTTTTCTTCCGATTTTCTCCCTCAGTTGTGTACAGTCGTTTATAAAAACATGAAAGAAACTGGCCAAAGTTATGTACTTAGTAGAAATTAGCATAATTGTAAAAATAGATATATACTTCATGTTTAAAGGTCAAAAGCGAAATACTTTTCATTGTTCAGTTACATTTTATTCGATGTGACATAATTTACGTCATTGAACAACCTCACAGAATACCAGCGTGAAGTAGAGGTTTACCTCTGCGTTGCGCTTGGTGAGTGCAGGTGGACGGAGGCCCAATTCCCCCCCCCCCCATCAACATGGTAGTGGAATTAAATAAAAGACTACCCCAGGAGGGTACCAGCACCCCTGGAGAATCCCTCGCTGAGCATCTACGACAAAACTACTCCACTCCTGGGCGTGGGTGCTCAGGCTGCCCCGCGTATTCGGGGGGGGGGGGGGGGGCGAAATTCCGCTCAAGACGAAACCTGCTCAGGGCAAGCAGAGCAATACAACCAAGGCGACCTCTGTCACGCTATCCGTGAATTTTTGCAACATTAGGGGACTTCATTCCAACCTTAACGCTGTCCATTACCATCTAGAGACGGCAAAGCCGGCCTTGCTCTTTTTAACCGAGAATCAGGTGTGCTCTCCGGCTGATACTTCATATCTCTCCTACCCGGGGTACAAATTGCAACACTCCTTTGTGCCCCGGGCTGGAGTTTACGTATACGTCAGAGAGGACATCTGTTTTCGACGCCTCGGCAGTCTTGAAGGTACGGACCTGTCCATCCTATGGCTGCGCGTAGACAGCGACGACAATCCCCGCGTCTACGGGTGCCTCTATAGGTCCCATAGCGGTAATGCCGACACAGACCGACTCATCGATCACGTCCAAATGGCTGCAGACTCCGTGCTACAACAGGTCCCATCCGCAGAGATCGTGATACTCGGTGATTTCAACCCCACCACGCTAAATGGCTTGGTTGTCGTTTAACCGATCATGCGGGTAGATTTGTCTACGATTTTGCTTTGGTATATGGTCTAACACAACTGGTTACTTCGCCTACGCGGATCCCAGATGTGAAAGACCATGTACCTTCCCTGTTGGACCTTCTGCTGACCTCTCATCTGGACGGATATCAGGTCTCCGTCGATGCCCCTCTGGGCTCTTCGGACCATTGTCTGATCCGGAGTACGGTGCCACTCACGCTCCAATCGCAGTTGCGATCTACAGCTTGCCGCCGTGTTTGGCACTATAGGTCAGCTGATTGGGACGGTATGCGGTCTTTTTTTGCATCCTACCCTTGGGGGCGGGTTTGCTTCTCGCCGGAAGATCCCAGCGTTGTTCCCGATTCTGTTGCTGATGTGGTACTTCAGGGTATGGAACTTTTTATTCCATCCTCTGTGGTGCCCATCGGAGGCAGATTCCAGCCATGGTTTGGTCGCTCCTGTAAAATAGCATCACGCTATAAGCAGGAGTGCTACCAGGCCTGGGCTGACGCATCAACGTCTCGGGATGTAAAAACCTTCTGTAAACAACTTGTCCTTCAAAAGCGTCATTGCCAAGGCAAGGTCTGAGCACATCGGCAGAATTGGCGAGAAGCTAGTTCACCTTCCTTCGGGAACCCGTGCATTCTGGTCTCTCGCCAAGGCTGTCCAAGGGAACTTCTGTAAGCCATCACTTCCATCTCTGCACAGAGAGGACGACTCACTGGCCCATGCCGCAAAGGAGAAAGCCGATCTGTTGAGCTCTCTTTTTGCGTCCATCTCGACTCTAGATGACGGGGGGAACACACCGCCGGCCATCCCGCGATGTGAGTGCTCGATGCCGGATGTGCGATTTACACAGCACTCGGTCCGCAAAGCACTCTTCTCCCTGGACGTCAGCAAGTCGAGTGGGCCCGATGGAGTCCCTCCCATTGTGCTGAAGACGTGTGCTCCGGAGTTGGCACCGGTTTTAACGCGTCTTTTCCGGTACTCCTACTCCCAAGGCGTAGTCCCGAACTCATGGAAGACAGTTTTGGTCCACCCGATCCCTAAAAAAGGCGACCGCTCAGACCCGTCCAACTACAGGCCTATCGCCATCACCTCCTTGTTCTCCAAAATAATGGAAGCCATTATAAACTGCCAGCTAATGAGGTACCTTGAGGATCACCAGCTGATTAGTGACCGCCAGTACGGTTTTCGTCGGGGTCGATCAGCTGGTGATCTTCTAGTCTACTTAACTCATAGATGGGCGGAGGCAGTAGAGTCCAAGGGGGAGGCATTAGCCGTTAGTTTGGACGTAGCGAAGGCCTTTGATCGGGTCTGGCACAAAGCGCTTCTTTTGAAGCTTCCTTCCTATGGGCTTCCCGAGAAATTGTGCAAATGGATCACCAGTTTCCTTGCTGATCGGAGCATCAAAGTCGTAGTAGACGGTGCATGCTCTGATTTCAAGCCTATCAACGCTGGTGTTCCACAAGGCTGCGTGCTATCACCAACGCTGTTTCTCCTGCATATCAATGATATGTTGCTAACTAGTAGCATTCATTGCTATGCGGACGACAGCACTGGTGATGCCTTATATACCGGCCGTGCCAATATTTCTCGGGAAAACGTCGCCGAGTACCGGGACAAACTTGTGTCTGAAGTCGAGTCTTTGCTTAACAAAGTCTCGGATTGGGGCCGACTAAATCTAGTCCAGTTCAATCCCCAGAAGGCACAAGTATGCGCGTTTACTGCTAAAAAAAACCCCTTTGTCGTGTCTCCTCAGTTTCAAGGCACTCCCCTTGCTGCCTCAGCCAGTATCGGAATCCTTGGCGTCGACATATCGAATAGTGTGCAGTTTCGTGGTCACTTGGAAGGGAAGGCCAAATTGGCCTCTAAAAAGCTTGGCGTGCTCAGCAGAGCGAGACAGTATTTCATGCCGGCACATCGCTTGCAACTTTACAAAGCGCAAGTTCGGCCCCACATGGAATACTGTTCTCATCTCTGAGCCGGGGCACCCCAGTGCCAGCTCCTTCCACTTGACCGTATCCAGCGCAGAGCGGTTCGAATCGTCGACGACCGAGTTCTTTCTGATCGGCTCGACACACTGGCACTGCGTAGAGATGTTGCATCTCTTTGCGTATTTTATCGCATCTATCACGGGAAGTGCTCTGAGGAATTGTTCGGATTAATTCTAACCGCTCAATTTCACCATCGCACATCGCGACAAAACTCGCGTTACCATCCATACCATCTGGATAATTGGCGGGTCACCACTGTGCGATTTAGAAGAAGTTTTCTCCCTCGCACGACTTCCTTGTGGAATCAATTACCACCAGCTAATTTTTTCGGACCGATATGACTTAGGAACCTTCAAGAACAGAGCTTACACCTTTCTAAAAGGTCGGCAACGCATCTGCAATTCCCCTGGTGTTGCTGTTGTTCATGGGCGGCGGTAGTCACTTACCATCAGGTAAGCCGCATGCTCGTTTGCCCCTATTCTATAAAAAAAAATATTGATGATAATATCATGATAGCGTTTGTGAATTACTATGAAAAGACATGGCTCAAGCAAAAGCTATACGAGCATGTGTGCCACATTGAAGATCGATTATTTAAAATTAATGGATGTATAGATGCTGAAATAGACAAATTTATTATAGAATTAAATATCGAGTCTAATACAGAATCTGACAGCAGTTTTCATGATTCTTGTTCATCAGATAGGGACTTAACGACATTAGCTATCTGCATGGATCACTCTTATTCAAAATAAATTCAAGTTATAAAAAATAGTTTTTATTAGTGTATAATAGCCACCCAATTATTTTTTTTAAATAAATATACTGTTATTGAAAACGCCTACTAAAGTAAATCGTGTGCCGCCATCTTACTGTTTATGGCAGGTGTCAAAACAGATTGTTAGGTGTCGTGTTTTTATTCTTTTTGCAGTAAATAGTCGTCATCATTATGCCGAAAGTGATTAAAATTGCTGGCAGGGATATTACCTTGAAGGTCAAACGTGCTTGTGAAGAAGAACGAGACAATAACGGGCCTACAGTACCGTTTTCCAAAGTTAGAGCCCACGTTTCATATTTCACAGGTAATTTTTAGGGCTGCCGTAACAAATAAAACTCCCTAATTTTCTCGATTTGTTCGTTTTAAGTTTCCTCGTGTCATTAATATCATGTATTTATAATGGATTGTTTTTATTATGTTTGTTACGGCGTGCAGCTGCATATTCAATAGTAGGATCCTCCCGGCCCATGAAGGAAGAACCTACAAGCAGATGCAGGTCGGGAAATCGATCCTTCAATAAGTAATCCAACAATCAAATTAAATACCCGACAACGATAATTAACCGATTACGTGATAATAACCATCTACCTACATGACGCATAACCAGCTCAAGCAAACTCCCGCTTGCGGACTAAACGGGCGCGGCTTTTCAAACCTACCCGCTAACAAAGCAAGCCACAAAGAAAAACAATTTTATTATTACATATAAAAAAAATAATTTTACGTATTACGGACGGGCGTGATTGTAGATACAAAATTAAACCAATCAAACCAACGCTCCCTGCCACCAAAATTGTTTAATTTTTATCAAACATTATGGTCGGGATCGACCGGGAATCGAACTCGGAACCACGCTCTGCTACCAGTATGTTACGGCGTGCAGCTGCTTATTCAATAGTAGGATCCTCCCGGCCCATGAAGGAAAAACCTACAAGCAGATGCAGGTCGGGCCTCCTAAAGGCCAAAGTGGAAAATCTCTAATAACAATAAACAATAAAGGGGAGCGTTCTATACTACTGCAATTCAACAGGGAGAATATTAAACCGAGCTTACTTACCTATATCCAAGGCGGCTGGTTCCTCAGGATTCGGTCAGGTCGCATGTGGTTGTATAGTGCTAGGGAAGTAAGGGTCAGTGATGTGTATCTGGGTGTGGCTGGTAGTGTTAGACCTGATTAGACCGTTGCCGTCGGCAGCTGCTCGGACTTCAGCACCGCTCTAAATTGTGGTAACCTTCAGCGGTGCCGTCCACAGCCACTTTCTTCGTTCGTCACGATGACAGTCCAATAACTCTATCGTACGATTAACAACCTTACAGAAGCCACTAACTCTCGTTTGTTATAAAGCTTAACACGCGAAACGAACACAGAATGTACGGATCAAAGGTCACTACCGTTTCAAGTGGCAACAGTTATATCTAGAATATCAAATACCGCACTAGTAGCTAATACAGTCGAATCCACTTTAATACCATGGTAACGGCGGGGCAGGGGGTGCTAAGAATCTCCGGTGGAGGTTCGGTTGCCACTTAAGGCGACTCAACCTGGCAACATACAACGCATGCACCCTGAGGACTGACGAGAAGATCGTGGAGATGAAAAAAGAGATAGACAAGTTACGCTGGTATATTATAGGATTATCCGAGGTCCGAAGAGAGGGGGAGGACACGGTAATCCTCGAATCCGGCTACTTGTTCTGTCACCGGGAGGGCAACCATGTGTCCCAAGGATGTGTCGGATTTATCGTCCACATATCTCTCGTTAACAACGTTGTAAAGATTGAGAGTGTGTCGACGAGGGTTGCGTACCTTATACTCAGAATTACCAAACGGTATTTGCTGAAAGTCATACAGGTTTACGCACCAACTTCGGCACATCCCGATGAGGAGGTAGAGGAAATGTATGAGGATATCTCTAGAGCAGTGCAATCTTCCAAAACCTACTGATACGGCCTACGACTGCCCCTGCAAAAGTATTTATCCCGGCGCCCGAGCAGGAATTCTACGGGCAGACGCAGGTCGGGCCTCTAAAGGCCACTGGGAAATATCCTATCACAATAAAGACAAACGGCCAGTTAACGGGAAGGCACTTATCTGCTTCGTGAGCGGAGACTGTTCACCAGGATCTGCCCGGCTGATGAGAGTGTCACTACACTCTCAGTGTAGGTGGTATTTGTGTGAGACTGTATGTAAGTGGCCTGGTCTAGATGACACGATGCTGTCCTGGAGAAGGTATTCTCTTGTAGCCCCGGAACTATTTCCTTCTTGAGGCACTAGTTCAGTCTAGTCACGTAATGGTACAGTCAAAAGAAGAACTTCAAACGAAAATCACTATAGAATTGCACAATTACTTTAAACGAAGTTAATAAGTCCGTAAAGTACAACACGTGTTCCCGCCGACGCAGCGAGGTACGAGTTTTAACTACGTTCGTGACAAAATTAAGTGATAAAACAAAACACGTCCGTTCCGATCGCAAAATTTTTACACTAACTCTAGGCGTGTCGACCTGCTCGAAAGGAATCTTGGCGCGGGGAGGGGAATGTGACCCCGCCACTGTGCGAAGCCATCAACGAGTGACTACAACTTGTGTTGTAGTAGAGAATGTTTCTCAAAATATTTAATATTGGCCTAAACAACCCCCTGCATCGGACGTAAGGAATTATGTCCGCGAGTAGATTGGCAAACGGGACAAAGTCGCGACGGCACGTTGCAAGACCGAATCTCCGACCAAAACCTCGGCCACTCTAGGCACCCCATCCGATCCATACGACAACTTAACAATGCGCCCACGGCGCCAATACAAAGGCAGAGCGTTGGGTTCTTTAACCAGCACGAGGTCTCCCACCCGAGGAGGATCCGTCTTGTCAGACCACTTAATGCGCTGCTGCAAAAGATGTAGGTACTCCAGAGACCATCGGTTCCAAAAGCTCTGAGTCATCTGTTGCAGCAGGTCAAACCTGTTCAACCGCGAAGAGTTCGTTTCCCTGAAGGGGTACTCGGGCAGAGCGTTAAGCGGCTGGCCAATCAGGAAGTGTCCCGGAGTTAGAACCTCCAAATCATTCGGGTCGGATGAGAGGGGACAAAGGGGCCGAGAGTTAAGTGCCGCCTCAATTTTACAGAATACAGTGGTGAGCTCCTCAAATGTCAAAATAGTTTCACCAATAACGCGACGGAGATGCGTTTTTGCAACTTTAACCACCGCCTCAAAAATACCGCCCCAGTGGGGACACGCCGGAGGGTCGAATTTCCACTGGATGCCCCTTTTTGATATAGCATTGCCTAAATAAGTCCGGTGGCTGGACAGAAATTCGACGACCTCTTTTAGATACCTATCCGTGCCCTTATAATTCGTTCCGCAATCCGACCGGATCAAGTCAGGCAAACCGCGCCGCGATACGAAACGGCCCAGCGTGGCCAAGAAGGCTTCCGTGCTGAGGGCACTTACAAGTTCCAAGTGAACGGCCTTAGTGGAGAGGCACACGAAGACGCAAAGATAGGCCTTATGCGAACGCGCGTTACGAATGTTAGAGGACTTGACGAGGAAGGGGCCAGCAAAGTCTGTTCTGACTCCAGCGCACGGTCGGATGGCCCTGACGCGGTCGGGCGGAAAGTCACCCATCATAGGCTGCGATATGGTGGCCTTCAGTTTATAACAGGATATGCACTTAAAGATGACGCTCCGAATGGTGCGTCGGCCAGCCAAAATCCAAAACTCCCGCTGCAAAATAGCCGAAAGAGCGTTACACCCAGCGTGGGCATTCTTAACATGATGGTGGGTTACCAGCAACCGGACAAAGGCGCCGTCCTTAGGGAGCAGCAATGGCTGTCGAGCCCCGTACGGCAGTTGAGAATTTTTCAAACGTCCGCCAACGCCCAGCATCCCAGCGTCGTCCAGGAGGAGGTTTAGACGGGCCAGAGCACCCTTGACAACGGAGCCCCGCTTCAAGTTTTCAATCACGGGCTCAAAATGCTCCGCTTGGACCATACCCGTCCAATGCATCAAAGCTTCACGACGTTCGCTAGGGGACAAAACGGAATCAGGGATTCGGTTGGACGGGTCTCTCGAATCGCGGATAAATCGGCGCAACCAAGCAATCACTCCTAAGAGCTTATCAAGAGAGCTGTACCGTTCTAGAAGGGAGAGATCCCGAGTGGGCTTATCCTTGCTCACTCCTACTCGGACTCGTAGGCCAGGCAATTCAATCGGTTCGGAGTATTTACCCTGGGGCCAGAATGACTGAGACTCAGTCAACCAACTGGGACCCCACCACAGCGGGTGGTTAACCAACGAGGGGGCTTCACAGCCACGAGAAGCGCAGTCTGCGGGATTCAACTCTCCTGGGACATGTCTCCAGTTTAGAGAAGTCTCAGAACACAGAGACACGCGGTTCGCCACAAAGACCTCAAGATTGTGAAGTGCAGATCTGAGCCAACAAAGTACTATCTCACTGTCCGACCAAGCGTAGGCGTCCGTAATGTCGATTACAGCCGTCAAAGACGAGTGAACGTGGTTGAGATGTCGCGTGAGAAGAGCGGCTCCAGACAGTTCCAATTTAGGGATAGTTAAGCGGGACCTAATGGGAGCAACCTTGCTTTTAGCAAGTACGAGATGGACTGCAGTGTGACCAGAAGAGCTCATAGTCCGCAAATATACAACAGCAGCTTAGCCTTTCTCCGAGGCGTCGCAAAACCCATGTAGGGTAGCCCGGCACTTCCCTGGAGGAAGGAAGCACCTTGGCATGGAGACCCGGTTGATGTCCGGAAGGGAGGAGATCATGGTGAGCCACTCTCGCAAGAGGGCTCCGCTAATAGGCTCGTCCCAACCCAACCCGGACTTCCAGAGCTTCTGAAGAAAGCACTTAGCCGAAAAGATGACCGGGGTGATCCATTCATTAGGATCGAAGGTGCGAGCTACGGTAGACAGCACGGAGCGCTTGGTCCATACCTTGGGAGGGGGATCAAGTTTTACTCGATACGTGAAGGTGTCCTAAACAGGCTGATATTGAATGCCCAGCACAGTCAACAAATTAGGATTTTCAGGGTGCTCGAACAGATGAGGGTCTTGTTGATCCTCTCCTGGGAGGTCTTTCAAAATATGAGGGGAGTTCGACAACCACTTGCGCAACTCATAACCTCCGGACTTCAGGATGGCAATTAGTTCGTCTAGCAAGACAAGAGCCTCCTCGACGGTGGAGGCGCCCGTACAAATGTCGTCCATGTAGACCGAAGTCTCCAAAATAGAAGCTCCCCGAGCGTATCTTAGGCGCTCTCTCTCAGCGAGTTCAAGGAGGGTTCGCATGGCGATATATGGGCTGGACCGGAGTCCATAGGTGGTGGTGTTCAACTCAAACACCTGTATTGGATTGCTGGGCTTCTCGCGCCACAATATCAGCTGATATCGACAGTCATCACGATGGACCACTGATTGTCGAAACATCATCCGAATGTCCGCTACAAAAACCACTTGGTGTCAACGGAAGTGGGTCAAGATGTCGGATATGTCATTGATCAGTTTAGGACCAGAGTGAAGACACTGGTTCAGGGACACACCATTTGATGTGGGGGCGGAGCCATCAAAAACTACCCGAATCTTACTCTCAGGGGTCCTCAAGACCGGATGGTGAGGGAGGAAGTAGTGTTCCTGTGAACGCCATTCAAAGTTGGACGATGACATGTGACCCAGCTCTTGATACTCGCGCATGAACTCGACATATTTGTCGCGAAATTCTGGGTCGCGACGCATGCGGCGCTCCATGGAAAGCAACCTCTTCTCGGCTAGTGCACGAAATTGACCCAAGGAGGGACGTGAGTCCAGAAAGGGTAAGCGAGTGACGAAACGACCGTCGACACGACGGCCCGTATTGTTCTGGTAGAACAACTCGCACTCACGATCCAGAGGGTTGATTCGAGCTGCATGTGGTGGTTCCTCAATTTCCCAGAACCGCTGGACGGCGTCCAAAAGGAACACGCCCACAACGGAGAGCGGGTCGGCCGTCGGAGGGGGAGGAGACCACATAACCAGTCCAAAGAAGCTATACCCAAATATCGTGGACATGGCTGACAGGCCATCGGGCTGTAGAGCTCGTATCTCACCTAACAAGATGAACCCCATTGAGTCGGCCCCCAGTAACAAATCTATAGGCCCAGGTTGGGACCACCGAGGGTCTGCCGGTCTCAAACCCGACGCACAGCGAACCGAGCTGTCATTTATACGAAAGTTAGGGAGAAACCCTACAATGTCATCGAGGACATTTACTTTGACTAAAATGTGAAGGTGTTCGCTGGCAGGGCTGAACACCAACTCCACTTGTCCCCTAGGAGCAGGAGGCTCGGCACCTCCGATACCTACCATCGGACGTGATTCAGAGCTCCAGGGGAGCCCCAGTCTTCCCACCAACCAAGTGGAGGCCACACTACGTTGGGACTCGAATCCAATAGAGCTCGAACCGTTAAGCGGTCGCCGCTCGGGTTGTACACCTTCACTGAGGCTGTCGGCAATAGAACAGTTTGACAGGTGGACTGCTGACGGC
Source organism: Parnassius glacialis (assembly GCA_033319125.1). Lineage (NCBI taxonomy): Eukaryota > Metazoa > Arthropoda > Insecta > Lepidoptera > Papilionidae > Parnassius > Parnassius glacialis. The sequence goes on from JAVANC010000001.1 coordinate 33,864,425, forward strand.
TCAAACGCTCAGTGGAGGCGGCCGTGGTGGGAGCTAGGGCGGCAGCCTCCTATCTGGAGCTGCCTCTGTCGGACCTGCACCTGAACCGGGGGCCCCGAGAGCGGCACTCCGACGGCATCTCGATGACCCTCGGCTGGAATTCCCCGAACGGGCCAACCTGGGGAAATTCGGGGATCCTCGGCTCCGAGGCCCGGGACCGATACGCGGTCTCCGGAACCCGGTAATACCAGCACCGACCAATGGGGTGCGGGTGGCGTTTCAGTCGTGGCCACTCAGCCAACGGGGGCGAGAACGGTCTAGCTGACCGCTGAGTGGCTGCGAAGCCACTCACAACACGCTGAGGGGGTGGGGGGGGCGACGACAATCTCGTTGTAAATGCCTCTCCAGGCACGAGTAGCACCAGCGGCGCTCCCTGGCGATGGTTCGCCTCACCGGAGCCGGCTTGCTTAGGGCAACTTAGGGCACGACGTCGCCCGGTGGTCGGATGCTCGACAATAGGAGCAGGGGAGTGCCTCCCTGGCCGCTAGGCTACTATAAGAGGGTAGGGAGGGCCCTCCCGCGGGGGCTCCGCCCAGCCTCAGGGGGGTTGGCGATGCCTTGGCCGTCGGATTCCGCCTCTCCCTGGGCACCGCTCGGGCGACAGCCGGGGGGCCCTCGACGGCGCCTGCTGCGTTTTGCAACTGCCTGCACTGCTCCTCCAGGAATCGCAGCAGGTCCCTAAAGGGGGGAATATACGAGGCGCCATCCCCGCCGTACCTTTCCTTATAGTTAATAGACTGTCATAGTGAAGAAGGAAGAAAGTGACGGTGGGTGACGCCGCGGGAGATTACCACAATTTGGAGCGGCGCCGGAGTCCGGGCTGCTGCCGACTTCAAAGGCCCGGCAGGTCTATCACCACCAACACCACAAACCACCACTATACTTAACACATACACACCTACGGCCTGACCGAGCCCTGAGACAGTTTTCGCATCAACCCAGGTACGTACTATTTATTTGATTAGCCTCCCCATTAAATTGTACTAGGATAAAACATTTTCTATATAGCTTAGTATTATAGGAAATTCTTCCATATAGCCATTCGGGCTCGAACCAGCGGCTGCTTGTTGAATCTCCGCTGATGGGCCCCGGATATTGAACCTTTCTAGAAGCAGCTATAGGCCGTAACAAGCACTATAAACAGATTGCGTTTTGGTCACTCCACCGTCCTGGCCCTACTGCACCTTCTGCAATAATTGTGTTGGTGATATCGAACATTTCATATTTACATGTGGCTGCTTTTCATTTGACAGATTGATTCTTGTCAGTGAAATTAGTGACATAGTGCAAAATCAAGTGACAGTGCAAGATCCCTCCCGCCGCCTGAGTGATATGTTAAAAAATAGATCTTATTACGTGCCTCTATATAAATTCATCAAAAATACAGTGGGGAAATTATAATAAACCGAATAAAAATACTCAAGACATGGCCTAAATGTCTAGATATCAGGCCATAAACTCCAAAAAAAATTTTCATTTCAATTGATCATCGAGCATTCCTAAGCAGGGATTGAAAACGGTCCCAAAATACCGGTATAGTACCGGTATTTAAGGGTTTCGGCACCTATACCGGAACAGGAACCAGAACCTAAATTAGAACCTTTAAGAACCTTTATTTTACCGGTTCCTAAGTAAAGCGAAAGCGAGTCCAAACTTGTTTGAGGTGCGGTCGGGTGGACGGCGCGATGCGGCGCGCGGCGGATTGTGAGAAGAGGGAGTTTGTAAAATATCACATTTGTATTGGTGGATCTTATGTTGCACATCAATGCAGTGTTGCCAACTCTACGGATTTTCTATAGATATACGGAAATTTGTCATCATCTACGGAACTACGGAATTTGACGTTGCAATCAACGGAATTTTTATAAAGTTAACAAGTTTATTTTATCATGAGTGTGAACTTGCCGACAATGTCATTCTCTCTCTCTTCTTCTAATGTTTTCTGTATTAAATTATATTTAATAATTAGTTCTATGCTATCTGTATTAAAATAAAACCATTCTTACTCATAAATATCAATTTTTTGTGACGTTAATCGATTTCACATGTTAATAGCTTAGATATTCTGAATTAAATTAGGCACGTTTGTTTCTTCTTTCTTCTTGAAAAATAGGCAGTTAAAATAACCGCTTATAACCTTTTCATAGATGATTGAATTGTCACTTATGTCTCAAATTTTTCTAATCCATACTATCCCATTTGTTTTTATAATTATTAAAAAATTCTGCCGGATTATTCTTCGCTTTTCCTCGATCTTTTTTTTCGAGATGTTCTCAAAGATCTTAGTTGTATAGTTTTTTATCATCATCATCATTACAGCCCTTCACAAGTCCACTGCTGAACATAGGCCTCCCCCAAAGTATGCCACAAAGCACGGTCCTGAGCCAACTGCATCCATTGACTTTCCACCTGCATGTCTTACCAGGTCGTCACTCCATCTAGTGGGGGGTCACCCTACACTTTGCCTACCGGTACGAGGCTGCCACTCGAGAACCTTTTTTCCCCATCGGTTGTCGGTTCTTCGAGCTTTATGGCCGGCCCATTGCCATTCAGCTTACTAATCAGTAGGGCTAGGTCGGTTACTCTGGTTCTACTGCGGATATCCTCATTTCTAAGTTTATCACGCAAAGAAACTCCAAGCATAGCCCTCTCCATTGCTCGCTGAGTGACCTTGAGCTTTCTTATCCGGCCAGCAGTGAACGACCACGTCTCAGTTCCATAAGTAATCGCTGGCACCACGCACTGTTTGTACAGTCTCGTTTTTAAGTTTTGAGGTATACCTGACGAGAAGCTGTGCCGTAATTTCCCGAACGCTGCCCAACCGAGTTGAATCCGTCGATTGACCTCTCGGTCTAAGTTGGACTTACCTAGTCAGACTAGTTGTCCCAGGTAAACATACTCGTCAACAACTTCGAGCTTAGTGCTCCCAACAACTACCGGCATAGGTGTGACATGGACGTTAAACATGATCTTTGTTTTGCCCATGTTCATCTTAAGACTTATCCGTTGTGAGACACTATCGAGGTCATTGAGCATAGTGCTAAGGTCTTCCAGAGATTCTGCCATAAGGACTATATCGTTGGCAAATCGAAGGTGAGTGATGTACTCGCCATTGATGTTAATACCATATCCTTTTCAGTCGAGAAGCTTGATAACGTCTTCCAATGCAGCGGTGAAGAGTTTTCGGAGATATAACGTCACCCTGTCTTACACCTCTGTGCAATTGGATAGGTTTCATACACTGGTTCTGTACTCGCATAGCCATCGTAGCCCTACTGTACAAGCACTTCAGCACTTCGATATACCGACAGTGAACTTGGCACCGTTGAAGGGACTGCTGCAACGCCCAAATTTCGACGGAATCAAAGGCAAATTGTACTACAAGGACTTCTGTACAATTCGCCGAAGGGTATGTTATGTGGTCTATGGTGCTAAAGCCCTTTCGGAAACCGGCTTGTTCGGGAGGCTGGAAGTCAACAATTCTGCGCGCAAGACGATTCCTAATGACTCTCGAAAACAGCACGTAGACGCGGTTCAGAAGAAAAATCGGCCTGCACTTCTTCAAGAGAGCGTTGTCACCTTTCTTGAAGAACAAGACCACCGCACTTCTGTTCCACGCCTCCGGTGTAATGCCACCATGGAGGAAGTAATTAAAGACCTTCTGAAGGACTTCAAGTACCGGTTTTCCACCCGCTTTCAGAAGCTCCGCTGTAATTCCATCCTCGCCTGGGGCCTTGCCGTTTTTAAGGTGCTGGAGAGCCATTCTAATCTCGCTCAGACTGACGTCCGGGATATCATCGGAATAGTGTCGGATAAGACTCGCTTTTGGATCGTTACTCACTTGTGTGGCTCCAAACATATGTGTGCAGCTGCCCATAGAACCTCTCAATCTCACTCAAAATCTCAGGTGTCCCGGAAACGACGCTGCCACACTCGGTCTTCAGCTTCGACAGTTGGCTCTTTCCGGCAGACAGATCTCTAGCAAAGACTTTGGAGCCCTGGTTTCGCTCGATCGCTTCTTCAATAAGAGCAGTATTAAAGTTGCGTAAGTCCCGCCGCATGCATTTGGAAATCTGTCCGTTCAGTTGCCTGTATGCTGTCAAATCTGCTGAAGACTGCAGCTTCATATCCCGTCTAACAGCCATGATACTAAGAGTGTGATCGCAGAGTTTTTGTCTTCTTTTGCGGCGGGTCTTGCAGTACTTAGCTCCGACCGCATGGACCGTTTTCACGAGCTTGTCATTCATATCGTCCACTGCATTGCAATCTTCTAGGCACTGAATACGGTTTCGTAGCTCGAGCTGAAAGGTTTCAGGACTTTGGTGTAGAGCACGAGGGAGACGGAGCGTTGACTTTATTAGACGTGTCCTCTCCAACTTAACGTTTAGGTTCAGTGTGCTTGTCGCCATTCGGTGATTGCTGCCTGTTTTCACCCTCGGCGATCACTGAGACATCACTGAACAGTTGTCGTCTGGTTGTCATAATGAAGTCAATCTCATTTTTTGTCGAAATTTCGGGGCTCGACCAGGTCTACTTTCTCTGGGGCCGCTACTGGAAGAAAGAGTTCATCATAAAGAGTCCCTCTTTCTCCATGAACTCTGCCAGCTGCAGGCCCCTTTGGTTCCGTTGCCCTATTCCAAATTTCCCTACTTTCAGCTCACCGTTCTCTCTTTTGCCTAGTTTTGCGTTGAAGTCTCCCATTAACACCGTATAGTGGGTTTTGGAGGAATGCATAGCTCTAGAGATATCCTCATACATTTCCTCCACCTCGTCATCGGGGTGTGTCGAGGTTGGAGCGTAAACCTTTATGACCTTCAGCGAATACCGTTTGGTGATTCTGAGTATAAGGTACGCGACCCTCGTTGACACACTGCCAATCTTTACAACGTTGTTAACGAGAAACTTGTGGACGATAAATCCGACACCTCCTTGGGACGGGTGGTCGCCCTCCCAGTGATAGAACAAGTTGCCGGATTCGAGGATTACCGTGTCCTGACCTCTCTTCGGACCGCGGATAGTCCTATAATATTCCAGCGCAACTTGTCTATCTCTTCTTCCAGCTCCAGGATCTTCTCGTTATAAGTTGCCAGGTCGAGTCGTCGTAGGTGGCAACCGAACCTCCACCGGAGATTCTTAGTACCCCTGCCCCGCCGTTAACATGGTCACCACCGTAGCCAGGAATAGCGGGGCCGACGGGGACTGGGGGCCGTCTCTTAGTAACTTTATTTATTTTGGGGGGTATATTGCCATAGTTGCCACGCTTGGCGAGCGGGTTGGCAACCGCAGTTTATTATTGTGATATTGCTGTTATCAGGAAGATGCTGCTGCCCATCTCCTGACTGTATCCCACTGTCGCCTCTTACGACACCCACAGATATTCTTAACCGCCACTACACAGCTATAATTTTTCATTGTGACATAAATCACCCGAGTCTGAAACACCGTAATATACCAAATAATACAAACAAAACAAACACCAAACAAAAACCAGAAAATAAAATCCATGTTAATAAGTCGTTATAATCAAGGTCGAAACGTATTTTTTAGTGTAACTATCCACAAATATTAAAGTGTGTATAGTTACTTTATTTGTTGTTTACTAAATATTATTTAATTAAAAAAAATTAATTATAATCAATTTTTTATGGTTTATTTTTCTTACATGTGTAGCTTGATTCGATGTTATACTACATTTAAACTTACAACAAGAATTTTCCATGACAGAATGAATTTATCAACTAAGTTCAAAATCAAATATTGTCGATCCTCAACGGAACGGATATTTTGAAATAGCATCTACGGAATTGTACTGAATTTTTTATACCAATCTACGGATTTGGAGAAATTTGATTATAGGTTCTCGGAACCGGTATTTAGAACCGGTACTTCGGAACCCGAACCGGAACCGATACCGGAACTGGAACCGTACCGAAAAGAGGAACCTTTATAAGAACCTAAATGAAGAACCAGAACCAAAATTGGTACCGGTATTCAATCCCTGTTCCTAAGGTGCTAAGCCACAGCACAGTAGGGATGCTCGATGTTGTAGAAACATCGATGATGACATGGATGCTGACATCGACAGCTCAACATCGATGTTCGATGTTTATCCTACTCAAAACATCGATGTTGGCCATTATCGATGTTTTTGCACGTGTATTTAATAGGTTAGAATTAGATGAATAAAAAATTGTCATGTTGTTTATGGTTTGTAATTAATGAAATAAAAGAAATTAATAAACAATGTATAGTATATAGTATAAAAGAGTAATTAAAAAAAATTGGAAGAAAATCACAAATATTTAATTCACGTGTTATATTGTCCAATATATTTGCAGAAAAAATAGTAATTTAGACAAAGAAGTACCTTTCAATCTGTTTCTTTGTTGATAAAGTGTTGAGCCAGCTATTGAAAATAATTTAAAAATAAAATTTTGTACAACTGACTTAAGGATAACTCAAAAACTATTGGTCAGACTTATATGGGTATAATTTATATCGGACCACATGTAAAGCCCCAAATTTCAAATAAAAAAGAATCATCGAAATCGGTTCATCCAGAAAAAAATTTATGGGGTAACACACATTAAAAAAAGAACACAGTGGAATTGAGTACCTCCTCCTTTTTGAAGTCGGTGGAAGACCGCTCAGATGACGCTGATGTAGCGATTGTGGTCAAATATCTCACCGCAAGTTTTCTTTTCAATTTTAGATAGAACCGATAACATTGTTCTAAACGTGCATTGATTCGTGTTTAAGATCAACCATCGGATTTTTTTTTAAAACAACCGATAAAGAAACATAACCTACAACGACACCAATAACAAACGAAATCAGTGACCACTGCGACATTACAGTTGACAATTGACAGTTAAATTTGATACCCCATAATGATATACCTGAGATCTTGTGTGAGATAGAGAGGTTCTATGGGCAGCTGTACACGTCATCGTTGGAGCCACACGAAAGTGTGAGTAATGATCTAAGAGCGAGTCTTATCCGACATTATTCCGATGATATCCCGGACGTCAGTCTGAGCGAGATTAGAATGGCTCTCCAGCACCTTAAAAACGGCAAGGCCCCATGCGAGGATGGAATTACATCGGAGCTTCTGAAAGCGGGTGGAAAACCGGTACTTGAAGTCCTTCAGAAGCTCTTTAATTCCGTCCTCCATGGTGGTATTACACCGGAGGCGTGGAGCAGAAGTGCGGTGGTCTTGTTCTTCAAGAAAGGCGACAACGCTCTCTTGAAGAACTCTAGACCGATTTCCCTTCTGAGCCGCGTCTACGTTTTTTTTTTTATAGGATAAGAGTGACAAACGAGCACACAGTCCACCTGATGGTAAGTGGTTGCTGCGGCCCATAGACATCTACATCTATCCTCGTTTGCGAATCAAAATGCAGAAGCGTTGTCACCCGTGAGGACTAAGATGGAATGCCTCATTTCCAGTAAAAAGGGCCTCTGGCCACCTGCACTCACCAAGCGAAACGCAGAGGTAAACCTCTACTTCACGCTGGTATTCTGTGAGGTCGTGGTACCACCCCGGTTCGAGCCGGCCCATCCGTGCGACAGCAAAAGCTGCCGCGTGGCTCTACCACTGTTAACATGCTGTTTTCGAGAGTCATTACGAATCGTCTCGCGCGCAGACTTGACGACTTCCAGCCTCCCGAACAAGCCGGTTTCCGAAAAGGCTTTAGTACCATAGACCACATACATACCCTTCGGAAAATTGTACAGAAGTCAGAGGAGTACAATTTGCCACTATGTCTGGCGTATGTGGACTATGAGAAAGCCTTTGATTTCGTCGAAATTTGGGCGGTGCTGCAGTCCCTTCAGCGTGGCACCGTTATATCTCTCAGTTGACTGTCGGTATATCGAAGTGCTGAAGTGCTTGTCAGTAGGACTACGACAGCTATCCGAGTACAGACCAGAGTACGAAACCTATCCACTTGCAGAAAGGTGTGAGACAGGGTGACGTCATATCCCCGAAACTCTTCACCGCTGCATTGGAAGACGTTTTTAAGCTTCTGGACTGGAAAGGATACGGTATCAACATCAATGGCGAGTACATCACTCACCTTCGATTTGCTGACGATATAGTCCTTATGGTAGAATCGTTGGAGGACCTAAGCACTATGCTCAATGACCTCAATAGTGCTTCCCAACGGATAGGTCTTAAGATGAACATGGACAAAACAAAGATCATGTTTAATGTCCATGTCACACCTATGCCGGTAGTTGTTGGGAGCACTAAGCTCGAAGTTGTTGACGAGTATGTTTACCTGGGAAAAATAGTCCGACTAGGTAAGTCCAACTTCGACCGAGAGGTCAATCGACGGATTCAACTCGGTTGGGCAGCGTTCGGGAAACTACGATACATCTTCTCGTCAGACATACCTCAAAACCTTAAAACGAAATTGTACAACCAGTGCGTGTTGCCAGTGATGACATACGGAACTGAGACGCGGTCCTTCACTGCTGGCCGGATGAGGAAGCTCAAGGTCGCTCACCGAGCTATGGAGAGGTCTATGCTCGGAGTTTCTCTGCGTGATAAACTCAGAAATGAGGATGTCTGCAGTAGAACCAGAGTGACCGACATAGCCCAACGTATTAGTAAGCTGAAGTGGCAATGGGCCGGCCATATAGCTCGAAGAACCGACAACCGATGAGGGAAAAAGGTTCTCGAGTGGCAGCCTCGTACCGGCAGGCGAAGTGTTGGGCGTCCCCCCACTAGATGGAGTGCCGACCTGGTGAGATTTGCAGGAAGTCGATGGATGCAGGTGGCTCAGGACCATGCTTTGTGGCATTCCTTGGGGGAGGCCTATATTCAGCAGTGGACTTGTGAAGGGCTGTAATGATGATGATGATGATAATGATATATTTTCATGCGTTCAAGCATTCTGAATTATTCAAAATTTTAAATATTTTAGAAGTGATGCAAGATTTAGTTTATAACCAAAAATCGATTTTGGGTTTAATGACATCGATGTTTGACATGAGGCAACATCGATGTTAAAACATCGATGTTTTCATTCTTGACATCGATGATCATCGACCATCCCTACAGCACAGTAGGGAGCAGGGCTTGACAGATTAACGTGCGTACTAAAGAAATTTCAAATCTAATCAAAAATGAAGTAATTATGTATATACCGGGAAATTTAATTTAAATACGAAAGTTCAGTGTAGGTACTTTTAAGTGTGAACTCATGCAAAGCGCTTTAATTCATAAATGAAATGAAATCCATTGCGCCAAATTCTATTATATAGGTAGTTATTATGTTAAAAGTTGCTCTCAAGAAGTATAGAACTGTACTTCTTTTCAGTATGTTTTTCTTTTACCTAGGATGCTGTTTAACTTTAAGTTTCTTACGTATTGATTGTACTAAGGTAACTGTTAGTAGTAATAACGCCTTGCAACACCAAGACGATACAATGTTATTTGCAGAATATATTGTATTAATAGTTAGTAGTCCTAGTAATCAAGCTAAACGTGATGCTGTAAGGGCTACTTGGTCAAATTTTGTAAATAATATATTCATTGATAACGGTCAAACAGTATACAAGTGGAATTATTCTTGGACAACACAATATTCTCAACATGGCAAGATTAAAATGTATTTTGCTGTAGGAACACAAGGATTAAATGAAGAAATAATAAAAAGCTTAAGGACTGAACAAAAATATAGTAAAGATTTGTTGTTTTTAAATATAGATGACAATTACCAAAATTTATCACTAAAAAATTTAAAAGCCATAAAATGGCTTAGTAAGAATGTAAAAGGTATGAAATATTTGATCAAATGTGATGATGATTCTTTTGTCAGAATTGATTTGATCGTAAAAGATCTTGAAGCTTTTGCGCCAAGTATGACTGCACCAGAGATAAAGCAATTTGTTACATTAAAGGTATGTATATTTATTTCTAAGGTTATATATTTATATTAGGTTCTTACCTATGAAATTACCATCTATTATTACAAGCTAGGTATGTAGTTCTCATTGAATATCATTAAACTTGGTATTCCAATTTCAAATAAATGTGTCATACATAAGCCAATGAAGTAAAGCATTGCTTTAAAAAAGAGTGGGTCATTTGTATTCACTTGGAAAAATACCATATGAACTAACAACTCGGATTGAAGTTTAAATTTCTTAATATTAAATTGTGATTTCATATATAAGGACCTAACATATACTAAACTTTGATTTCCATAATAAATTACTTGCAATGTGATGTAAACTACTTTTACTGTAAAGTTCTAAGAAATACAAAAAAATTGATAATAGCTATGTATAACAACAAGAAAAACAGCACAAATATTCACCATCACCATTGTTTGGAACTTACAGTTAGGATTTTCTTATTTTTTGTGAAATAGGATTCTGTATTTCACACAACATAAAATTCATGTCTGCAAAAAATTTTTACAGTTTGATATTCCATCATTTCATACATTAATTGTACCTCATTTTCAGAACAGGATACCCTCAGATAAAGGACTATATTGGGGTTATTTTAACGGCCATGCTAATGTTTATCTAAATGGAAAGTGGCAGGAGAAGACTTGGTTTCTATGTGATAAATATTTGCCATATGCACTTGGTGGCGGTTATGTTATTTCTCGCAGCATTGTGGACTATATAGCCAACAATTCAAATTTACTAAGGTTTGATATGTAATGAATGTATACCTAAAAACCTTGTTAATCATGTTTTGGATTTAGTGCTTTAAAATTTAATGCTGGAATATACATGTGGTAGACAAGCTACAGTGGGATGTGGTAGACACTCTATTCTTATTAGAGATATTAAAAGTAAGTGTCAATGAGACGAAGAAGTTACTTACCATCAGGTGGAGTTTGTTCCGTTTTTTACATTCACATAAAAACATAACAGATGTGGCCTTGATGCATGTGGATGGCTATAACTTTATACATACCCTTTTTTACTGAGTAATATCAATGCCTTTATAGTTAGATGAAATTCTTTCAATAATAAAATAAATAAAACTTTTAATTCAAGATTAATTATGCCGAACATAAGCCTTCCCCAAGAAATGCCACAAAGAAAGGTAACTGATCCACTTGCACTCATCAACGTCCTGCATCTGTACCTATTTATTCTTACAAAATGATAATCATTTAGTTAGTAAAAATCCCAGGGATCAGTGTGGTATAGTTAGACACTGACCACCGGGTTGATCCCCGCCGGCACAAATGAGATTTTTTATTGCAATTTATGTTTATTTTTTCCTGATTTAACACCTCCTTAGCAGTAAGGGGAAGCATTGTGCGAAAACCTTCAAGTTTGAGGAATATATTATAGGATATCCTAATAAATATGAAAATGTATAAGAAAATGTCTTTAGAGTTAGCAATCGTAGTCTCAAGACTTAGTTCGAAAATATATAATAAAAAAACAAATACATGAATTGAGAATTAACAACCAGTTTCCGTTTTCAGCAATCTAAGCAGTTTTTAAAAAGACAGATCATCCTCAAACATTCAGTACATCAATCTTGCTTTTCAGTGGTAGCTACTGCAGGCTATGATGGATAACTGCAACAAACTTTGAACAAAGAAGGTTATAGATGCCTTGTCATTTATGAGGACTGAGATGAAGTCCATACTGAAACACAGCAGTAGAGCCACTTCTGCTTGGCAGCAGAAATAGCTCAGAGAGTGGTTGGACCCTGGTGGACTCCTACGTAGAAAAGGAGTAGAGAGTAGCTAAAACCTGCAACTTACTGTATTTAAGTTATATTTTTGTAATCATAGTCAGGCTCTTGTATTCGATGGCTTCTCTTCTGCTTCATCATTATCATCATTACAGCTCTTTACAAGTCCACTGCTGTACATAGGAATACCACAAAGCACGGTCCTGAGCCACTTGCATCCATCGACTTCCTGCATGTCTTACCCGGTCGTCACTCAATCCAGTGAGGGGTCGCTCTACACGTCGCCTACAGGTACGAGGCTGTCACTCTAGAACGCTGCCCAAACGAGTTGAATCTGGCGATTGACTTCTCGATCGAAGTTGAACTTACCCAGTTGAACTATTTGTCTCAGGTAAACTTAATCGCCAACAACTTCGAGCTTAGTGCTCCCAACAACTACCGGCGGTGACAAGGACGTTATACATGATCTTTGTTTTGTCCATGTTCATCTTAAGACCTATCCGATGGGAGGCACTATTAAGGTCAGTGAGCATATTGCTTAGGTCCTCTAGCGATTCTGCCAGAAGGGCTATATCGTCGGCAAATTGAAGGCGAGTGATGTACTCGCCATTGATGTTACTAAAATATCCTTTCCAGTCCAGTAGCTTGAAAACGTCTTCCAATGCAGTGGTGAAGACTTTCGGGGATATAACGTCACCCTGTCTTACACCTCTCTGCAGTTGGATAGGTTTCGTACTCCGATTCTGTACTCGGATAGCCATCATAGCTCTACTGTACAAACACTTCAGCACTTCGATATACCGACAGTCAACTTGGCACCGCTGAAGGGACTGCAGCACCGCCCAAATTTCGACGGAATCAAAGGCTTTGTCATAGTTCACATACGCAAGACATAGTGGCAAATTGTACTCCTCGGTCTTCTGTACAATTTGCCGAAGAGTATGTATGTGGTCTATGGTCTAAAGCCTTTTCGGAAACCGGCTTGTTCGGGAGGCTGAAAGTTGTCGAGTCTGCGTGCGAGACGATTCGTAATGACTCTCGAAAACAGCACGTAGACGCGGCTCAAAGGGAAATCGATCTGTAGTTCTTCAAGAGAGCGTTGTCGCCTTTCTTGAAGAATAAGACCACCGCACTTCTGCACCACGCCTCCGGAGTACTGCCACCATGGAGGACGGAATTAAAGAGCTTCTGAAGAACTTCAAATGCTGGTTTTCCACCTGCGTTCAGAAACTAACTTGTTGTGAATCTTAGTGTAACTTTTGACTCAACTAACTTTTTTACTACACACAAAATAATAAGTAAAAAGGTGTATTCGAATTTAAAATTTATTTTTAAAGCGTTGATGGTTAGAAAATTAAAATTTTTAATTGAAAAAAAAAATATATGGGTTCTATCGCGTTTAATTATCTTATTTTAATTCCCGACGTTTCGGGTGCTTTATAGCACCCATGCCCCCCTCCCCTCATCCCTTTATTATAAATTTATTTTATTATATTAAATTTACAGCACCCTAGTGGGTGCTGTAAATTTAATGTTAATGTATTATCAAGGCCTGCTATTTTACAAACTCACCATTATTGAATATTAAGTACCACATATTCAAATGTAATTTTTAACACATAATATACTAACGATTTTTAAATTTCAGTTATTACAATTCAGAGGATGTCTCCATGGGTGTATGGACAGCTGCACTAGATATAAACAGGGTTCATGATATTAGATTTGACACCGAGTGGAAATCAAGAGGTTGTAATAAAACAATGTTGGTGCGGCACAAGCAATCGCCTAGTGATATGTTCGAAATGTACAAGACTTTAGTGCACTCTCATGGAGAAAAACTTTGTAAGACTGAAGACGTTAAGAGAAAAACATATTTTTACAATTGGAATGTATTGCCTAGTATGTGTTGTAGCAGTACACAAAATTAAATTATTACTTTTATTTTTAGCTCCTATGTTTTATAGTTGTCTAGTCAATCACATCATATTCACGAAATAAAATCAAACACGAAAATAAGGAAAAGTCATTTTATTCATATAATAAACACAACAATAGAGCTCTTTAAATTATTTCTTAAAATAAATTTATAATAAAATAGCAAATTAAAGGTCTTTGCATACGTAACGTTTGGAAAGCCGGATGGAACGGGACGACAATTTTTGAATAAAATGTGTATACGTCATTGGCGCGCGGAGGGGACGGGGACGGCACATATTTTGAGAAACAGCATAATTGGCGAAGATGTTTAACAAGCCCTGCTTCTTCCATGGTTTGGTGGTGTATTAGTGTTGCCGTGCTAGCAACTTTACCGCAAAAACCGCGGATTTTATGAACTTTTAGTAGATAAAATTATGCTTTTAGATGGAGCAAAATGTTCTGCGACTTCAGGCGACTTTTTAGAAGGTTCTTAATTTAGAAACTAAAAATGTGTTATCTAAATCAATGAATAAATTATCCCATTTTTAATAGTGGTAGTTCAAATATATAGAACGATCCAGATAACATGACTTCAAGACGGGAATTCCCCTACCATAAACATTATATGAAAGTTTGTTTTATTTAACCCGCTCACTACTATCAAGTATGAGTTAGATCAAGAATAATGTTTTGAACGGTTTAGAAGGTTATGGTATTTTAATTTGCATCGTTGTTTCGTTCTCAGAGTGATGATTGTGTCATAATAGTTCAATTGTTCATTTTTAAATACAGCCTACCAAAAGGCCACAGCTGAACAGCCCTTCTCTATAGCTTGCTAATAGAGGGGCTATATTTTGCTATAGTTGCCACACTTGGCAAGAGAGCAACCAGTTTTTAATAACAGTAAATGTGTGAAATTATCAGTTTCACAAAAAGCACCACCCAAAAAATAAAGATCTGCATTATTATGGAAAAGAATGTGAAAACTATGTAGAGTTCAAACATTAGTTGAAACCACGGGTGACAATTCCGAAACGTACGCAAAATAGATATATAGACTTGAAAAAGACAAATGAAAAAACAAAGCAAAATGCGAACTAGTTTTTCCAAAATAAGCAACTGACATTTTCTCCAATAGCAGTGAAAACATGTATGTCTTGTGCAAGGGTGCTTTTACACTACAGATATGTTATGTTGGATGCGTTTGATATCCACCAATCATATTCATTAGTACATATAGCTTAGCACTGGTGGAAATAGGTTCAACTAAGCTATGTCATTTATATGGATGGATGCGTGCTCTGGATGCGTACTATGGATGGTTGCGCGGATTTAGCTATGTGCTGAGCAGAGCACCTACAGTAGGCGCGCGTTTTTCACCGAAAGTATACATGGCACCGTGGAAACAAAGTTATTTTATATCTCGCAATTTGCGAAAAATAACTCATGGAGGAAGATGTATTGCTGTTCACCTGTTTATTCCAACGAAGAAATCATAGATTCTGGATGCAAAATGATATTAAATATCACTCGATACAATTAGAATACTTTACATAGTTCCAAACGGTTGACGATGAGACGTTCTAGAATTATTACTAAGTGACAAGAAGTAAAATCGTTACATAATATGATCGAACCATATATCAAGAAGGAAGATACTCATTTCAGAAAATGTATCAGTACGAAAGAAAGATTAGCGGTTTGTTTAAATTACACTTTCGAGATGCTCATTTTACTCGCACGGGTACTTCGGGGCGGCGCATCTTCATAGCACATCTTACCCGCCCTGATACATAGCTTAGCATCAGTGGAAACGGTCACATAGTTTCGAAGCTTAGCTTTCACATCCTCGCAGCACAGCTGCATAGCACATCTCTGGTGGAAAAGCACTCTAAGAACTGAGTGTACGTTAGCTTTGTACATTGCTAAACATAGCTTAATTTCCCACACAGATCTTGACTGATGTGTAAAAAATACTTTAAGGGTTCGAAATCTACAAATGATATGAGATTTTAGCTTTGCAGTCGTTAGAGATTTCTGATGCTGTTGGAATAGTAACAGCATTGATACAGTCATGACTTGAAACATATAAACTGATAACGTAGTCATGACCGATTCTAGTAACAGTGATTACAATTTTCAAAATGCAACATTATATTCTACATCTTTGATACCCTTTGTCTACCACTCATAACAATTGACAGTAATGCATGCATCAGAAACCACTTTGCCACGAACATAAAGTTTCTGGTCCTGGAAAACTAGAATTGGTAGTCTTACTTGTCAAAACGGCCAATTGAGTATTTAGGTTATAAATGTTATGCAACGTCGACACCGGCGTATGCAGTCTCTCCTGAAATATCGTAGATATGCACTTGTCGTATTTATCAAGAAAGCAAATTGGATGAAGAAAAAGTAATAGAATGTGAATCAAGAAATCAATTAATCAAGAATCAAGCGCTTCCACACCCAAAGCAAACTACACTTTTTTTTTGTACCGGGTATGGTGTTTTTCTTTTCGAGAATATTAATTGATGCCAATTCTTCACCTTTACAAGCCCGTTAATTTTCCGTCACTGTCAAGATGCGTATGCATTAAATATCCGTCCCGCCCACGTTCTAACGCCGTTACGTATACAGTGACCTTTGACCACCATATAAAATCAACAATTACCTGTCACAATTTGTAAACTAATTAAAGGCGTACATAAGGGTTTGTCAAACAATTTGAAATTATAATATTTTCTTAAATATGGCTGAATGTGTTCTATGTTCTTTTTTCATATTGCTACAATCGTTAGATTTCCCTATAATGTAGGTGAAATTATTTTTGTCTCTATATATGTTATCTCTCTATGTATGTTCAAATACAACATTTACTGTAATAAAATATCAAGATGCTTAAATTCTATAGGACTTAATTAGTTTACACAATAATATATTGTTTGTTCTTGTGTATTTTTATCTTATATAAAGCTGTAGTAGCAACTGCGATTAATAGAACTGTTTTCAGAATTAAATTTGAATTCATATTGTGTACTATTATAATTTTGCCATTTTTTGAACCTTATATTGATATTTCAAGATAAGTTACTTCAATAGTATATAATCCTAATATCACATTAATAGAGGATTCTAGCAAAACATACCTTCTTAATGAGAAGTTTTTACTTTGAAATCTATGTATGTTTGATTGTTGTAAAATGTTGTACGTGATAATTCTTCTTTAAAGTAGTCGATTGTTCTCTGAAGACCATCCTGTAGAGAAACCTGAAATTAAAAATATATTATAAGACGTGTTAGTGAATTGAGACTAGGCAAATGTAATGTGTGACACGCTTCGCTAGATGGTGGATTTATTTCATTAGCAAAAAGTAGGTCATTAACAAAGTTGTTGAAATTTCCTTGATAGCGTGTGTGTGTGTGTGTGTGTGTGTGTGTGTGTGTGTGTATGTGTGTGTGTGTGTGTGTGTGTGTGTGTGCGCGCGTGTGGGCGCGCGCGCGCGCGTGTGTGTGTGTGTGTGTGTGCGCGCGCGTGCGTGAGTGCGTTTTACGTAAGAGAGAGAGATTGATGTGAGAATATAAAGTATTTTTATTGAAAGTGAATCGCATAAATAATAAAGTTCGGTGATAGTTAATCAATAAGGCCTTAATAAAATAACTTTATTTATTTTATTTTCATGGGGGACATACATAACACAAGGGGCGTAGCTACCGCCGTATCAGCCGTATCAATGATACGGGGCCCCCGGGCTACAGGGGCCCCGAACGTGTGTAAACAAAAATTCCAAGGACTTCTATGGGACAGGAAAGGCTATCACTATCGTCTATAGAAGCAAAGAATTTAGAAAAACTGAAATCGTCTTCAGCTATGAATGCCACCGAATCGTCTTTAGCTATGTTCGCTGAACAAAAGGCAAGAAAAGTGTATATTTTATTTTAATTGTTTGGCTAGCTTAGTTCCTAGGAGTATTAATTGTAAGTAAAAATGAATATCCCCGTGTAATAATCCCCGTGTAGTTGCGGGTAAGAATAGTCACTACCCCATATCTTCCCGTGGGTGTCGTAAAAGGCGACAGAGGGAAAGTGAGGCAGAGGATGGGCAGCAGCGTCTTTCTGATAACAGCAAAAACCAATAAAAAAACTGCGGTTTTCAACCCGCTCGCCAAGCGTGGCAACTATGGCAATATACCCCCAATGAAAGTTACGAAGAGACGGCCCCCAGTCCCCGGCGGCCCCGCTATTCCTGGCTACGGTGACGCGACCATGGTAACGGCGGGGCAGGGGGTGCTAAGAATCACTGGTGGAGGTTCGGTTGCCACCTACGAAGACTCGACCTGGCACCTTATAACGCACGCACCCTGAGGACTAACGAGAAGATCCTTGAGCTGGAAGAAGAGATAGACAAGTTGCGCTGGAATATCATAGGATTATCCGAGGTCTGAAGAGAGGGGAGGACACGGTAATCCTCGAATCCAGCAACTTGTTCTGTCACCGGGAGGGCGACAATCTGTCCCAAGGAGGTGTCGGATTTATCGTCCACAAGTTCCTCGTTAACAACGTTGTAAAGATTGGAATCACCAAACGGTATTAGCTGAAGGTTATACAGGTTTACGCACCAACTTCGGCACACCTTGATGAGGAGGCGGAGGCAATGTATGAGCATATCTCTAGAGCCATGCATTCCTCCAAAACCCACTATACGGTGTTAATGAGAAACTTTAACGCAAAAATAGGTACAAGAGAAAACGGTGAGCTGAAAGTAGGGAAATTCGGAATAGGGCAACGGAACCCAAAGGGCCAGCAGCTGGCCGACTTCATGGAGAAAGACTGACTCTTTATGATGAACTCTTTCTACCAGAAGCGGCCCCACAGGAAGTGGACCTGGTCGTGCTCCGACGGTTCGACAAAAAATGAGATTGACTTCATTATGACGACCAGACAAATTTAAGATAATCCAAAGTCCCGAAACCTTTCAGCTCGAGCTACAAAACCGTTTTCAGTGCCTAGAAGATTGCAATGCAGTGGACGATATGAATGAAACTGTCCATGCGGTTCGAGCTAAGTTTTGCGAGACCCGCCGCAGAAGAACACAAAAACTCTTCGATCACACTCTTAATCTCATGGCTGTTAGACGGGAATGTGAAGCTACATTCTTCAACAGATTTGACAGCATACAGGCAACTGAACAGACAGATCTCCAAATGCATGCGGCGGGACTTACGCAACTTTAATACTGCTCGTATTGAAGAAGCGATCGAGCGGAACCAGGGCTCCAAAGTCTTTGCTAGAGATCTGTCTGCCAGAAAGAGCCGACTGTCGAAGCTAAAGACTTAGTGTGGCAGCGTCGTTTCAGGGACACCTGAGATTTTTAGTAAGATTGAGAGGTTCTATGGGCAGCTGTATACATCATCGTTGTAGCCACACGCAAGTGTAAGTAACGATCCAAGGGCGAGTCTAATCCGATACTATTCCGATGATATCTCGGGGTCAGTCTGAGCGAGATTAGAATGGCTCTCCAGCACCTTAAAAACAGCAAGGCCCCAGGCGAGGATGGAATTACAGCGGAGCTTCTGAAAGCGGGTGGAAAACCGGTACTTGAAGTCCTTCAGAAGCTGTTTAATTCCGTTCTCCATGGTGGCATTACACCGGAGGCATGGAGCAGAAGTGCGGTGGTCTTGTTCTTCAAGAAAGGAGACTACGCCCCCTTGAAGAACTACAGACCGATTTCCCTTCTGAGCCACGTCTACGTGCTGTTTTCGAAAGTCATCACGAATCGTCTCGCGCGCAAATTTGACGACTTCCAGCCTCCAGAACAATCCAGTTTCTGAAAAGGCTTTAGCACCATAGACCACATACATACCCTTCGGCAAATTGTATAGAAGTTCGAAGAGTACAATTTGCTACTATGTCTGGCGTATGTGGACTATGAGAAAGCCTTTGATTCCGTCGAAATTTGGGCGGTGCTACAGTCCCTTCAGTGGTGCCAAGTTGACTGTCGGTATATCGAAGTTCTGAAGTGCTTGTACAGTAGGGCTACGATGGCTATCCGAGTACAGAACCAGAGTACGAAACCTATCCAATTGCAGGGAGGTATAAGACAGGGTGACTTTATATCCCCGAAACTTCACCGATGCATTGGAAGACATTTTCAAGCTTCTGGACTGGAAAAGATACGGTATTAACATCAATGGCGAGTACATCACTCACCTTCGATTTGCCGACGATATAGTCCTTATGGCAGAATCGCTGAAGGACCTAAGCACTATGCTAAATTACCTCAATAGTGTTTCCCGACGCATAGGTCTTAGATGAACATGGACAAAACAAAGATCATGTTTAATGTCCATGTCACACCTATGCCGATAGTTGTTGGGAGTGCTAAGCTTGAAGTTGTTGACGAGTATGTTTACCTGGGACAAATAGTCCGACTAGGTAAGTCCAACTTCGACCGAGAGGTCAATTGACGGATTCAACTCGGTTGGGCAGCGTTTGGGAAATTACGGCACATCTTCTCGTCAGGTATACCTCAAAACTTGAAAACGAAACTGTACAACCAGTGCGTGTTGCCAGTGATTACCAATGGAACTGAGACGTGGTCCTTCACTGCTGGCCGGATGAGGAAGCTCAAGGTCGCTCAGAGAGCTATGGAGAGGGCTATGCTCGGAGTTTCTCTGCGTGATAAACTTAGAAATGAGGATATCCGCAGTAGAACCAGAGTGACCGACATAGCCCAACGGATTAGTAAGCTGAAGTGGCAATGGGCCGGCCATATAGCTCGAAGAACCGACAACCGATGGGGAAAATAGTTTCTCGAGTGGCAGCCTCGTACCAGCGGACGAAGTGTAGGCTGTTCCCCCACTAGATGGAGTGATGACCTGGTAAGATATGCAGGAAGTCGATGGATCCAGGTGGCTCAGGACCGTGCTTTGTGGCATTCTTTGGGGGAGGCCTATGTTCAACTGTGAACTTGTGAAGGGCTGTAATGATAATGAATAACGAATGATCAATAATATATAATAATTTTAATTCACAGCAAAACGCTTGTTTTGTTCCTTTTATGAAATCTTTACTCTTTATTGGGCCCCAAACAAATTTTGATACAGGGCCCATCTAAGGCACGCTACGCCACTGCATAACACTTATTAATCTTACATTTAACAATAAAGTTTCCACAGCTAAGTAACTCATCGACAACAAGCGAACATCATAGCTCGCTTGTTAACAGTGTTTGCCATTTGACGAGGCAGCAAAGAACTGATAAAACATCTTTGAACTCTTTTTAGCAAAAATCTGGTTTTATAGCACCCAATTTATTTCATATTGGAATTCAATAACTAATAACTGACAGGCTGAAGAACGCACTAATGCTCGGTTTCTGAGGTACTTTTATCGGCAGTTTATCTATTCGTTAGCGCTATTGGTTCGATAACTTTTGAAAGTGCGTTTCCGAACATCGCAATGTAAGATAAACTCCGTTTAAGCTAAGCTTAATTTAACTGGCCAATATGTGCCGTTTATCGGTTCTATAACTTTATTTGACGTTTAATTTCAAGCAAACTACATCAAGTTTTAGGTTATAACGTGTTATTATTAAAATGAATTGCCAGTGGGCGCTAAATATTAAAATATTCAAGGGATAAAATAATTATTAATAGAAGGGCAATGAATACGAGTACTCTTCTCTCTTTCAGAAAATTTTTACTACGTTTTCCAGATTGCATAATGTTTTGGATAATGCAAAAACGATAGTAAATACCACTAAACTTAAAATCAGAAACTTATGAAAAATAAAACCACATTCGAATAAAAGCAATGAGTTTGATGTTTTCTTTTTTAACAATTTGACAATACAAATGATGTCATTCATACAGTTTCTGATAAATATGGAATTATCATATTTTATTACTAAAACAGTGCATATCCTCTTATTTAGCCTCAAAAAATATAATTTATAAATAATACTAGTATAAATGAAGAATTGAAATTAAAAAATCAATTTTAGACTCGATGTCTTAAACAGACCCATCTAGCGGCAAATTATGGTACTTGTTAATGGTTTCATAGTTGTTGAACGATTCGTTGCGTATTCAGTGTGCCTAGTGTTGATTTACGCGCTCGATAGCGAGAAAGTTAACTACAATTTGTATGGAATAAAATCAGCGCCAACTAGTGGCAATAATCGGAATCACTATCGAGCTTTGACTCTCATTCGTCAGTGAGAACGTTAACGCACGTGATTGGTTGGAGCGGCAATTTCGATCATTCTTGACGTAAAATTTTACGCGGTCGATATCGAAAAAGTTTTCACCTAAATTTTTACAGTGAGATAGAAGAGTGAGAATAATTGTTGAAGAGTTAATTTTATTTCATTTTGTGAGAACGATATATAATTTAGGCAGGCCGTTTTTTTTCGTTAGGAGGATGTTTGCAGCCACAAAGACATTAATAACTAATAATAATAGATGACTACTATTATAAAGTCAGTGCTGAAGCAAGAGCTTGTGCATATATTAGTCCGTTGTTACACCCCAAAGGTAGGTAATTTAAGGATAGATATCGCCTTTTCCAAGAAAGTATTCAAGTTTTTGTGTAAATAGCGTTTGATAAATCCAAGTTCCTAACATCAATATTTAATAATTAAGTCAGTAGTAAGTATCATAAGTTCACTTAACACTAAGTAACTAAATTACATTTACTGCTCCATAAATGTCAACATAAAATCATATTAGAATGAAAACACCTTCATGTTTTTTGCTTTCAATTTAATACTTTCAATAATTAACATTAAAATAAAATAGCTAATTCTCAATCTCATAATACTAACACAAACTGACGAAATCTTGATCAAATTACGAAACATAAACAAATAGCTAATAATGAATTGTGATTCCGATTATTGCCACTAGTTGGTGCTGATTTTATTCTATACAAATCGTAGTTAAGCCCGCTTTTCACTACGGGATATAATATAATATATATTACATCTCGAGATATAAATTAATATCGCTCACATTCATTTTATATGGAACCGTTTACACTTAGCTATAATATATATTACATCTCAAGCTATAAATATTTTTTCGATCGACCGAGCGATATTTTCATTTTATATTTCTCCCCCTGTACCCCGCACACCGTTCCGTGCCCCCGCAGACGGTGTACGGGGTAAAGTGTGGTAATCCAATGACCAATGACGAATGCACACTGGTTAAAAGATATATCTCACAGTGTGAAAGCCAATCACGGGATATAATTTATATTTCGGGATATAATATATATTATATCCCATAGTGAAAAGCCAGCTTTAACGTTCTCGCTATCGAGCGCGTAAATCAACATCTCGCACTAGGCACACAGAAACGCAATGACAGCTAACCGACGTTTATCCTATAGATAACTTTATTGAATCAATAGCTAATGGGAAGATAACTAGGAACTTCAGAAACCGGGCATTAGTGGCCATATGTCGTATAACGACTTAGGCCACTGCCTTGACCAATAAAAGGAATAACGCGCAGTGCCTTTGCACCTTTGCAATATACATACATACATAGCACTGGACGCGATTGATGCAAAAGCTGTGCGTCACAGGACCCAGATATCTGAGTATAGTTTTTTGGGATGGACATACGCGTTTACGGCACCTGAGATTCTCTATAATTATAGGTAATATGAATAAAATTTTGGTGCAGGTTTATTATCTGCAACAAAATTTTATTCACATTACCTTTTATAATTGCCGTTTTGATTAGTTATAAGCAGTAAATAAGAAAATAGTTTTCGCACTAATTTTACTCTTCTTGATTCAAAGCCATCAAGACAAAGAAATGTGCGTACCGAAGAGAATATTGCTGCTGTAGCGCGAAGCGTTAAAGAAAACGCCGAAATGTCGATTCGTCGCCGTTCTCAACTTGTTGGCATTTGTCCTTCCGACTACGTGGAAAATTTTACGTAATGATCTTGGCTTACGTGCCTATAAAATACAGCTCGTGCAAGAATTAAAGCGAAATGACCATCGTTTACGTCGCATTTTTGCTGATTGGGCTAATTTGAAACTGGCCGAAGATGAGCATTTTTATCGAAGAATTGTATTTACTAATGAAGCTCATTTCTGGTTAAATGGCTTCGTGAATAAGCAAAATTGCCGTATATGGAGCGAAAACAATCCTCATGCCATTAAAGAATCACCATTACACCTCATTCGTGCGACTTAACGCCTCTCGATTACTTTTTATGGGGCTATGTTAAGTCATTGGTTTATGCCGATAAACCAGCAACTCTTGACGCACTGGAAGCCAATATTCAAATTCCTTATTTGCTAGTAAATAGGTACAAAAATATTTTGTTCTTGATGTTATCACAATTTGTTGAGAAAACCTATTTAGCTGTTTTCAACAGCATGCAAATGTTCAAGTTTTTATAATATAATTAGTTTCTAAACATAATTACATTACTAAAAACATTTTTTTTTTACAAATTTTATAAATAAATTAATTAATTCATGTATTCAGGTACATACTTAATCACTAAAGTCGTATTCTTAATTAAACGAAGCTGTCTGACGTTTACTGGGTTGTCAGGTTTTGATGAATCAAAAGTGTTGAGACTTAATGACTGAACGGAAAACAAAATGACTGACTGATAAAGAAAACGACTGAATGGTAAAATAATATTTTTTTAAACTGAAGGTTTTAAAAATTACTTCAAGATTTATTTAAGGTATATTCATGTTGTCAGTTCATCAGGCGAAAATTATCCATAGTATATGCCGTCATAGGGATTTCATAAAAAAAACTATGCTTAAGTATTATATTTTTTTATTCATCGTCATCAGATAATATATCATCACTGTCACTGTCAGTAAAATTTTATTATAAACTTGTCTGAGACACTATCAATCATGTGATCGAGATTCATTTTGTTTTCTTATTTTATTATGTGAGCCACGCAGCTACTCCATTTTTCGACAGTCACTTCATTTAGTCCTTCTTCGAAAAGTTTTTTTACATCTTTCATTTTGAAGGTCTTGTTGTTTCTTGCAACATACCCTTTGGCCTGCGTCCAAATCACCTCAATGGGATTGAGCTCACGATGGTAAGGGGGCAAACGAAAAACAGTGACTCCACGCTCCGCTGCCATCGCGTCCACGGCATACTTGTCGCAGTGTTCATGTTTGTGCTGCCGTACAATGTCTATAAGCGTAGCTTTTACCATTTGTGCCTCGAATGGGATATTTTTGCTCGCCATCCACTCTTGTATTCTTGGTTTATTCCAAGACATTGTAGGCAGCGAATCTAACTTTCTGGAGTGATACGGGCATTATCCATCACCACTACGGAATTAGGTTCTAGTTTGGGCAAACCCCCACTAAACCACTCCTCAAAACACTCAGCATTCATCTCTTGATGGTAATCTTCTTTTCCTTTTTTAGCCTCAAACACAAGTAAGCTATCTTCTACAAATCCTTCTTCGCCGCCTATATGGCTAATAATTAGCCGTTTGCCTTTTCCTGAAGGTTTATCGTAATCGTCACCGAGATGTCATCTGTAAATAAAGCAGTTTTGTAGTTGGAGATGTGAGGTAAATCATTTATGTATAATATAAACAACAATGGTCCGAGTATACTACCTTGGGGTACACCGAAATGGTTATTTTTTGAATTCCGCTGTATACACCTGAGCTATCTGATGTATACTCTTTAGCGGGGTCCATAACTTTGACAAGTAGTTCGCCATACGGATACGGCCGACGCTTGATAGGTTAAACTCTATTTCAGAATAGTGCCTAATAACATTTCTTACGTAATATACTACCGTTTTTTCCTTTGCAAATTTAACTAAAATGAAACTATTCTCTATACTATTTATCCTTAATGTTCTCTGGTACAATATCAACAGCCATTTCTTCACTGATCTCTGAATCATCATCTTCTTCAATCATGGATGTCGAACTTTCCTGTAAGCTCATATCAGATTCCTCAGAAGCTGAATCTTCACCCATTACATTTTTTCTTGTCTTTTTACTCTTCTTTACATCAGGAGTCCTCAACATTCGCTTTATTTTTTAGCTTTAGCTCGTTTTTCTAGCTCTAGTTTTTTCTGTTCCTTTTCTTTAAATTTCTCTTCAAGAACTACAAAACAATGAAGTACTTCAATGACTGTGGGGAGCATTCGTACAGGTACGTATGCTCCCCCAATATGACTGTACGAATGTACCCCTGAGTACTTCATAACCGAAAATTAATCACATGGCTAGAAAAGTGTAATTACGGGATAATTTTTCATCAAAATATATTTTCGTTCAATTTATGTATCAAATCATGTAAATATGTTACAGAAATACAATGTACAACACGACTTCAGTGACATAAAAAAAACTTACCAAGCTGGTATACAAACATGGACCGACTCTTCGGCAGTTGACGTTTCGACTGACTTGGTGGGTCGCCTAACGAATATGGCTGACATAAGGCGGAGAACACACAATAAATCATCACACACTACTTGATAGGTTTTTTTTCATGGCAAGTGTACGAATGTTCCCGCCGTACGAAGGGTGCCAATCTTCCCCTAAATTGTATGTAATTACTCTAAGGTTTGAATTGACAGCTAAAACGTCACAATATGGTGCAAGGCCATTTCTATCCTTATTTGGATAGTATTGTATGTAATGTATCTTCGCAAAATTTTATGTTACCTTAGGTGACCAATGTAGTTCTTTTTTAGCTAATGTTATATCAGGCCGGCGACGTTGCGGGTCGTCCTCTACTGCAGCACCGGTTGCAACTGTGCTGCGACATCCAGGGACTAGATTTTTAATTATAACTGCAAATTCTGCAAATAAGTACATCAATTTGTTTATATGAATGCTGTATAGAATATATAAGAAGAGCAGTTCAGGCAGTCGACTTTTGTAGTGGCTACATCGCGCTTAGCATATCGCCTTGGATAGTGCGACACCGCACTATCCAAGGCGATATGTTAAGCGCGATTTGCGCGATTTCACCTTATGATTTGTCATTAAACTGATAATGCTATGCACTGTGGCCTGGAAGAATATTAATAAAAACCGGCCAAGTGCGAGTCAGACTCGCGCACCGAGGGTTCCGAACAAATCCGTAGGTATACAGTTTTAAATTATTAAAAATATTTTTATTATATGATGTAACTGAAAATTTATGCTTTTCGCAATTTTTCGTTTATCTGTGCTATAAAACGTTGCTTCCTACCAAATTTCAAGATTCTGAGTTCACGGGAAGTACCCTGTAGGTTTAGATTCCCTTGCGAATGTCGAAAATTTGCGGCATAAACGGCTGTATCTTTTGATTGCGTTGGCTTAGAAGTTTTATTTTTTCACAGCTCTAAGGGACAGTAGACTTGAGTATTTGATATGAATTTCAGCTTGATAAATCTACGCGTTCCGGAGAAAAAGGGTCTTGACAGACAGACAGACATACGGACAACAAAGTGATCCTATAAGGGTTCCGTTTTTTCCTTTTGAGGTACGGAACCCTAAAAACAATAAAATAATTACAAAAACAAAGAGTCAGACTGCAGTGAGGTAATATTTACTAATGAAATGTCACATTTGCCATAATATGCTGTAACGAAATACCTCGTTAAGTTTTACGAGTTGCATAAGGCTCCTAACCGTGTAGTGGCGGTGTAAGAATATCCACTATCCATATCGTCCAAGAGGGTATCGCAAGAGCCAACAGGGGGAAAATGGTACAGCAGATGAGCAGCAGCATCTTCCTGATAGCTAATCGAAATAATAAAAAAACTACGGTTACCAACACGCTTGCCAATGGTGGCAACTATGGAAAAATCCCCCTATGAGGCAATTTATCAGGGAGGCCTATGTTCAGCAGTTGTACTTACTTTTAACAGTGGTAGAGCCACGCGGCAGCTCTTGCTGTCACACGGATGGGCCGGCTCGAACCGGGGTGGTACCACGACCTCACAGAAAATCAGCGTGAAGTAGAGGTTTACCTCTGCGTTTTGCTTGGTGAGTGCAGGTGGCCGGAGGCCCTTTTTACTGGAAATGAGGCATTCCATCTTAGTCCTCACGGGTGACAACGCATCTACATTTTGACTTGTAATTGAGGATAGATGTAGATGTCTATGGGCCGCAGCAACCACTTACCATCAGGTGGACTGTGTGCTCGTTTGTCACCCTTATCCTATAAAAAAAAAAACTTATCTTCAGGCACAATCCCTGACGGGGTAGCCAGAGAGAACAGATCGGCAAGTGTCACAATCCTTACATACCTCTTTCCTCTTTTTTTTTTCAGCAGTTGTCTTTTATATATAATGTGCTGGATGAATAAGACTACATTCTTTGGTAGTATTATCAATAAAATGTAGCTTGTAACACTTAGAATATACACTTAATCCTTAAAAACCATAAGGCCGTTATGGCTGCTATAGGTTACAAAGGAGCACATAAACATACATAAATATCTGAGCTCATAATCCTCTCTCAATAAAAGCATGTTTTACTTGACTGCCTCAAGTCAAATAAAGGATGCTTTTTACTCATTCTTTCTAATTATTTCATAAGAAAAATAAATATAATGTACCTTCTATAGTGTGTTCAACAGGATTTCCAATATTAACAGGCAAAGAATAACTAGATGCCATCAATGCTAAAAGTCCATCAACTAGATCTGATACATAACAAAAAGAGCGGGTTTGTTTTCCATTACCATAAACCTGAAAGAAAGGCAATTACTTGCATTCACCAATAAGAAATCATAAATTTAAAACAATTTTGTTAAGAAAAATACATTATTCATTAATCAAGTCTATGTAAGTATATAATTACAATATGACAATCGTAATTATCTACTTACTATTTGAAGTTGTATTTACATTAACAATGAGATACAATATATGCAAAGAAGTATAGAAGTAGTAAAGAATTCATGAACTTACGGTAATAGTTAGGTTTTGCAATGCTTGCATAATAAAATTTGACACGACACGTCCATCAGATACATGCATCCTTGGTCCATAAGTGTTAAAGATTCTTGCTACTCTTACAGATACTTTCTCTTGTTTGGCATATGAATACGCTAATGTTTCAGATACTCTTTTTCCTTCGTCATAACATGCTCGAGGACCTGAAATAATCTTTATATACATAATCGTTGGTTACAACTGTTAGTGATCAAGTAAACTCTGTGCAACTTGATAAATTGAGGTTGTTTTCGCACAATATTTTATATATAGTAAAAATAACCTCAATAAATATATAGTATTGTAAATAAAATGCTTGGATTTTATAGGTGTCTCAGTAGTCAAGTTTATAACTTGACTACTACAAAACAAACAAATTATAATACATTTATGGACCAAAAAGACTCATTTGAAAGTTTAAGTGTCGGTCTGCGCGGGAATTGAGAAATAGGTATTTGAAGAAACTATTATCGTCGCGCTATATATGGTATATCCCCGTAGAGTGCGATAGGGACAACTGCAGCTAAGAACGATTTTACCTACAAAAACCATGACCGATCGACGTTTCGTATTCCGCTGTTTTCTACTCAAAAACTAAGCCGATTAAATTATTTTTGGTATCAAATTTTAAAGGAAGAATAGGTCTATGCTCCTATCACTTGTTTTTATCTTAAAAACTTCGCAAATATCTTTAGTAGTCGTCTGATTACGCAGGTAAAAGCAGGGCATTTTTTTAGGTTTTCGGAAATTACATATTTATTTATGTAATAATTTTTTTGAAAAAAATAAATGATAGTGGCATGCCTTGACTCTAGAGGCATTATCCAGGAAGAGAATAGGGGAATACATTTGTATGGAAAAAATGCAGCCTGTCTACACTCTTAAATATTAGTGTCAAAAAGAAAATCACAAAATATAGGCCTGATGGGTGGCGCAGTGCTCGATTAATTAATAAATTTTATATTTAAGGCCTGTTAAAAGTTTGGAGAGAATTTGGTGTAAATCTTACCGCGCCACCTACCGGAAAGTGCAAAACAATGTCTACAGGGCCAGCTAGTAGTTTAATATGTAAGGATAATACGAGAGATTATTAAGTATTAGATGATGGGTTTTAAAAAGTGATATGCAAGTTTTTTTATCAAAATGGTAACTTGACCTGACCAAATGATGACAAAATATTTATCCAATATGCTTAAACTAAATCATCAACAGTGAGATGATACTGGCTCTGCACTCACCAATCTAGCCTAGCAGGGTGAGTATAGTAGAATTTACTAAAATCACTTGAATAATAATTTTGGGAACCAACATAATACAAAATAAAATGTTCACACAGTTGGTGAAAAGGAAGAATAAATTTGAGAAAATTCTGGTCCTGCAAATTGCCTGTGTTATTGATGACTAGCTGTTCCTGCGGGCGGGTTGCGACGCGACCCACCCGCGTGGAATTTATTACGAATGGATTTTATGTGTTTTAATTTTTTTTGTGCGGAACCCTAATCAATTAATAAAAGTAGCCTAAGTTACTCCTTATAACATTAGTTATCTGCCAGTGAAAGTCCAGTAAAAATCGGTCCAGCCGTTTCGGATATTAGCCAGAACAAACAGACAGACAAAAATTTTAAAAATTATGTTTTTGTTATAAGTACCATATATACTTTCATATGGATTTAGTAACAAGCTGTTATTTTGACATTACAAACAGACACTTCAATTTTATTTATTTGTATAGGTTACAGCTAAACTTCCCTATGGTGAACACAAATATCCAGCTGTGGAGGTTAATAATTTGTAGCTATGGTGAATATGATGATTGATGAATTATATAATACTAACCTATAGGATTTACATGACCCCAATACGATTCAGGTTGAGGGTGTACCATGGGATCTCCATATACCTCAGAGGTACTTGCTATTAAAATCTTAGCACCAACTC
This sequence comes from Parnassius glacialis, assembly GCA_033319125.1. Taxonomy (NCBI): domain Eukaryota; kingdom Metazoa; phylum Arthropoda; class Insecta; order Lepidoptera; family Papilionidae; genus Parnassius; species Parnassius glacialis. The sequence continues at coordinate 33,894,965 of JAVANC010000001.1, forward strand.
TCCTGGCTAGACCTGAATTGAAATAGATATTGGGATTAATACATTTGTACCTAGTAATAACCTATAGTGGGGAAGGAAGAAATATCTTGCTACTGTCAATTATTTTTATCTATGAAAATGGAAGGTTTGTGCTTTGAATTAATGTATTGGAAGATATGACCTTCATTCTTCAACACTCTCATTATGGAAGCTTCATGCTTTACTATTCATATCAGGTATTCATGCTATCAAACATTTCACACAACTCTATAATATATATATATGGGATGGGATTTCTATATATAGATTTTTTTTATTTTTATATATAGAACAAGCTCTGTACAGTCCGTACAGATAAAGAATGGCAATGGAAATGGCAGCTCATTGAGCACGTAATGTCAACATGCACAATACCAATAGCAAAAACCCACTAATAACAGTATATTATTAGGTTAATTCGAAACTTTCTATTAATGGGAAAATAATTGAAAATAATTGTATACACAAGTAGGTACATTAATGTTAAAATAACATTTATAGCCTAAAATGATTAACAAACAAAATCAATAATAATTATAAAGAAAACTCTCAGAACGCATAAAGTTACAGCCTATATACGTCACTCACTGCTGGGCACAGGCCTTCTCTCATTTCTGAGAGGATTTTAAAGAAAACTCTCAGATCGTGTTGTAGCTCACGAAGTACCAAAAAATCATATGGCAACGTCTTTATCAGCGGGTGTGAGTATAGAAAGCAACAGTGTGCGAGTGAGAGGTGAATAGAGGCACACAGGTCTACCACACAAAGCTTTGACTGCTCTGCAGGCTGTGACCACCTTGTATGGCCCGAGATTTCCCCTTTTCTGAATATGACGTGTTCTGTACAAGCAACATGTAATCTTTGAAAACTACAATTTCAAGCTTTTTTCACCATCCTCAAGAACCCCTTCCATTCGCTTGAAGGCAAACATAGTTTAATTCAGTGTGTAGTATTTGTCTAAATATAAGAAACTATTATTTTATAGATTTTATATATTTTTTTGATATGTAAGGATTAGTACTTGCTTGTCACCCATATTAAAAAAAAAGAAATGGATATGCTAGATACTGTTTAGCAACCAGATATCTGTTACATCTCCAGTAAACAATCATATTATAATACTATAGATATACTGCAATAATGATAAAACAATTACATACCTAACATGTTAATAGTGCCCAATGTGTTAGTTTTAATTGTTTTTACTGGGTTTTGCATATAATGCGGTGGGCTTGCTGGACTAGCTAAGTGGTAAATTTCATCTGCCTGTAAAAAACAATACAAAATTAAACAAACATATGATTTCATTTCAAATTAAACTAACTTTAGAAGAATAGAAAAATGTGGCAATCTAATAATAGAACACTAGTGAAATTTAAAAAATAAATAAACACATAAGAGTTAAAGTTACAGCCTATATATGTCCCACTTCTGGACTCCATATGCCTCTTCCAATTTCTGAAAGGGTGTTGTGAACTTCAAGTCTTATAAATATTTTTTATTGTTATTTGTCAGGCATCCAGGTTTCCTCACAATGATTTCCTTCACAGCCGAGCATGTTGTAAATCAGCACTTGAAATTGAAATTAACAATTTCATTGGTGCGGGAGAGGATCTAATCTGGGTTGCTCTCATACTGTGAAATTTACAGCTAACCTCTGAGCTACCACGGCTCCATGCAAAATATACATGGGTGCATTAAACTACTCTTAAAAACAAACAATTTCTGCACATGAAATGTTAACCATTGAATGTCCTCCAGACCGAATTTTGGTCATGGCGGCCAGTCTCAATGGAGACTAGCCATCAGATGTGTACAAGCACTGATGCACTATCTATTTGCTCAGTTTCATTGTTTGATGTGATGGCAATCCAACTCAACCACAGCGATTTGGTATAAGAAGATTACATTAGATTTATATTCTAATTACCTCAACAAATAGTGGATTCACAATATCATGATGTATCAATTCAAAGTTCCGATGACCAAACCAGTGTTCTATATTGCGTTTCCGTCCAGTGAAAAAATTGTCAACAACAATTACTTCATGTCCTTGAATCATTAAAACATCAACAAGATGGGAGCCAACAAAACCAGCACCTCCTGTAACCTAAATTAATTTTGTATCAAAATCAAATCAAAGGGAATTATTGGCCTAGCTTTCCATTGACTCCCATCGAGTTGGGGGTTGATACATATTTTTACAGAAAAGTTACACTATTATAAGCACACACACAAAGTTACAACATGCGGAAACGCGTAATTTTTGAGAAAAAATTTATTGAAAATCAATTATTCTTGCATTGTTTATATCTAATCCTACCATAAAACTGACGACATTTTGTAATGTCATTGTCGTCAGTGGGGATGTCGATTCTTTCCGAAAAAGGTCGATTTTTAAATCAATTCAAATCGTAAGCTGATGTATCGATTCACAAAAAATCGATTTCTAAAATATCTATATTTTTATAGGTTAGGTTCAACTTATGTCAAAGAACCGAATTGATTGACTTCGACTCCACCTGGTACGAGTCTGTCCTACCCCTAGTGTGGTTTTAAAGCGCCGGAGACGTAGCAGTCTCAAAATAGATACAGAAATCCTTCTAAATCAGTCCCCTTATTTTTTATGATGAAGGGAATTTTTTTCTCATAAAATGGATTTATATTTTAAATGCAAACATGAAAAAAATATAGATATATTAGAAATCGATTTTTTGGGAATCGATACATCAGCTTACAATTCGAATCTATTTAAAAAACCAATCTTTTTCGGAAAGAATTGACATCCCTACTGACAATAACAATAAAAAATGGCATCAGTTTTATTGTAGGATGAGACATAAATGTAAGAATAATTGATGTTTAATAACTTTTTTCTCAAAAATTACACGCTTCCACATGTTGTAACTTTGTGTGTGTGCTTATAATAGTGTAACTTTTCTGTAAAAATATGTATCAACCCCCAACTTGACGGGAGTCAATGGAAAGTCGTACTGAATTATTTTCAAAATGTTTTCTGATTTAGCTTAATGGTTATTAAGTTGATGACAATGCATCGTCACTGATACACATGATAACTCACAATTATATATTTTTCTATAATTAACATAGTAATGTTTGTAAGTATTGTGTTTTGCTCAAATATTCATTGTATGTAACAATTAAAAAATCATAAACTTCAATTAAGATTAATAGATAAATAATGGATAGAATATGAGTTAAATAAATGAATACAAATACAGTCATAAGTGGAATAAAAACTAACCAATATTCGTTTTCTTTCTTTATATCCCAAATACTGAACTTCTGGATACTTTTGTGGGATTCTGCCTTCCAAAAATGCAATTTTTTTCTCCAATCGTTCAACTTTGGCTTTAACTTCTCGCAGTTCTCGCTTAGTACTATCCTCAACAGTATTACTTAATTCCATTTTTATTTCCTTTTTCTCTCCAAGAACATATATTTCCTTCTTTGGTATTTCATCAAATTCTCTATAGCCTATGTCCTGGAAATCGTCATCTAGTCTTTTGTGGTGCCTTGTTAGCTCACTACTATTACTATTTTTACTTTTTGTAAGAATAAGGAAAATTAAGAACACTGCAACAAAGTATTGTTGCTTATTATTTTTTTAATAAAATTGTCCAATCATCGCAAAGCGAGTAGTCTTTTAAGTTCACGAAACATGGAATAAATTTCATAAAACTTAACCTATCAGCGACAGCCAAATGAACGAAAGAAAATTAATTATTGTATATAATAAGTACTTACGCAAAGACAAAACACACGCGATGGTAATAGTCTTCCTAAATTTTAAATATTGCCGTATCATGTCTGAAAAGGTTATAGTTTACATTGCTATATATTAATTAATAAATTGAAATAGTACATTATTAATATTAAAATATTATACATTCAAAATTTGTTGAATATTGTATTAAAAATTAAATACAATAAAAATTACAACTGTTGAAGTTGAAGTACCGACAGAGTGACCAGATTTTATTTTAAAATCTACTAAACAGAACAACAAAAGCTATAAAAGTCTACCAAATTCAACGAGCTTTTGTGCCACGGAATATAAAATGTGCTATGAGTTTTTGTGGTAGGTAAGGAACGCGTTGGAAAATTAAAGTAATTGAATGAAATCAATGAAAAGTTAAATCTTTATGGAATCTGACTTTGATGTTCGATTAAGAGTTAAATATTTTAGAAACACGCATAAAAAAAGCAGTCGAATTGAGTAGGTACCTTTTTGAAGTCGGTTAAAAACTCACACTATCTGATTATAATGCTTCGCTTATTCGAATGGAAACATTCATCGACAGTGAAGCTTTTTATTTAATTCTGATCTTGAATCTTCAAAATTATACCTCAAAAGAGTGTATTTTCTGGTAAAAGTGAAACGATCAGAAATAAAATACGATCCCCATAAAATTATCTAATAATGTCACCATCTTTACCATGTCGCCAATTATCCATATTTCTCTCAATTATCTAGTGCCACGTATGGCAGACGGGACAGCAATCGCAGTTCTTTTATTATTTTGAGTGGTTATCAGGTCAGGACGATGCTGCTTACCTTCTCCTGTTTCATTTGTCTCTATCGCCTTTTACGATACCCACCAAGTAATCACATCAAATTACATAAATCTATTGATATTTTTCACTAGTATAAAATTCAAAATAATGTAGTAGATTTGTTTCGATACCTAGCTAACTTTATTTTTCATGTTTTTTATTTTTCAGACGCATGGAATTGTCGTAATTTTCGTTGTGCCGTGTTTCGACCTTCATAAGATATCCACATTAAATAATTGTGGTAAACTCACAAACCTTTGCAAATCAAAAATTGCAATTGTATCATCTCTGTCAGCTCATCCATTTCTGCCTTTTTATTAATTTCTTAAGGGTAACTATATCGTTTTTCTAGAGATGCTTTTATTGTACGGTCAGCCTGTTCAAACCAATAAGGCTTAATGTTCTTGCATATATATGCACAGATCATGAAGATCATTGATTAATATTAGCTTGAAATATGAATAGCTATTTTATATAAAAGAAACAGTTTCATATTGGCGTTTTGTGACCGTTAGAAAATCATCGTAATCTTGTTATACCAAACAATATATAATTTATAAACAATACATTTTTGGGATATCTAAGCGTTTAATGCTTTCTCTATATCTATTACTAGCTGTGCCCCGCGGTTTGAGCCGCGCGACATGATACCTCGCTTATAGAGACGTTTAGTGCTGGTTTCTCTTGGTTCTCATTGGGCGGCTAATGAAAAAAATGAACAATTAAAATAACCCTCCAAGCCGAGTTGTTACATTAATTTTTCATTATCTCTTAAACTATGCGTTTAAATGACATGGTATGTGTGTGATACTTTTCTGGAGATTAACAAGCTTGTAAATGTTTATACAATAAAAGTGTTGGTATATTATATATTTGTTTAAACAAAGCTAGAAAAATATCTGAAAAAAGTTACCAATGTGTATTCGAATCTGACATAACAGTAATATTCCATAATATTACATTACCACATTTTCTTGAGGGCGTCGAAATGTTCTTTATAGCAGCCTCGTACCTGTAAGTGAAGCGTAGATCGGCCCTCCACTAGATGGAATGATGATCTGACAAGAAATGCAGAAAAACGATGAACGCAGTTGGCTCAGGACTGTCTTTTGTGGCATTTCCTGTGGAGAGGCCGGTTCAGCAGTGGACTTGTGATAGGCTGCAAAGATGATGATAATGATGATGAAAGCTCAGTGAAGGGAATCCTCTAATTGTGTTTGTAAAATTACTATATTTAATTAATATACCTTTACTAAACCAAAATTTCTACCACAGAAATTTGTCAATCTAATTAAAACTACTGAAATATTTTCACTACCAAGCATAGAGCAACACGGGCCACCGGCATCCGGCCTCTTGGTAGAGATTTTGTGTTCTGTGCACAGACTACATTATATATAGATTCTGTGCATCCGGCAGACCGGAGAGGAGTACCTAGCCTACCGTAGCGTTTTTTCCCGATACAGAACTGTAACAACTGTTGTCATTATTTGCGGGTGACATCTGTGTAAACAATCGTCTGTCACTATGATACTCAAGCTAAATAAAAATTAAAACAATATACTATTACGAGTTTAACAATTTCATACACACATATCCATAGATAAATATATATGTAGCAAGCTACACATATCTAGCTAGCAAGCTTAGCTCTGCAGCAAACCAGCATATGCTGTAAAAAGTTTAAAGGCCTTACATGTGATGAAACAGCTAGATACGTTTATTTTAGTTATTTCCATAGCATAATGTCATATGGAATCTTGCTATGGGGTAATGCGACTGACATTGAAAGTACATGTCTTTGTTTTTCAGAAGAGAGTCTTATGAGTAATTTATAACGTCTTTGCCAGAGATCTGTCTGCCGGAAAGAGCTACTTTGATTTGTTTCTGATTTTTTAATTGATTCTAAGTTGTAGACAAACAATTGTAGTAGCGTTATTTTCGAGACTTTTTTTATTGAATAAGGGTGACAAACGAGCACACAGTCTACCTGATGGTAAGTGGTTGCTGTGGCCCATAGACATTCACATCTATCTTCGTTTGCGAATTAAAATGCAGATGCGTTGTCATCCGTGAGGACTAATATAGAATACCTCTTTTCCATTAAAAAGGGTCTCTGGTTCTCTACACTCACCATGCGAAACACAGCAGAATTAAGCTGCTATTTTACGCTTGTATTCTGTGAGAGCGTGTTCATTTCCCGGTCGAGCCGACCCATTCGTGCTACAACTATACTATTAATATAGCTGCAGCATGGCTCTACCACGTATAAAAGTCTGAGATGCCTGGGATTTTGAGTTATATTGAGAGGTTCTAAGGACAGCGGTACACATCGTCATTGGAGAAATACTCAAGTGCGAGTAACAATCCAAGAACAAGGCTTATCCGACATTGTTGACGAGTTGAGCGAGATTAGAACGATTCTCCAGCATCTTACAAACGGCAAGGCCGCTGGCGGGTATGGAATTACAGTGAAGTCTTTGTCAAGAAAGCGACAACGCTTTACTGAAGAATTTCAAGTAATTTCGAAGTATTATCAATGAGGGCTAATAATTTTCCACTCACCAGATGTCGCTAGTTGACACACTGAGGTAAAGTGTTTTTGTTATACAATGCCATTTAATTGTGTTGTAAGTTTTAAATAAAAGTTTATCAGTGTCTGGAGTATTATATTAATAGGTACACAAAACAATGCCTCAGTGAAATGCTCTGTAATTTTTTTGCACATTTTTAGCTCTTTTATTTAATTTTTCTACTTTAATGAATCTGTGTGGTTTGGTTTATTTATTTTTAATTTAATTAATATAAAATATAAGAAACAGTACAGAAAGAAACATTAACCTTCCCCGCTATGAAACCTGTCAAATATTAGATCTCATTTTGAGTGGCGCCGTCCTGGTGGCAGAAAAAGTCGTGGACGCCCTCGTTTTCTATGTAAGAAACCATTGAAGGAAAAACCAGTTGAATATCAACGACTTAGTAGACAGCATACTTCGCTCTTTTGTTTTCTTAAAATGATTATGCCAGATTCGTTAACTAAGAGAAATAGTAGTGATGAAATCGTAATAAAATAAATAATAAGTTTACTTAGTTTATAGTTTATTTTAATTTTGTTTTCTAGTCTCAATCTTGTTTCGGTCTGTTTAGTGCATTACTTTTAAATTGTCTTTTCAAAGTATCTATTTTATTTTAGACTTTGCACTACAAAGTCTAAAATAAAATAGATACTTTGAAAAATCCGAAAAATCCGTCGCGACAAAATATATTATATATAATTACATAATATTATATATAAAAAAGAAGTCCTTTATAATATCATTGGTCGCGACATACTCTTATGAGCTAAATTTCATATGATAGCACGAGGTCCGACAAAAACATAGCCCATTTTTACGCTAACAAAAACTTTTTAAGCAAATTTATTATTCCTAAATCATTTTCAACATATATATATATATATATATATATATATATATATATATACTAGCTGACCAGGCAGACGTTGTTCTGCCCTCTCTGACGACCCTATGTCCTATAAAAATTCTTAAATTCGTAATAACAAATGTTGAGTGTCACTTATAGGGATAAAAATTATCCCATCTCTCAAGTTGGACCAAACTGTCTACGTGCTGTTTTCGAGAGTCATTACGAATCGTCTCGCGCGCAGACTTGACGACTTCCAGCCTCCTGAACAAGCCGGTTTCCGAAAAGGCTTTAGCACCATAGACCACATACATACCCTTCGGCAAATTGTACAGAAGTGCGAGGAGTACAATTTGCCACTATGCCTGGCGTATGTGGACTATGAGAAAGCCTTTGATTCCGTCGAAATTTGGGCGGTGCTGCAGTCCCTTCAGCGGTGCCAAGTTGACTGTCGGTACATCGAAGTGTTGAAGTGCTTGTACAGTAGGGCTACGATGGCTATCCGAGTACAGAACCAGAGTACGAAACCTATCCAATTGCAGAGAGGTGTAAGACAGGGTGACGTCATAACCCCGAAACTCTTCACCGCTGCATTGGAAGACGTTTTCAAGCTTCTGGACTGGAAAGGATACGGTATCAACATCAATGGCGAGTACATCACTCACCTTCGATTTGCCGACGATATAGTCCTCATGGCAGAATCGCTGGAGGACCTAAGCACTATGCTCAATGACCTCAATAGTGTTTCCCAACGGATAGGTCTTAAGATGAACATGTACAAAACAAAGATCATGTTTAATGTCCATGTCACACCTATGCCGGTAGTTGTTGGGAACACTAAGCTCAAAGTTGTTGACGAGTATGTTTACCTGGGACAAATAGTCCGACTAGGTAAGTCCAACTTCGACCGAGAGGTCAATCGACGGATTCAACTCGGTTGGGCAGCGTTCGGGAAACTACGGCACATCTTCTCGTCAGGTATACCTCAAAACTTGAAAACGAGACTTTACACCCAGTGCGTGTTGCCAGTGATGACATACGGAACTAAGACGGGGTCCTTCACTGCTGGCCGGATGAGGAAGCTCAAGGTCGCTCAGCGAGCTATGGAGAGGGCTATGCTCGGAGTTTCTCTGCGTGATAAACTTAGAAATGAGGATATCCACAGTAGAATCAGAGTGACCGACATAGCCCAACGGATTAGTAAGCTGAAGTCGCAATGGGCCGGCCATATAGCTCGAAGAACTGACAACCCATGGGGAAGAAAGGTTCTCGAGTGGCAGCCTCGTACCGGCAGGCGAAGTGTAGGGCGTCCCCCCACTAGATGGAGTGACGACCTGGTAAGATATGCAGGAAGTCGATGGATGCAGATGGCTCAGGACAGGGGGAGGCCTATGTTCAGCAGTGGACTTGTGAAGGGCTGTAATGATGATATATATATATATATATATATATATATATATATATATATATCTTTATATATAAAAAGTACGTGTCACGTTGTTTGTCCGCGATGGACTCCTAAACTACTGAAATGATTTCAATGAAATTTTTGGTCAATGTGCAGTTTGGTCCAACTTAAAAGATAGTATAGCTTACATCTCAATTTATAGTCGCAATACAATATTATTTTATTGCAAATTATTTGTCTATTATTTGACAGTCACAATTATCTGTTAGCTCCAAACGATTCTGTCAGATGACGATATCTGTAACTGGATTGAGTAAATATTTAATAGATGGCGCTATGTTAAAAATACAAACATCTAATATAAGCTACAATTTAGTAGTATAACCACCACGTGTTGCTGTAAGTATTCAACAGATAGAATCGATTTCAAAAAAAAAATTGCAAACTGTGTGCAGTTTGTTCCAACTTCTTGAGAGATAGGATAGTTTTTATCCCGATACGTGACCGTCAATTTTTTTATTGCTAAGTTCAGAAGTTTTTTTGGGAAAGCAAAACGTCTGCCTGGTCAGCTAGTATATATATATCATCTTTATATATAAAAAGTACGTGTCACGTTGTTTGTCCGCGATGGACTCCTAAACTACGGAACTGATTTCAATGAAATTTTTGGTCAACGTGCAGTTTGGTCCAACTTAAAAGATAGGATAGCTTACATCTCAATTTATAGTCGCAATACAATATTATTTTATTGAAAATTATTTGTCTATTATTTGACAGTCACAATTATCTGTTAGCTCCAAACGATTCTGTCAGAAGACGATATCTGTTGACTGGATTGAGTAAATATTTAATAGATGGCGGTATCTTAAAAATACAAACGTTTAATATAAACTACAATTTTGTAGTATAACCACCACGTGTTGCTGTAAGTATTCAACAGATAGAACCGATTTCAAAAAAAATTGCAGACTGTGTGCAATTTGGTCCAACTTGAGAGATAGGATAGTTTTTATCCCGATAAGTGACCCTCAATTTTTTTATTGCTAATTTCAGGAGTTTTTTTGGGAAAGCAAATGGTTGTTCGGAAAGGGCAGAACAACGTCTGCCTGGTCAGCTAGTTATATATAAAAATTACGTGTCACATTGTTAGTCCGCGATGAACTCCTAAACTATTTAACTGATTTCAATGAAATTTTGTACACTGTGTGCAGTTTGGTGTAACTTAAAAGATAGGATACTTTTTATCCCGATAAGTGACGTTCAATATTTTTTTATTGCGAATTTAAGGATTTTTTCATAGGAAGGGTCGTTGTAAAGGGCAGAACAACGTCTGTCTGGCCAGCTAGTTATATATAAAAATTACGTGTCACATTGTTTGCCCGCGATGAACTCCTAAACTACTGAACTGATTGCAATGAAATTTTGAACACTGTGTGCAGTTTGGTCCAACTTGAGAGATGGGATAATTTTTATCCCTATAAGTGACACTCAACATTTGTTATTACGAATTTAAGAATTTTTATAGGACATAGGGTCGTCAGAGAGGGCAGAACAACGTCTGCCTGGTCAGCTAGTATATATATATATATATATATATATATATATATATATATATATATATATATGTTGAAAATGATTTAGGAATAATAAATTTGCTTAAAAAGTTTTTGTTAGCGTAAAAATGGGCTATGTTTTTGTCGGACCTCGTGCTATCATATGAAATTTAGCTCATAAGAGTATGTCGCGACCAATGATATTATAAAGGACTTCTTTTTTATATATAATATTATGTAATTATATATAATATATTTTGTCGCGACGGATTTTTCGGATTTTTCAAAGTATCTATTTTATTTTAGACTTTGCAAAGTCTAAAATAAAATAGATACTTTGAAAAATCCGAAAAATCCGTCGCGACAAAATATATTATATATAATTACATAATATTATATATAAAAAAGAAGTCCTTTATAATATCATTGGTCGCGACATACTCTTATGAGCTAAATTTCATATGATAGCACGAGGTCCGACAAAAACATAGCCCATTTTTACGCTAACAAAAACTTTTTAAGCAAATTTATTATTCCTAAATCATTTTCAACATATATATATATATATATATATATATATATATATATATATATATACTAGCTGACCAGGCAGACGTTGTTCTGCCCTCTCTGACGACCCTATGTCCTATAAAAATTCTTAAATTCGTAATAACAAATGTTGAGTGTCACTTATAGGGATAAAAATTATCCCATCTCTCAAGTTGGACCAAACTGCACACAGTGTTCAAAATTTCATTGCAATCAGTTCAGTAGTTTAGGAGTTCATCGCGGGCAAACAATGTGACACGTAATTTTTATATATAACTAGCTGGCCAGACAGACGTTGTTCTGCCCTTTACAACGACCCTTCCTATGAAAAAATCCTTAAATTCGCAATAAAAAAATATTGAACGTCACTTATCGGGATAAAAAGTATCCTATCTTTTAAGTTACACCAAACTGCACACAGTGTACAAAATTTCATTGAAATCAGTTAAATAGTTTAGGAGTTCATCGCGGACTAACAATGTGACACGTAATTTTTATATATAACTAGCTGACCAGGCAGACGTTGTTCTGCCCTTTCCGAACAACCATTTGCTTTCCCAAAAAAACTCCTGAAATTAGCAATAAAAAAATTGAGGGTCACTTATCGGGATAAAAACTATCCTATCTCTCAAGTTGGACCAAATTGCACACAGTCTGCAATTTTTTTTGAAATCGGTTCTATCTGTTGAATACTTACAGCAACACGTGGTGGTTATACTACAAAATTGTAGTTTATATTAAACGTTTGTATTTTTAAGATACCGCCATCTATTAAATATTTACTCAATCCAGTCAACAGATATCGTCTTCTGACAGAATCGTTTGGAGCTAACAGATAATTGTGACTGTCAAATAATAGACAAATAATTTTCAATAAAATAATATTGTATTGCGACTATAAATTGAGATGTAAGCTATCCTATCTTTTAAGTTGGACCAAACTGCACGTTGACCAAAAATTTCATTGAAATCAGTTCCGTAGTTTAGGAGTCCATCGCGGACAAACAACGTGACACGTACTTTTTATATATAAAGATGATATATATATACTAGCTGACCAGGCAGACGTTTTGCTTTCCCAAAAAAACTTCTGAACTTAGCAATAAAAAAATTGACGGTCACGTATCGGGATAAAAACTATCCTATCTCTCAAGAAGTTGGAACAAACTGCACACAGTTTGCAATTTTTTTTTTGAAATCGATTCTATCTGTTGAATACTTACAGCAACACGTGGTGGTTATACTACTAAATTGTAGCTTATATTAGATGTTTGTATTTTTAACATAGCGCCATCTATTAAATATTTACTCAATCCAGTTACAGATATCGTCATCTGACAGAATCGTTTGGAGCTAACAGATAATTGTGACTGTCAAATAATAGACAAATAATTTGCAATAAAATAATATTGTATTGCGACTATAAATTGAGATGTAAGCTATACTATCTTTTAAGTTGGACCAAACTGCACATTGACCAAAAATTTCATTGAAATCATTTCAGTAGTTTAGGAGTCCATCGCGGACAAACAACGTGACACGTACTTTTTATATATAAAGAAGATATATATATATATATATATATATATATATATATATATATATATATATATATATATATATATATATATATATATATCATCATTACAGCCCTTCACAAGTCCACTGCTGAACATAGGCCTCCCCCTGTCCTGAGCCATCTGCATCCATCGACTTCCTGCATATCTTACCAGGTCGTCACTCCATCTAGTGGGGGGACGCCCTACACTTCGCCTGCCGGTACGAGGCTGCCACTCGAGAACCTTTCTTCCCCATGGGTTGTCAGTTCTTCGAGCTATATGGCCGGCCCATTGCGACTTCAGCTTACTAATCCGTTGGGCTATGTCGGTCACTCTGATTCTACTGTGGATATCCTCATTTCTAAGTTTATCACGCAGAGAAACTCCGAGCATAGCCCTCTCCATAGCTCGCTGAGCGACCTTGAGCTTCCTCATCCGGCCAGCAGTGAAGGACCCCGTCTTAGTTCCGTATGTCATCACTGGCAACACGCACTGGGTGTAAAGTCTCGTTTTCAAGTTTTGAGGTATACCTGACGAGAAGATGTGCCGTAGTTTCCCGAACGCTGCCCAACCGAGTTGAATCCGTCGATTGACCTCTCGGTCGAAGTTGGACTTACCTAGTCGGACTATTTGTCCCAGGTAAACATACTCGTCAACAACTTTGAGCTTAGTGTTCCCAACAACTACCGGCATAGGTGTGACATGGACATTAAACATGATCTTTGTTTTGTACATGTTCATCTTAAGACCTATCCGTTGGGAAACACTATTGAGGTCATTGAGCATAGTGCTTAGGTCCTCCAGCGATTCTGCCATGAGGACTATATCGTCGGCAAATCGAAGGTGAGTGATGTACTCGCCATTGATGTTGATACCGTATCCTTTCCAGTCCAGAAGCTTGAAAACGTCTTCCAATGCAGCGGTGAAGAGTTTCGGGGTTATGACGTCACCCTGTCTTACACCTCTCTGCAATTGGATAGGTTTCGTACTCTGGTTCTGTACTCGGATAGCCATCGTAGCCCTACTGTACAAGCACTTCAACACTTCGATGTACCGACAGTCAACTTGGCACCGCTGAAGGGACTGCAGCACCGCCCAAATTTCGACGGAATCAAAGGCTTTCTCATAGTCCACATACGCCAGGCATAGTGGCAAATTGTACTCCTCGCACTTCTGTACAATTTGCCGAAGGGTATGTATGTGGTCTATGGTGCTAAAGCCTTTTCGGAAACCGGCTTGTTCAGGAGGCTGGAAGTCGTCAAGTCTGCGCGCGAGACGATTCGTAATGACTCTCGAAAACAGCACGTAGACGCGGCTCAGAAGGGAAATAGGTCTCTAGTTCTTCAAGAGAGCGTTGCCGCCTTTCTTGAAGAACAAGACCACCGCACTTCTGCTCCACGTCTCCGGTGTAATGCCACCACGGAGGACGGAATTAAAGAGCTTCTGAAGGACTTCAAGTACCGGTTTTCCACCCGCCTTCAGAAGCTCCGCTGTAATTCCATCCTCGCCTGGGGCCTTGCCGTTTTTAAGGTGCTGGAGAGCCATTCTAATCTCGCTCAGACAGGGATTACAAATATATATATATATATATATATTTGAAATCCCTTTTTATTTTTTTTATTTCGATATCCTATTCGATAGGTTTGGTTTATTTTATTAACGTATTACTATTTCGTGCCAAAAATCCGCCATTTTTTTAATTTTTTCAAAC